>CM066034.1:607831314-609031314 GCA_033557465.1 Ichthyophis bannanicus
GCCTTGGGTTCTGATAGGAAGGGTCCTGCAGAGAATAGAAAAGTTCGACAGCCAAGTGATTCTCATAGCGCCAGATTGGCCGCGTCGCCCCTGGTACGGAGACCTGGTGAGGTTGTTGATAGCAAAGCCCTGGCGGCTTCCCTGCAGGCTGGATCTGTTGGCGCAGGGACCCCTGGTGATGCCTCACGTGGGCCGATTCTCGCTTACGGTTTGGCTCTTGAACGGGCTCGGTTAAGATCCTGGGGTTACTCGGCGGCGGTCATTTCTACCCTGTTGAAGTCCAGGAAGCGATCCACGTCTTTAGCGTACGTGCATATATGGAGAATCTTTGAAGCGTGGTGCGGGGCGAGGCAGTGCGAGGCGTTAAAGGCTTCTGTTCCCCAGATCTTGGACTTCCTGCAAGATGGCTTCGACAAGGGGCTCGCGGCGGTGTTGTTGCATGTTCAGGTGGCGGCATTGGTCTGTTACAGGGGCAGGGTAGCAGGTCCGTCGCTAGTGTGTCAACGTGATGTGAAACGGTTTCTAAGAGCGGTGTCGCTTGTAGACTGCCGTCTAGACAGGTTTTCCCTAAGTGGCATCTTCCCTTCGTCCTGGATGCTTTGAAGCAAGCGCCATTCGAACCGTTGGCGCGTGCGTCGCTTAAGGATCTCACTCTGAAGGTGGTGTTCTTAGTGGCGATCTGTTCGGCTACGCGAGTGTCGGAGCTACAGGCTGTCTCCTGCAAGGAGCCTTATCTTTCTTTTTTTGCGACTAAGGTAGTGTTGAGGACTGTTCCGGCTTTTCTGCCGAAGGTGGTATCGGACTTCCATGAGAACCAGGAAATTTCCTTGACGGTGTTTGCAGAGGCCAGGGAGGAGTCGTCAAAGAAACTGTATCTTTTGGATGTCCGGCGGGCTTTGAAGAGGTATCTGAGCCGGACGGCGCCCTTTCGGAAGTCAGATAGATTTTTTGTTCTTTTCTCAGGTCCACGCCGGGGAGAAGTGGCGTCGAAGGTGTCGATTGCGCGCTGGATCAAAGAAGCTATAGCATCGGCATACGTGTTGCACAGTAGACTGGTCCCGGAAGGGTTGAGGGCCCACTCCACTAGAGCTCAGGCTACTTCCTGGGCGGAGGTTAGGTTGGTTTCTCCGGCGGAGATTTGTAAGGCGGTGACGTGGTCGACGTTACATTCCTTTGCTTGACACTATCGCCTGGATGTGCAAAGGGTGGAGGAGTCCTCGTTTGGATTAGCAGTTCTTCAGGCTGGTATGCCAGGTCCCTCCCATACTTAAGTGTTTTCACTGCTCTGGTACTAACCCAGAGGTCTCGGGACTAGACTGGGGACACGATCAGGAAGGTGAAATTAGACTTACTTGCTAATTGTTGTTCCTGGAGTGGAACCAGTCTAGTCCCGTATCCCTCCCAGTGTTCTTGGGCGAACGGTAGCCTGAAGTGACTGCGCAGTCGCAGGTGAGTCATGTCTCCT
Source organism: Ichthyophis bannanicus (assembly GCA_033557465.1). Taxonomy (NCBI): domain Eukaryota; kingdom Metazoa; phylum Chordata; class Amphibia; order Gymnophiona; family Ichthyophiidae; genus Ichthyophis; species Ichthyophis bannanicus. The sequence continues at coordinate 607,832,780 of CM066034.1, forward strand.
TTCGCTGTAAAAAAAAAAAAAAAAGAAAGAAGACAGATTAGAGAAAGGAGCGCAGAGTGGGAGGAATAGCATGGATTGTTGTTTGTTTTGTTGGGGCTTACTGTCCTTTCTGGGGAGGAAGGGGTGGCCTGTACAAGTTTACAGTCACAGTGTTGAAGGGGGGATTCTTAAGTGTCCTTCCTCATTATTTCTTAGTTATGTAAGTTGTTCTTAAATGCTTACTTGTTTCTCTGGGGAGTCTGCTTTGTCAATAGGATACTGGTGACAGGAGGCGGATACCGAGGAGATATACTGGTGATGTCACAAAAGGAGGAGTTTCTCAGTCTCCAAGCTGCTGGATGAGATGGGCAACCCAGAGGTCTCGGGACTAGACTGGTTCCACTCCAGGAACAACAATTAGCAGGTAAGTCTAATTTCACCTTTAGCAGGCTCAGGGGTGCATGCGGCCCCCAAGCATAGGACAGGATAGTGTCAGCACCATTTTAAAGGAAAATAAATTATAACCAAAGTATTTTTTTCTGTATTATTTAGATTACACAAGTGGAAGAATACAATATATGCATCAAAACATTCTTTGTTAACATTTTCATGACAACTTTAGCGCTCCATGACCTGTATGTGTATGTCTAGCAAGTCCACGTAGAAGGGTGGATGTGTATGTGACAAGGGTGTTGCGAGGTGTGTATGTGTCTGTGTGGCAAAGTCTGGGGAATTAGGAAGTTGTAGGGGTGACAGTTGTGCATGGGTGTGTTGGTGTGTGTGTGAGTGATTTTGGAGGAACATTATAGGATATCCCATACTCTCTTGCATCCTCTCTGCTCCACTGTACCTGACCCTATGACCCCTCCCCAGACCCCACACAGTCTCTCTCTTTTCCACACTTCCCTACTTTCTCTGTCAGTCACCTACTCTTTTGCATCACCTACTTGCTGTTCTTCCCCATTTCACTTCAACACTGTCCCATTTGTTGATACCCACCACATTCATCCCTATATCTTTCCCACTCACTCATCCACACCCCATTCTCTCCACATATACCCTCCATGAACTCCTCCCCATGAAGCCCCTCACTCAACCTCATGTTTCCCTCACTTACTTACTCTCCCTCTTGCCCTCTCTCGTCCTCATTGACTTAGCCATCCTATATTTTCCCATTGACCTGCTCCCAAGCTCTTCCCCTCCCAATCACTACCCCCATTTCTGCTCCCAGTCACTCACACCCATGCTGTCATCTTTCCACTCCACCCCATGCTCTCCCTCTTCTCCCTCCTTCCCCCTCACCACCATGGTCTCTTTCCCTCCTAGGTCCACCAACTGTACAGCATACAGTGTAGCCAGTAACCAGAAGGCTTCTAAGTCAGCTCATAGCGATTCCTGCCAGCATCCTGCAGTTGACTTTTGGGGTCTTTTGCTGGCAGGGCTGGTGATCCATGCTGCCGCTGCATGGTTGCTCTCCAAGCCTTCAGCCAGCATGAAACAGCAGCGCAATAGGTGAGGAAAACACCTCCCTCTTCATGATGCTATACACGGTGGCGCAAAAATGAGATCCACGGGCACCATATAGGAGATTCGGGGCATGGGCCTTGTGTGCCTAAAGCTAATGATGCCTCTGCATGGACCTTTCACTTGGCAACACACAGCACTATTACTGGGCTGTCTTAACTGACCCCCAGGATTTGTTTTTTAAACCCATGTTCATCAAATTGCAACACAACACTACAAGCCTGATATTCATCAAAGCTGAGCTACTAAATTTAGGTTCTTAAGTAAAATCCCTAAATTTGTACCCTGTTTTCAGCTGAAAATTCATCTTAATTTAGAAGCTTAACAGTTGTGCATATAAATTTAGGCCTACCATTTCCTAAATTTATGAACCTAATTTAGGCACCCTGGTGTTGAAAATCAGTGCTAAGCTCCTAACTTTTGCCCTGCCCTAAATCTGCCCCTGTTGCCGGACATTTTTTATGCTCCTAAATTTAGGAGTTTAGTGAAATTATGAGCATCAATTTAAGCACTCAGGCCTCCTAAGTTTTCAAAGGTGCCAATTTAGGGGCATAACTCTCAAAAATTAATAGCATAGATCCTTTCAACATCGAGCCCCTTAATGCTTTGCCTGACTATTATATCAAGATCTGAATGCATTAGTCAGCACAAGACTAAGACCAAATGACATAAGTGTCCTCTAATGCAAAACATGACCTGGAATCTCAGTGTTAATTTGTTAGGGAAGAACCTCACTAATCTTATAGATCTGATGTCATTTTAATGGTGTATAACAGTATACCAAAGTCATTACAGCAATACTAGAACACTAGAGAGAGTTTCATCAAACCTTGACCTCTCATCTCCTGTTCAGCCCCAGGCATTGCAAATAGGAGCTGAATACCACAGAACAACCTCCTGTAAGCAAACCTTGCAAACTCATTTACCAGCTGCAGGAAGAACACATCCTGAATCACTCGACTATTGTTTTTAGAAAGACAATTGTGCATGTGAGGTTTCTGTTCGATGTTAAGAAGTTGGTTTCTTACTACTTGTAAACATGAAGTACAACAAGCAGACTCCCATACAGAAGTCTGGCTGCTGTGAACGCCTTCTCGCCCACGCCTTGTTTGTGATGTTAGCCAGCAAAAGCAGGGCGTTTCCCTTCCAGCACTTGTCTTACTCATCTGCTCTCTTAAAGGCAAAGCCTCTGCAAAGGAGCATACGGTAGTATAAATACTGAGTGTTTTATCCATGCAATCTTTTCTTGTTCTGAACTTATATCTCAGAGTGGTCCCAAATCTTAGCCAAAGTTCTCACAAGATATTCAGTTTGAAAAGATTACAGATCTGAGCCTGATTTCTGGACCAGCTTGAAGGTTTAATGGTCAGTATTTAGGTATATCAGTGACAAAAAGAGGTACCAAGTCAGAGCCAGAACAGACCTCCATCTTTCATGCCAGAAGGGCAAAGGATGCAAAACAAAAAACGGTTCTAGGTGGATGACACAATATTTCAGGTTAGGGATCTGGCAATCACCATTGCAGTACGTTTTTATTTTCTGTCTGTGTCATCCTGTATTAAAATAACATGAGTACAGCTCAAAAAGCACATTTTATTTTCCTGATGCCTTTTAATTGAGAGATCATTAATTAGACTAAGAGACATGTACCACTGCACCAAACATTGCATACACAATTTCCAAAATAGCACACATAACCTTTCTGCTATGCCTTAGATACAAAATAAGTCCTGATAAAAATTGTGCACAAAATTTTGCAACAGGAAATTTCACAACCAACAACCCAATCCCTGCGCCTTAAAGAGATGCAAGAATTTTTGGGTTTTTTTTGCAAATTTTGGCTAGAAACAGCCAACTTTGTAGGTAGTTTAACTGCTCATTGATAGCTAATGAGCTGCTTTTGCGTGATCTTCCATGCTGCAAATTCTTCAGGAAGTCAATTCACTATAAATAGCAGAAGTGATTTAGTATGAAAGTGTACCATTACATGCAAAATACCCAAAACATGTTAAAAGACTGATGAACCAATATTCAGATAGCAGAAAGCAGATCAATTGAAATGCCAGTGCTGGAGTTTAAATTAATATGCATTTCAGTGCCGCTATACCTATGAAGGCGTATTTTGGAAAGGCTGTTCATGTGACTGCAGTGACGTCCAAGTGAAAACATCTGCAATTCCATGTCAGTTTTAAAAATGAAGGTGTACATTTGTAAATACGATCTAAAATCCATATATCTCCACCATCATCGTAGACGTGTGTGAGTTATAGCATACCATGAAATGCAGGTACACACGACAATGGAAATCCACATGCAGCAGGAGATGCTAATTTATAAACATACATGTGGGAAATATGTACAAGGGAACCCTGCATACTGGCACATGTAAGTGCAGATATTCTGGAACGTGTACATGCAAATTTTGGCATGATCAATGTATCCAGGGCTGGCCCATCCACTAGGCAAGCTAGGTGGGCGGCAGCAGCCGCGCCGCCTTCCCTAGCTGCTGTCGATTCCATTTTGGGGGGGTGGGCAGTGGCAGTATTTCCAAAAGCGGTGGCAAATGTACTGTTGCTGCCGCTGCCCACCTCCCCCTCCTGAGGTGGAATCGGTGGCAGTTGGGAGGAGGGCGTAGCATCAGCGTCAACTGGGGAGGGTGTCAGAAACCTTTGGGCCGGCTCTGCATGTATCCTGGACATTTTGGAAACATGGATGTCCCACTGTCCATCTTTAATTCTAGATGGTTCAGGGTCTACTGAAGTGTCCAAATAATGGTCCTGATGTACTGTAAATAGTTTATTTAACTATGTGACTGGCATTTAAACTAAACACTGGTTGTGGTAGCTACCTGTACATTTCTAACCTTTTGAAATGATATGATACAGTATCATACAAAGCAGCTTGTTAATTCAGATTCAAGTGACAACTGGCATGTCAAGATTTATTCACACGTTAGTTGTTGTCAAAAAAAGAACTATTTTACACTCAGCTTTATTTGATATTGATGGGGTTCCCAGCATTGCTTGGAAAAACCATGGGTCAATATTCAAAGGGACTTATTCATGTAGGAGGTACATTTTTAAACCTTTTCAGGACAGAATATGCTGATCTATATATGTAAAAGGCCTCCTATAAAATTAGGTTAGGCCTGAAATTACGCAGAGTGCACTTAGGAATGTGCTTCTAGAGTAGGCATTCTCGGGGGAGGAGTTTGGGTTGAACATGAATGGAATTGTGATTTCATAAAATATGTATGCACCTGTTAATATTTCCACCTGCTCCCGAGCAGGCAGCAATCTCAGCACCCACAACCTAGATGCTATTTCTGTAGGAAGCTGTGTCTTTATAAAATAGGCTAAAAATAGGCACCTTGTCCACCGCCAAACTTAGGCACTCAGTTATAAAATTACCCTTTTAGTGTCCGCCACTAAACATGTAAGTCCCCTATTCGCGGACTTTTAGTGACATTATCTAGATACAATGCATGCTATTGACACAGACAGACACATTCAAGACACCTTCAAGCAAGAACAGGGTCTTCCACAAGGATCCGAACTCTCAGCACTGCTGTTCAATATTTACCTACAACCACTCTGCAACATTTTTAAACATCTTGGCGTCCACTACCATATATACGCCGATGATATAATGTTTTACCTCCCATTCAGGATCCCAAACCCACCAATACAACTAATAACTGAATGTTTTAATGAACTGACAATATGGCTTAATTCACATAACCTACACATCAATTTCGCAAAAACTGATGTTCTATTTGTCACTAGAATCCAAACCTACACGCCCCCAAGCTCCATCATCCTAAATAACCACGAGATTAAAACAAAGAATGAAGTAAAATATCTAGGTGTGATACTTGACAATAAACTCACTATGGACTCTCACATAAAAAAACCTAATAAAAATTATACACCTTAAACTCAAAACACTGAAACAAATACGTTCGTTGATTCATTTGCAAGACTTCATAACCATACTCCAAGCAATCATAACACCCCACTTTGATTTCGCAAACATTATACTTCAAGGCATTACGAAACAAAACCTTAAAAAGATTCAATTAATGCAAAATGTAGCAGCAAGAATTGTATTGAAAGTAAGAACTATAGAACATATAACACCTATTTTAGCTAAATTACATTGGCTACCAATTCACTGTAGAATAAAATACAAGATACTTGTGACTACCTTCAAATTAGTAAATAATCTTGCACCATCTGCCCTTAATACACTAATCAACATAGAAATATCTAAACGTACACAAAGGAGTAAAAACACAAATAAAATAGCAATACCAAGAGAATATACAAAAGCCAAAAGACTTACCAATAATAGGGCTTTCTCTCACTCGGCCCCTATTCTCTGGAATGAACTACCAGATGACATACGCCAGTTGACAGACATTAAGGAATTTCGTAAAAAACTAAAAACACATCTATTCACCTTACACTATACTACACAAACTAAACAAGACATGCAAAGAGACACAGGTTAACATTTTATACTACTCAGGGTTATACTACAAATGTAGTTTAAAACGATCGCAAACAAATATTATACCTTGCACATGTTGACCTCTCTAAACCCTAATAATGTAACAATGTAATAATGTAAATAGTTTGTTTACATCCCAAACATACCCCTTGGAATGTAATCCGTATTGTAAGAATTGTAATATTGTTATTTGTATTGTATGCATTTAGTTATACTGTGTCAGACGGCTGCCTGGGTGAGAATCTTCACAGTCTTGGCAAGTGCATATATCTATATGATTTGCAAGGTATTGTGGGCAATGTAGTTCATTCACACCAGACACAGCTGCTGACAATAATTTAGTTGTGCTCTTGGGTAAAGCCAATAAGATATTTATTTATGGGGTTATTTCTCCCAACACAGATATGCTTGGTAGCACATAAATCAGGTTACTTGCTTCCAGTGTTTAACTTGGAAAAACAAAATCAAAATCAAAATCAGGAAAACAACCTTTAAACTTGTCAGGCAATTAGCTAATGTTTTCTTAGCATATATCTAACAAAGGAAAAGCCACAAAGAAAGAAAAAAAACTGTTCTTTTCAGGTTAACTTCTGATAACTTCCCACATAGATTCAGAAGTGATTCTCTCCTAGCTCACAAGCAATTAGGTAAGGCTCAATTACTAGCAGTTACCAGCTGAAACCCCTTAGCTGGCTTGCTTTCTACTGTGTGGGTCAAATCCTGCTTCAGGAGCTTTTTTTGAGTAGATTAAAGAACAAATTTGTATTTCTTTGTGATGGTTGCTGTACTTTATAACAGAAAGTTACCAACGGAGTTTAGATAGAGAACAGTCCATATAAACAGGATCTTCATCTGCTATTATTCCCCCTTGTTCAACAAGCATGGGTTCAATATCATGGATTGGCACAGATGAATCTCTCAATGGAGCACTTTCAGGAGAATACTTGTTTCCCTGCTGTCTTTCAAGGTTATAGCTAGGGCATAGATCAGTGTTCATACCTGAGCTTCCATTGCTGTTAGAGTTTCTCTCTATATAGCCTGGCCAGTATGTAGTCCAGTTCTTATGTCCAGCCTTCCAATCCAGGTCCCTGGACACTGGATCTCTCTTCACATACCTTCTGGCACGGGTCTTAGGGTCCCTTCCACGTGCAGCCGTCTCCCTCACAGGTAGCGTCTGGTGATTCCTAGCTCTGCAGCACCATTCCTCTGGCTTTCCCCAGTCCAATGGTGTATGCTGGCCCTTGAAATGCCTCCCAGTATACGTACTGCTTTGGACTGTTCTAGACCTCTCAAAGGCTTTTCTCTTCCTTCTTCCAAAGGGTCTCTTTCCCTCTCTGTCCGTCCGATTTGGCTTCTGCTTCTGATGATCCTTCAGATGAAACTGAGGATAATTCTCTGGATATCCAAGGTGATCATGAAGATGGTCATCTGTAGAATAAACTCTACTCTTATTCTGCTTAGATGAGTGCTCCTCCCTAACACAGCGCAGCTGTGCTGAATCAGGCCCTGCCCTTTGAGATGAGTGCTTAGGGATTACCTCATAGCCCTCCTGATTGAACACACGTTTCCCCACTTCAGCTCCTCTAATGGCTGTTGGAAACCTGGTGCATTCTGGGACTGGTAGTCTTTTATGGGAAAATTCTGTTTTCTTATTTCTACCAGAACTGACAGGTTGCTTGTTCAGAGTCACTTCACCTTTTCTATAGCTCCTTCCTGAGCTATGATAAGCTTCCTTATCACAACTGTTACCTGCAAAAGTTACAATTGTTATATGTAAAATGACTAGGTATGAAACTCTCCATACCTTGTAATCTATTGTTCTCTGTAAACCGCACTTGAACCATGGGAAAGAGCGGTATAGAAATACTTGTTAAATAAATAAATATTGAGTCAATGCTGACTCCTAGTGACCCAGCAGCCCCTAGGTTTTTTTGTCAAGGTATGATTGGAAGTAGATTGCCAAGCCTTCCTTCCCAGGCAATGGAAGGTAAACTGACTAGCCCAAGGTCATAAGGAGTACAAAGGCGAATAAAACCCTGGCCTCTTAGTCACCAGGCCACTGCTCTAACCACTAGGTTACTCTTCCACTCCACTCTCTGGATAGTGTTGCTGAATATCTCTCTAACTACTGCAGGAATTGTCCATATAGTGCTGAGATTGGATTAGGGTGGAATGAGGGCAGAGTGCACTTTTATACATATAGAAAGTTATTTTGGAAACCCTATTCATGCTTTGGACGTCCAAAACATCCAAAGCACAAAATGTCTCCAGAACCATTTTAGAAGCTGGCTCTGGAGACGCCCCCAGCATGAGGAGGTCCAAATCTGAACAGGGATGTGTTGGAGATGTGGCTGGGGCATTCCCAGAAACCTGGATGTCCCCGCCTGATAGAAACATCTGGTGTTGCGTCTAAGTTTAGACCTGCTCCAGGCATGAACGAACAGTGTTCATTTTGGCTGAAAAACATCCAGAGGGTATAGAGAAGAAAGCACTCCATCATCCCCAGTACATGTAAAACAGGATTTACACAAAGAAAAACCTTTATAAAATTCCCCCCTCTGGAGGATAATGATGGGAAAGGGTAGAGCGGTGAGATACAATACATTATTGAAAGGGCAGGTATTATACACATCTTTCTAAAGTGGGCATATCTCAATAGAATGGATGGATGATTTTGGTGTTCATCTCCCATCATTCACTCTGTTACTAAAGAACTTGGGAGAGGAGCAGTATAATGGAGTCAGTGGATGAGTAGTGCCCGAGTTTCTGGGGAAGTGGCTGTATGATGCAGCAGCAGATTGATACCCAGAAGAACTGAGAAGCAGAAGGTGTACCCTGAAATACATTTATACTGACCCTTCAATTGTACTGCCTGATAGTCTTCTGCATTGTCTTGTCAAGGACACCAACCCTGTTTCCATTTAATTAAAATAAATTAGCATATATTCAACCCTTATTAGACAATACCAAGTGCTAGTCCTCTTTTAGTGTTTTCACAAAAAATGGTTAAGTACATAAGAATTACAATTCTGGGTCAGACCAAAGGTCCATAAAGCCCAGTGTCCTGTTTCCAACAGTGGCCAGTCCAGGTCACAAGTATCTGACATGCCCCAAAGGTAAACACAGAAAAAAATCAGCCCCTCAGAAACACTCACTCTCACTGTTCTTATACATTAGAACATGCGAACTCAGAGGAGAAGGGAAAAAACATCAGTACCCAAGAGACAATCCATGCTACTTATCTCCAGGGAGAAGCAGTGGTTTCCTCTCTGTCTACTTTAATAATGGTTTATAGACTTTTCCTGCAGGAATTTGTCCAAACTTTTTTTAAAATCCAACTACACTACCAGCTTTTACCACATACTTCAGCAATGAGTTCCAAAGTTTCATTATGTGTTGAAAGAAAAAATATTTTCACCTACTTGTTTTTAATTTACTACTTTGTAGCTTCATGGCATGTCCACTCAGAATTTTATAGACCATATCATATCTCCCTTCAGCAATCACTTCTCCAGGTTAAAGAGCCATAACCTCTTTAGCCTTTCTCATTGGAGAGTTGTTCCATCCCCTTTATCATTTTGATTGCCCTTCTCGGAACCTTTTCTAAAGCCGCTATATCATGTTTGAGATGCAGAGGCCAGAATTACACACAATACACAAGGTGTGATCGTATTATGGAGCACTACGGTGGTATTATGATATCTTTGTTTTATTTTCTGTTCCTTTCCTAATTCTTGAAATTCTGTTGGCTTTTTGGGCTGCCACTGCACACTGAACAGAAGATTTCAATGTATTGTCTACGATCAGGCCCAGATCCTTTTCTTGGGTGACAACTCCTAATGTGGAACCTAGAATTGTGTATCTATAGTTTGGGTTATTCTCCCTTGCATACATCGCTTTGTACTTGTCCACATTAAATCTCATCTGCTTCCCAATCTCACAAGATCCTCCTGCAGTTTCTCACAGTCCACAAACGATTTAACAAATCTGAATAATTTGGTGTCATCTGCAAATTAATCACCTCGCTTGCTGCTCCCAATTCCAGATCAGTTATAAATATGTTAATAAGCACCTTCCTTCATTGAGAAAATCGACCATTTATCCCTACTCTCCGTTTTCAAATTCTCTTAACACTTTCCAATCCACAAAGAGACACTGTCTCCTGTGCAATGATTTTTTAACTTCCTGTGGAGTCTCTGATGTGGGGCTTTGTCAACAGCTTTCCGAAAGTCTAAATACACTACATCAACTGGCTCACCTTTATCCACATGTTTAGTCCATGCCTTCAAAGCAATGGAGCAGATTGGTGAAGGAAGACTCCACCCCCTTGGTTAAATCCATGTTGACTAAATCCAGGTTCTACTTAGCAACAGGGCCGGCCCGTCCATTGAGCAAGAATGTTTTTTGCACAGGGCCCCACGTTTCAGGGGGCCCCGTGCAAAAAACATTCTTCATCCCAAGTTAAAAAAAAAAAAACAGCTGCTTCTGCCGCGGCAGCATCAAGAGTGCCGCCGCGGGGCCCCCCCCCCCTGCCCGGCAGAGCCTCCCTGCATCGTAGGCTAGCTTTGAATCTCCGAACGCGGGCTTCTTTCAGAGCCGCGAGAGTTTCCTTTCTCGCGGCTCTGTTAATCCCGCCGGGAATTTCCCATCAGCCCCAGCGGGATTAACAGAGCCGCGAGAAAGGAAACTCTCGTGGCTCTGAAAGAAGCCCGCGTTCGGGGATTCAAAGCTAGCCTACGATGCAGGGAGGCTCTGCCGGGCAGGGAGGCTCTGCCGGGCAGGGGGGGCCCCGTGGCGGCACTCTTGATGCTGCCGCGGCAGAAGCAGCTGGTTTGTTTTATTTTTTAATTTGGGATGATAGGGGGGAAGGGGGTTTAGGACTGGTAATGGGCTAGGGGGGGAGGCTAAGACTGGAAGTGGGCTGATAGGGGAGGGTTAGGACTAGTAATGGGCCATGGGGGGGTTCTAAGACTGGAAGTGGACTGATGGGGGGGTTAGGACTGGTAATGGGCTATGGGGGGGCTAAGACTGGAAAGGGGCTGATGGGGGAGGGTAGGACTAGTAATGGGCCATGGGGGTGCTAAGACTGGAAGTGGGCTGATGGGGAGGTTTAGGACTGGTAATGGGTTATGGGGGGGGGGCTAAGACTGGAAATGGGCTGATGGGGGGGTTAGGACTGGTAATTGGCTATGGGGGGGCTAAGACTGGAAATGGTCTGATGGGGAGGTTTAGGACTGGTAATGGGTTATGGGGGGGCTAAGACTGGAAGTGGGCTGATGGGGGAGGGTTAGGACTAGTAATGGGCCATGGGGGGTGCTAAGACTGGAAGTGGGCTGATGTGGAGGTTTAGGACTTGTAAAAGTTTATGGTGGGGGCTAAGACTGGAAATGGGCTGATGGGGGGGTTAGGACTGGTAATTGGCTATGGGGGGGCTAAGACTGGAAATGGGCTGATGGGGAGGTTTAGGACTGGTAATGGGTTATGGAGGGGGAGCTAAGACTGGAAGTGGGCTGTTGGAGGAGGGTTAGGACTAGTAATGGGCCATGGGGGGTGCTAAGACTGGAAGTGGGCTGAGTGGAAGGAGGGCTTGAACTGCAAATAGCTGATGGGGACGGGGGCTTGGAATGGAAATGGGTTGTGAGGGGGAGGGAGCTAGGACTGGAAATGGGTGAGTGGGGGGGGCTAGGACAGGAAATGGGCTGATGGAGGGGCTAGAATAGGACTGGAAATGGGCTGTGGTGGGGGTTTGGATTGAAATGGACTCATGAAGGGGCTAGAACTGGAAGTAGGCTCATGGGGGGCTTGGATTGGAAATGGGCTGAGTGGAGGGGAGCTAGGATTTGACATGGGCTGATGGGCTCATGGGGGGCTGGGATTGGAAATGAGCTGATGGAGGGACTCGGATGGGACTGGAAATAGATGGGGGAGCTAGGACTGGAAATAGGCTGATGGTGGGTCTAGGATAGGACTGGAAATGGGCTTATGGGGGGCTAGGACTGGAAATGGGCTGATGCGGGGACTAGAAGGGAGCGGATGCTGGGTGGGACTGGAACTAGAATGGAGCTGATGTTGGGGGAGGATTAGAATGGGATGGAGCTGGGAGAGTGAAATGGAGAGGGGAAAAATATTTTGTGTGGGAGGGAAGACAAATCTACAATTGGCCGGATATTGGGAGAGTAAGTGGGGATTGAGAATGGAGGGGTAAAATTTGAGTAGATGAAATAGGAATGAGGAAAGAGCAAAAGGAGAAAGATTAGTATGTTAAAGCAGATGTAGAGAGAGAATGGAAAAAAACTAGAAGAGAGAAGAAAGACAAATGGACAGCAGACGATGGAGAGTTAGCGGAAGACACAAAGAAACCAGAAGAAAGTGACTGGAGCAATTGCAGCTGAAAAAAATGCACAAAAGGTAGAAAAATATCTCTTTATTTTGAATTTATTAATTGGAATATGTCAGCTCTGGGAAATGTGCATCATTAACGTCTGCGCTTTGTTTAGTACAAGAGCAAATTAATGTATAGTTTTATTTCTACAGTGTTGTACATTCCAAGTTTGATTTTTGGGATTCCCAGTTTAATTATTGTCTTCCTGTTTCTAAATTGTGATTCCTTGTTTGGTGATGGTCTATGTTCTGCATGTGTAACTGAGCTGAGGTATTCTGTTTATGTAATTCCTATTTGACATTGCCACTTGTTCTCTTTCCCCAGTAGGTCATGTATTGTTGTTCTCTGAAATGTATTGGTTTAATATTTGCAGCGTTTCCTTTTGATAGTTAGGGTATGGTGCTTTATGAGTCCTGGTAGTGCTGTTAGGATACGGCGGGTTTGCTATGGGTTCTAAATGGGCAGTGTTTGTAGTAGTTCCTAATGTGTCTGGCGGTTGGCACTGGATTATAGTAATGTAGAAGTCTTTTAGTCTTTCTTTATTCATACACTCATTAAGAGGCATGTTTACTAAAAGTTAGTGTATGGTAACATTATGCAAATATTTATGCAAATGAGGCCCCTTATGCAAATGAGGCCCCGCACCGAGTCTCCGCACATGGCCCCGCACCCCCCTTGGACCGCCCCTGCTTAGCAATTAGGCTTAATAGTGTTTCCTTTTGGAAGAGTACCTGCTCTCCTGTCTCCTATTGGCTTATCTAAAAAAATAAAAAAAAAGCCTATGAGATTTTGGTAAGGTAAATTATCCAGCATTATTCAGGATGGCTTTATGGATTTGGAGGAAGGAAACCCAGCGATTATCATTTTCCCGCCATACTGATCCTTTCCTGCTGTATTGCTGTATATTTATATTTTTTGGAATACCACAGGTCTCCATGATGTTAAAATAGATCTTCAGCCTTATATATTAGGGGTAATTTTATAAGAGAGCACCTATGTCAAAGTAATAGAAAAATACATATTTTAGGTTTATTTTATAAAGGCAGTATAGGTATCTATGTGACTTTGTAAAATAATCACCCAGAAATAATTCTCACTATTAGGAGTCCACCACCCAGGAAAAGGATCTTGGAATCATGGTTGACAATACCTTGAAATCCTCAACTCAATGTACAGCGGCAGTCAAAAAAGTAAATGGAATATTAGGAATTACTCAGAAAGGAATGGATTGGGGTGAATATTTAACTCTGGTAGTCAATGTATTTTTTAAATGCTGGCCACTGCGGTTAAAATAAATCTGGATATTCAGCACCAGTATCTAGATAGTGGGCAGTGCTGAATTTCTGGATTTAATAAACAAAACAGTCATCAGTAATCAATGTCGTATTTAAATGTCGCAGAAACAAAAATAGAGCCAAAAGACCAAAAGCATAAATTTAAGCTTGCATATGTGAAGATAGATTGATGTCAGAGGAGGAGCCGTGAGGTTGAAGCAAATTTAAACAACCACTTAAAGCTGCTCTTCCATTTTACTCAATTTTAAACTTTTTTTGAAGCCCACTTAGGAGCTATAAAGTATAGGTAAAAACACCCAAAACTAGTGCCACCTACATAAAATGCAAAAAGACAGATAATTATGTCAAAAAATCCAGAGAGGAAACCAAATAACGACACTTATCTGAATGGGGGTTGTTTGATCTTCAACGGTATCCAAAAAGAAGAAGGACTCACTGTCCCGTTCTTCTGAAGAATGACTTCTGATAAATCTTAGAACAACATGATTTAAACTTGCTGCAGTTGTAAAACAGACGCAGCACTGCGTTTCGGGCAAGATACCAATAGATGCCCTGTCTCAACTCTTAAAGACTGCGTAAAAATGAAGTCAAAGTTCCTCAACTTCACGAGACGCTAGCTCATGCTCATTGACCAACATATTTAAATGTCGGACAAAACATACTGGAACAGCAAGAATTGTAACTCTCTGCTCAAAAGTATGTGACACCCATTTTTTTGAAAAATTTATATATATATATGTGTATTTAAACAATTTATCTTATTCTTCGGCACTGAAAAGAAACTATCCATGAAAAACTGGTGTTATATGCACACAACATGCATGTTTCGGGACCCCTGAGGACCCTGTATCAAGTGTTCTATTGCTGTGATAAACACGGAAGTGAAAATGCTGGGTTTTTCAACCGCCGGACCAAACAAATGGCTTTATATCAAATTAGGAAGCAGCCTGAAACCCTCATGAAGTCATCAGATCCCAAAGTTGTCAAGTGTCAGCTGAACTGTGAGATCTCAACATTCCATACCTTTTGGGACCTACATTGGCGGATTATTGATAGTGTGCCAGTGGACCCCCGGGGAGGCAACCGTTTGGCTCGCCTACAGTGGCTTGAACAAAGATGGATTTTTGATCTCCACACGGTGTCTTCCCGGAGCATGAATTTAGAACTGGAATGGTGGAGCCTTCTATGATGAGACTTAATATCTCTTTTGCTCGAATGTTGAGATCTCACAGTTCAGCTGACACTTGACAACTTTGGGATCTGATGACTTCATGAGGGTTTCAGGCTGCTTCCTAATTTGATTGACGTCACATTTGTTTCAGCCAATTCATTGTGGTTATAAAACCATTTGTTTGGTCCCGTGGTTGAAAAACCCGGCATTTTCACTTCCGTGTTTATCACAGCGATAGAACTCTTGATACAGGGTCCTCAGGGGTCCCGAAACATGCATGTTGTGTGCCAGTTTTTCACAGATGGTTTCTTTTCAGCACTGAAGGATAAGATAAGTTGTTTAAATACACATATATATAAAAATGTTTCAAAAAAATAGGTTTCACATACTTTTGAGCAGAGAGTTACAATTCTTGCTGTTCCAGTATGTTTTGCCCGACATTTTTAAATATGAGTTTGGAATCAGTGGACATTGATTACTGATGACTGTTTTGTTTATTGCTGCATGTTAGTGTCATCAGTTCACTTTTGAGGTTTTACATTTTGAATGTCTGGATTTAGCACTGGCCGCGGCATTATCCAGATAGTGGTGCTATCCAGCTCCCTATTCAGATAAGGGTAGATTCTGATCCTCGTTTAGTGGGTCTGGACATCTGATCCGGACATTCAGACCCACTAAACGTCTGCATTGCACTGGTGACCACAGAGCTCCCCGCACATACAGGTTGCTTTTGCGGGGAGCTCTGTTCGTAGACGGGAGGGGAGGGGATGGGCTGGGGAGGAGTGAGGACGGGCGGCAAGCGGGGCTGCGACTCTGGACATACAGGGCCGATTCTGAAGTCGGCCCTGTACGTCCGGGGTCACACAGATGGGAGACTTCTTCCACCTTGGAGGTGGAATAAGTTCACCTGGACATAAGTGGAGAGCGGAGGCTGTTGGAGACAGAAAGGTGAGGGATGCAGGGGGTTCTCCATAGCCTGACCCTGGCCATGGAAGGCCAGAACGGGGGTTGGAGTGTAGGGAAAGAATCTAGTTGGTGGCAGCCGGTGATAGCGGTTCCCTCATGGAGCTGCAGTGCCAAGGCGACAGGATGCCATGGCACTGTGGCTCCATGAAGGGAGCCTTGCTGAGTTAGCTGGGAATGTGGCTGGACATCCGGGGTCCCTGAATCGAGGCACCTCCCGGATGTTCAGCCACTGTGCTGTGATTCTGCTCATGTGGGGATGTCTTGCCACCGCGGGAGCAGAATCGTGTACATCTCCAGGCCGTCCGGATTTCTGCACGGCCCGGAGGTGCACTTACAGAATTGGCCTCATAGCTAACAAGATAATGTTAGGACAACCTTTTTACTGCCCTAACTTTATCTCTTTATCTCTCTGGGTAGCTGGCTGAATATCACTACTAGCTAGATAACGTTTCTCTTTTGCGCCCGCTCCATCCACCAATTACTCTGGTGCTAACGGGTAGTACTGAGGCAGTCAGAAGAAATATTTAGTGGCATTATCTGGATAGTGTCCCTGAATATTCTTCCCATCAACCCTTATCTGGTTAGCAGGTGCCTTTGAATATCGGCCCCAATATGTTTTACCCATCACACAATTGAGATAAAACTATTTATATTGTCGGCACTCCCTGCTAACCACATATGTGGTTTTGAATATCGCCCCCATATTAGTTTTTGCACTTATTTCCTTCCTGGGGGTTGGATTAAATCCTAAACCATTGTTGATTGTGCCCTCAGGTGCCTCTAAATGCCACTCTGGAGAAGTAGCCTAGTAGTTAAAGCAGTTGGTTACCCTTCAGGAAGGTCTAGATCCAAATTCTGTTTCACAAAGTTATGCTGCTTGTAATTGGGGGCAAGTTATATCGTCCTCCACTGCCTGCACGTTCAGCTTAGATTGTAACCTTGTCTGGTTGTAACTCATTTTGAGCACAGATTTGGAAAGGCAATTAATTAAATCCATAATTCATAAAGTTTAGTGAGTGGAAAAATGTGCACTGTGATGGTATGTATCACTCAAGCTGATGTTTTCTCTGAATGAGTTTCTGAGCTGTTTCTTTCTCTAGTTTAATTATCATGACTGCTAAGCTGTTATTCTCTAACCATAACCACAGGAAGAGAGGTCTGCACTGACCTTTACAAACTGAGACAGCTTTGCCAATGCACAAAACAAGACATTGTTGCAGCTTCTGAAGGATCTGAATAGCTTTGATCTGGTGGGGAATGGAGGGGGATTTACAAAGGGAGAATCATAGGGAAATTAATCTATGAATCCCAAATGTGGAGATATATTACCTTAAGGAGCTCAGTTATTCATAAAAGACGTACCTTGCACTAATACATAGTTTCTCTCTATCCGCTCCAGTCTCTTTCCCTTGTACCCCTTCCCGAGCTTCTCTGCCATCTCTTTCTCCTTCATCCATCCAGCTGCTCTCCCCTTTCTCTTCAATCCCCACCTCCTACCAAACCAGTCTATCTTTCTCCCCTGACATCCTCACCCAACCTCACTCTTCTGCCACTGCTTAAGACTGACCCTGTGTGTTGACTTTCTTGCTGTCACTGCCACTGCTGTATTGTCCCCTGCAGGCCACCGTCACCTCTTTCTCCACAGCAGACCCCATCCATGATGATGTCACCGTCTGCATACAGATTCCCCCCCCCCCCCTTCTTTGGGAACTTGACACCTAGCAATAGTGTCGCAAAGCTACCAGTAGGAGTTGGAGCCGCCATTTTGAACTCAGGTTGGCAAAGGGGCAGAAGCATCCAGGGATCCTTCCTACCCAACCACTATTCCACCAGGGAAACCCTCAGTAAGTGGAAATCAGGGACCTCTTTGAGGGGGGATAGTGGGGGGATCCTGCCGGTACTGGTACTCATCAGGGAGTCATGCTATCAGACTGGTGGAAACAAAGGTGGGATTCATGCTGGTACTGATTGGAGAAGTGACAGCATGCGATAAAGTACTATGCAGTAAATATATGGGCAATACATGCTCCTTCTCCGCCTATAACCTGCCCAGTTCCCACCCACAGCGCACTAATCAGATAGCATGCGATTTATGCTCTACGGTTGTTTTTAGCATGCTGTAACTGTTAGCACAGGCCTACACTAATCGTTAGCATGCTTTAAATCCACACTAACTGCTTAGCACACTTTAGTAAATATATCCCTATGTTATGAGGGCAGAAAGATGTTTTTAGTAGATTAGATACTTTCCACTTAGAGGTTTCCTATTGCTACTACTGCCACTATTAATACCAATATTTAACTGTTTCTAAAGTGCTCCCAGGCATATGCAATGCTGAATAAATACATGTAAGCTAGACCGTCCCTGCTTCGCAGATTGACAGGCTAGTCAAGGCAAACATGCATGATATTTAGGTGAACATACTTATTATGGAAAAGTGACCAAAAAGTGGGTTTCTTTAGAACTCATATGAGTCCCCTTTGGCTTGTGTTGTTCTCTTCCTTCCTTTCCTGAGAGCATGCTGGGGTTAAAAGATAAAAGCTCTCAGGTCCAAGGGGATCCTTTTACTGCCAGGACCATAAGCTAAGGTCGGTGAAAGGGGAATTAAACTTGTACTTATTAGCTTTCACTAGGAGTGTGCACGACATTTTTTATTCTGTTTTTTGTTTCTTTTACTTAAAATGAAAAAATGAAAACAACAAATGAAATTTGAAAAACAAAACAAATAAAACAAGATTCGGTCTGCCAGAAATAATAAGTCCTCCCTGGGCCCTCACACATGTTTTCTGTTTCTCCAGGGGGCAGGAGCAGTCCCTGGTTGCTCCTACCCTGTTGGTACTGCTATTACCAATTGTGCCAACAGAACAAGGATGGAGCTTTTGTCTTGTAGGTGGTGCCAGCCTTGTTCTGTCAGTACCGTTTGTAAGATGGCACCAGCAGAGAAGGAGCAACCGGGGGTCACTCCTACCCCATGGAGAAACATGAAAAAGGGTAAGAGTCTGGGGATCTGGAGGAGGGCCAGGGTCATCGGCTATTGGCGAAAAAATGAATGACTTTTTTTGTTTTTCTTTGAATTCATTTTAAAAATGAATTCAA
Organism: Ichthyophis bannanicus; assembly: GCA_033557465.1. Lineage (NCBI taxonomy): Eukaryota > Metazoa > Chordata > Amphibia > Gymnophiona > Ichthyophiidae > Ichthyophis > Ichthyophis bannanicus. Next base: position 607,851,706 of record CM066034.1, read on the forward strand.
ATGAACAAGAAAATATGATTAACATTTTTCATTTTGTCTGAAAGAAATTCCCTAAGCATTATCTCATCTGAGAAAAGTTAAGTTTTTGTTTGGAGTCAGAAGGAGGGCTCACAGACAACCAGAAATTCTACGAAGTTGCTGCCTGAGAGGGATTCCGCAGGCGCTCCTCTTTAGTGCACTTGAGAGAAACATTTTGGTTTCTTTAGTAGAGAAAGAGAGTCTGCTGTACATGGCGTGACTGAAAGGCAGTATATCAAATGTTTTAATGAACCAAAAACCATATATCGAGCTGTAAAGCTACCAATTTTGGAAAATCCAAGGTGGACCGCTTTCCAAAGAGCACCTTTGCTAGGGATTGGTTGGGGGAAAGCCCTCTAATGGGGGGTCATTCCAGAACACGAATAAGGAGTTTGTACGTGTGGTTTGCAGCATGTCGTGCTGTAAGGGCTTGTGTGCATCAGTGATTCTGAGGGTTAAGCTGTCCGTAGCTTAACTACTGGCAGGGTCTCCCAAGATGTACAGGTCTCAGCTGAGGTGCCAGACCAAGACAAACCACCCTTCTGGGCAGCAGCAGAATGGGACAGTGTTGGTGGCAGAGGATCACATTTCTGTGACAACGGCAAAAACACTAGAATTAAACTGCGCGGAAGAAAAGCCTGGCAATCTACTTCCGTATCTTGCCATGAAAACCCAATGGATAGTCACAACAAAACAAATTGCACTATAGTGCTGGAAGATGAGACCCCTAGGTCGGAAGGCACTCAACTGGCTACTGGGGAGGAGCTGAAGACTTTTCAGAGTAAAACCAGCATGTATGAAATGGTTGCATCAAAGCCCTCGGGACGTCTGACTGCTGATATAACTGTGCATGAAATGAGAGTCAGAAATTGCAAAGATGCCTTACATATTGGGACATGGAGCATACAAAACATGAACCAAGGGAAGTTGGAGGTGGCCAAGAATGAAATGGAACATGTACAACTTGATCTGTTGGGTGACAGTGAACTGAAATGGACTGGCATCGGGCACTTTGCATCTGATGATCACATGGTCTACTATGCTGGAAATGAAAGACAAAGAAGAAATGGTATTGCATTTATAATTAAGAAGAAACTTGCAAGAACTGTAATGAAACACAATGCAATCAGTGAATGCTTAATTTCTATTCCTCTATGAGGAATGCCCATCAACACAACTATAAATCAAGTATATGCCCCAACAACAGCTGCAGAGGAAGATGAGTTGATGAGTTCTATGAACAAGTGCAAGCTGAAATTCACAAAACATGCAAACTGGATCTTTATCTGTATTTGGCAATTGATATACCGCTTTACAGTAAAAAACAACAAAGCGGTTTACAATACAGTGAAAATAAACTGCCGGAAAAGGAAAAGAACGCCACGCCATAGGTGAGAATAGACGAAGGAGAGAGAAGGCAAAGTAAAAAGGACAGAGAAGGCAAGGAAAGGAGAGAAGGACGGGATTTTCAACTGGATGTAAGGGGGACAGTCACTTGATAGTCATGGGTGACTGGAATGCAAATGTTGGCAACAAAGAAGAAGGCAAACCGGTTGGAAAATATGGACTTGGCAACAGAAATGAAGCTGGAGAAAGACTAATAGAATTCTTCAATACCAACAATCTATTCATCACAAACACCTTCTTCCAGCAACACAAGAGGCAACTGTACAAATGGACTTCACCCAATGGATTGTACAAAATTCAAACTGACTACATCTGTGGAAGTCAGCAATGGAAAAACTCTATAACATCAATAGAGACAAAACCTGGAGCTGACTGTGGTACAGATCACTAACTACTAGTATGCAAACTCAGGCTAAAGTTGAAAAAGAGCAAGCCACTCATGAATGTAGCAAAATATGATCTTGAGAATATACCTCCAGAACTTAAAGACTGCCTGCAAAATTGATTTGCTGCTTTAGATACAAATGACAGAGCTACAGAAGAGTTATAGGATGACATCAAGAAGGCTGTGTTGGAAGAAAGTGAGAAGTCTCCACAAAAGGTGAAAAAGCAAAAATGGCCAAAATGGATGGCTGAAGAAACTCTAAAAATTGCCCAGAAACACAGAGAAGTTAAGCTAGAGGAGAAAAAGAAGCAATCTCAGAACTCAACCGAGATTTCCAATGTGCAGCAAGACAAGGCAAGGAAAAGTACTACAATGATGCATGCAAGAAAATAGAAGCAGAAACTATTAGAGGAAGAACAAGATCAGCTTTCCTAAAGCTATGAGAGTTAAAGAAAAAAATCCAACCTTGAATTGGAATGTTACAAGATGCTCAAGGATCCATGTTGAATGATGCTGTGAAGATCAGAAAAGGTGGAAAGAATATACAGAGTCATTAAATGATAAAGTGGACCAACAGCCATTTCAACCTGTACTTTATGATCTGGAACCATTGGTGATAAAAGAAGAAGTTGAAGCAGCATTGAAAGCCTTATCAAAAAACAAAGCACCAGGCATTGATGGCATTCCCATTGATACAGCAATCTGGTGCAGCTGTTACCATACTTACAAGGCTCTGCCAGGACATTTGGAAGACAACATCATGGCCAACTGACTGGAAAAGAGCTATAATAAGAAAGATGATCTAACTGAATGTGGAAATTATCGCACAATCACTTTGATCCCACATGCCAGCAAGATTCTACTCAAGATTATTCAGCAGAGACTATATCCATACCTGGAACGAGAACTGCCTGAAGTGCAAGCAGCGTTCAGGAAGGGGCGAGGAACAAGAGACACCATCGCAGATGTGAGATGAATCCTTGAAAAGACTAAAGAATACCAAAGGATATCTATATGTTATTTATCTAGATGTGTTTTATTAACTGCAGCAAGGCTTTTGACTGTGTAAACCATGAGAAACTCTGGGCCACATTAAGAAGCATGGGTATACCAGAATATCTGATCGTTCTCTTGCACAACCTTTACATTGATCAAGAAGCCACATTTCAAACAGAACAAGGAGAAACAATGGATTAAAATCAGCAAAGGTGTACGACAAGGCTGCATACTTTCCTCCTACCTGTTTAATTTATATGCAGAACAAATCATTAAAGAAGCAGGACTGTATGAATACTACTGAGGTGTGAAGATTGGTGGAAGTCTCATCAAAAACCTTGTTATGCTGATGATACCACATTTCCGGCTGAAAGTGAAGATGATCTGAAACATTTGCTTCTCAAGATCAAGGAACATAGTCTTAAAATGGGCCTGCATCTTAATGTAAAGAAGACAAAGATCCTGACAACTGGCAAAATCAATAAGTTCATTGTTGATGGAGAAGAAATCAAAATAGTGGACAACTTTAACCTACTATCAATAAAGAAACAACAAGCAGTCAAGAAATCTGATGACGCATTACTCTTGGCACAATGGCTATGAAGGAACTAGACAAGATTCTCAAGAGCAGAGATGTCTCTCTTCATACAAAGATTTGACTCGTTCAAGCCATGGTATTTTCAATAATGTCATATGGATGTGAAAGTTGGACAGTGAAAAAGGTAATTGATGCCTTTGAATTATGGTGCTGGCGACGAATATTGTGTATCCATGGACTGCCCAAAAAACAAATCCATCAGTACTAGAGGAGATCAAACCTAAGCTTTTTTTAGCTCAAATGATAAGACTTTGACTTTCATACTTTGGACACATCATGCGAAGAGAGAGATCATTAGAGAAAGCATCATGCTTGGCAAGGTAGAAGGTCAATGCAAAAGAGCAAAGCTAGCAATGAGATGGATCGATACTATAACAGCAGCTAAGGGTGCCACTCTGTCAACAATTAGCTGCCTGACTGAAGGAACACAGTTTAGGACTCATAGCGGGGTCAACCGCTATGAGTTGACACCGACTCAATTGCACTTAACAACAAGAACAACATGTGCAGCAGGGACATATATGTGCCGAAAACATCCCAGACCATATTCTGAAACACTGCTGAAATGCACATCCATGGTGCTAGCACGGGGATCTCAGAATGTGGGCAGAAGAGGGTGGAATGGGGCCATGGTCAGCCACAGAGACATAGAAAGCATATTCAGGAAAGGCCCATATCACACAAAAACACACCCTCCCTTTCTGTCACAAAACATGATTCTGCCAAAAAGATGCTCTAAACCTATACATAATGGCTATGACATAACAATCGCATGGGATACCAAGTCTACAAATGTGATCTCTGTTTCTCACCCAAAAAGGAATCCTTTCCCTGCTCGCGCCCATACTATCCCTGCATCAGCAGTCCCATTTTTCTGAGCATGGGAATTGTTAGGGTTCCATAGATTGGCTCCTTTAGCACAAACAGCACATTAATGCATAGACTGTATAACTACTATTGCTCTTCTTAATATTTCTGTAAGGGTGTTTTTCAATGTGTTTATACCTTACAACATTTCCTCACCTCTGCTCCTTCTGCCATAAGACTGCATCTTTTGTTTTTTCCAGACTGCAGTCACACTTTTTCATGACATACTTGTCACAACCATTCTTCAGTATGGGCCACATTGCAGAGAAGAGCAGAATTTTTTCTAAGTCCTGGCCTTATACCAGGTTTCAGCAAAAATAATGTGGATGTTTCTGGGAAACACTTAATATGTAGATGGGCCTTTCCTGAATATGCTTTCCACGTCTCTGCGGCTCACCATGCCCCCATTCCGCCCTCTCCCACCCATGTTCTGAGATGCTCGTGCTAGCACTGGACGTGCATGTCAGCAGTGTTTCTTAATATGGTCTGGTACATTTTAGGCACATAAATGTCCCCGCTGCACATACAAACCCCTTATTCGTGTTCTGGAATGACCCACATAGTGTGTATATGTGTGTGTGTTTGTCTGTCCAATCCTCAGTTCTTTCTTTTCTCTCAGCACCATGTTGAATCTGTAGTCCTTTCTCTCCTCCCCTGCTTAATCCATCCCTTCCTCAGAGCCCCACTTCCAATGCAAATCTGAATTATTCCATACAATACCTCTTTGCAGAAACCTTAGGCCTTAGTCATCCATCATCAGCCTTCATTTTGCTCTGCTTAGTCTGCTTAGCCCCCTCAGCTACCTATTCTCAGAAAAATGGTTAGAGAACTTCCCAGTCCTTCCCCTCAACCTTGATATTATCCTCAGCTGCCCCTCCCCCCCCACCCCAGTGTTCGGGTTCAGCCGGTTTGCACCATTTCACGCAAACCTGTTGCTAGAATTTCTCGAGTTCACCAAACCGGTCCCTGTAGTCCAGCATTTCCCAAACTGTGGGTCACAACCCCAAATGTGGTTGCAAAATCTTCATTCGGGGTCACGGCCACATGTTGGGTTCAGGATGGGGTAAACGCGCTTTTGGGAGGCCACCTCCTGTCAAATTCAGCTCATTGTCCACCGTCAGTAACAAAAGAAAGTACAGACGCGGGGTCTTTGTGATACAAGCATGCGCTTCCCTCTAAGACCTTACTGGCCGGCCCTCCCTGTCCCTCCTCTCTGATGCACCTCAGAAGAGATGGAATAAGGAGGACCGGCAGTGTCATAGAGGCACGCATACATAACCTCTAAGACCCTGCTAACCCTCCCTGTCCTGCCCTCTCTGACGCATACTTATCGGTCAGAGGAGGTGGGACAAGGAGGGCCAGTAGGGGCTTAGATGCAGGTGTGCACTTGTATCAGAAGGGCCCTGTGCCTGTACTATTTTTGTTACCAGCGGTGGACAACGGGCTGGATTTGACAGAAGGTGGCCTCCCAAAAGTGTTATTTGCCGCATCCCGAACCCAACATGCGGCTGCGACAAGAATGAGTCGAAGAATTCAAAACAGCCCTCATCCTCTTCAAGATTCAGTGAAACCTGGCCCCCAACACCCTCAATGATTTAATCAAAATTAAAGCTAACACTAAACCCAGACGAAGACCGATGATGGACATCATCCAGACCCTGGCCTCGTACTGCAAAACCATGAACGCAACTTACAGGAGGGCTCTGTCCCTAGCAGCGCACTCCCTTTGGAACTCCCTCCCTCAGGACATCAGAACCACTACAGACGCCAAAGACTTCAAGAGAAGGCTGAAGACCTTTCTATTCACTGACTACTACGGGGCCATCACATAACCTACCCCCTACCCTCCCCCTACCATCAGTAAAGTCCTAACCGAACGTATCCCCTTGCTATATATAGCTCACTCCTCTTATTTTAAATAAGATCCCTTGAATCCTCTTCAATGCCCTCTAACTTATGTTCTTCCCTCCCTGTAATAGTTCTCCCTTCTCATTACCCAACTAAAATCACCCTCTCTCCACCTAAATCTCTCACTCAGAGTCCCAATGTAATCCAATGTTTATTGAAATTGTAAGTGTTAGATATACCTCATGTTTAGATGTATGACTTTATATCTCTGTAAACCGCTTTGATTAAAGGATAAAGCGGTATATAAAATCTGTTAAATAAATAAATAAAATAAAGAAGGCCGGACAGGGAGTGCTGGCAGGGAGGCACACGGGTGCTTCTATCAGAAAGGGCTGAAGGGGGGGCATAAGGAGACAAAGGGGTGATGCTGGACATGGGAGGGGGGAGACATAAGGAGACAGAGGTCATGCTGGACATAGAGGGGCTTAAGGAAACAAAGGGGTGATGATACAGACCCGGTTCCTAAGATTTTTGAATCCCACCACTGCCCCACGCTCTGTTTCTATCCCCTTGTAATGCATGTATCTTTGTGTTACTGTATCTTTGTGTGAGTGTGTGTGTTTGTATGGGGTGACCCTCCTTTAATAACACCAAGAGAAACAAAACTGGGGCTTTGAGCCACTGGCTGACATTGTAGTTACTTTTCAACTGGTTCAAAAGCTGATTGGTTGGTAACTTGTTTGCCTCGGACTCCTTTTTCAGGAGTGTGATAGATAGATAGAAACAAGGATTTTAGGAGGGCAATTTTCAAAGTCATTTACGTGGGTAAAGGGTGATTCATAGAGATGAATCAACCTGTCTGAAAATGCCCTCTCTCAATGCAGCTAAAAATATATGCAGTGTTTCCATATCGTCCTGCTAGACCATTCCAGACAAGTGGATTGTGTTCAAGCAGATTGATAGAGACAAAGTACCAATGAAAAGCCCTGATTCAATGACATCACTCCTATGCCTCTAGTCACCTCAACCACCAGAGGTCCTTTCAGTATTTCTTTGTCACCAGCAGAGGATAAATGGATTTTCTCCTCTCTGAAGAAAAAATCTGAAGATTGAGAGGAAAAGATTGATTAAACGCTCATGAACAACCACCTTGAGGATGAATCTCTCACTTGAGCATGGCGTGGGAGGCTCCATTAGACTGGTCTTTTTGGTAGCCATAGGAGATGGGAAAATTGATTCAGCTCCACATTCTTACCTTAGATAAGAACCTGTTGAGCAGCCAGAAAATTGGAAGGATCTGGAAGGTTGAAAGAATTCAGCAGCCTCACACAACTTCAATGTCCCCTTCCTCCTCCTCTGTCCCTCTTGCTCTCTCCCGAAGATTGCAGAAGGCTCTTAGAGGAATCTGCCTACCCGCCACCTTAAACACAGTGCTGCTAAGCCAAAGAAAGTGTTTCAGGGGAGTAGAGCTGAGCCTGGCATGGATCCTCTGCCTGGGGCTCTCAGCGACTGAGTACCAAGGCTTGACCTTGTCATTGTCTTTGTTAGGGGATCCTGATTCCGTCTTCCTGGTTGGCAATTTAGGGTGGACTGCTGGTGTGGGGGTTTTCCAGCATTTTCTACATGTGTTAGTAACATTTTTACCTACTGTGTGCCTGATGGTCGCATGGTCCAGCATGCATTCTGCCTAAGCAGCTCCAATGTGTGCTCTTTCCTGAGCACCTGTAATGCATGTTGCACTAAAAGCACAGTTAACATGCACCTGTGGACCACTACAGCCTTAGCGCAAGCTGTTGTGATACTTGCCTTAACTCTCTATGTCTTCTTCTAGGAAATGTTGTTTGACCTGTGGCAAGTGAGGTGCCTCATGTCTTGATTCTTAACTCTGCTCTTCTTGCATGGCAGCTTCTGAGTCATCCCTGGAGGGCCTGCTTCCTCTCTCCCAGCTGGGGGATGCAGTTAGTCTGGCCTTACCTGCCTTAGGGCAGGAAGTGATGGATGGCGCTATGGGCAAGAAGATCCAGCCAACCGGAGGATCCAGAGACCATGCTATGAGCCACTGATAACCCTCTAGGGAGTCTGTGATGGCAGTGTCCCTGGTATTGGAAGATATTTTCTGAGAGGAGAGCTTCTGGATTCAGGATTGTACTCCATGGAATTCCTTATGGAAATTCAGACCCTGTAGCCTCTGGGTGCCCCCAGGCGCATTCTCGTGCTGGGCAGGCTGAGAGTGGAAGCCCTGTTCAATTACCCTTGGCTAAGCATCCTTGGTGAGGGGTGCACACTAGAAATGGGGAACATTTGACTATGACTTTGATTCAGATGGCTCGGTACTGGGCTCTGACATAAATAAAGAAGTACTCTCCCCTTCAGAAGATTAAGTGACTGGAATGATCTGCCTATTCTGGAAGGAGATGCTGGTGGCGTTGATGGCCAGGGTCTCATCCACTTTGAACTTGACAAATGCTTCTAGCAGAGACAGGAGTCGAAGGTACACCCGCTTCTTCAAGGGGTGCCAAAATTCACTACTATCTTCCCATTCCCAGATGTGATCAAGGATATGATCTGGTCACAGTGGAACTCACCCGACTTCCCGCTTAAGGGGCTAAGGATCTGTTGGAAGGTTTATGCTTTCCAAGAGAAGGAGTGCATTGAGTGGTTTGGCATTCCCAAGGTGGATGCGCAGCTCATGGCGGATACCAGATGGACTACCATTCCTGTGGAAGGTGGATCAGCCTCAAAAGATTTTCTGGATTGCAAGGTGGATTCATGTTATGGAGACAGTTCACTGTGGCGATGGCTATTTTGCATCTGGCAGTATGTACCAGCCTAGAGTCTTGAGCCCTGCTTCAGTGGATTCAGTCTCTTCTGCTAGATGATACTATCCCTATTTTGCAGTCGGTGCGGCCTTCCTTTCTGATGCCATGTATGATCTATTGTGTTTGGCGGCCAGGGGATGGTGCCCTGATGATGGTGTCATGGCGTTGGTTTTCGCTCTGGCACTGGGCAGCGGATACATCTTCCAAAACTGGATTGCACCTGAGCAGGGTTCAGCCATCTTCCCCCTGCTCAGGAGCCTCCAGTCCAATCGGGACTGTGGGAGGCGGAGCCTAACAGCAGAAAAGCAAGCCGCCGACAGGAGCAGCTTCCCTTCGCTCTCCAGCCGGCTCCGTGCTCCCCGATCGGGGTTGAGCACACCTGAGCAGGGTTCAGCCATCTTCCCCCTGCTCAGGAGCCTCCAGTCCAATCGGGACTGTGGGAGGTGGAGCCTAACAGCAGAAAAGCAAGCCGCCGACAGGAGCAGCTTCCCTTCGCCCTCCAGCCGGCTCCGTGCTCCCCGATCGGGGTTGAGCACACCTGAGCAGGGTTCAGCCATCTTCCCCCTGCTCAGGAGCCTCCAGTCCAATCGGGACTGTGGGAGGCGGAGCCTAACAGCAGAAAAGCAAGCCGCCGACAGGAGCAGCTTCCCTTCGCCCTCCAGCCGGCTCCGTGCTCCCCGATCGGGGTTGAGCACACCTGAGCAGGGTTCAGCCATCTTCCCCCTGCTCAGGAGCCTCCAGTCCAATCGGGACTGTGGGAGGCGGAGCCTAACAGCAGAAAAGCAAGCCGCCGACAGGCGGGCCCGCGCCTGTCGGGCCCCGCCAGAGGGCCCTTTGGCTCGGCCCTTAGGCAAAGGCCCTTCCAATGAACCCAGGAATCGTCCAAGAAGCTCACAGCTCCACGCACATCCCGCAATCAGTGATACCCTGAGGCTACATTCATCAGCATATACTCGGTCTAAAGGCACAGCAAGTATTTAATATCTATAAAGTTAAACTAACCTCTGTTCTAGCTCAATATCACCGCCGTCAGTGCCACTGATAGCACACTCTCCTGCTGCTCTGTGCCTACTCTATAGCCATTCATATACATTTGTTACAGTTTGTTACAGTTGCCTGTATTACCTGAGTTGTTACAGTAACCTGCTTTGTATAATAACTGCCACCTGATACACTTGCCTTATTGCCCTATATTCTCCATTCCTACAGTTGTTACAGTCCTACAATTGCTTGCATTGTATTATAACATCCTCTACCCGTACCCTCATCAATAATATCCCTACCTGATATAATACACAGCTCACATAGACATCTACATCTCCTCAACAAAATCCAAAATGTATCCTCACCTCATCACTCTTCTTTCTGTGTACCTTCTCTCTGACTGGATCGAGACCTCCGCTGCCTACTCTTCTTCCACCAGTCAAATCCCTATCCTCAAAAACCACGGAAAAAAATGGTTCAATAATTCTTACCATTATCCAGCTAAGGAAGCTCGCATACAGCACTCCCACCTGATTCACATCACATTACTCCAAAACAGTAACCCCAAGCAACAAGACTCCTCACCTTCCCAAAGCATAAAATGTGCCCTTGTAAATGCCCGCTCGATTAGAAAAAAATGGCCTGTAATCCAAGATTTAGTCACCCATAACAATCTTGACGCACTCTTGATCACTGAAACCTGGCTATCAAAAGAAGATAATGTCCTCATTAACCAACTCATTCCACCTAATTTCTCCATACACACAACTCACAGAGAAAACAAGAAGGGAGGAGGAGCACTCATACTCACTAAGTCTGATCTCCTCTTCAATACAGTTAACTCCTACAGCTCAGACAATCTGGAAATTATCACCATAACGAACAAGCAATGCTCCATCAACTTGATTTACAGAACCCCGTCAAGCTCCCAGAACGACCTGCCCACAATACTGGACATTGCAGCCAATACCAGCAACTTCAACACTCCAAACTGGATAATGGGAGATCTCAATCTCCCATCACTGCAGCAACATCAGTCCTCTTCATTCCTCCATGCCATCGAAAGTCTTGGATATAAGCAACTAATCATGGAGCCCACACACATCAAAGGAAACATCCTTGACATGGTTTTCGCCCCACAATCTGTTGCTACACAAAACAGCAACGTGATAAAATCTATCACTAATGTACCATGGTCAGACCACAAACTCATAATCCTACAAATTCCCTTGGACAACACTCATTACCAAAACAACAGAAACCTTGACAACACACCAAGAGCCCCATCAAGAGGCTTTCGGCCCTTCAATAAGGATTTTATAATGACAAATACCCAATCACTCCTCAACAATACAACACTCAACCTGGAAGAAGCAATTGAAGACTGGAATAACAGACTCAATGCCATTTCTATCCAACCACACAAAAATAACACCTCAAAGAAAAGAACCTCTGCCCCTTGGTTCTCTCCTGATCTGCGAGACTCTCTTAAGCACCTGAGAAGACTCGAAAAACGCTGGCGCCGATCACTTGCTGCTGATGATCACACAGCTTACAATCTCTATTTAGAGACTCACCGTGAAGCAATCACAACCAAGAGGAAGCAGTATCACACTGAGATGCTCAAAAGATCATTAAATAAACCCCGTGATCTTTTCAGCCTAGTAAAATCGCTATCAAATGAACCATCATCAGAACAAAAACATGATATTCAACCACAAGAATTTGCTGACTATTTGCAATCTAAACTTCTACAGACGGATGAGCTACAGAAAGTAGATATCCAAGAATCAACCTGCCAGATCACCTTGACATCACTTTCCGCACCTTCAGCTAAACAAGTTGAAGACACAATCTCCTCACTCAATACCTCCACCGCTCAAACCGATCCTTGCCCAGCCTTCTGGATCAAGGACCTTAGAAGTGTCTTTAGTCCGTTCATTGCAAGAATCATGAACCTCTCTTTTACAACTGGATCTTTCCCATCTGTACTAAAGCTCACATCCATCAGACCACTTTTAAAAAACCCCAAACTAGACCCAAAAAGAGCTGACTCATACAGGCCTATTGCTAGCATTCCCCTCCTAGCAAAAATCTTTGAAAAAGAGGTGCAATGCCAAATTCAAGACCACATTGACGCAACAGCCCCTCTCGACTACTTTCAACATGGATTCAGGGAACATCATGGAGTTGAAACACTCCTCACCACTCTCCTCAACAACTTACTCACCAGCATAGACAACATCCGCCAAGGCGTTGTGCTAATCTTCTTAGATATAGCAGCAGCCTTTGACTCGGTAAATCACGAGATACTCATTACACGTTTGAAGGAAAAAGGCATTGGTAGTTCAGCTCTGGAATGGTGTAAATCATACCTAGACACCAGAATGCAATATGTAAAATCTGCGACGGGAGAATCAAATCTCTTCCATCAAAAACAAGGGGTACCACAAGGGTCATCTCTCTCATCTCTCATGTTTAACATCTACATGCAGCCTATCTGCAATATCATCAGATCATTCAACGTGAAATGTATGATTTACGCAGATGATATCCTACTTTATATGCCATTTTCTACAAGGCAATTAGACCTACTGCCCATAATAAATTGCTTTAATGCAGTATCGGAATGGCTTCTCTCACAGAACCTCCGCATCCAACACAAGAAAACTGAGGTTCTCTTTGTTACGCGAGACCCCAACTTCATTCCACCATCACATATAAGTGTGAAAGGAGCGGATCTAGCCACAAAAGAAACAATAAGAAACCTTGGAGTCACGCTGGACCAACGTCTCAATCTGAAAACACATGTAAACAATATTACAAAAGCTGTATACTTCAAAATACGCACACTCAGGCATCTTCGCTCATTACTTGACCCAGATGATTTTAGAACCATCTTGCAAGCACTCATTTTGCCGCATTTCGATTTCGCCAACTCAATTCTACAAGGTCTCCCACAATCCACCCTAAGCTCTCTTCAACTTGCCATGAATACTGCTGCAAGGATTCTACAAGGAGCTGCCAGGAGTGATCATGTAACACCAATCCTCAAACAGCTTCACTGGCTCCCGATACAAGGCAGACTCGAATTCAAAACCCTAGTCCTAACATACAAGGCCATCCACGGTGTATCTGCAAACTCAATAATTGATCTCACACAAACACTACCACCAACAAGATCCAGAAGACATATAGCAATAAACACCCTAATAATACCGAAGGCCATAACAACGTGTAGCCGATCAACAGCGAACAGAGCCTTCATGTTCTGTGCCCCAAAACACTGGAACTCCCTACCACCCGAAATTCATGCTATAACTAACATATGCCAATTCAGAAAGGCCCTCAAGCATAACTTATTCATCAAATACTACCCTACATAAAGCTTCCCCTCAAGCATAACCTAATCAACAATTATTACCCTACATAAATTCAAAATATTCACCTCAATATTAACCACTTTGCCTCCTTTCACAACCCCACAAGCAACGTCTCATAAATACCTTTCATGTTATCAAAATTAACAGACCAACATTCTATGTATATAGTTTTACCCCCATATTATTCAAGTTTATCGAATCCAAGTTTATCTTCCTGTTATATGTAAAACCGAGCAGCCTGTTGTTCTGGTCTTTGGTTATCTGTAAACCGCGCTGATTGTAAATAGCGCGGTATATAAAAAACTGTAATAAATAAAATAAATAAATAAATAAATAAAACCCAGGTGGTCCAACTGGCCTTAAGGGGAAGGTTCTGTTTGGAGCTGAATTGGAGAAGCTGATGAAGGACCTGAGTGATACAAAATCTTACCATCTTTTGGAAGGCAGGTCCAAGGGGCCTGTAAAGTGGGCTGGTGCCCCTTTCTCATCAGTCTATGACCATCCACTGAGGGCATGATGGCCGGATTCCCAGGAGTCTCGGGACTCTTGTCATTGCTGACCTGGAAAACCTTTCTTCCCCTCTGCTGCCGGGTTTTGGGCTCATTCTCAGCCCTTTAGTGGAGTGTTTAGGCCCAGAGAAGGACCTTCCTGGACTGCGCAATGAAGGTTTGGGAGCCCATTCCCTGGTTTCTCCATTTGGAGGCAGGCTTTGCCTTTTCTTTCAGCAAAGAGCCCGAGTTACCAAGGATTGCTGGGTGCTAGACACTATTCAGTTCGGCTATATCTGGAATGCAAAGAGCCAATTCTGGATGCCTTCGTTGTCTCCCCTTGTGGGTCTGTGATCAGTGGTGCTTCTGTGCAGGCTAATTTGGACAAGTTGCTGCCTCTAAGACAGTGGTGCCCACCCCGCCAGATGAGTGGGGCAAGGGCAGATCATCTATTTTGTGATGTCCAAAAAAGGATGGTTCCTTCTAGCTCATTCTGGGTGTCAACAAGCACATCCTGCACTTCCAGATGGAAACCTTGCACTCTGTGATTCAAGCAGTGCCCTGAGGGGAGTTCTTGCTTCTCTGGGTCTGGCCAAGGTGTATTTTCATATCCCAATCCAGATGGATCAGCAGAGGTTTCTGTATTTTGCCATGCTTGGCTCTCACTTTGTCACCCTCCCTTTTGGGCTATCCATCGCCATGAGGATGTTCTCCAAGGTCTTGTAAGTAGCGGCCGCAGCACTGTGGCACCAAGGGATCTGTATCCATCCATATCTGGACGACTGGCTCATCCGGCCCCATTCTTGTACAGAAACTCCTTACTCCTCAACTGGGTGGCACAAGATAGATTAGGGAACTTTCGAACCTGAGAGCCCATAAACTTCTCATTAAACCCTTATCTGATTCGAGGGCCAATGTGACCAGCAAGGTGATTCTCTCAGTGGCCACCTTCAAGGAACCCTCAAAGAACCCCATAAGGTTCCCTGGTTCCAAGGCGGCCACCTTGCAGCCCCAGTTGCCTGTGCCCAGGGACAAGTATTGTGCCCGGGTGATGGGGGGGAGACACTCTAGGGGGATTTTTAATGTCTCCCTGAAGTATCTCCTAACTATTTCTACAAGGTATAAAACAGGCGATCTGGGGAAATTTAATAGTCTCAGATAATTCCTCTGGACTTCGTTTTCTAAATACTCTGTTTTTCGTGCTAGCACAGTCTTGTCCTTAACCTGGACAACCTGCAGCTCTCGAAGTTGCCCAAGTTCTTCTTCCACTTGATAAATCCTTCCTGCGTGGTCCAATTGAGTCCTCAATATCTCAATACTTACAGTTCCAACCACAGTAGTCAGAGAGGAGTTCAGGGCTTCCAAAGCGTCCCACAGTGCTTCAAGAGTAATATTTGTAGGCTTTACTAACCCTGTGCCTCCAGGAAGCTGCAGCTCTCTAGATCACACTGATGATTATTCCAAAAGAGAAGAAGATGAGCCCATATCACCAGCCAAATGCTGCGTCAGGTCAAGGAGAGTCACAAACGCCACCAGAGTGTCCTCTTCACTCTCCCGCATTGCTGTGCTTGTCGGCACACCATCGGGAAGCACTTTTCCAGTGAGCATTAAACTTCCAGGTCACAGCAGGAGGGTGCACCATTCAGGGGATAACCATATCCCTGATGTGCTTAGGGCCAAGGGTTGATCAGCAGCCGGCCTCGTTGAAGACACCGTTCCAAACCCAGCAGGTAGGAAGCCACATGAGTTCAAGATCCGCTGAGCAGCCAAAGTAGAAAAAACTGAGCCCGAGGATAGGCTGGCTTGTTTTATTTTTCTATGCCACATAACAGAGAGACTAGAAGAGGGAGGCTTCAAAGAGGGAGAACAGTTATGCAGCAGCCACACCGTGGAGCATTCTTGCTGCCATCTTGCCCCTGGTTCACATGTTTTCAGACAATGCTACAACAGTGGTTTCTGTCAATTGACAAGGTGACACAAGGAATTCCAGGATAGTTCTGAAGATAGCTCTCCTGTTTGCCTGGACAGAGAAGAACCTCCTAGCTTTGTTGGCTCAGCACATTGCTGAGGTGGACAACGTGGAAGCAGATTTCCTCAACTGGCACTCTCTGGATCCTGGAGAATGGGAGTTGGGTCAGGAGGCATTTCACTTGATGCTGTGCCACTAGGGTTGCCCCAAAATGGATCTGATGCTGACTTGCTCCAATACCAAAGTTTGCCACTTCTTCACTTGCCACACAGAGATAGGGTACAAGGGCGAGTGCAACCTGAATTAGCCTTGGCCAGGTCAGCACCTGCTGTATGTGTTTCCTCTGTGGCCCTTGGTGGGGCACATTCTTCAGTATATAGAATGCCACCTGTCCACCAAAAACAGCAAACTACCACGTGAATTGAATGAACCCAGTCCAGAAGCCTGGCAGATTGGAAAGAACAGAGCTAATTTATTGATTCCTAATACAGGGGTATTCGCCAAGGAACCCGACACAGGACGTGTTTCATTTACACCTTCATCAGGGGTATTATGGCGTACTACAATCATAAATAAACACATTGATAAGTTAAAAAACATGTTAAAATAATTCATAAACAAATAATTAAAAACAATTCTTAAAAATTTAGAACATAAATGCCACATGAACAAATGTTAAAAAGCCAAATGTTAAGTAAATAATAAAATTGTTCAATCATAAATAAATAAATTTATCTGAATAAGAAGGTGACAAAACCATGAAAAAACAATATTGAACCCAGTATTAAAAACAGACATAAAAAGGAGTGACATAAATCAATTATTAAAAAGCATGTATTGGTACCTCCGTAGACAGTTTGTTTGTTGTATAGTATTCTCTAAGAGCTAAAAAAGAGAATGAAGAGATAATGGGTGAGAAAGAAACAGGAGTGAACAGGAACGGTGCATGTAGTAATTAGAGATTGTTCTATAAAAACGTAGGCTTTAACCTCATATGAATGATGGCTATAAACAATGCTAGCTTATGCAATGTGCCTTAGAACATTGCAAACCGCACATATGATAAAATCAGCGTTGTGGCCTCATCTGAATGGACCATTAAAAATTTAGGATAACACAAATTAATAGTTTTGCTGTAATGTCTATGTTACTTGGAAACATTGACAATTTTCTGAATCCACCAATTTGACACTCCAGGCAGTTTTCTTGGTTGTGATTTGTTCCGCAAGATGGATTTCCGAGCTACAGGCTCTGTTTTACCAACATCCTTATCTGTCTTTTTCAAAGGAGGCTGTTTCCTTTCGGCCTGTGCCTTCCTTCTTGCCTAAGGTGTTATCTCTCTTTCATGTGAACCTGGTGGTCTTCCTGCCCTTCTTTTTGAAGGAGCAGTTTTGGGGGAAGGATAAGGATCTGCGCCTTGTGATGTCCGGAGGGTGCTCCTCCAGCACTTGGAGGTTTTGAATTCCTTTAAGTCTGACCATTTTTTGTGCTGTTTGCTGGACCATGCAAGGGTGACACGGTGGCCAAGTTGACTTTGGGGTGCTGGATTAAGGAAGCCTTGGCATACCTGTTACGGAACCAGCCGGTTCCAGAGGGTTTGCGTGCCAGTTCTACCTGAGCACAAGCGTCCTCATGGGTGGAGCAGAGCTCGGTAGCTCCTGCAGGCAGTTATTGGGCAGCAATGTGGGCATTACTTTCCACTTTTGTCAAGCATTATCACTTGGATGTCCACGCGCGGGTGGACACGGCCTTTGGCTTAAGGGTTTTGTGAGCTGCTGTGTCTTCTTCCCACCCAGTGGAGTTGCAGCTTTGGTATATTCCACTTGTCTGGACTGGTCTAGGAAGGTGGCATTTTACTTACAAGTTAATGTTTTTGGCATTATGGAAGGTGCATTTTACTTACAAGGTGGCATGGAAGGTGGCATTTTACTTACAAGTTAATGTTTTTCTTGAGTCCTGCTGTATTAATCCAGGACCCACCCCTAAAACTGCATTTGCTCTGTTCTTTTGCTGCAGTACCCTTGGGTCTGCTATGATTTTTTTCCATTTGGCTCTGTAAGTTCATCATCTTTTGACAACTTTCTGTTTATGCTTTCCTTTACATAGTCCTTTACTGTTGATTACTCATTGTTGCCCGCAATTGAGTTTGTATGAGGCTTGCCATGTTTCTCCCATATGCTTTGGAATGAATACTGAAGGGACCTCTGGTGGATGAGGCAAATAGAGGCATAGGAGTGATGCCATTGAAACCTGGGCTTTTCATTGGTTCTTTGTCTCAACCAATCTGCTTGTAGGGGAACACAACCCAGTTGTCTAGACTGGTCTAGCAGGACTTAAGGAAAGGACATGAACTGATAAGTAAAATATCACCTTACAAATGTGCATAATGTAAACCCATTAAGAGGGTAATTTTATAATAGGACACCCAGGCAGGGAGTAACACACATGCCAGTTTTATAAAAGTGCTCACCAAAACAAAACCTCATCCTAACAAACCCTCCCCCACCTCGCCCAAAAAAATTCTTCAAACTCAAAAAAGGTTTTTATGTAAGCAAAAGACTCTTTGTTGGATCCTTAATCATACATGATCCATCTGTGTTTTCAAAAATGGGTCTACGTATCAGTGGTCCTTTTTTATTTTATATTTTTGGTGATTAGAAATGATTTAAAATCATCCCTATACTCAAAAAGTATATGAGGATAATTGTTCTCAAACATTAAAATGCCGAAGCTCATCAGTTGTCAATCTTCAGACCATCAAGTCTCTCAACGTGTCTATAGCATGTCCACGCATTTCACAGAGTTGTATCAAGGGGATTATTTGAATCCCATAGAACATATTCACATCACATCATGATATCAATCTTCAATTTAAATGAAATATTAGGTGCTCACACTTGGCTTCTTTATCAATAGCTCGTACACATCACCAATATTCACTGCAGCATCATTTTCGGCATTACCAAGCGATGTTTTATAAAGGCAACATATGTGCTACATGCCTTCATAGAATTATCCCACTGGAAGTAGACATGGGCATTTACACTCCTTCTGAGGCAGAAGCAAATGGCCTGCCTAAAGTTTCACAAAGACAAGTATTTTAGAATATATGAATGCATCATGCAGCTTCTCCCCAGCTCCACCCAGTTTCCACCCTTAGGAATACCTACTTACATGCTACATAACAGATGCTCTAGGCATCAGTAGCACAGTTTTATATGCATATTATCATAGCCAATGTTATAAGCGTCTACTTGAATGTGTAAAACACTACCCTACATGTTCAGGTTACTTATAAAATTACACTCTAAAATGTATTTGTGAGGATTTCTTTTGAAAATTCAGATGAAATATGTGCATTAATACCACCCATGTGGTTTGCTGTTATACAGTTTATTGAAAGTTGTCTCCATACCAAAGGGCTGTGCAAATGGTGCGGCCTCACAGGGCAGAAGTACAGAAGGGACGCTGATGTCATCACTGGGCTTTCAGGAAGCTCTGTAAGAGCGAGTTCCTGCATGCAGCTGTGGCTGTGGAGGCAGGGTGTCACCAGATTCATGAGACACACAGGGTGAAATTCTAGCTTGGTACTGTCCTGTCCGTTATATACTGTACTGAAATCTGCAATTGTGAGTATATACTTCTGGGAATTTTTCTGAAAGGAATTTTTTTCTTTTAAAGCTAATTAATCTGTGAACCCACTATTTTTTGTTAAATCAGTCAGGGCCTAGTAGCAGCAGTTTAAGATTCAATTTAAAACACAGAAGAGAACTTTCTGGTTACCTTTCATACCCAGTAGAGAGCTGTAGTCTAAATTTCATAGTCACTCAGGGCCTAGCAGCAGCAAAGTACTTTTAGTTTCAATTTAAAACACAGAAGAGAGCTTTCTGGTTAAATTTAGAATCCAGCAGAGAGCTTGTAGTTTAAATTCCATAGTCACTCAGGGCCTAGCAGCAGCAAAGTACTTTTATTTCAATTTAAAACACAGAAGAGAGCTTTCTGGTTAAATTTGGAATCCAGCAGAGAGCTTGTAGTTTAAATTTCATAATAGGTTAGAGCCTAGCAGCAGCAAAGAGCTATAATTTAAATCAAATCAGAATATAGCTTATCTCAGCAGCACAGGACAGGGTACTGTGTAGCAGCCCTCTTTTAATAAGTGTTCTTTCCATCCCTCCCTCCCCACTCCCACCCACCCCTGGGATAATCACAGCTTTATAGGTACTTGCACATCTTAAAAGACAGGAGGTGCTCTCAGGTGAAGCTCGTTACCCAAATCAGTCATACAATAAGGACCTGAGATTAATTAAGCTTCAGGTGAACAAGATATATTAAACTTATTAGGTACAGTTTTAGTGGTATAAATATCCATAGCAACCTTTAGTACATAAAGAACTTAAAGATCTAAACACAAACTTAAAACTAAGATGCAGACAGCAGTCCAGCAGTGGGATGAGGGCTTTCCAGTCTTTTGCATCGAGTGTCACATGTATGATTTTCTCCCAGTTGGTGAGAGGTCTTACGTGTGCACTAGGTGCAAGGAGCTCTTTGCTCTCAGGGAACGAGTCCGTTCTCTAGAGGCTAGAGTAGCAGACTTGGAAAACATAAGACAGACAGAGAGGTACATAGACGAGACCTACAGGGATATAGTCCTGAAGTCCCACCTCCAGTCTGGCAGCATCCCTGTTGCCATGGAGGAGAGAGGTCACGTGACAGGAGAGCATCACCCTGGTGTGGCAGGAAGTGATCCTGTAACTAGGACCTGTCCTCCAGGTGATATAAACCCCTCTCACACCGAGGAAGTTTCTCCAGGGCCATATGCCCATGAGGGAAGGGTTAGGACAGCAGTTATAGTTGGTGATTCGATCATTAGGCATGTAGATAGCTGGGTGGCGGGTGGACGTGAGGATCGCCTGGTAACATGCCTGCCTGGTGCGAAGGTAGCGGACCTCACGCGCCACCTAGATAAGGTCTTAGATAGTGCTGGGGAGGAGTCTGCTGTCTTGGTACATGTCGGTACCAATGACATAGGAAAATGTGGTAGGGAGGGTCTGGAAGCTAAATTTAGGCTTTTAGGTAGGAAGTTGAAATCCAGAACTTCCAGGGTAGCGTTCTCCGAAATGCTTCCCGTTCAACGGGCAGGACCCAAAAGGCAGGCAGAGCTCCGGAGTCTCAATGCGTGGATTAGACGATGGTGCATTGATGAGGGGTTTGGATTTATTAGGAACTGGGCAACATTCTGGGGAAAGGAGGGGCTCTTCCAAAGGGATGGGCTTCACCTTAACCGGGATGGAACCAGGCTGCTGGCATTAACCTTTAAAAAGGAGATAGAGCAGCTTTTAAACTAGATAATAGGGGAAAGCCGACAGTCGCCCAAGAGCGCATGGTTCGGAAGAATGTATCCTTGAAGGATACTACAAAAAGCAGAGAGGTTCCAAAAAAGAGTAAAGTAGCCCAAATGCCCTTGAGTATGGAGCAGACAGAGCTTAAAGATCCCAAATTACCCATGTCTACCGACAGCCAAATTAATATGAATAAAATACAGTCTCTAAAATGCTTGTATGCAAATGCTAGAAGTCCAAAAAACAAGATGGGAGAGTTAGAATATATAGCACTAAACGAGAGGTTAGATATGATTGGAATATCAGAGACATGGTGGAAGGAGGACAACCAGTGGGACACTGTGATACCTGGGTACAAACTATATCGTAATGATAGAGCTGATCAAATTGGTGGAGGGGTTGCACTTTATGTTAGAGAGGGCATTGAGTCAGAAAGGATTAAAGTTTTGCAAGAAACAAAATTTGCTGTAGAATCTCTATGGATTGAAATTCCATGTAAAAAGGGGAAGGCGATGGCAGTGGGGGTGTACTATCGTCCGCCTGGCCAGAATGAACAAATGGATGATGAAATGCTCAAAGAAATCAAGGAAGCTAGAAAACGTTACAGTGCAGTAATAATAATGGGTGATTTCAATTATCCCGGTATCGACTGGGTCAGTGTCACGTCAGGACATGCTAGGGAGATAAAGTTCCTAGATGAAATAAATGACTGCTTCTTGGAGCAGCTGGTTCATGAACCGACCAGAGGGGAAGCAATTTTAGACCTAGTCCTTAGTGGAACACCAGATGTAGTGCAAGAGATAAGGGTGTTGGGGCCACTTGGCAATAGTGATCATAGCATGATCGCCTTTGATTTAATTAGTGGAGGAGGGATAGTAAGGAAATCCACAGTACTACCTTTTAACTTTCGAAAGGGAGACTATGATAAAATGAGGAAAACAGTTAAGAAAAAACTAAAAGGAGCAGGGACAAAGGTTAAAGACTTACATCAAGCTTGGGTGTTGTTTAAAAATACTATCTTGGAAGCCCAAGCCAGCTTTATTCCACGCTTTAAGAAAAGTGGAAGGAAGTCAAAAAAACTGCCAGCATGGTTTAAAGGTGAGGTCAGAGAGGCTGTTGTAGCCAAAAAAGCATCTTTCAGGAAATGGAAAAAAGAGCCAAACGACGAAACCTGGAAACAGCAAAAGCACTGGCAAGTCAAATGCAAGGCATTAATAAAGCAGGCAAAGGGAGAATTTGAGAAGAAACTTGCTGCGGAAGCAAAAACACGAAAAAAAGATTTTTTCAAGTACATTCGCAGCAAAAAACCTATGAGAGAGTCAGTTGGTCCATTAGATGATAGAGGCGTTAAAGGGGCACTAAGAGGCGACAAGGTGATAGCAGAGAGACTGAATAAATTCTTTGCTTCGGTCTTTACTGAGGAAGATATAGGGATGTTACCCATGACTGAAGTGGTATTTAAAGGTGCGGAAGAATTGAAGGAAATATCGATACATCGGGAAGATGTATTACAACTATTAGATAAACTGAACAGTAGCAAATCACCTGGGCCGGATGTTATACATCCAAGGGTGTTGAAAGAACTGAAATATGAGATTGCAGACCTGCTATTAGCAATCTGTGAACTATCATTAAAATCATCTCTAATTCCTGAAGACTGGAGGATAGCCAATGTAACACCAATTTTTAAAAAGGGTTCCAGGGGTGATCCGGGAAACTACAGACCGGTGAGCTTGACGTCAGTACCGGGAAAAATGGTAGAAACCATCATAAAGAATAAACTTATTCAACATTTAGATAGTCATGGCGTAATGGGAGACAGCCAACATGGCTTTAGACCAGGAAGATCTTGCCTTACTAATCTGTTATGTTTTTTTGAAGGTGTGAATAATCAGGTGGACAAAGGTGAGTCGGTTGATATAGTGTATCTGGACTTTCAGAAAGCCTTTGACAAGGTCCCTCATCAGAGACTTTTGGCAAAACTAAAGAGTCATGGGATAGGAGGCAGTGTACTACTGTGGATCAGGAACTGGTTAAAAGATAGAAAGCAGAGGGTAGGGCTAAATGGCCAATTTTCCCAATGGAGAAAGGTGAATAGTGGTGTACCCCAGGGATCTGTGCTGGGTCCGCTGCTTTTTGACATATTCATAAATGACCTGGAAAGTGGAATAATGAGTGAGGTTATCAAATTTGCAGATGACACAAAACTATTTAAAGTTGTTAAAACCCAAGAGGATTGTGGAAAATTGCAAGAGGATCTTGATAAATTGGAAGACTGGGCATCAAAATGGCAGATGAAATTTAATGTGGACAAGTGCAAAGTTATGCACCTAGGGAAGAACAACCCAAACTATGGTTACACGATGCAAGGTTCCACTTTAGGAACCACCACACAGGAAAAAGATTTAGGCGTCATTGTGGATAACATGTTAAAACCCTCAGTCCAGTGTGCAGCGGCAGCCAAGAGAGCAAATAGAATGCTAGGTATCATAAGGAAAGGAATGGAGAATAAAACAAAAGATATTATAATGCCTCTATATCGTTCCATGGTGAGACCGCACCTTGAATATTGTGTGCAGTTCTGGTCGCCGTATCTTAAAAAGGATATAGCGTTATTAGAAAAGGTTCAGAGAAGAGCCACCAAAATGGTAAAGGGGATGGAAGGATACTCCTATGAAGAAAGGCTAAAAAGGTTAGGGCTCTTTAACCTGGAAAAGAGACGGCTGAGGGGAGATATGATAGAAGTCTATAAATTAATGAACGGAGTGGAACGGGTAAACGTAGATCGATTGTTTACCTTATCAGAGTATAGAAAGACTAGGGGACATGCAATGAAGCTACAGGGCAAACTATTTAAGACTAATAAAAGAAAATATTTTTTCACTCAACGTGTAATCAAACTCTGGAATTTGTTACCATAGGATGTAGTAAAGGCTGTTAGTGTAGCTGGGTTTTAAAAAGGTTTGGACAAGTTCCTGGAGGAAAAGTCCATAAACCATTATTAAGAAGGGACCCAGGATATCAATGCTTGACCCATTACAAGCATTGTGGAACCTGTGTCTTTTGGGGAAACTGCTAGGTACTGTGATAAGGAAGCTTATCATAGCTCAGGAAGGAGCTATAGAAAAGGTGAAGTGACTCTGAACAAGCAACCTGTCAGTTCTGGTAGAAATAAGAAAACAGAATTTTCCCATAAAAGACTACCAGTCCCAGAATGCACCAGGTTTCCAACAGCCATTAGAGGAGCTGAAGTGGGGAAACGTGTGTTCAATCAGGAGGGCTATGAGGTAATCCCTAAGCACTCATCTCAAAGGGCAGGGCCTGATTCAGCACAGCTGCGCTGTGCTAGGGTGGAGCACTCATCAAAGCAGAATAAAGGTAGAGTTTATTCTACAGAGAATTATGCTCAGTTTTATCTGGGAGATCCTCATCCTCAGGATCAGCTTGGAGATCCTCATCTTGGACAGCTTCATCATCTGGAGGATCATCAGAAGCAGAAGCCAAACTGGACGGACAGAGAGGGCAAGAAACCCTTTGGAAGAAAGAAGAGAAAAGCCTTTGGGAGGTCTAAAGGAGTCCAGAGCAGTACGTATGCTGGGAGACATTCAAAAGGCCAGCGTACACCATTGGACTGGGGAAAGCCAGAGGAATGGTGCTGCAGAGCTAGGAATTTCCAGAGGGTACCTGTGAGGGAGACGGCTGCACTTGGAAGGGACCCTAGGACCCGTGCCAGAAGGTATGTGAAGAGAGATCCAGTGTCCAGGGATCTGGATTGGAAGGCTGGACATAAGAACTGGACTACATACTGTCCAGGCTATTTAGAGAGGAACTCTAACAGCAATGGAAGCTCAGGTATGAACACTGATCTATGCCCTAGCTATAACCTTGAAAGACAGCAGGGAAACAAGTATTCTCCTGAGAGTGCTACATTGAGAAATTCCTCTGTGCCAATCCATGATATTGAACCCATGATTGTTGAAGAAGGGGGAGCGGTCTTAGATAGCTGTGAATATATGGATTGCTCTCTGTCTAAACTCCTTTGGTAATTTTCTGTTACAAAGTACAGCAACCATCACAAAGAAATACAAACTTGTTCTTTAATCTACTCAGAAAAGCTCCTGAAGTAGGATTTGAGCCACGCAGTAGAAAGCAAGCCAGCTAAGGGGTTTCAGCTGGGTAACTGCTAGCAATTGAGCCTTACCTAATTGCTTGTGAGCTCTGAGGGAATCACTTCTGAGTCTATGTGGGAAGATATAAGAAGTTAACCTGAAAAGAACAGTTTTTCCCTTCTTTGTGGATTTTGTTTGTTGTTTGATACACTGCTAAGAAAATATTAGCTAAAGCCTACAGAAAAGACCAGTTTGTTACCAACCAGGTCTTTATTCTTTTGCTTTGATTGCCTGACAAGTTCAGCTGTTGTTTTTCCTGATTTTGTTTTTCTAAGTTTAACACTGAAAGCAAGTATCCTGTTTTATGTGCTACCAAGCATATCTGTGTTGGGAGAAATAACCCCATAAATAAATATCTTATTGGCTTTACACTCAAGCACAACTAATTATTGTGAGCAGCTGTGTCTGGTGTGAATGGACTGCATTTCCCACAATCCCTTGCAAATCATATTGATATATGCACTTGCCAAGACTGTGAACATTCTCACCCAGGCAGCCGTCTGACAGTACGTATGACCTAGATTGGACACTGTTGGAAACAGGATACTGGGCTTGATGGACCTTGGTCTGACCCAGTATGGCATATCTTATGTTCTTATGTTCTTATGACAATTGAATCTGAAATCTACAAATCTTGCTTTGAAGTGAGCTCATAAAAACAAAAATGAATCACAAAGCAGTAGGTTCAAGATTCACTCATTTTGGATTGTGGTTCACAAAATTTGTATCAGCACATCTCTGACTGCACTGCTTAAGAATTGTGGGACGTTTGCCTGTTTGGATAGAACTCTGGCACCTTTTTTCATGTGAAGTGAAATAGTACAGTGTGCTGACTGCAATGCAAGATAATGTTCATTTCTCTGTGGACAAGCAGTAATGAATCCTTGTGTGTAAGTGAGGTCCCGACAGAGCCTCACGCGGAACGCTCCCCAACCTCTATTGGAAGCTTTTGGGAGGCTCCACCACACCTGTATGCCTCCTTCCCGCCTGCCGCTGCAGCACTGCCTTGATCCATTCTTTTGTTTTTCACGGAGTCCCACAGACACATTCCAGACACCTCCATTGGTAAACATCTGTTGTTTCCCCTCATGGGATTTTTTCACCTTGGAATTTTATCTCAATCACGATTTTCTCCTCCTTTTGCTTTTTTCTCCTTCGATCGTTAATTTCATTCTTGCTGTGGCACCTCAGCCCTCCCAGTGCCGGTGCTCTGGCGGTCCTCTCTATTAAGCTATTCAACTTTGCCACAGCTATTTTTCCAGACGACATGTCCCAGAAACCCACCAACGGGTTCACGAAGTGTTCTAGGTGCTCTAGGACTATTGGTTACAGATACCAATAATTGGTGCCTACAGGGCCTGGGACCCGATCATCAGCTCTTTTCTTGTAATTTGTGTTTACAGATGAGAAAAAAGAGAACTCAAGGGTCATGAGAAGCTGCAAGAATCAGTTTTTGGTGCTCAGAAGTCTGAGCCATCTTTATTGGCACCAACAGCATCGGACTCTCTGGCTTTCAAGACTATATCGAATGCTGGTGGTACATCGATGCCAAGAGACTCTCGAGCTCAGTCGGAGCTGAGCACCCATAGTTGCCCAGAGCATTTGCCATTATTTGATCTCTACCCGAAGACAAGGAAGGATTTGACCACATTGTTTTTGTCGTTGATGGGTGAAGATGCCGAGCATCAGGTGAAGCCTTTAGTGCTTCGGCGTCGGAGTCCATCGAGGCATGATGTTGAGTGTGATGGGAGTCTGTGTGAGCATCCCTCGAAGGTGCCCTAAAGGGAGGAGAGCTCATCCTCCAGGATATTGGAGGGGCACCGACAGCCAAGACCCAGCCGCTGATATCCCTGTACACCAACCAGGTACATCGGCTGAACTTGCTCAGGTCCCGCAGCCTTCGGAATCAGCAGCCATGGAGATGTGCCTTCTGCAAGCACTGAAGGAATGCATTGCAGTGCTTTTGGCAGTGCAGCATGCTGGGGTCTCAACATCGACTGCATAGATATCAGCCACTGTATAGCCAATCCTCAAGATGCATGCCCTGCCTGCAGGAGAGTCATCGACATCAGGGCATCGAAGTTGCCTGCCTGGTTAAAATCTGTATCTAGCATCTGGGGGTCAGATGCTCTCTCGAGATCTAAAAGGATATCTGTAATCATCAATCACAAAGGAGCTCCCAATCCCCTCAAAGCAAGAGAGTGATCCAGGCAGAGACTCAGAAGTACTTTGACTTCCTCTCTGAGTCTGACTCAGAAGGCTGGGTTACCGATATTGGATCAGATTTGTCAGAGGGTAGGTCCCCATAGCTCCTGTCAGACCCTTCTCCACCTCATGAGCAGTGCAAGTCCCCCTCCTGAGGACATGGCTTTACAAAGGTTTGTGAGGGATGTGGCCAAAGCCATTCCATTTTCTTTGGAAACTGAGTATGAACCCAGGACAGAAGAATTGAAGATCCTACAATACTCCTCGGCCCCTAAGGAAATGGTGACAGTGCCCATGTGCCGCATCCTGCAGAGGGTACAGATGAGAATGTGAGAGAACCCTCTCACAGTACCTCTGGCTAGTAGAAGGCTTGACTCTGTGTACAGAGTTCAGAAGGCTCCCAGATATGAGAAGCCTCAGCTTTCACACCATGCCTTAGTGGTTGAATCCCCGCCCTAAAGAGAATAAAGAGTACCAAGACTCATTTCTCAGTGTCCTCAGGGAGGGAGGCTTGAACACTGGACTTTTTAGGGTGATGTTTTCAGAGTTCTATGCTTGTTGCCCACGTGGCCTCTTACCATCTCTACATTGGCATGTTCTTGAAAGACATCATATGTGACTTGGATGACGTGGCCCAGTTCCTCCCTCCAGAGAAATTGGATCAGTATCATTCCCTAGTGGCTCACGCAAGGATTGCTCAAAGTTCATGGTGACCTGGAACAGTCATTGCAAAACAAGCTGGCAGACATCCTTTGCCATGGAGAGAATCTCTTTGGCAGGCAGGTCAAAGAGAAAGCTGGTCATATCAAAAAGCAGCATATTACTCTTACCAGGTGCACGTCTGAGCATGGCTCATCGTAGGAGGTATCAAGGTGGAAACCAGAAAAAGATATATTACCCTCGCAGCAATAGGTAGTTTCCTGGGCTCCAAATCTCCCAAACCAAACAGGCCCCCCCGCTAGCAGCAACATCATGAGAAACCTTAGAAGGCCCAACCAGCTCTTCAACCAAACCTGGAGCGGGGTTTTGACTGGTTCCTGCGAAGCATAGCCAATCTTCCAGTGACCACCGTAGAAAACCCTCCGGTTGGAGGAAGGCTCACTCTTTTTTGTACAAAGGTGGCCCCTCGTAACCTCAGACTCCTATGTTCTACAAATCATCAAAAGCAGTTAGCAACTATACTTATTGGAACTACCCCAAATTGCTCCCCGAAGGTGCATCATCTCGACCTTCTGCATCAGGAGTTGCTTTAGAGAGAAATCACAGCCCTCTTGTTAGATCTCACGATCAAGCTCGTGCCATCAGAGCAAAGAGGGCAGGGGTTTTATTCCAGGTACTTCCCGATACCCAGGAAAATGGGAGGATAGCGTCCCATCCTAAACCTAAGAGATCCGAACCTGTACTTGGTATACAGCCCTGTAAACCATGTAAATGCTGCTATCCAGTTAATGCCACTGAATATCCCCTCTCTTCTCCCTTACACACCCCGATGCCAATCGCTTAGCATCAGGGCATGTCGGGGGCATTCCGGGGAGAAGCGGAGGTGGGGACAATCGATAACCGGGCAGCAGCGATATTGCTTGCTGCCCGGTTAGCGACCTGTGCCTAAAAGATAAGCGTGGCAAAAGCTTGCCTATCTTTAAGCGCAGAAGCTAACTGGGCAGCATACAATATCACTGCTGCCTGGTTATCGACTGTGGCTGAGAGGCAGTGCGACGATCCCAGATATTCATTGCCAGGGCCACATATGACCCCGGCATTGAATATCCGGGATTAGAGGTCGGTGGAGAGAGCTATGCGCTGAAGGGACGCATAGCCCTCCTAACTCAATATCAGGTCCATTGTTAACACTATAGCTTTCTTAGAAGCTCAACCTGTTCATGATAAGGGGGAAGAGAGGCTGCATTTAATATGTGATTCCAAACTTGGTGTAAACAAGAATAATTTAGATATATAGGCAACTGAGGCAATAGATTGAACAATAAGAGGCTAGACTGTGTTGATGGACTGCATCCCTCTGTGGCAGGAGAAAGGATCCTAAATGAAAAATTCAGACAATATGTGGACAAGCACTTACACTAGGAAAAGAGGGTGAGGGATGGGTAAAAACAAGTTCAGGACGTCATTCCCAGCAAAAACATAACAACAATGGTAATAGTCGTCATATTAATCCACACATCAGTGACAAGAGGGAAGAGGAGTCTGGAACAAAATCCATCCAAAATACAAGCAGGCCAACCAACAATTGCAGCAGTGCAATGAACACAAATGCTCAAAGTCTAGCAAACAATGTTCCTGACCTGGAGGCTCTGATGATGGAAATGGACTTGGACATTGTGGCCCTTGCAGAAACATGGTTTAATGAGTCACATAATGGGATATAGCCATAGCTGGCTATAATTTATTTAGAAGAGAAGGCAGAAAAGGAGGAGGAGTAGCCCTATGTGTCAAAAACAATATTAAAGTCATTGAAATGCAGGGGACGTGAGGAAAAGTAAAAGTGCTATGAATTGTTTTAGAAAGAGGAGAAGGCACCATTGCTAACTCCAGACTTTGCTCCTTTCCCCTTGCTGCTCCTTATGCCTTTAACAAACTACCTGAGTCTGTACGTCAGACACCTTCTCTGGCCCTTTTCAAATCCAGGCTGAAAACTCACCTCTTCGTTGCCACTTTCGGATCCTGACTCACCTGATCTCCTTTGTATTTCCTTACCATTCCCCCTAGATGTATCCCTGTCTACACCTACTGTGTTGTCTTGTCTTGACTAGATTGTAAGCTCTGATGAACAGAAACTGTCTCTTATATGTCTGTGTAGCACTGTGTATGTCTTGTAGTGCTATACAAATGTTCTTTAGTAATAGTAGTAGTATCCACACTGGTGTAGTCTACTGGCCTCCAGCTCAAACTGAGGAAATGGATAGAGATTTGTTCATTGTTATTGCAAATGTAGCTATGAAGGGGGACGTGATCATATTGGGTGACTTTAATCTACCAGATGTGGATTGGAGTATTCCTTCTGCAAATCTGGAAAGAAGTAAAAAGATTGTGGATGCCATCCAAGAAGCAGCAGTGGCCCAAGGGGGGTGCGGGGCCATGTGCGGAGACTCGGTGCAGGGCCTCATTTACATAAGGGGCCTCATTTGCATATATATTTGCATAATGTTACCATACACTAACTTTTAGTAAACATGCCTCTTAATGAGTGTACGGATAAAGAAAGACTAAAAGATTTCTACATTACTATAATCCAGTGCCAACCGCCAGGCACATTAGGAACTACTACAAACACTGCCCATTTAGAACCCATAAACTATAAAGTTCTTAGACCTGTCTGGTCCCACACATATATAACCACAAGCTCAGAGAGACACACAAAACATAAAAATTTTTTGTCGGAACCAGCACCTTGAAGAGGAAACCTCTTCTCGTGGTGCAACGTTCCTTTTTATTCTGTTTAATTGGGGTTATGGAAGGATTGCCTAGAGCTCACCAAATTCCTAGAAGACTCCCAAGATAATATTGCCTCTAGGGCTACCTTGGTGGTTTCTTTTGTCTCAGACCAGGATAGAATGCTTGTATTTCATAATTACTTTAAGAATATGTCAGCTCTGTTTTCTGGTGCTAAGGTTCAAATGTTTCCTGATATTTGTAAAGCGACACAAACTAGGAGGCAGGCCTTTTTAGCTCTTAAACCTAGGGTGGTCGCTCTTTCCGCTACATTTTTTCTTAGATACCCATGTAAATGTTTGGTTTCATTTCAGGGTTCAAAGTTTGTTTTTCTTGATCCCTCTCAGCTGGAGGTATTTCTTTCTGATAAGGAGTGACATGGTAATAAGTAACTGGAGTGTGGTGGGTTAGTTTAAAGCTGCTGGAAGGATTCTTAATCAGAGAAGCATCAACGGTAGACATAATTGAGGAGGATTGGAAAAACTTTGAAACTTGTATCTTTTGGAAAAATCTATATAGGGCTATCCTAATCCGAAAAGGATCATACCTAGATGAAGGCACAAATGAAAGTCCCAGTTGTAACACTTCCTCCTGGTCAGATGTCAAACGTGACTTAGATAGATTTATCACTGAGGTCTTGCATGTGATCTGGTAATCGGTCCCCTCTGACCTTCCTCGGGGCAGGGGGGCCGGTACATTTGAGGGCGGCCCCTGAAAAAAGGACGTTGAATTGTTCCTCCACGAGAATGATCACCTTTTCGAACGGGGGCAGTGCCTTCCAATGAACTATCACTCTCCTCCGTCGTATCCTCAAAAGTAACCTGCCGCTTTTTGCTCCTCTTATTTGTCTGTAAAAACTGTCGCCACGTATAAATCTGATTCAATTCATAATCCCCGGTATCACGTTTAAATTTATTCACTTTCTTCTGTTTAACCGAGTCCTGGAATTGGTTCAGCTGTACTTCAAATTCCTTCCAAGCTGTTTGAAACTTTTCTAAGGACATACCCACTTTTAATTGGTCCTCCATCACCTTCACCTGCTCTTTAAAAGCCACTTCCTCCAGACTCAGTCGCTCCACCAAATGGGCGATCAAATCCAAACCACATTTATTTAAAATACTGTCCCAGGTAGTACAGAATTTTTGATCCTTCTGGAACATATGTGGGGGTTTCAATACCCTCAAACCCCGAGGGATCATTTGTTGCTTCAAATACTGAGCCATCGTGGCTGCATGCAACTGTATATGGACCTGTTTTTTATGACGAGTCTTAAACTCTAACCATGTAGAAAGAGATGAAACTCCTTCCTCAGTAGGTTTGTCGACTAATTCAAACAGCAAGGGGGGTTTTGTCAGTTGGTCTATTTTATCTTCTGAGAATGCAAAAGTAGCTGTATTGGCAAGTAATTCCGAATGCTCAGTGGCCATCATCATACAGGCAAACACAAGTTACTATAAAGTTCTTAGACCTGTCTGGTCCCCCACATATATAACCGCAAACTCAGAGAGACACACAAAACATAAAAATTTTTTGTCGGAACCAGCACCTTGAAGACGAAACCTCTTCTCGTGGTGCAACGTTCCTTTTTATTCTGTTTAATTGGGGACATAACCCCATCAAAGGGTTCAAAGGGGACACAACCCCTCGATACCAAATGTTACCACTTGATTTTCAGGCTCTCTCCCTAACAATCCATACAATAGGTCAATATTCAAAGGTCACTTATCTGGATGCAGAAGCCGTGGCAGCGGCAGAATCAAGCGTCCCGCCGCGGGGCCCCCCCTGCCCAGCAAAGCCTTCTTGCAGCATCAGCTCCAGACGGAGTCCCAAAGCGCGGGCTTTCAGAGCCGCGAGAGTTTCTATTTCTCTTTCTCGCGCGGCTCTGTTAATCCCGCCGGGGCTGAAAAGGCCCGCAGGGTGTTTTTTTCAGTTGGATAATGCCGCTGCTGCCACCACTGCCGCCAAGGCAAACACTAAAAACCTCAGCGGTGGGGCAAGGGCAAGCAGTGTTGCGGGGAGCTGAGGCCATCAGCCCCAAATGCACCCCTATTTCTCTGTGCCCTGTGCGGCCTCACCGCTCGCACAGGAATAGGTACAGTGCTGCTCCCACTATTCCTATTTAGGTTAGTCTATAAGGAGCCACCACCCTCTTTGTTGTCCTTAGACTTCAAAATGTTACGGGATAAATACAACCAATCTCTGCTTGCAAAAAGTGAATGGATAGAGGAAGCATGGCCTAGTGGTACATAGGTGGTGACAGTAGCCAAGAGGAGAGATACGCGGAATAGCAGTTACTACCCTAACTGCAGTGGCCTGGTTACACTCGCCTTCCATGAAAGAATGGGATAACCCACATGGCTAGAGTATCGAAAGGCTAGATGTTTTGGAGCATGGATTATTAGAAATTTTGGTAGTAAGATATTGAGAGGGACCCAGGTATTAGATTTCTTACTGATCATGCAAGAATCATGACAAATGATGACAAGGTTTGAAATGTCCTGCCTGCAGAGGTGGTACAGGCTAGTACTTTAACAGATTCTGGGCACACAGGTAAAAGATAAAGGAGAGCATGAGAATTCAAATGGAAGAACCGCAGCTGGGCAGGCTACTTTGGTCTTTTTTCTGCTGCTATGTACAATGTTATATATTGTAGAAGGTATCTAAAATGACCACTAAAGGACTTGTCCTCTTAAATATATAGGGAGTGATTTTTCTGGTGCAAAGTCCATGGATATGTTTTCATCTGGAGGAAGTTTCAAAGGGAAAGCCGATGCTTATTCATAATTTCTTTTTTGAAACTTGCCATGGGTACAGAGTAGCCACAAACATTCGCACTTGCTTTCCGTGTGAAGATATTTTATACAAAAGAATGCACATAGTTTATAAAATACAATCTACCTGTGTTTGTAGAATCCCTCTAGAGCGTTTTTTTTGTATAGAACAGAATATAAATTTTAATATGTTCCAATCACACCTCAGGGAACACTTCCTCCCAAAATAGCTAAAACCATGCACATTGTGGAAGCCCTGCTCATACTTTAACTGGATTGAGGAAGGGCAATTTTCACATAGCCTGTTTACCTTGGTAAATTGTTATTTGCTGGTGTAAATGGCTTTTAAAAATTTTCATTTTAGAGCTAAATCAAAGTTTGAACAAAAGCTAGGCAAAGCAAACGAAAAACATCAATGAAGAAATTCTGAGAGCCTGGCTTGCACAATTTGAAATGACACATCTTTCGCTCAAAACCAGTAAAACTTGTGCAAGTTGAAATGTGTGCAAAATGTGCTGTGGTGTTTTACCTGATGATGTTAGACTTAAGAATTACTCTTGTATTTAAGTGGACAAAATGCCCTGAAGTTTGCAGTCTTGGGGTTTTTTGTCCCCTGTAAAATAGTTATCTCCAAGTTATAATGCCCTGTTCAATGTAATTTCAGTTTGTTCAATGTAAACCGCACTGATGCAGAATAGCGCGGTATATAAGAGAATGTAAATAAATAAATAAATAAATAAGAAGCCCAGATTATATGGTGAAAAATGTAATAAAAGGTGAATATCTAGATCTTGTATCATATTTTTATAGTAAAAAACAAGAATCAAGAAAGAAATCTTAGCTTTAAAATAGAAGTTCATATTTAATGTTTATTTACATAATTTTGAGAAGACATAATCTTACCCAGGGCCGGCCCCAGAGTTAATTCACGATGTTGGCACCCTAGGCATACCTGAAGCAGCCCCCTGGCTATTAAAATTAATTGTTTAGCTTTGAATGCCATGCCCTTTGCCACCCCCAAGAAGTTGCCGCCCTAGGCGGCTGTCTTCTTTGCCTAAATGTTGGGCCGGTCCTGATCTTAGCTTTAAAATAGTATATTTCATTTTTATTTACATAATTTTATGAAGACTTGCTGTTATACACCACATATGTGCAGCTCTTACATTTCAAGTCAGAGGTGCTCTTTAATCTGCTGTAGTATCTAATTGGAGTGGCCTAACTCTTGACCTCCTTTTACTGATGCCAAGTTTGACCCGCTGCTGGCCCCAAAGCATAACACACAAGACCTGATATTCAAAGCAATTATGCATTCGTCAGTTGATGGTGAACACATAACTCACTTATTCCTCAATTTTATGTGTGTATACTTATAAAACTGGAACATTAACTCACAAAACGGTCATATTTTATGCATATGAAAAAGGGGTCAACATGGGGGGGGGGTTGGAATTTGCATTTGTACATTTAAGATGTAATTTTATAAAGAGCTGCATAAAGCTATGCACCATCAATGCATGTAAGTCATGTATGTCCAATGGCTTACATGCGTGGATAGGACTTTGTGTGTACTTAACCGTAAGTATGTGCATTGGGCCAATGGTGTGTACTTTCGGTGTGAACTTCCACAGTGGTGGAGCGCAACTCTACGCATGTAAAATACTATAACTTATTATGCATGTTCTTTAAAAATCTAGGTGTAGATTTAATGCACAGACACACTCTTATTTTATAAAGAAAAGTAGGAGTCTGCTTAAGATAGGCATGTTCTGGGTGCTTAAAACTAGGCACCTGGTTATAATATCACCCACTAAGAAGGTAATTTTATAAGAGGGTGCCTACTTTCTTTGTAAAATACTAGTGTAAGTGGTCAAAAATATGCATAAATTTAGGTGCGATTACATATATGAGCCCTAGAGCTGGGCTTAATGCCTGCGCCTAGATTTCTAAATATTGCACGTAAATGATAGTATTTTATCATTTATGTGACTTTGCACTTCATGTACGCTCAGTGCAAACTCTGCCTCTGTGCACACCCAGAATGAAAGTATCCACCACCATGTTTGCATGCGTATTTACAGAATGGGCTACAGTACAAGCATGCTCGTTTACGTGAGCAAGTCGCCACTTAGGAGCAACTGTGCACAATTTT
Organism: Ichthyophis bannanicus; assembly: GCA_033557465.1. NCBI lineage: Eukaryota > Metazoa > Chordata > Amphibia > Gymnophiona > Ichthyophiidae > Ichthyophis > Ichthyophis bannanicus. The sequence continues at coordinate 607,887,548 of CM066034.1, forward strand.
GCCATCTACATCTAGGCGGCTCTTTATAAAATTATCCCCTTAGCGATGATGTTCAGTTGCGTGAATTTTATAACAGATCACCTAGATTAGCAGTCAAAGTAAGTGACTACTGGAAAGCTATTTTAAAAAGATACTTAGGAACATGTTTACTGAAGGATGTAACATAAAGCACAGTTACTTACCTGTAACAGGTGATCTCTGGGAACAGCAGGAATTAGTCATCACATATGGGTACGTCGGTACCGACGGAGCCCGCGCGGGAAAGCTCCCCAGCTTTTCAGATTAAAAGCTTTTGGGGCCTCCCACTGCACATGCGCGCTGCCTTCCCGCCTTCCTGACCAGCTCTCGTCAGTTCGAGTTTAAAGCTGAGACAATAGAGAGAGAGGACAGGAAGATAGATAGAGATACAACTCCTAGGGGAGGTGGGTGGGTTGTGATGACTAATTCCTGCTGTTCCCAGAGATCACCTGTTACAGGTAAGTAACTGTGCTATCTCCAGGAACAAGCAGGAATACGTCATCACATATGGGGACTCCCTAGCTAAGATGCCTGGGAGATCCCCCTCCAAGGGTAAACCATCTTCGCATGGATCTCAGGCATCCATCCAGAGAAGGTGGGCAGGAGTTGTTTAAGTATGGAACAGGTGTTTGAGGACAGCCTGACCAAACAAGGCATCCCGGCGGGAGTCCTTGTCCAAGCAGTAATGGGCTGTGAAGGTATGAACCGAGGCCCAAGTGGCTGCTCGACAGATCTGATCTATGGACACAGAGTGAAGATGAGCCATAGAAGTGGCCATGGCCCTCACATTGTGAGCTGTGACATGGCCCTCCATAGAAATGTTCTTACTCTGGTAAGCAAAAGAAATACACTGAGCGATCCAATTGGAAAGTGTACGCTTGGTGACTGGAAGTCCCAAATGAGAAGGATCAAAAGCCACGAAAAGTTGGGAAGACTTTCGATGTGGTTGAGTCCTGTTGAGGTAAAAGGCAAGAGCTCTTTTACAATCCAGAGTATGAAGGTTCCTCTCTGCACTGGATGCATGAGGAGCCGGGAAAAAGACAGGTAGATATACCTCTTGATTAAGATGAAAAGGCGAGACCACTTTGGGCATAAAGTGGGGATTCGTCCTAAGGACCACCTTATCATGATGAAACCTAGTATAAGGTGGATGAGCCACTAAAGCCTGCAGTTCACTGATGCGGCGAGCCGAAGTGACTGCAATAAGGAAAACAACCTTCCAGGAAAGAAATTTGAAGGAGGTAGAGTCCAAAGGCTCAAAAGGTGGCTTCATAAGCTGACCTAGAACTAGGTTCAAATCCCATGCTACCGGAGGAGGTCGGATGGGAGGTTTAGTTAGAGTCAGGCCTCTCATGAAACGTGAAACAAGAGGATGAGAGGAGACAGGTTGTCCATTTATAGGTTTTAAGGATGCTGCAATAGCACTCAAATGGACCCTTACTGAATTCGTCTTAAGGCCTGCATTTGAAAGATGCAGGAGATAGTCCAAGAGGGAATTCAAAGGAAGTGCTAGAGGGTCAAGACCCTGCTGAGCACACCAAATGGAAAAACGTTTCCATTTGAAAGCATAAGAACGCCTCGTGGAAGGTTTCCTAGAGGCATGAAGGATATCTGTCACAGGTTGAGAAAGATTAAAGTCTTGAAGACTTAGGCCTTCAGTAACCAAGCTCTGAGATGTAGGGATTTGGGGTTTGGGTGCCACAAAGTCCCCTCCTCCTGAGATAGAAGGTCTGGCGCAGCTCCCAGGTCCAGGGAGGATCCCTGGGAGAGATGCAGAAGTAGAGGGAACCACACCTGGCGTGGCCAGCGGGGAGCTATGAGGATCATAGTCCCGTGATCCCTCTGGAGCTTGAACAGAGTCTTGGATATTAGAGGAATGGGTGGAAAGGCATAGAGGAATTCCTGACCCCAATGCAGGAGGAAGGCATCGTGGACCTGAGCTCCCTGACACTGAGTTCTGGAACAGAACCGGGGAAGTTTGGCATTCCACGGACTTGCAAAGAGGTCTATGTCCGGGGTCCCCCATTCCTGAAAGATTCTGCGTATCTGGTCCATATGTAGGGACCATTCGTGTGGAAGCAGAACTCGACTGAGTCTGTCTGCATGAGAGTTTTGAACTCCTGGAAGATACACTGCAAGAAGGTGAATTTGATGCTCTCTGGCGAAGGCCCATATTCTGAGAGCTTCGTTGCAAAGCGACAGAGAGCCTGTCCCTCCTTGTTTGTTTATATAGAACATGGCTACCTGATTGTCTGAACTAGGACAGTCAGGTTGACAAGGAGGGTATAGAAGACCTTGAGGGCAAGGTAAATTGCTCGCAGTTCCAGGAGGTTGATATGAAGGGTGGCCTCCTGTGGAGACCAAGTGCCCTGAGTGGAGAGGTTCTGAAGATGAGCTCCCCACCCTGTCTGGGAGGCATCTGTTGTGAGGGTTGCTTGGGACAACAAAGGTTGGAAGGGGGCCCCCAACAACAGATTCTTGGTGGATGTCCACCATTGGAGGGACCAAAATAGACAGCTTGAGGTGAGTATTTGGTCGGAGAGCGCTCCAGATGCTTGAGTCCACTGGGTGGCCAAGGTCCATTGAGCTGCTCTCATATGCAGACGAGCGTAGGGCACCACATGTACCGTGGAGGCCATGTGGCCCAGAAGTCGCAGCATTTCCCGGGCTGTCAAATGACTGCTGGACTGAGCTTGGGAGGCCAAACTCAGCAGGCGTTGGGCCCTGACCTGAGGCAGGTAGGCCCTTGCAGTGATGGTGTCTAACTGGGCCCCTATGAACTCGAGAGACTGAGTAGGGATTAGTTGAGACTTGGGAAGGTTTACTACCAGTCCTAGATACTGCAGAAGACGCCTTGTGCGGTCCAGGGAAATTTGGGCCTGGGACTGAGAGGGAGCTCGGAAGAGCCAGTCGTCCAGGTATGGGAATATGAAAATTCCCAGGCCTCTTAGAAAGGCAGCTACGACTGCCATGCATTTGGTGAACACTCTTGGAGCAGAGGCTAGACCGAAGGGGAGTACTCTGTACTGGAAATGTTTTCCCTGAAACAGAAATCGAAGGTATTTTCTGTGGGATGGGTGGATGAGTATGTGTGTATACGCATCCTTTAGATCTAGAGAACAAAGCCAATCCTGACTCTGAAGGTATGGAAGGAGAATGCCCAGAGAAAGCATTTTGAATTTCTCCTTGAAAAGAAATTTGTTCAATTCTCTCAGATCCAGAATTGGTCTGAAGCCCTCTGTCTTCTTTGGTATTAGAAAATAAGGGGAGTAGAATCCCGTCCCCTGTTGAAGAAGAGGGACCTCCTCTATTGCCCCCTGGGCAAGGAGGGAGGAGACTTCCTGACCCAAGAGGGCCAGGAGAGATGGGGGAGAATTGAACTGCCTCACCATAGTATAAGGAGGAAGGTCGGAAAAATGGAGTTTGTAACCCTCTCTGATGATAGAGAGGGTCCATTGCTCTGATGTAATTTGCTCCCATCTGGGAGCAAAGTGAGCTAACCTTCCGGGTATGGTGAGGGGCTCTGGTTGTTCTAGAGCCAGAAAAGTTAAGTTCTCTAGGGGCAAGTCAAAACCCCTGAGGGGGTGGAGCCTGCTGAGGCGTAGCAGACGCCGCAGGCTTTGACCTTGCCTGTTTAGGTTGCTGACGTTTAGCAGCAAAACGAGGCTGAGAGGATTGTTGGCCAGTATTTGTAGAAAATCTGGACTTCTTGTAATAAGGCCTCTTAAAAGACTTCTTCTTGGCAGGAGTGGAGGTAGACTTAGAAAGTCTATCTAAGGTGGCATTTTCTGCATCCATTTGAGTGGCCTTAATTTGCCACTCCTCACCAAATAAGTTCTCACCTGTACAGGGCAGATTTCGTAAGCCATCTAGGACCCAAGGTTCTAGATCAGAAGCCTGGAGCCAAGCAAGACGTCGGGCTGCTATAGCAATGCCCGAAGCCCTACCAGCACCCTCAAAGGAATCAAAAGCTGCCCTGTTGGAGAAACTTTGAAATATCCAAAAGGTGTTTCACCAAGGAAATGAACTGCTCCTCTTATCCTCAGGGAGAAAGGGGGCAAAATGCCAAACTTTTAGAGCGATTTCACTGAGAAACATGCCCATGTAAAGACTATAGGAATTAATCCTGGCTATAAGCATAGTAGCCTGGAAAATTTTCCTGCCAAAAGAGTCTAGAGTCTTACATTCTCGCCCTGGAGGAGTAGAAGAGTGCCTTTTGGTACTCTTTATCTTCTTCATTGCAGACTTCACCACAATAGAATGGTGAGGCAACTGGGTTTTTTGGAAACCAGGAGAAGGGGGGACACGGTACATGGTGTCCAACCTGCGAGAAGAAGGAGACAATGTTAGAGGAGCCTCCCATAAGTCCATCAAGTGTTCTTGAAGGATTTCATGGATAGGCAGGGTGACTGCCTCTTTAGGAGACTTAGAGTATCCTAAAATATCCAGTTTCTTTGATCTGGGTTCCTTTTCAGAGGATGAAGCAATAGAAAGACCTTTAGCCATTTCTATGATGAAGTCCTGAAAGGACAAATCCTCTGGTGGAGACATTCTCCTGTTAGGAGAAGAAGGCTCCTCAGGAAGATCAAGGGAGAACTCATCAGAATCATCAGAGGAGTTAAAATCCTCTGAAGAAGCAGAGTATCCTCTATGTGCTTCCAACGCACGATACGCATACCGTTCGGTATCGACATCGGGCGTACCGGGTATGGGATCGGTACCGGGCAAAAGCCCGGATCCGGCATGCGGAACCGATCTGCGTTTGGAAGACGATGGCCTCGGTTCCGGTATGGAAGCCATTACCGGAACCGGACCCGGTACCGCTGGCTGCGGTACCGAGGGCGTAGCAGCATTAATAAAAGCCAGAATGGCCTGCTGCATGACTTGGACAGTATTGCCCATAGACGCCACTGCTGCCTGGATGTTGGTACCGGTATGGGCCGGTACCCCAGAGCAGTACAACAGGTGATCTGTCGAGGCCGCGCCATCGATATCAACCTGTGACCCCATGATTGCTTTGGAGGCCGGAGCCTCCCGCCGGGGTTTTTTGGCCTGGGCAGAATCCTCGAACTCAGAATTGAGAGCCTCTCGATCTTTAGAAAGAGATTTGCTTTTAGAGGATTTGCCCACTGGAGTTTTGGTTACCTGAGATCCATCCGGAGAGGAAGACCTGGATGACTGTGATGCTTCTGAAGGAAACAGCACATGGAACTTGTTGGCCCGGTTCTGCAATCCACGTTTCGACATCTGGGAGCAGGATGGGCAGTCCGGTATGGAATGGTCAGGTCCTAAACATTTAAGACACCATTCATGGGTGTCTGTAAGAGGAATGACAGCACTGCACTTGGTACACTTTTTAAAACCAGGAACTGGCTTCTCCATGAGGAGAAATTGTGTAGGCCTGAAGGCCTAACAAAGTACCAAGCTGTGCTGAAGAAAAGAAAAATATATATATTTTTTTTTTAAAAGAAAGAAAGAAAGAAAGAGAGACCGGCAGTACCGGTTTTAGAATAGGGAAGGCAGGTACGCGGTCTAAAGAAAACAATAAAATTAACAATTTCTTCAGCGGTGACAGGAACACGACCTGCTGGCTCCGCGGAAAAAAAGAAACTGACGAGAGCTGGTCAGGAAGGCGGGAAGGCAGCGCGCATGTGCAGTGGGAGGCCCCAAAAGCTTTTAATCTGAAAAGCTGGGGAGCTTTCCCGCGCGGGCTCCGTCGGTACCGACGTACCCATATGTGATGACGTATTCCTGCTTGTTCCTGGAGATTGCATGTTAACTCATTAAAGCATATTAACCTTTAGTAAACATGCCCCATAGGCACTTACATATCTTTGTAAAATTGCTCCATAAAACCCTCAGAAATTGCATCTGGAATACATTTACACCAGCAGAGGTGCATATTTTATAATCTATGCATGTACTTCATGACTCTGCCTGGGCTCTGCTTGAACTACACCACCAAGCACTCCTGCACCTAGTTCGCGTAAAGTACATGCCTTCTTGTCACCACACAAGCATGGGATAATTTTGTAAGAGGCATTTTACATATGTAAACAGGCATATACACAGAAACATCCTTTGTAAAATTATGCCCTAAGAGGGTACCGTAATTTATAAAGGTCACCTAGATTAACAAGCATCCCAACATGTTCAAAGCATGCCTATTTTATAAAATAGAGATGTAAGTCATAAGACACACATGGCAAACCTATGCATACGTCAGCCCTAGACTTGGCATATATGCATGTGCTTAGATTTATAAAGAAAATGTGAAAATATTATAGTTTCCAAACATCCTGCTAGACCATTCCTCACAAGTGGGTTATGTTCCCCTGCCAGTAGATGTTGGAGACAGAGACAATACCAAAGGCTTCACTGAGCATGCCCTGGTACCTACATGCTTCCCCTAGGTGTAGCCTTCAATATTTCTCTGTCTCCAACGGATGCTGGGCCTCTCTTTTCTTCTAACAATAATTCCTCTGTTGGGATCAATCTAGCTATTGTGAAGGTCTCTACGGATCACAAGAGGTGCCCCTGTACAGCTGCCCACACAATGGAGCAGACGCGCAGACCAATTTCCTGCAGGCAGCCACTACTCACGAGGAGCAGGCTGGCTTGCACCTCTTCATGGCCTCAAGCTGCTGGCCATGAGGACCTTCTTTGCCTGCTCAGGGGGACGCAGCCCCAGTGTTCTGCCTCAGTGCTCGTGTTCTGCCTCACTGCTCGTCGCGGTTCCTCCCAGTGTTTAGGCAACTGCTGCTCTCCCCGCATGAGCTAGCAGACTAATGGGGCTGTCAGGCTGAGACATCCACATAGGCTATGGTAGTCTGTATTGTACAGTCAGCGGCATTTCAGATCGCAGTGAGTGACAGTCACCTTTTCTCTCTCCCCCCCCCCCAATTGGCCACAGCACCTTGGGGATTACAGCCTCTGCCACAGCTACTGCCATCGCTCTTACTGCCACATCCTCAGCTCCCTCCAACAGCTCTGACAGCGTCCTAGTGCGATTTTGCCTTCCTGTCTTCAGCGGCCATTTTTGGCACATGGCGCCTTGTGCACACAGCAGCCGTCTTGCAGTTAAGTGTGCCTGCAGCTTCCAAAACTCCTCAGTTTGCCATAGCATGCAGGGTCTCAGAAGAGCATCTCCAGGAAGCCTCTCCGGCATGTAGTGATTTTGCGCAGTGCCTGTGGTTTGTTTTGTTTTGTTTTTCAGTCCGTCTGAGCTATGCCGGCCCTAATTGCTTACTGTCCTGCATGGGGTCGCAAACGCTGGCAATTGGTGGACCGGCTATGTGCCACATGCACTGATCACACAAGCAAACCCTCTACTTCTACTCTCAGAGCTCTGGAGGGTAGGACACTTCTGCCTGTGAAAGCTGTAGCACCACCTGACATTACTGCAACCTCTGCTGTGGGAGAGCCCTCCCCTCCAAAGCTCCTGCCTCGGTGCTCTGAACCACTTCAGTTGTCTGAGGATCCTGAGTCAGCCCAGTTCATGGCCTCATTCCTGAGGGCCTGGGAGATTTGAAAGAGTGAGCACATGGGGCATCACCTCCTGTCCTCCATATCTCTAGGCCAGCTGCGACCCGCAAACATGCTGACGACTCCTAGGGATCTGGGGCGGCGACACGGTTGGCCAAGGCAGTCTCCTGGGAAACAGGTGACTGTGAGCCCACACACCCCCCCACACACATCTGGATGTAGACCACTTCTCTGAGGGGACAGCCAAGATTCCACCTCGGATTGAGAGGATAGCGAATGGTCACCTTCAGAAGAACCAGATGACAATCAACAGGATTCACACGACGTCAGAGTGTTTCACAAAGAGGAGCTGTCTGCCCTTTTTTCTCAGATCATGGTGGCACTTCATATCACTGATGGGTCGGTCATGCTGCCCACTCCAAACGCGTCACAGATCTGAGCCTGGAGGGCATCAAAAAGCCAAATAAGACTTTTCCCTTCCCCCCAGAACTCCAACAGATGGTGTCTCTTGAATGGGAATCCCCAGATACGTCTCTTCGAATGGCATGGTGTTTGGGCCGGTTGTATACATGGTCTCCAGCTAACCTTGAAAAATGGCTCAGATTTCCCACAGTGGACACCTTGATCAGTGCCGTTACTAATCACAGCACCATCCCAGTGAAAGTCGGTGCAGCTCTCCATGACCAAAATAACCGCAAGGTGGAGGGCCTGTTGAAGACCGCCTTCTCTTCATCCACTCTTGCCTTACAGGCATTGGCCTGTGGTGGGCTGGCTGCTCGGGCCCTTTCTCTGTTGGATACAACTATTGCCAAGGACTCCACCTCAGGGAGACTGGAGTCCACTGTCGAATTTCTAGCCGATGCCCTCTATGACTTACTCTGACTTGCAGCAGGCTCCATCATTGCTGCCACGGTAGCTCACTGCTGGTTCTGGATGCAGCATTGGTCCGCCAATGCAGCTTCTAAGGCACGACTCATCAAACTTTCCTTCAAGGGCAAGCTCCTCTTTGGGGAGGATCTTGAGTGGTTAGTTAAGGATCTCAGCGAAGTTAAGCCTCAACAGCTCCCCGAGGACAGACCTTGAGCATCTTTGCATCATAGGAACAGTGGTTCTGCAGCTCCTTAGTAGCAAGGTCCTGGTTCCAAGATTCTCATCGTTATCACCCCCGCAGACCTGCCTCCTCATGGTCTCCAAGAGAACAGGTCCGACCTCCCAACCTTTTTGGGATTTTCAGAGAACAAAGGACTCCTTCATCTCCTCTGCTACAAAGTTATCCAGTTCATGCTGCCAGTCCCGCTGATGCCTCCGGATCCCACTCCAGAATTCTGCCAGTGGGGGGGGGCAGTTAGCCCTTTTCTCCTGCGAGTGGGCAAGTATCGCCACCGATCACTGGGTCTTGGGAATCGTGTGCCACAGTTATTTATTTATTTTTATTTATTTATTTATTTTTATTTCTTATATACCGCGCTTTTAATCAGTGCGGTTTACAAATGAACAATTCAAACACAATGATACAGTCAGCATTGGTTTTTTACAATGAACAGGGTACAAAAAACTTGGTGGTAAACAGGGTTAACTATATACAAAGAAAACATGGTGGAAAGTAGGATTAACTATGTACATGGCATTTTTGGTTAACTACATGGTAGTGGTAAATAGATATAATTATAGTACAGTATAAATACGGTATGGGTAAAGTGTGCAAGTATGAACCATCATGATTAGCCATTTTCCACTGGGGTCAAGTGGGCAAGATCAACATGTGGGCTATGTTCAATCGGAGTTGCTTCAGGGTAGTATATTAGGAACAAGTGATGTTTTAAGACCTTTCTGAATGTCGTGAGACTAGTGATGGCTCTAATTTCGGGTGGAAGGGCATTCCAAGCTCTGGGCGCAAACAGTGAGAAGGCTGTAGAGCAGGGGTCTCAAACACGCGGCCCGCGGGCCGCATGCGGCCCGCGAGAGTCCTTTGTGCGGCCCGCGATGCAAGGGGGAAAAAAAAAAACACCCCGGCTTCTGCTGCTGCTGCCGCCGCTGCCATGGCCGGCAATAGCAGCAATAACGCAAGTCCCGCGGGCTCCGCTCCGCTCCCCCCCCCTCCCCCTTCTTCCTTCCTGCTTGCCTGCCAGTTCTCCGCTTCGGCTTCGCCTTTCAGAGCCGCGAAGGGAGAGCTTCTCCCTCGCGACTCTGTTCAGCCCGCTGGGGCAGATGGGAAATTTCCCATCTGCCCCAGCGAGCTGAACAGAGTCACGAGGGAAAAGCTCTCCCTTCGCGGCTCTGAAAGCCAAAGCCGAAGCGGAGAACTGGCTGACAGGCAAGCAGGAAGGAAGGGAAGGAAGGGAGGGAGGGAGGGGGGGGGACGGAGCCCGCGGGACTTGCGATATTGCTGCTATTGCCGGCCACGGCAGCGGCGGCAGCAGCAGCAGAAGCTGTTTTTTTTTTTAAGTTTAATTTTCCCGGGGGGGGGGGCAGGACTTGATGGGGGGGGGGGAGCAGGACGATGTGGGTAGGGGAGCAGGACGATGTGGGGGGGGGAGCAGGACGATGTGGGGGGGGAGCAGGACTTGATGTGTGGCTGGGGGGGTAGTACTGAAAATGGGGTGATGGGGGTTAGGACTGGTAATGGACAGATGGGGGTTAGGACTGGAGGTGGTCTGATTGGGGGGCTAAGACTGAAATGGGGTTATGGGGGGGCTAAGAATGAAGATAGGGCGATGGAAGGGTTAGGCCTGGAAGTGGGCTGTTGGGGGGCTTAGGACCGATAATGGGCTAGGGGGGGGCTAGAACTGGTAATGGACTGGGGGGGGGTGCTATGACTGGAAATGGGCCGAGTAGAAGGGGGAGCTTGAACTGCAAATAGCTGATGGGGACAGGGTCTTGGAATGGTAATGGGCTGAGTGGAAGGGGGCTTGGAATGGAAATGGGCTGTGAGGGGAGGGAGCTAGGACTGGAAATGGGCTGATGATGCGGGGACTAGAAGGGAGCGGATGCTGGGTGGGGCAGGAGCTAGAAGGGAGTTGATGTTGGGGGACGATTAGAATGGGATGGGGCTGGGAGAGTGAAATGGAGAGGGGAAATATATTTTGTGTGGGAGGGAAGAAAAATCTACAATTGGCCGGGTATTGGGAGAGTAAGTGGGGATTGAGGATGGAGGGGTAAAATTTGAGTGGATGAAATAGGAATGAGGAAAGAGCAAAAGGAGAATGATTAGTATGTTAAAGCAGATGTAGAGAGAATGGAAAAAAACTAGGAAAGAAGAAAGGACAAATGGACAGCAGACGATGGAGAGTTAGCAGAAGACACAAAGAAACCAGAAGAAAGTGAATGGAACAATTGCAACTGAAAAAAAATGCACAAAAGGTAGAAAAATATCTCTTTATTTTGAATTTATTAACTGAAATATGTCAGCTCTTGGAAATGTGCATCTTTAACGTCTGCACTTTATTTAATACAAGAGGAAATCAATGTATAGTTTTATTTCTACAGTGTTGTACATTCTAAGTTTGGCTTTTGGGGTTCCCAGTTTAATTGTCTTCCTGTTTCTAAATTGTGATTCCTTGTTTGGTGATGGTGTATGTTCTGCATGTGTAACTGAGCTGAGGTATTCTGTTTATGTAATTCCTATTTGACATTGCCACTTGTTCTCTTTCCCCGAGTAGGTCATGTATTGTTATTCTCTGAAATGTGTTGATTTAATATTTGCAGTGTTGCCTTTTGATAGTTAGGGTATGGTGCTTTGTGAGTCCTGGTAGTGCTGTTAGGACACGGCAGGTTTGCTATGGGTTCTAAATGAGCAGTGTTTCTAGTAGTTCCTAATGTGCCTGGCGGTTGGCACTGGTTTATAGTAATGTAGAAATCTTTTAGTCTTTCTTTATCCATACACTCATTAAGAGGCATGTTTACTAAAAGTTAGTGTATGGTAACATTATGCAAATATTTATGCAAATGATGCCCTTATGCAAATGAGGCCTGCGTCTTGTGCGGCCCCCGGGTTACTCTACAAGTCCTCATTTGGCCCTCAAAGCAATTTGAGTTTGAGACCCCTGCTGTAGAGGCTGTTGATTTAGAGCATTTCGTAAGGAGTTTCGGAAGGTCAATGGAGTTCAATGCAGCAGATCTCCTGGATCTGTTTGTTGGAGTGACATGTATCATATTGCTGATAGGTGATAGGGATGTGCTCTTTGCAGCTTTAAAAGTCATGACAAGGGTTTTATATAGGGTTCTGGCCTGGAGGGGTAGCCAGTGTAAACTCTTCAGTATTGGAGTTATGTGCTCTGAGCGTGGAGCACCTACAAGAATTCTCGCGGCTGCATTCATGGCCAGACGGAGGGGATTTAGAGTAGATTGTGGGAGACCGTGTAGTATGATATTGGCAAAATCCAGGTGTGGTAGTACCAGGGCTTGGAAGATAGTGCGGAAATCGGAGTAGTCAAGAAGAGGTCGGAGATTACGTAGGGATCGAATCTTTTGGTAAATTGAGTTTGTTGCTTTCTTGATGTGTGCTGACATATCAAGCCGCTGATCTAATGTAATCCCTAAGTATCGGATTGTGGGTTGTGCCTTCAGCTCAATGTTGTTTACTTGTAATGAGGCAGGGGGTATGAATGTTGGATTCCGTGTTACGAATAGGACGTCTGTTTTGTTGTGATTTATCAGTAGATTCTGTTTGAGGAGCCAGTTTGATACAGCTTCGAAGCACTGAACTATTGATGTAAAATCTGGTTGTTTTATGTTGAATGGAGCATACATCAGGATGTCATCCACATATGCTAGACATTGAATGTTGAAGGTACGTATCACATCACAGATTGGCTGCATATAGATATTGAACATTAGTGCGGACAAGGAGGATCCCTGAGGGACACCTTGTTTAAGTGGGAATGAATCAGATGTTGCTTCTCTTGTTCTGACTTGCTGCTGTCTATCAGATAACTAAGATTTGCACCAATTCAGGGCTAGACCTTGAATACCCTTCTCTTTGAGGCGCTGTAGGAGAGTATTGTGGTTTACTGAATCAAATGCGGCAGCTATGTCGAGAAAGATGAGAATGAACCCTTGATGGATATTGTCGATGCTTATGATTAGGTTATTGAAGAGGGTTGTGAGGAGGGTGTCAACACCATGTTCTTCTCTAAAACCATGTTGTGAGGGGTCCAGAGGAGCTTCTGAGTCAACATGTTGCTGTATTTGTCGTTGGACCACTTTTTCCATGATTTTTGCTAGAAGAGGGATGCTAGAGATAGGTCTAAAAGATTCGACTTTTGTTGGGTCTAGCTTGCTGTTCTTCAGGAGGGGGCGGATGGATTAATGCTTCAGGCTCTGGGGGAAGGATCCAGTTGAGAAGGAATGGTTGACAATCTTGCTTATAGTTGGGCTAAGTTCATGCCGTAGTTCTTTGATCCACCTGGCTGGGCAGGGGTCGTTAGGTGCAGTAGTTAAGTTAATAGCTGCTATTATTTCTTCAATCTCTTTGTTGGATACCTGAGAGAAATTGTCAAGTGTGGCTAGTTGAGTCACAGTCTGTGGGGTGGAAGGTGTTGATGCTGTGAGGATCGAACTGGTCTGTATCATTTTTGATTGTAGGTATTCAGCATAATCTTGAGGGTGTGGCATAGGTGGTTGGGTTGTGATTGGATCACCTGTTAAGGATTTAACAATATTGAAGAGGTCATGTGGCTTGTTTAAGGACCGCATTAGTGTATCCGAGTGGTATTTCTTTCTTTTCTCCATTGTCATCTTCCGGTGAGTTTGTAAGTATGAATTATATGAGCAGAGTTCATCAGGAGATCGGGAGGAACGCCAGCGTCTCTCAAGTCTGCGTAGGTGGAGGAGAGATTCTTGTAGTTCAGATGAGAACCATGGTTTTTGTTTGCCCTTGGTCTTGATCCTGTCAGTAGCAGGGATGCAGGCAGCGGCTTTCAATGTGTTGTCCCAGTTGGTTATTAAGTCTTCTTGAGAAGGTAAGTCCTTGTGGAGGGCAGGTAGGATTTTCTCCAAGACTTCAATCTTATTGAAAGGGCAGAAGCGAGTTTCAAGGGCACTTGGTGGGGCGGCCTGATTTGTTGCTGTCGTTGGAGAGGTGTTCAGTGGGGATGTAGAAGAGGAGTAAATTGTGATCAGACCATGGTATAGGGGTTATGGAGATCGGGGGCTTCTGAGATGTGTTGAGTACCGCTTGAGGAGCGAAGATTAAATCCAATGTACCTCCTTTGATATTGGTGGGAGCGTCAATAAGTTGTTCATATCCTAGTTGGCACATGGCTTCGAGGAATGCTGAGGAGTGTGAGGTTTGTAGTGATGGTAGGTTAAAGTCCCCCATTAGCCAGTTAGGGGATTGTGGGTTGGGAGAGTTACATGCAATGTTGATTATTGATGGAAGGTCCTCTGGGGAGGGTGACGGTGCTCGATAGAGTAGATTGATCGTACAACTCCTATTAGATATGGAAAGAGCATCAAGGTGTGGAGTGCTGATGGTATTGCTCAGTTTGAATTGGAGGTCCGATTTGGCGAGAATGAGTGTGCCACCACCTCTCTGGTTAGATCTGTGGCAGGCATAGATGGAAAATTCTGGTGGAATCATCTGGTTGATGAGGACGTTGTCATTGTCAGTTAGCCATGTCTCGGTTATCAAAAAAGGGGAACCTAACCTATTATACAAAGAAGTGAACCTATGGCTAGGTCAATCAATAATCAAAAATGTCTCGGTTATCAGCAGTATGTCCAGGTTATGTGCTATTATCAGATCAATAGCTGCAGGCCATTTGGAATGTATAGATCTGGCATTTATTAAGGCGCACTTGAGTAGACGATTGGTCTTGTGCTTCTCAGTAGGGTCTTTGTCAGAGAGTAGCAGTGGGATATGTAGGAGGTGTGAATAGGGTATTCTGGTTCTCATGGTGGAGAGGCAGGGATGTTCCATTGAGCACCTTCCCATGCTATAAAGGATAGGGATCTGCTTAATGCAAGGGTCTAGAGCCAGTGTTAGGACTGGGATCGATGCGATGAGCAGGATGGGGACTAAGAGAGGTATTTGATACATGATAGGGGACATGGCTATAGGCAACGTGGTCAGCTGAAGAGGAGATAATTGAGTGCCCTGGAATAGTCAGCAGAGAAAGCAATATTCAGCAAAGCAAACAAATTATATAACTAGTTGTGCAGTTTGTTTCCTTAGTGGAGTGGTATTTGTCACTTTGTTACTTTCTCTCGGTGGCAGAGAAAGGTACCTGTGAGAGCCCGCAGTTATCAGGAAGTAGCACTACTAGTGGGGAGTATTAATTTGGAAATGCGGTTATCTGTGAGGTTTTTTAGACAGGCATTGATAATAATATCACAGGCTAATACACAATAGTAGCAGTACTACAATGATAGTTGTAGTTGGAAAAAGCGACAGCCATGGGGTATATCAGTCAGGCAGTGCTATAGCAAATTACAGACTACTCACTACAAAGAAAAACGGCTGTGTAAATTAGTATTAGGATTCAAGCAGGGGTAGTAGGGCGGTAGCTAGTTAACGGCAGCCGCAAAGGTAAGGTACAGGCTAGCTTGAGGAATGGTTACAGACAATGGCTTGACTAGGTATGCTAACAGTATCCAATACAATCAGAACAGACAGTATGCTAACAGTATTAAATCAGATAGTTCATTTAGCTGTAGTATACTTGCGGTGGTCAGCAGATCGTCTGGGTGAAGGTGGGAGCGAGCTCGACCTCCAGGGAGTTCAGCTGTTTGATTATGTAGATCTTATGTAACAATGAGCAGTGCTGTTCCTGAGATGACCCAAAAACTATGTGGTTTCAGGTTTGAGTGGCCATACTCCTGGTCCACGCCTAAGGGCCACGCCAAAGGGCCCTCTGGTGCGGGCCCGCCAGATGGCGCGGCCTTTTAAAGGTTGCTGCTGTGCCCCCCGATTGGGCGGGATGTTGCCGCTGCTCCTCTCGCTGCCGGAGGCTCGATCCCCGGACTGGGGAGAGCTGATGATGGTGGTGAGAGCAAGAGGACCACGCGCCGGATGGCGCAGCCTTTTAAAGGTTGCTGCTGTGCGTCCCGATTGGGCGGGATGTTGCCGCTGTTCCTCTCACTGCCGGAGGCTCGATCCCCGGACTGGGGAGAGCTGATGATGGTGGTGAGAGCAAGATGACCACGCGCCGGATGGCGCGGCCTTTTAAAGGTTGCTGCTGTGCGCCCCAATTGGGCAGGATGTTGCCGCTGCTCCTCTCGCTGCCGGAGGCTCGATCCCCGGACTGGGAAGAGCTGATGATGGTGGTGAGAGCAAGAGGACCACGCGCCGGATGGTGCGGCCTTTTAAAGATTGCTGCTGTGCGCCCCGATTGGGCGGGATGTTGCCGCTGCTCCTCTCGCTGCCGGAGGCTCGATCCCCGGACTGGGGAGAGCTGATGATGGTGGTGAGAGCAAGAGGACCACGCGCCGGATGGCGCAGCCTTTTAAAGGTTGCTGCTGTGCGCTCCGATTGGGCGGGATGTTGCCGCTGCTCCTCTCGCTGCTGGAGGCTCGATCCCCGGACTGGGGAGAGCTGATGATGGTGGTGAGAGCAAGTTATGTCCTCGAGTGCACCAGACCCATCAAGGAAGTTTTCCTCGTCTCTCCATGCATGGCCCAAAAGCGCCAGGCCATGCTCTCCATGCTGCAGCGACTGTTATTCCTGCAGGTCAACTGCCCTGTGCCACACCATGAAAGGGGGCTTGCCACTACTCCGTGTACTTTGTGGTCCCCAAAAAGGATGGGTCCCATCCTGGATCTCCAGGACATCAATTGTTCACTACAGGTACCACGGTTCCACATGGAAACACTTCTGTCATTCAAGCAGTCCAAAAAGGGGAATACTTATCATCCCTAGATCTCGCCGAGACTTACTTACACATTCCGATTTGTGCCATCCACCAGCAGTTCCTCCAGTTTGCCATCCTCGGCCAGCACAATCAATTTCGGGCACTGCCCTTCGGTTTGGCCACAGCACCATGCACCTTCTCCAAGGTAACGGTAGTGGCCTCTGCTGCCCTGCTTCACAAAGGGATTCGGGTCCACCCATACCTTGATGACTGACTCACCAGGGCACGGACCCACGCCGATGCTAGTCAGGCAGTGGACTGCGTCATCCAGTTCTTACAAAGCCTTGACTGGGTGATCAATCACGACAAGAGTTGCCTCTGGCCCTTTCAGGATCTCAAGTTTCTCGGAGCCCATTTCGACACTAGGTTCGGCAGGGTCTATCTCACGCAGAAGCGTTTTCACAGATTTGCCAATTTAAGATTATCTGCAAGTCTTCAGAGCCATGGCAGCCACCATTGATGTCGTCCCCTGGGCTTGAGCGCACATGAAGCTTCTGCAGCGGTTCTTTCTCTCTCCTTGATCACCAGTATCCAGGATTTCCATTGTTGCCTAGCGCTGCTGCGCTCCCTGCATCACAGTCTCCGCTGGTGGCTCCAGTCGTACAACAGGTTCTAGGGAGTTCCCTTAGAGACCCCACACTGGGTCGTCGTGACAATCAATGCCAGTCTGTCTAGCTGGGGAGCCCATTGCTGCAATCCCATGACACAGGGAACCTGGTCGTGGAGGCGGTCCGCTTGGCGCTGTGACACTGTCACCCGTTTGTCAACCACAAAACGATATGGGTATTTTCCAACATCTGTGTCGTACCTCAACAGGCAGGTCTGCACAAAATGTCCGGGAGTAGTGCAGGAGGTGGCTCTCCTTTTTGCATGGGCTGAAAAACATCTAATGGTGTCCGCCCAGTACATCGCAGGCGTCAACAATATGCAAGCCATCAAGCCTTGGATCCAGGGGAATGGGAGCTGGCCCCTTGGGATTCTGCTGTATTGTCCAGTGTTGGGGCCTGCTGGCAGTAGACCTGATGGTGACTGTGGCCAATGTGAAGGCCCCAATCTTTTTCAGTCGCAGATAAGAGCCCAACTCTCAGGGCTTGGATGCATTAGTGCAACCGTGGCCAACGGTGGTACTCCTGTACTTATTCCCACCCTGGGCAATGATCGGGCGATTACTGCACCACATAGAGGCTCACCGGGGCACCATGATTCTAATGGCCCCTGACTGGCCATGCTATGTGTGGTTTGCGGATATAGTCCGACTCCTGATGAACAGTCCGTTGCTCCTGGGGTCATGCAGGGGACTACTCTGGCAGGTACCAGTCTAGATGGATGATCCGGAACCCTACTCGCTTATGGCCTGACTCTTGAGAGGCACTGCCTAAGACAGAAAGGGTATTCAAAACAGGTCGTCGAGACCCTACTGCAAGCTCATCGGTCTTCTACATCCCTGTCTTATGTGCGGATCTGGCACCTCTTGGAGACCTGGTGTGATCACAACCATGCCTCTCCTTGGCACATACAGATTCCTGAGATCCTTGCCTTCTTACAAGATACTTACGACAAGGGGCTAGTGCTCAATATGCTGAAGGTGCAGGTGGCCACACTCACTTGTTTCCGGGGGCCCATTTCCAACTGCTCTCTAGCATCCCATTCCGCTATCGACCAGTTTCTGCATGGCGTTAGATCCCTGAGGCCACCTTAACGGCCTACTTTCCCTTCATGGGATTTGTCTCTGGTTCTGCGAGGTCAGCGGAGGCCGCCCTTTGAGCCCCTCAAGGACGCATCTCTTTATGACTTATTCTGTAAGACCATCTTCTTAGTGGCCATTATGTCTGTTTCTGAGCTGCAAGCACTCTCCTGTTGGGATCCCTTTCTGTCATTTTCCGCAGAGGGGGAGTCCTTTTTGCCTAAGGTGATTTCGGTTTTTCATCTTAACCAGTCTATTCTGCTTCCTGCCTTCTCGAAGGATGAATGCGGGGGGTCCTATCGGGCTGTCCAGCAGCTGACATCAGCAGAGTCCTTTGCCATTGTCTGAGAGCGACTAATTCCTTTCAGAAATCTGACCACCTTTTTGTCCTCTTTGCAGGGCCACGCAAAGGGCTCGTAGCCTCCAAGCCGACCATTACACAGTGGATCAAGTGAGCCATCAAATCCACATACATTTTATGTGGAAAGCCAGTACCGTTGGGGCTCCAGGCCCACTTCACTAGGACACAAGCCAGTCCAGAGTCAATCCCGTGGAATTTGTTGTGTGGCTATCTGGTCCTCCAGTCCACTTTCACCCACCACTACTGCTTTGATCTGCAAGCTCGGGATACGGCAGTTTTTGGAGCCAGTGTTGTGGCAGCGGCAGTCACTGCCCACTCTACTGTGGCATAGCTTGGATACTGCCCACCTGTGAGGAATGGTCCAGCAGGATGTTTGAAAGGAAAAATTTCACTTACCATTAATTTCTTTTCCTGGAATCCTGCTAGACCAATCCTATTCCCACCCTCACTGACTGTTTCTTGGATAGCCGTCGACACAGAATTTTATTTCTGGTGGCTGTCGCCTACAGTCTTATATAGTCTCAGCAGTCTGTGTAAAGTTTTTCAGCCTATATATAGCTCCGTGTGTATCTTGGCACATGCGAGGTGATGCTGTTGTGTACTTAGGTTGGTGTTCACGGAACGCAAGTTGCAGAGATGTGGGTTGTTCAGCTCGTGGCTCTCTGCTTTACCAGTGGGATACTGAAGGCGACACCTAGGGAAAGCACGTAGGTACCAGGGCATGCACAGTGAAGCCTTTGGCACTGTCTCTGTCTCCAGCGTCTGCTGCCTGGAGAACATAACCCCCTTGTGAGGACTGGTCTAGCAGGATTCCAGGAAAGGAAATTAACGGTAAGCGAAATTTCTCCATTTTATAACGTATGTGGCTAAATTTAGGCTCCACCCAAGTTCCACCCCTGTGCTTGCCTGCTCTGAAAGCCCACCATTGGCCTGACACTCGTACTCCTGTAATAGTGCCTGAGAAAAGCATGTGTGTAAAGGCCCATCCATGTGCATAGGTCATAGAAAATACATGATTTAAGCGCGTTGATAGTGTGTAACTTTACATGGCTCGTTATAAAATTACCACCTCAATGGATAAGTTATATGTTGAAAATTAGGCCTGCTAAATAACAGGTCTCACTTTAAATGCATAAGTGCAAGAGTGGTGGTTCAACAGATATACCAATAAAGTCAAGTGCTGGCAACTTTGTGCACTGGCTGCCACAGCTAAAGATCAAGCCCATAGATTTCAAAGACATAGGCTAGAAGTCAGTGTTTAGGCCTAAACGTTCAGAACGTCTGTGATCACAAGTCCAATTCTAGCAGTCTCTGTATCCTAACAATAGCAATTTTATCACAAACCTGTGCTGCCTCTCACTCCAAACAGCTGCTCAGAAAGAGTTGCCAGGAAAGTCCAAAGTCTTTGTTTTAAAAAGTAAATCAAAATTTCATGTTACGCCTTTTTACAGCTTAAAAAAAATAGACATATATAGATATATCTTTCCAAAACTCTATTGCGTCATTTACAGTAGTAAAGAGGAAACACATCTGTATGACTTAGGGGTGCTTTTACTAAAGTGCGTTAAGTGGAAAAATGGTGCACACTCACTGTTAGTACCTTGCTGTGCTAACATTTAACACAGTGGCTTGATATTTAGCGCCCACTAATTTCTGTGTTTAGAACATAACATGAAATGGGGTGGGGAATGGGCGTGGGTTGGGCCTTGCAGTTAGCACATGGTAAATTACAGCATGGTATCTGTTACTGCAGCAAATAGCCCAGATCACTTATTTATTTATTTATTTATTTATATCTCTTATATACCGCGCTCTTCAACATCAGTGCGGTTTACATGGAACATTTATGTTTTACGGTGGGTTAACCGTAAAAATACAGATAACAGGTAGCTCAACTTGGATATGCCATCTTAATGCCATCTTCATAGGTAGCGTTCGGTGCAGCTGCTTTATTTGTCATGTACTTAATTCACGGTAAAGGTATTTTTTTTTCTCTTTGTTGACTGCATGGGTAGATTTTGGGCATGCCCCAAATAGCTAACAGAGCAGTTTTGCAGTTACTGCATGGTAATTTGGAGAATTATCATGTAGTCAATGCAAAACTTTATCACATTTTAGTAAATTGGCCCCTTAATGTTTTTTCTTTCTACTTTTCATTCATCCAGATGGCATGCCTAGTTGATTCTGGGCACCCTTACCAGCCGAAAGGGCTGGAGAGACATGTCCTCTGAGATTATCCTTCAGCACCACCCATTTGACTAGCAGGAGTAGTCTTCATCATCTTCCCTCTGTTCCTAGGACTGAGCAGGTTGATTCCACAACACTATTGACCCCAGTCATCTTCCTCAGACAGGAGATTCAGTTTGGCATCTCCTATGTCACAGTGTTACGGTTTGGGTTAAAGATTAGCCTATTAAGAGTTATTTTTATGATTCTGCTAGAATGTTTACCCTCAATCAAGATCTCCACTTATTTTCAGGGAGTATTCCAAAGTACAAGAAGATCCTATCAGTAGAAATCAAATCTGTGATAAAAGGACAGAGATGTGTGCTTGGCTGGGCAACCTACTCAATATAGTATTGATGAGGCTTGTCGAGTCTTTCATCAATAATATAAAAGCACAGTCTTATAATCACCTGCATTTTTCTGCTTTGTATTTACAGTGGCCAGCTTTCAGCATCTATTTCAAGCAACATTTTGGAAAGTGTATGATTAGAACAGTAATAGTAGTTTGGTTGTTTTTGGCACACCGGCAATTGGGGAAATGTATGATAATGAGAGGCATGGCAAAACCCTATCAAAGTGCAAAATGGATGAAGTTTGTTGGGAATATGAATAAATATTGCAATGAGGGACCGTCCCTCCAAAGAGAGAACTGGTCATCCTAGTTCCATTTTTTAGTCTCTTAGGGGTAGATGGTAAGAGCAGAGATTAAAGGCATGGTCTGGTTAAGGCTTGGAACTGTAGCCTTAGTGCACACAGGAAGATCTCCTTGTACAATATTCATCTGGGCATGGTATAGTTGCTCTCGTGCTCGCTCACTTTCTTTATTTTGTTATGGTAACCCCCCTGGCAAGATCTTTTGGAGCTTTCTGCAAGCTGCCACATTGCAGACACAAAACAGCTAATATTTATATATAAATTGAAGCCAGCAAACAGAAAATTAAATCCCATTGCCCTTCTGATATTGGAATTTCAGACAGGAATTCTCAGCCACAGGAGCTGTGTAGGGTACACATTAATCCAAGATTATGAAGCATCAAGTCAAATGTTATTTGAGTTATTTCTTGGCCCTATATTTAAGCAGAGCAGCTCTTCAGCGAGCAAGACATTTCTCAACACAATAAGGAAAATTCAAATAAAAAAAATCAGTTTTTACAGATTTGGCATCTTAAAAACAAAATGTTCTCTCCTTATTTTGCTGTGCATTGTTGTTGAAAATCACACACAATTTGTGTTCCCTTTACTGACAGCTTTACTGCAGAGTGTCAATGCTGATCATATTGGAAGTTTCAACCATAGAACCACTGATCTTCGATCTCCTTTTTCTATATTTCATACATTTATGAGATTCGGGGAATCTGGAACAGGTTCTGAAAGGGGGAGAAGAAAAGAGGATTTCAAAAATAGGTCTTGGTGTTATTTGCCGTTTTAGAGTGGCAGTTTATGCCTGTAGAGTTGGAGTAGAGATCATCATAGGTAGGAATGACACACAGACCCTTCAAATGGAGCAGAATTTTGCAGGCCTCCTCGAGTCCTCCCCCCCCCCCCCTCTCCCCCAGGAAATCCCATTGCCTTCCATGGATCTGTTTTGGTTGCTCACAGACATCTTCCTCTTTATAGCACTCAGTACCTCCTTGGCAAAGAGAGGGCCACATTTACTAATATGTGTTAATATGTAAAAAGTGCTTTTATGTGATTTAATGCATGTTATTTCAAGCACGTAACATGAATTAGCACATAAATGCAGCTTAGTAAATAGAGCCCTACTGAGAATAACGAGCCTTGCATTAACAGGCGTTAAATTCCACATGCAAAACGTGCATGGGGTTAATTTTATAAAACATCCCCTATGTGTGCCTCTTGTATGCTTGTTTTATAAAGGCCCAACCTATATACCAATTAAAATTGGTGAGACAGCTATTCAGAGGCATTTACACAGTTTACAGACTTGTAAACCGTGTAAATGCTGCTTAGAGGGATATTCAGCAGCAGTAACCAATATCCGCAGGTTCTGCCGCTACAATCCTGATGCTAACCGCGTAGCGTCAGGGTGTGTTTTGGGCATTCCGGGGTAGAGCGGAGATAGCGCCTATCTCTAACTGGGCAGTGGCGATATTGAACCGCTGCCTAGTTAGCAACCCGTGGGTAAAGATAGGCACGGGAAAAGCTGGCCCATGGGATCTAACCAAACAGCAGCTCAATATTGCCGCTGCTCAGTTAGCTTCCACGCCTTGCAACAGACACAGGTATTCAATACCAATGGCTGGATATGGCCCCAGCATTCAATATCTGGGGTTAAGGTTCAGTGGCGCTGGCTATGCTCTTTAGAAGCGCTAGCCGTCGCCGCTGAATATCAGGTCTGGTGTTCCTATGGAGAAACTACCGCTCCAATTTGATAAATGGAAACACCTAAACTTAAAACAATATTTCTTTCTATAATATTGTAACATAGGAAGAAATACTGGTTTAAATTGAGGTATTTCTGTTTATCAGATTGGAGTGGTATTTTATAAAAACAGCACGTGCCTATCTTTATAAAATAAACAAACAGAATCAGACCCAGTAGTGCACATATACCCACACACCTATGTATTCGTACTCTGTACCTGCGTATTTTATAAAATATATGAATACATCGCAACCCTACCCTACCCTACCCCTGCCAGAACTGTAAACCTGGAATGCCTGTGCATGGTGCATGTATAAATATATACAATTTTTTTGGCACACATACTTGTATCCATGGAGTGGAGGAGTAGCCTAGTGGTTAGAGCACTGGCTTGGTAACCAAGAGACCAGGGTTTGATTCCCACTGGTGATCCTTGTGGCCTTGGGCAAGTCACTTAACCCTCCATTGCCTTGGAAGAAAGGCCTGACAATCTACTTCCAGTGACACTGCCAAGAAAACCCAGGAGCTGCTGGGTCACCAGGAGTCAACATTGACTCAAAGGTACACATTGCATTTGCACTTGTACACACATATACTGTATGGCCATGCAATCCTATAAAAGCCTCTCTTCACATGTAAAATGAGCTTTATATGCAGAAAGCAACTCATTAAATTACCCCTATAGTTAGTAAAGAGACCCTACTGAATTACTTGATGGGGTTAAAAAAAAGTAAATATCCATAGCACCCCGGAAGAAGAAATAACAGGATCCAGATATTTGCAGAGACCCGATGCCATCATTGTTCAGTACTCCTGCGCCTGTGTCAGGAATAGTTCTTGAAAAATACTTTCCAGCATTTATCAACTTAATCAGATCAAAAAAAAAATCCATTAAAAAGTGACAAATGTTCTGTAAGCAGAAATATGCCAATATGTAATATTTATTTATTTATTTTGCTGCGTTTGTATACCAATTTTCACCAGGCCAAAGCGGTTGACATTGAAACAAGGGTATTAACGATTTCTACAGTGAAACTGGAACTATATACAGCATGCAGTAGATATAAAGTGTTATTCAGCTATGTACAGGGGTTTAGTTATGTTCAGGGGGTACCTATGTACAAGTATGCTTCAATCGGGGCGGTCCCGGGGGATTATGTGGAGGGTTAAAATGTTTGGAGGAAAGGTGGGTCTTTAGGTGCTTTCTGAATGTGCGGGGGTCAGTGATATTTCTCAGTGGGTCTGGTAATGAGTTCCATATTGAAGGTGTGTAAAGTTGGAATGCAGGGGTACAGGCCTGTTGGTTGAATTTGGTTCTGGCATGTAGAATGACAAGGGTGTTCTTTGTAGAAACACATCTTGATCTGTCAGGATGGGGTGTGTAGCAGGGAATGATTGTAGGGGGGGGGTCAGCGTGTATGGTCTTGTGAGTCAGGAGGAGGGTTTTGTAGTTTATCCGACTGGGGAGAGGCAGCCAGTGGAACTGTTTTAGGATGGGTGTAATGTGGTCCTTGTAGGATGTGTGCTGTTGTATGGAGCACTGCCTGAAGTGGGTATAGCTTTTCTTGTGGGAGACCCTGGTAGATTGAGTTGCAGTAGTCGAGTTGTGGGAGGACCATGGCCTGGAGTGCAGAGTGGAAGAGAGGTGGTTCAAGGAATGGTCAGAGATGTTGCAGGATTTTTGTTTTGAAATATATTGCTTTGGTGGTTTTGTTTATGTAGGCTTTGAAGGAGAGTTGTTGGTCTAGCGTGATGCCAAGGTACTTCACCTCATCCTGGACTCTCACTTCTGTTTTGTTAAGTGTCACTATGGTTGGAGGGAGAATGTATTGTCCTTTGTCATGAAGAGGGCTTCGGGTTTTTTTGTAATTGATCTCTAGGTTGTTGTCCTTCAGCCATTTGGAGATGTCAGTGTAGCAGCTTTGGTGGACAGAGTAGGGTAGATGCTTCGTGTCGATGGGAAGCCTGGGAAGTCCGTATTGACGAAATTGAAGAGCAGATGTTATAAATGTCGTGGGTCAACGTTAACAGCAGTCCACTGTGACTTCTCAGGCTCCGATTGCCAGCTAAGTATATTTTTCTAAACCTTGCTGGTTTTCTTTCTTGGCATGTTGGCTCTGGGTAGCTCTTTGTAAAGTTCTCACTGACTATACACTTGATTAAAAAATATTAAAAGGGAGCTTTTCACGGTTTGCAGGGGGTTTTCCCTTTCCCCCTCAAGGTGAACACTCCAACACATGAATGTATGGTAGTTTAGTGTCATCATCATTAATATATAAAAAAATCTCTCTCTCTTTTTCCTCTATATATTTTGGACCGGATGCATTTTTGGGTATTGGATGTTAGCTGCAAAAGCCTAACTTGCTTTAGTAAACGTGCCCCAGAGAGTCCAGGTCAGAGGTTTGTGCTCTGAACCAAGGGTTTATTTAAAATTTAGGGTCAATGATAAACAGCTTTAACATTTAATCATTCAAACTGAAAAAATGAAACTATACCTCATATTACAGTAAATTAATTTTTTTGTGTAATTTATAAACTTTACCCATTCTTTCCTGCACTCGTATTTAAAATGTTTACTTCTGTTCCAATCCTTTTCTTAAATGTAAAAGTAGTTTTAAATAATTAGTGATTTAGTCTTTCGTCCTCCCTCTCTTCTAACAAAGTACTTGGGCTTAGGGCTCTTTGCTTTCAGCTGCTCAGTATTAAAAAGATTCACTTCCCCTCACTTAGATAATTGCTGTTTCTTCTTATTTGGTGATATTTCTCTCCATGTGCTGGGCTTCATTGCAGGTCTCTGCAGGAACCCACGTTTTCAGGCTGAGCACCGCCCTGCGCTTGTGCAGTGGTTCCAAACCTTTTTTAGATTCTTCTGCTGGTTAGAATGGTTAGTGCAGATCTCTATCTATAAGTGGATTGCTGTACCTTGGCCTGGGTGCCAGAGGCAATTACCCCAAAGAGCAAATACCCACTTGGATGTGCATGGAGCAATGGCTTAAGGGCTTTCCCTCATCAAGGGTGTCTCTTCCCTTCCTAAAATGAATGGCAGGAGGAACCTCCCAGGATTCTGGAAAGTACCAGTCCTTCTACTGTAGGTTTGACAGATTTTTTGGTAGGGACATTGTATGATGCTGCTTCTCCTAGATCTACACTAAATACCTCATGTCAGAGAAACCCAAATTTATATTGGCATGGGAAAAAGATACTGGGCAGGTTATGGTGGCACTTAACGCCCATCAAGCTATATAAAATGTACCTAAATGTGAGTAAAATGCGTTGGAAGTTATGTGGGCAATCAAGATCCTGTCTACATATTTGGTGGGAGTGCCCAAATATTAAGAGTTTTGGAAAATGATTCAGCAACTAATTACTGAAATAACAGGCCATTACTCTTCCATTAGAGCCCAAAACTATGCTTCTAATGGTTGGCCAAGAGGAAATACAGTCCTCAGTATGGAAATTGTGTGTTTTTCTGTTAAATGCTGCCCAAAAAACAGTTTTTGTGCTTGGAAGAAAGTAGCACTTCCATTGAAAGAGTCATTTATAAGCAGAGTTGGTACAATTTATATTATAGAAAAGAAAGGTGGGGAGGAGGAGAGCAGAGACTTCCGCAGATAACAAGCAGCACAAAGTTTGAACCAATATAGAAATTATAATGTCACCTGTTGCATGAAAGAGCCGAAATTTGTTTGGGCATGCTGGTATCTGGAGGATGTAGTAAAAGCTATTAGTGTAGCTGGGTTTACAAAAGATTTGGATAAGTTCTTGGAGGAACGGTCCATGAACCATTATTAAAGAAGACCCAAGAAATCTGCTGCTTGCCTCAGGGCAAGCATTGTGGAAGCTGTGTGCCTTTTGGAAATCTGCCAGGTACTTGTGACCTGGATTGGCCACTGTTAGAAACAGGATACTGGGCTTGATGGACCTTGGTCTGACCTAGTATGGCATTTCTTATGTTTTTATGTATGCATCCTGAAACTATTCATGCCGGCTCTTTTATGTAAAATGTGACATAAAAGAGCCATGACACAGGCATAGCTGCTGAAACTTGGTCAGGTCAGGTCTCAAATAAAGTCTGTTCAAGAGGAGATTCACTTGGTTTAACTGTGGTTCCTCTCCACTCCTACTTTGTACAACTTATGTTATGTACAAGAACAAAAAAGGAAAACGGAAAATGGTCACAGCTATAGACACATGGATATTGTTCAATCGACATTTATTTTAAAGGACCCGACTTGGCCGAGTTTCTGCAAACACACCTGCGTCAGAGATCTGAATGTTATAACTACATTCATCAGTGACCCAGTAATTCATATAATAGCCACTAAGGTAATGGGCCTAAGTCAAACCTGTCTAATAGATGACTTATGCTATTGTGAAAGCAACCAGCATTAAGGAAACATTCATAAAAAAACAGAGGCATTGGAATGCCATTTTCCATGGAGGGGCCAAGCTCTGCCTCTGGGCCTGCTGAACTCCATGCAGCTGCAATTGCTGGCCTTCCCTTCTTGTCTGCTCGTGAGGACCCGATCTCCCTTGGGAAGACAGAAGGGACCTGTGCCACAATCGCAGCGCTTCTCTGCTTGCAGGGGATGGGATCCTCGCGGGCAGCCTGCTGCTCGCCAGATCACAATCGCTGCCCTTCCCTTACTTCTGCCTACAGTAGATTGGATCCCCACGGGCTGAAGTAGGGGGAAGCCCTGATCGCAGCAGCAATGTTTTGGTAGGGCCAGGACCCCTTTGGCCCACCCCTTTCCAACATCTATGTAAAAAACACCTTCTTAGTCACATAGCATGTACTAATTCATGAAATTGGTAGAGAACTGGCAAATTATGGGCACGGACAATTTCTTTCAATTAGCTAATGGTAAGTTATTTCTTTATTTTATTTATTTAACAGTATTTATATACCATCTTTTCCTTAAATCAAGGTGGTTTACATTGTGATAATACACTTTCCATTCAACTCTGTACTTTTATACACATTGTAACATTGTAACTTATTTACATTGCATTCCCTTTTATGGCAATTTAACGACAGCTAGGAATAAGAGGGGCTATTTTGAAACCAGGTGTTGATGGTACAGGAATGTCTGGGTATTGCTCCTGCCCCCCTTCCCCCCCTAGCACCAGGGAGACCCCCCAATAAGAAATGTCTGAGATGCAGATGTCAGGGGGAGTTGAGGGGTTAGGGGGTGGTGATGCTGATGCCCCCAGAGATGGGGCTTTTAGTACCATCTATGGTAAGTGCATTACCGACAGGACATATGCACCATAACATTGGCAATACTTTAAGGCAGTGTTTACTAAACTATATGTGGTAATGACACAGAGAGCATGCAATCCCAGTGTACTATGTTTGAAAATATACCACTACTCCTGGTCCTTCAACAGTGTTGCAGCTGATGCTGCCTCATCTCCCATCTTCTGTGGCGTATATTCAGGTCTAGTTATAGTGTGAGCTTTATGGGAGACATGGGTCGATGACCTGGTCATGACCCCCATATGTAGCTTTTGCAACCCCACTTGAGATTGTGGCCCAGAATTTGGGAAACGCTGACTTAAGTTATGAAAAATGTTGTACCATAACTGCCTGGGCGGATGGTAGGCACACACCCAACAGCTACCGCACAGACTTTGCAGTAAGTACACATTCATTTTTCCAACTAATATGTGATAAGTGCAAAACTTTAACACACTTTAGTAAACAGGCCACTCAGAGATGTTTTTCCCTTTTCTGATTCATATTTTCTATTGTTCCGATAGTTTTCATCCTTTGGACAATGATATATTGAATATTTTTGTTGCCAGAATATTTGTCACGTTCCACTGAATTTGTATGTTTGTTTGGTTCAGTTGGTTGATCAGTGCTGGATAGAGATGTGTACAGGCAAGAAAAATCTGGGTTATTTTTGTTTCTTCACAGATTTTTCCTGATTTTCTGGAATATATTTTGTTTTTGTTTTTTTGTTTTTTTGTTTGACACATTTGTTTTAATAAGGAATATTTAGTGTGTACTAAACTGATTTAATGTGCACTGATCTCCTTAGGACTTGTTAACTTAGTTAGGGTTAGTGTGCATTAAAGGGGTAATATTTAAACTCTGCAGTCAGCATTTCTTTTACACTCCGGCAGCAACTTTTAAAGATATGCCCACATATTCAGTGCTAGACACTATCTAGAGAGCAGCACTGTGTATCTAGGTATTCCATCAACATCTAGAACATGGCAGTATTCAACACTGTTATCTGGACAGCTCTTTGCATAACTGAGGACAGCTATAAGTTGCCACTGTACTCTGACTCTGTCCCCAGAATGCCCCTGTATTATCTAGATAGTGCCTGAGTGGTCTGCAATGATTTTTAGTGGCATTGTCCAGAAAATCAGTGGCTGGCCCCAGTCAGGGGTATTTGTCTGGCTAGCAGCTGCTAACTAGATTTTTTTTTTTTGAGCCATCAAGTCAATGCTGATCCCTGGCAACCCATCTGCCTCTAGGTTTTCTTGGCAATGTATCAGAAGTAGATTGCCAGGTTTTTTTGTCCAAGGCAATGGAGGGTAAAGTGACTTGCCCCAGGTCATAAGGAGTGCCAGTGGGAATTGAACCCTTGATCTTCTTGGTACTAGGTAGTTGCTCTAACCACTAACTCCTTGGGGGCTTGCCCTTATGTCGGGATCATCTGATGATCCAGGTATTGGGCAAAGCCCCTGATGCCATCAAAATACTGTCGGGGTGCATATGCAAATTAGCCATACAGTTCCCCTGTTTCTCTGGGAGAGCATGCCAAACTTGCGCTGACTTCTGTGCACATGTGTTTGGCTTGCTTTCCCAGTTTGACGCTGCCATTTGCACCACAGTTTAACATGTGGCAAATTTGAATATGCGCCACTTTCTGCATGCTGGTGCTGAAGTTGCGCGCTATCGGTGCGCTGCATAGAGGTATACAGAGTTAATAATGCGCATCTTCAGAGCCAGCTTTCTGCAACGGCCCATATGTGTGTAAATAATAGTGGTATGTCATCTTTACCCATCAGCGAAAATCAAGAATTTGCATGTCCTACCCCCTACAGCTCTCTCTAGTCTTTGTACATTAGTTGCCTAGTTACCCACTGAGGGATCATATTAACACTACAACATTTCTAAATTCTGCTTTGCAGGTTCTGCCCTCCTGTGCTGGACGTTTGGGGCTAGTTGAATAAAAATTCTTTCCTTCAGCTCCCCAAAACTCTTTGGAGGGGGGGTATAAATTTAAAATGAAGACGAGGGGTTAGATTTGCTATAATGGTTCACCAATCTGCTTCCCCTATCCTTCCCCAAACAGTGTAGTTTGCAGGGATTTTTAACTATAGATGTGTTTCAACATGGCCCGAAAAACAGGCTTAAAAAGGAAGTTTAATGCTCAATATACAAGAAAACTCATTTTCTTACGTAAAAGTAGCCTCTGTATAACTGATAAGTTTTACACTCACGTGGATTACAGTGCTACTGAAAGTGACTATTTGGTGCTTGACGGTGGAAAATAGTAATGTTAGACATGAGGGATGGCTAGATAGAGGATTATTTTATTTAGACCGCTCGATACTTCAAGAAGTTCCACGTATTTTACATGATTGAAAATGTCTGAATTCCACAATTATAAAGCCCTCCCCATTGTGAGAAATAGAGAGCTCTGTGACATCATAAATAGTTCTGCGCTACTGTTGGAAAATAGATGCTTTCAGCACAGTATAGTCTTCTTGCAAATAAGCTGGCTCTCAACATACTAAGGGTATGCAAATACATATTTTAGTTTGTTTTACTTTTTATTTTAAGGCATATTTTACAAAGGACATTCAATTGCAATCTGGGTCATCCAAGACACAACATCTGGTAAAAAAAAACCCAAACAAACAGGTACATCCAAGTTTGGGCACGATTTTCTCATATGTGGACATGCCCGATATGACGTCTGTGGGGCCATCTATATAGACATTCCCAGAATAGTTTCCAAAATTGGGGACATCCAACAGACATGCAGCAGTGGTTCAAACACAACAGAGGTTTCCCAATAGCATTATGATTGTGGAGAGTATTGGGAATGGTGGAGTGCCATCTTTTCTACATCCTCCAGATGTTTTAGGGCCCAAATGAGCACTTTCTCAATGCCTGTTCATGCCTGGAGCAGGTCTAAACATGGACACAGTCGCAGATGTCCCCAGGGTTTGAAATCGATCGGGGATGTCTACATCCATCTCCCTCTCCCAGAACACCACACCCCCTGCCTACTTGGACATCTCCGCTCTAGAGATGTCCCCAATACCATTTGTAAAATGACTCCAGAGACATCTTTGCGATTTGGAATTCTGCATGCACGTTTTCAGATATCCAAATCACAAATAAAGCTTCTAAAAATTACTGCCTTTGTTTTTATTTCCCTTTTTTCATTTTTTTTCATCTATTTAGAGTACAAAAGAACAAAGAAAAAGCCAACAAATTAATTATTAAAAAAGAATTTCTAAGCAAAGCAAAATTTTAAAAACTCTTTGGTCTTTGTAGATCAGTGGTTCTTAACCCATACTCTCTATGCCAGTCAGGTTTTCAAGATATCCATAATGAATATGCATGAGGTAGATATGCATACAATAGAAGCAGTTCATAGAAATATATCTCATGCATATTCATTGTGGATATCCTGAAAACATGACTGGGCTAGGGGGGTACTGGAGGACTGGGTTGAGAACCAGTGGTCTAGGCCATCGCAAAACAGCAACAGCAAATGTATTTATTTACGCTTGATGACATACCTTTTAAAAACGCCATTAAATTAACTATAAAATAAAATCTAAACTCTGTCCCCCAAAACTCTCTTCCCCTACCCATACAAAACTAAACATGAACCCTTTACAAAAATGCATTTCATAATATAAACTTTTAACCCAATCCCATCTCCATTTACCCAAACAGTCTACCTAACATCTCAAAAAACTAAATTGCTAAAACAAGTAATTCCTGCCAAAAAATACCTAAAAAGGTTAGGTAAGCTATAACCTTCAATAGAAATTCTGGGCCATTCCTTAGTATCCCCCTCTTACCCCATCCATGGGCATGAAGATTTTTCAATGAGAAGAATCAATCCCCATTCCTGCCCACCCTGATGATGTAGTAGAAGGAAATGGAACTGAAGGCAGCACTGTTTTGGATAAACTGCTGTTCCTCAAAATGTCCAGCAATGGCAAAAGGTTCACAGAGAAATGAACCCTAGCGAGTTACAACTATTCTCATCCCAAAATGATCTACATACGAGGGGGTACCCCAAAAAAACAGGAATAACATTGCCGTGGGCGGAGCTTGTGTAGTACGCACTTCTGCCGCTAGACGTGTATAGTGCAACTCATTGTCAATTCAGTGCCGCCTGTGTTGTCGACCTGGCTTGTTCTGTTCATCTGCAGTGATTGTTTTTGCTAGCGCTGTTTTGTTCTTGTTTCTTTTTTTATGATACAAATAAAATAGTGGTCAAACTAGTCACAGAGCCAAAATTTTGTCAAAAAAGGAAGAACTCAACTCTGTAAAATAACTTGAAAGTATAACTGTATCATCAAAACTGGTGTGTTTATATAAACTGCAAACATATAATTTAATCAAAGTTATGTTGAAAAACCTACGCACAAGAGCAACAGATAGGTCTCAGACTTCCCGGGCAAACAGAATCCAGTCAGAAATATCTGACTTGTCATAGCCCTTATTGTATCAACGACCCTTTGGTAATTACTTGCTCTGGAGCAGGCATCCACCACCTCTTTCATTCCAAAATAATAAACGGTTTAAATCAAAACTCAACCAAATTGCATAGAAAGAGTGGTTAGCGGAACTTAATTTTGCAGGCAATGCTTGAAAACAGTGCTTGGCCAGCGCCTATCCCCAACGCTCTCATTCGTGCTTATCATGTGTTTCACCTAAAGAGGTTTCTTTCAGCCACCCCCTGTATCCTGCCGGTTTGAAGCTATTTTTTGCACTATTGGTCACATACTGCTTATGCGCTTTTTTATGTATGACTAGAAGTTTAAATAACACAGGTACACTAAAAAAAATTTTTTTTTAAACTGCCTCTAATGTTTCGATTGATTTTTACATTTTTTGGTGCGCTGAATCCAAATCTGGTAACCAATTTGCTCCATCACGTACAGATTTTTTGCTACATTGGGTTAGCAGTTTGAGGTGAACGTTTCAGATTGAGTGCGATCGAGATAAAAGTTTCTTGGATGAATTCTTTATACTAATTGTTTAGTAGTTATTCAAATAAGAATAAAGAAAATTGTAACAAGGCAGCACATAAGAATAGAGTAATGTCAACAAAACACACTGTGATGGTAGCAAAATTGTCTGCACTTAAAACAGCCACATACATGTGCACAAACATTGAGCATATAAGAACGAGGTTAGACACAAAGCAAAGCAAAGAAATGTGCAAAAAATGTTGTACAGGTATGTATGTAAGAATAGAAAACGCAAACCGCACCATTGCAATACATGAAGACAAACACCCGATGGTGTGAAAATAAAATTCTAATAAATGAGATCCGACACTGTGGTAATAACTAGCAAATTTTTATTTCAAAGTTTAGTAAAAACACGACATTTGTCAACACAGTTTAGATTTTAAAGTCATTCTTGGGTCAATCAATCTCCTGGTGGGCCCGTTTCTTCTTCCCCCGAATGCTTCTCTTGGTGCGCTGCTTGGCGTATTTTTCATCTGGGGTTTCCCGCAGCAGCAACCAGCAGAAATCAGCCATCATAGTGGTGTTCCATCTTCCTTGGTACCTTCTCTCTGCGTCCTTGATGTCCTGGTGAAACCTTTCACCTTGTTCTTCACTGTACGCCCCCAAGTTTTCGGGAAAGTAGTTCACATGGGAGTGCAAGAAATGGACTTTCAGGCTCATGTTACAGCCTTGTTCTTTGAAGGCATTGAGCATCCTGGCAACAATATCCTTATAGTTCTCATCCCGCCTGTTCCCCAAGAATTTGAGAACAACATCCTTGAAGGAATCCCAGGCTTCTTTTTCCTTCTCAGACATCGTTTCAGCGAATGCTCCATCTGAAATGAGTTTCCTTATATCAGGGCCAACAAACACTCCTTCCTTTAGCTTTGCTTCAGAAAGTCGGGGGAACTTTGAGCAAAGGTACCGAAAGCACTCACCATCTTTTGGAAGGGACTTGATGAATTGCTTAATGAGACCCAACTTAATGTGGAGAGGTGGTAATAGAATTTTATCACGAGGTACCAAGCTCTCATGAAGAACATTTTTCTCACCGGGTCTCAAATACTCCCGAATTGGCCAGTCTTTTTTCCCCCAGTGTAGGTCGCGGGCCCGGCTATCCCACAAGCAAAGGAAGCAGGGATATTTGGTGAAACCGGATTGCTGCCCTAATAGCATGGATAGAATTTTAAAGTCTCCACAAATCATCCACTTATGCTCATCATAACGAATCTTCTGAAGAATCAGGGCCAAATTCTCGTATTTTTCTTGGAGAATAACAGAGTGAGCAATAGGAACTGAAGCGAATGTGTTGCCATTATGAAGAAGAACACCTTTTATGCTGTCTTTTGACGAATCAATGAACAGCCGCCATTCAGCAGGATCATACTTGAGTTTAAACTTTTCCATCACTCCGTATATATCGTTGCAAAATACCAAATCTTCCTCTTTGCTGAAATACTTCAAAAATTGTGTCTCGCGGTTGCGGTACCAATAAAAAGTTGTTCCTGGTGACAATAGATTTTTCTGTTTAAGCCGAGAACCTAGCAGTTGGGCAGCATCTTTTGGGAGTCCTAAATCCCGGACTAAATCATTCAATTCAGCTTGAGAGAAAAGTTCAGGTTTCGGATCTGGTTCAGTTTCAAACTTGGAAGTACTGGACTCATCGGGAAAAGCCATCTGATGAGTCTCATCATGATCAGAACCGTCCACACAAATATGATCCAAAGATTTTGGTGGTTCAGGCACAGGTACTTCGTTGCTATGAGGCATAGGCCTAATTGCTGAGGGAAGGTTGGGGTAACTTATTACGTTCTTATTTTTTAAGTTGTATCCCTTCACAATGCAAGAGCAAAAATAGCAGTCACTGCTGTGGTCTCTTTGTTCACACCACATCATAGGTATTCCGAAACGAAATGCTTGTTTTTTACCTTTCATCCATAAGCGTAGATCTTCCTCACATGTCTTGCACACTTTGTGAGGAGCCCACGGTTTGTCTTGATCGCCTAACTTCAAACCAAAATAGGCGAAATATACTTTTTTAATAAATGCAGAAATGTTCCTCTGCCGCTTTTTCACGGTATATTCCCCACAAATAAAACAAAAACTGTCCGGAGAGTTGACGCAACCTCTGGCTCTGTGAGCCATCACAAATACACAGCACTGCAAACTACAACTGTAGTGAACCACTTCGGAATAAAGCTGGATTACGACTGAGCAAACAAAAGGTAATAATGAACTTGCAAGAAGCTGAAATTTGACAGGAACGTTTATGTCGCAACCACCGTGTTTGAGCAAGCGAGCGAACGAGGCGAGGCGAACAGGAAAGAACATGCGCCAACGCGAGTACTGGATTTAGCCCCCCGCCTCCCAATTGTCCTGTTAATGTATAAAATGAATACAAAACACTCTAAAATATCATGAGGGAGTGTTTCTAGTTAGTTAACCATTACAACCTCTATTTTGGGCCAAGAAAATAAACTGCAGTCGGCTAAAAAGAAATTATGTGAACATTCCTTATATGGGTAAGAAATCTAATTTTGCAAGAAAACGTGACGTGATGGAACATTTTGGCTATTTTTCCTGGATTCAGCACCCCAAAATCTATAGGAATCAGTTGCAAAACTGGAGGCAGTTTTTTGGTAGTG
The DNA here is from genome assembly GCA_033557465.1 of Ichthyophis bannanicus. NCBI lineage: Eukaryota > Metazoa > Chordata > Amphibia > Gymnophiona > Ichthyophiidae > Ichthyophis > Ichthyophis bannanicus. The sequence continues at coordinate 607,923,432 of CM066034.1, forward strand.
TACCTGTGTAATCCTTTCTACCCCCTGATGAAGGCACCAGCCGAAACGCGTTGGGGTGTTTCATTAATAAAGTGCTAGTGACCCTTATCCTGCTCGCCCTTTGGTTTGTTTGGTCTCCTTGCGAGTTTGGTGCTCACTTTGTGTCTTTGGTATTCCTGGAAAACAGTGCAGCAGGGGCTGTGGGTAGCAGGCAGCCAAATGATTTTTATCTTTGTACTTTGGAAATGAATACATAACAAGGAACTCAAGAATTCTCTTTCCCATAGCACTTGATCCATCTATTGACCTGCTTAATGCATGCACTGCTACTATGATGCATGCAAGAGATTTTTATGCCACAAAAAGAAAGGGAGCTTTGTGTTCATAGTCAGCAGCACCCGTGAAATACAGAACTAACTAATTTTTGTAAAGTATGCTTTCCTGGTTACTGCCTGCTCGTATAACGTGTCTTCATATTCAGACAAGGGGAAAGATTAGCCTTAAGGCCCTCTGTGGAACAGGATCTCGTTTAACCACGTCAGCTCTGCAGACTGGTCATCATACAGGATACAGAAAATATGTTCCCAAAACAAAATCACTTTGCTTGGGGAAAAAACAGAAGCAGAAAACAACATTCTTCCCATGGAAGCAGCTCCATTCTATGAAGCAAGACAGTTTACATAGCCGTATAAAGTAGAATATGATACAATCAATTAACTTTCTTTCCTTTTATCTCTTTCCTGTTATGAATGAAACATAAACTTCCTTGTCGCTGTAGCATTCAGTTTACAGTGGACTGTCCTGGAGGTGGAGCAGATCTGCAGCTCAGTCAGGGTGTGTCCCATCCTTGCTGTAGTCGGCAACCTCCGTCCGTGCTAGAATTGCTAATGCCGGCAGCCTGGTAGCAGGGGCCCTGGGCAGAAACTCATGAGGGGGCCCCAAGCAGGCCTCCTTCAGCTTAGGGCAGGCTTGGGACCACCTGTGGCATGGAGGCCCAGGGCATTTACCCTGTTTGCCACCCTTAACAGGCGGAAAAGCTAGCCTAAATTACTAGCCAGTTAATTTAACCAGATACTGTAGCAGCTGAAACTTGCCCCTATCCAAATAATCGCCACCATTATGCAGAGAGTGACAGCAGAATCCTGATAGTCTGCGGCAGTCACTGTCTGGATAGTGCCGCTAAAGATCCGGATGATATTTAAATGCCACAGCGGTCAAATCTCCAGGGGCCCCCTAATAACTAGTCTTTCTTACTTTAAATCTTATCCCTGCCTTTTCAGAAGCATTTATTTGTCTGGTCTGTCAGCCTTCGTTAGATTATAAGCTTCAAGGCAGAGGGTCTCTTCCAAACACTCCTGGAAAGACTAAAGAAAATTGGACTTCATGGTACCACGCTAAAATGGTTCCATTCATACCTAACCGGCAGGCAGATACAGGTAAAAGTAGGACACAACATATCTCAACCCATAAAAGTCCTCCAAGGAGTGCCGCAAGGGTCCGCCCTCTCGGCGCTTCTGTTCAACATATACATCCAGCCAATATGCGACATCCTGAAAGCGAACAGCATCCAATACACAATCTATGCAGACGACATTATGATATACATGCCTATCTCAATTGACAACCCAGACTACTCTAAAATAACAGACTGCCTAATACAAATGACAGGATGGTGTAAAGACAACAACCTCGCTATCAACTACAGCAAGACGGAGGCACTAATAATCACTCGCAACACAGACTTCATCCACCCACCGGACATCAAAATACAAAACACAACCATACTAATGAAATCGGAAGTAAAATACCTTGGAGTGACCCTGGACAACGAACTGAATCTCAAGACACACGTAAACAAAACAATCAAGAACGCATACCACAGGATGAGGATCATCAGAAGACTCAAACCCCTCCTCACAACTGAACACTTCTGGACCGTATGTCAAGCTCTAATCACTCCCCTACTGGACTTCTGCAACCCCATTTACCTTGGACTAGCAAAACAAACACTCAGGCCACTACAACTATCTTTGGCGTGGCCCTTAGGCGGGGCACGACAGGCAAAAAACGACAACAACCTGAACAGCAGCCACTTCCAACGACCAGCCATCTAACATACAGCCATCTCACAAGCAGACTCACGCTAACAGGAAAACCGCCGTTTGCAAAACACCCAAGAATCCAAGCAGCTTGAGCCCCTACAAAGTTGAGCTCGCCCCCACCCTCAACGGAGATTTCCTCGATCACAGCAAGTTGATATATAGATTTCAGAGTAAGGCAATCGGCCTCACAGAAGAGCCCACCGGAAAAGGTGATAGCGAGAACCACCCACCCAGCGCATCACCGAGCTTCTTGACCCAATCGGGACTGTCCTCTCACTTTAAAAAGAGAGCGAAAGGCGCTTAAGGAACTCTCCAAAGTGGTATCGGTGACACGAAAACACCATATTCGAAACCCCAACTACATCTCTCACCCTCCGGTACTGCTGGAGCTCCCCTACGGTCGAGCTCGCGTACCTTCAACTGATCCACCAGCGTCTCGATCACAGCAAGTATTTCCTACCTGACTGTCACTAATGACTATTGCCTGTTCTACTGTAGCCAGTAATCTCAACCATTATAGCTATTGCCTGTTTTACTGTAGCCAGTAATCTCAACCATTATAGCTATTGCCTGTTTTACTGTAGCCAGTAATCTCATTTATGTATAACTATATTGCCTGATTTATTCACAACTGTCCGACTTTTACTGTTTCCATTACCTCCTGCATAATCTTTATTGCTTGTAAGTACAGAATACTACTGCCTGATCTATTCCTTCCATAATCTTCCTAACCAAATAATCACCATCACCGGTAATAGAATCGGACATTATTACATTGAACTACGAAACTCACTCCACTACATAAAACTCACCAAGCAGTACCTTGACACTGAACATGACACTCACAAAAACTATGATTCTAAAAATAACCTACAACTTCATATTATTGACAATCCTAATCGATCTAACACTTACCTTATCTACTAAAAATCATATGGCAATCCCCATAATACGAACAACACCCAGAAATAACTACCATATTGCCCACACAAACCCATACCACCAGGCAAAAATAAACTACCACCGACTTATACAAATAAAACAAACTGATTTACAACAAATAAAAGAAAACAACATCAAAAACACCAATTCACTGTCATGTATCCTTATCAATGCACGTTCAATGAAAAATAAACTTCCCATATTTAATGATTTAATAACAGACCTAAAACCTGACATTTTATGTGTAACTGAGACGTGGTTATCTGAAACGGATACAGTCTACTTAAACCAGCTTAACACTGATGACTACGATATAAATTTTACCCACAGACCCAACAAAAAAGGAGGAGGTGTACTTATCATGACGAGAAAGATATTAAATGCCAAATCAATAAGACATAATATAACCAATAACATAGATACCCTCATCATAAAGATTAACAATCTTAGAATCTGCCTAATATACAGACCCCCTGACCAAAAAGCAGATAGCCTAGATCCACTTATCGAATTTCTGGGCTCATCTACCGATCAAGATCCAATAATCATGTTAGGTGATTTCAACCTCCCCTCACTTCCAGTATCGGAAGCCAACCTTTTCCTAGAAACCATAGCTGACATGGATTTTCACCAGATAATCACCAACACAACACACACAAAAGGAGGCACTCTAGACCTTATACTCCTCCCAAACACAATCTTCCAACTATTCAACCCAGATACTATAGAATACATACAAATTCCTTGGTCTGATCATTACATCATTAAATCAAAACTCACATTCCATACCAGTAGCACCAAAAAACTACTCAAGAAGTGATTCCACCACAAAATTCAAAAGATTTAACGAAACTGAATTCCTAGATACAATAATACCCCACCTTGTGTCTCCCCCAATGGACTTAGATGAAGCTATCAAAAATTGGCATGACACAATAACTGATGCAGCTAAATCTGACCGAAGTAACAAAAAACCCACTAACTCCAAAAAAGCTCCATGGTTCGACAACACGCTAAAACAAATGAAGAGACAACTAAGAAAATCAGAACTCAAATGGCGCAAAACCAAACTAACTATACATAAGGAAATATATAATACCATTCTTACAAAATACAAAGACACTATAGATAGCACAAAAAAGACTTACTATGCTGCAATCTTATCAAAATCCTATAATAGACCACGAGAGCTATAACCGGGTAAGGCGGACACGTCGCCTCACACCCCTCCCCCCCCCCACTTCACATTTCATTGACAACTTAATTCAGAACAAAACACATGACAACCATTTGGGACTTAAACTGGTCGCAGCTTTAATAACCTTTTAAACAACACACAATACAAATCAACACATTTTAACTCCCCCCCCAAGCAGAGCGAGCCCTCACCCGCCATGTTAGTAGCAAGGTGACGCCACATCCGCTTCCCCCGGGCACAGGCCCGACATTTTCCACGCCCTCCCTCTTCCGGCTTCGCCATGCTATTAGCAAAAGCCTGAGGGATTAACCGGGTCGGGGGTACCCCACCCCCGCCCTCATGCTTGCCACCGGCTCCGGACCCCGGAAACCTCCGGGATCCCGCCACCGGCTCAGGTCAGCCACGACCAGAGCCGCCCCCCAAAGGTAAGCTGCGACCAGCCCTCGCCCCCCCAATGGAATACCGTCCAAGGCCTCCCGCCAATCGTTAAGCAATAAATCTAGCCCTACTGGGGATAAATATACCCCATCAGACCTGTAGAGGCCCGGGCAGTCCATGTCCACCCAAGGATGGAGAATTTGACAACCCCCCTGCTGACCCACCCACCGGCCAATTTGACGGTTAATTTTTTGTCACACCCCGTGACCACCGTCGCTGAGCCCTACAGGAAGGCCTTGGAATGATATCCGACCATAACAATAACACATCTGGAAACATCCCTCACACCACCCCAAAGTCCTTGATAGCTGCTCGGATCAACTGCCGGCATGACCAAGCAGCAAGATCGTTGCCACCTATGTGGAGCAGCAAGACGTCCGGTGCGCCTCTGGTACGGTGGAGGTGCCCAAGCAAAGGCAAGAGTTGGATCCATCGAAGTCCGCGCTCACCCAGCCATATGACAGTCACCGCCTGCTCGGAAATTCCCAAGTTCAGCCCCAGCGGGCACGTCGCTGCTCGCCGACCAGCCCAGAAGACACAGGAGTGGCCAAGAATCCAACAGCATCGCCGCCCCGTATCTGCAACAAAAGAATAGAACCGTTATTTTCCCCCCCCCCCACCCCCCCACTCCCCTACAAACGCACGTGGCTGTGGAAGGCTCTCGACCGCCAACGGCCGATGCGCTGTATCTCCTGATCGGGCAGCCCAGCCACCGCTGCACTGGTCGCCGCCCCAATCCGGAAGGAGTGAGGGGCAAAACGCACCAGGGTCCTCACCTATCAGCCTTAAGGACAGCCGTAGCACTGCCAGAAATTGGAAACGCGTAAAAACCCACGCGTCCTGATGGATAAGGAGGCTACCGCCGACCTCTGGGCGAACGCGTAAGCACACTTGCAGTAATGCGACAGGACACGTGGGAGAACCTTGCACCGCTGCCAATTCCAGCCACATACCTTTTCCACCTGATCCGTCTTAGAACGGGCAAGGCGGATACGAACCCCACCCCTGAGAAAGTGCACTTGATGCACTTGCACCTCCCTCCCATTGCGAATCCGACCCGACTCCGCAACCAGCCTACCCACCCGGTTATTGATCACAGACACTACAGCTTCATTGTCGCACTACCAACGCACCCTGCGATTGCGGAGTCTATCCGGCCACAGCAACATGACCACCCAAATGGCTAACAACTCGAGGAAGGTAATCTTCTTCGTCAGCCCCACATCCAGCCAGGAGTGAGGCCAGCCTTCCGCGCCACCTGAGCCCCCAAAATAAATCCCCCAACCCAAACCCCCCGCCGTGTCAGTATACAACTGAAGATCCGCAGGAGTCACCTCCGGGTCTCGCAGCACCGAGGTACCATTAAAGTCACGAAGGACTCGTCGTGCAGGAGACCAGCGTAAGTTTCTCTTCCGGCGGGCGGGCTAACAACACAATGGAATCCAACTCCGCGCCCAAAAGGTAAGAGTAGTCGCCGGACCCGCCGTCTTCTCAGAAGCCAATGGAACACCCCACACCTAGGCCAACTGTACAAACTCATCCAACAAAGCCTTGCACTGCCCAGTATGCGCCGGTCCTACGAAGAGGAAGTCATTTAAGTAATGCACCACCGAGCCGCAGTCCACTCAGTCCACGAATGCCCAATGTAAAAATGAGCTAAACTGCTCGAAATACGCACAGGAAATCGAACCGCCCCTGGGCATGCATTTATCGAAGTAAAAGTGACCTTCGAAGCAAAAACCCCAACAAATGGAAAGCGGAAGGGTGCACTGGCCATAAACGGAAAGCGGATTCGATATCCAGTTTCGCCAGCAAGCATCCCGGACCACACCACAGGCATGTACCAGCTCAATGGCCTCGTCAAAGGATGCGTACCGTACAGCACACAAAACCTTAGGAATGTGATCATTAACCGAAGAACCAACGGGAAAAGAAAGATTACGTATTAGGCGATACTTCCCCGGCTCCTTCTTCGGAATGATCCCCAACGAGATACCACCAAATCTGCAAATGGTTGTGCTCTAAAAGGACCAGCTACCCTACCTAACGCTAGCTCATCTGCCAACCTAACTCGAACCAGCTGCGCCAAAAGCCACACCGAAGGCGAATTCCCCGCCGTGTTGACCTCTACACTGCCTACCCACCGGTATGGGAAATCCGTCCTTAAACCCACATTCACATAGACAGCTGACCTGTCGCTTCGGATACTTCCTAAGCCACGGACCTAGCGCATCAATCGCAACCGGGGTGGGGGCCAAACTCCACCAGTCCCGATTACTTGTGGCTGGGGGCTGACACGCCCTCGCCACTCTTTTCAACACACTTGAGTGCTGAGTGACCCCCATTACAGATGGAGCAGGCGTGCCGGAATTTGCAATCCGGAAAGGGGCAGGAAGACTTGTTGAAGCGCCAGCACAAGTCACCAGCTCCCCCCCTCCCCCCCGGAGTGCTCTGCAAAACAGGGGGGACGCCCGATCGAAAGGACCGATCCGCCAGCACGGGTGCGGCGACCCCACCTCTTTGCCCACCTACGCTACCCCCGCCAGGTCTGATCGCCATCTGTGTCAGCCAAAGATTAATGTCCTGCGTTCCCCACGACAACATGCGATTCTCCTCCATCTTATCACGGAATTTCTCATCGTAGTTGAGCCAAGCCCAACCCTCATGAGTCTGTGAGGCCTCTAGTATGGAATCCGTGTAAGCCAAAAGCATACCGTACTGCTCCGGGTGCGAATGACCCCATACACTAGCCAAGCGCAGGAAAGACCGAGTCCAATTAACCACATTCCGGGCCACTCTCTTGACCCTACCCGCCTTCTCGTCCTCCTTACGTTTTCGTCGACTATCCCCCGACCGTTTACGACCATCAAGTAAGCGGAAAATATCTAAATAGCGACGCTTGACAATCTTTTTCCGCAGTGTCTTTGGCACCCCCTCCCATAACTCAGAGAAAAACGCCACTGAGGGCACCGAACCCGCCTGTCCCGCGCCGACCTCCCCACCAGTTGTCCGGAGACTCCGGGACAAGTTGTCGGAAACCGAGCCGGACGAAGACTCAGAGGTTGATGAAGAGGAGGACCGCGAACGCCGCCGCCGGGGACATGAACGCCACCTGCGCTTGGTGACTCGCGTCTTTCCCCCCTCTCCAGCCCCCGCGCTAGCAGCCGACTCACCTGCCACTGGTGCTGCCACCTCGGGAGACACGCCCGTCTCCCGTGGCGTCGACGCTGACGCTGCCGCTCCTCCCCCGTTTTCGACAGACACGGGGCCACCACTTGTGCTCCCCCGCCCGCTGTCCGTCTGACCCGCAGGAGCCACCAAAGGGTGCCCCAAGTAGTGCCAGCTGGTCGAAACCTGTGGAGAAAAAACAGGGAAAGGCGAAGGAACACCCGCCACTGGCCAAGGCGGCTGCCACGCCCCTAGCCAGTCGGCATGTGAAGAGCCTTGGCCCCCGCCTTGCCAATGCGCCCACATGGGCGAGTAAGCTGCCCCAGCAGGAGCTGAGCCACCCCCAGGACTTGCAGCATCCACCACCACACTGCTCGCCTGAGGAGCGACCCCGTCAATCCCCCCACTGGACTTGTGGCCGCCCCCAAGCCACCCATAGGACCGGGGGCCTCTCCCAGCCCCAAAGCACCTCGTGCTGGGCCTTTTGACCTACCCCGCCGGCCCCCAGCTAAAGGGCCAGCCGAAACCCCCCTGGCCCTGGCCCTGGCCCCCCCCCTCCCAAAATGAGCTGGGCGGCCCCCAGGAGCGGGCCCCCCTCCCCAAGAACCGCCCGGCTTAGCCTTGCCATACCCTTCGCGCTGTCGGGCACCCTTTTTCCCTCCGCCGGCCATGGGAAAATTAAAAAAGGCTGGAGGAACCCTGGAAATGAATTAATAGCGGGTTGAACTCTTTTTTTTTTTTTTTTTTAATCGGAGATTGAAGCACCCTAAAGAGCCCCACTGCTTTGGCCACCAATGTAATTGTGGGGGGGGGGGGGGGAAACATTAGCACACTGCCTTATGCCACCCAGTATTTCTGTGCCTCATAAATTAACACCTCAGCCAGCCTTGTTCATTGGGCACTTTGGGGGATTGAAACTCTGATCCCTGCACCATTGGTCAGGCTGTGGCTCTGGATGGAATTGAGGCACTACCCCACGAAAGACCCACTTGCCTGCAGCAGATCCTCTGCCCTCAGCTACAGCCACCGCGAGCCTCCGACTCCCCCGTCGCTGCACAAAAGCTGCCCAGCGCACGTTGCAGCCTCTTGTGTTGCTTCCTGCTGCTGGCCCAAGGCCCACGCCGTATCCTGCTCCGCAGTCTGTCCGGCGCCTCCAGCCTCGACCCAGCAACTGCCGGAGCAGTGCTGGGTCCCCGCACTACCCCCCCCCCCCCCCGTTGCCGACTCCCAGCCCTCTCATTGGCTCCCGGGCGTTTAAAACGCCGAGGGGAGCCAATGAGGGCGCCAGGCCGCGCGGGGCACCGCCGAGCCGCGCGCCGCCGAAACTCCGGGGGGGGGGGTGATCGGCACGCCGCCCCCCCGGTTAGGAAGAGCCACGCGGACGGGGCCCGCGGCCTTACTATTCTCCATTGTTAGAAATCTCACTAATAACCCTCAAACACATAACAATGAAATTACTGACATATCAGTACAAACTTTAGCTGACTACTATCAAAATAAATCCACACAACCTATAATGTCCATAGACAAACATAACCTAGCCTTAAATTTCGCAAATGAATGGTCAGTTTTTCACCCCACATCCAAAGAATCACTAAAGAATATTATTTCCAACCTCAACACTACCACCTCTTACCTTGATCCATGCCCTGTAACATGGATAAAAAGCACACTTCCAATACTAATCTCTTTCATCCTCCCTATAGTCAACCTCTCATTACTCCAAGGTTACCTCCCTCCTAAACTCAAACATGCACAAATCCGCCCAATTCTCAAAAATGGTACTACGGACAAAACATCCCCAAAATCGTATCGACCTATTTCAAGTATCCCTTTCTTAGCTAAAATAATAGAAAAAGTGGTACAGATCCAGACACAGGAATACCTAGACTCTTACTACCCACTTGATGAACACCAATATGGTTTTAGACCTCAGCATGGAGTAGAATCACTTTTAACAGTCTTAATTGATACACTCCTTAAAGGGATTGATAATCACAAAAAAGCATTCATACTCCTATTTATTGACATATCAGCTGCATTTGATAGTGTTCATCACACTATAATGCTTAATAACCTAAAACAAATAGGTATAAATGCCACGGTACACAAATGGTTCACCTCATATTTACATAATAGAACGCAAAATGTAAAAATAGCTAATCAGACATCCACCACATATAAACAAGAAATTGGTCTCCCACAAGGCTCAGCTCTATCAGCCCTCCTATTTAACATATATATAAAACCAGTTTGTGACATTTTCAAAAAATTCGGTGTACTCTATCATCTATACGCAGATGATATTATGTTATACATTCCATTCACCATCCCTGATGTACCGATAAAACTCTTAACAGATTGTCTTAACGAAATCGCAACCTGGCTAAAAGCGAAAAACCTCCACATAAACCATTCAAAAACAGAGGTATTAATTGTAACAAAAAACCATTCATATGTCCCTCCAACCCACATAACAATACAAAACCATGACATCAAAATAAAAAACGAAATAAGATACCTAGGAGTCATTTTAGATACACACCTTACGATGAACACCCACATTAGAAACACTATAAAGAAAATCTATTTCAAACTCAAAATACTCAAGCAACTACGCCCCTTAGTTCACTTACAAGATTTCATTAACATAATACAGGCAACCATAACCCCACACTTTGATTTTTCCAACCTAATTCTCTTAGGTATAACGAAACAAAACATTAAAAGAATACAACTAGCACAGAACGCAGCAGCTAGAATTGTAATGAAAGCACACTCATTCCAGCATATTACTCCAATATTAGCAACCCTGCACTGGCTCCCAATACAAAGCAGGATAATATATAAGACCACAATAACCACATTTAAAGCTCTCAATGGCATGGCTCCAATCCCATTAAGCAATCTTATAAGCAAGGAATCTCAAAAAGTCACTCACAGAAAAGGACACTCAAATAAATTAAGGACTCCAAATGATTTTATAAAAGCAACCAAACTAACTAATAACAGAGCCTTCTCACATGCGGCCCCCTTTATTTGGAACTCCATCCCAGAGGACCTAAGATCCACAACAGAAATTATAGAATTCCGCAAAAAACTGAAAACCTACCTCTTTGCCATGCACTACAACAACATTGATAATACACTAATCATCCCAGAAAAAGGCTAAATAACACCCAACTGAGTAAAGCTAAACCCCACAATTAACAGATTTACACCCTCTTGTAAATAACCATGTTTTAAATCTAAGGAACCTACAAACCTGTATCTGTACATAGTTCTTAAATTGTTCTTGTTCTGTTATGTATTTAACCATTCACCGTTCTGTTACGTATTTAACTATTACATTGTTTACTGTCAAAAATTGTTCCATGTAAAACAAGCCCTTGCTTTGTTGACTGTTGTTCAATTGTAAGCCGCATCTGAACTCTGGAAGAAGCGGGATATAAATGATTGTTAAATAAATAAATAAAATAAAATAAACTAGCACAAAACACTGCAGCCCGCATAATCTCTGGCACAACAAGACATGATCACATTACTCCAGTATTGAAAGACCTTCACTGGCTCCCAATCAGTTCACACATCAAATACAAAACAATCATAAACATTTTCAAGATCAAACACCACACTTCAGCCAACAGCCTGCACACCCTCATACAACCAGACACCAGCACTCGCCCAAGAAGAAAAGGAACCTCCAACAGAGTCAACATCCCGAACGACTTCAGAAAAACACGCAAGGACACCACAGAGAGAGCCATCTCCCTGGCTGCTCCAACAATATGGAACTCCCTCCCGGATGAACTGCGATCAACAACCAACCTCAAAGACTTTCGCAAACTGCTGAAGACAACGCTGTTCATCGAACACTACGGTCATATCACGTAACCGTACCAACGGGAATCACCAACTTACCTCTACAAACCCTTATAAGAAACGGAACAACAGCACATGATGTATCTTAATTGTATAGAACAATGTACTATAGCTCACAATGTACATAGCTCAACCTAATCTAATACACTAACCCCTTACATGCAACGCATGACACTTTCTCACTGCATGATATACCCTTCCAAACCTTGTGATTGTTTTGCTGTGACACTGCCTTGATTGTAGGATAAGGCGGTATAGAAATACTGTTAAATAAATAAAATAAATAAATAACGCTGAATACAACTTGTGGCACCATATAAACATTTAATGGTAGTAATAGCATGAGAGCACAGTATTAATGCTTCTGCTTTAAGGGGTATGTTTACTAAACTCTGCACCGGTAACACACATGTTGGCCATGTTACTGGCACAGGGCTTTGGGGTAACTGCAGGGGGACATTTACATCCATCCCTCTGCAGTTACCATGCTTTAACATGGTAAAACTGCTGCAGATGTAACTAACACCACCATCCCACCCAGTCGTCACCCTGACATGCCCTACCAGGGTAGTGTGTGGTTTGTACTGCGTAGTCCCGTGCTACTTTTTAGCATGGTGCTGGAACTCCATGTTACTCCCACGTTACCCTGGTAGTGCACATTAGTAAATACGCCCTCAAAATCTATTTTGAGATATTTCAAATCCAAGTGTTTACCTTGCTTTTATATTGAATAAATTCATTCTCTTCCACAAGTATCTATGCTGTAAGCTTCGTGGAGGCCTTATGACTACCTCAGTCGCTCAAAGCATTTAAGTGGGTTTCCTGAAGCTTCCACACATATCAGCAACTCACCCAGTGACGGAAAGAAGCAGTCCCCAGTACCAGGGGGAGAGAGCGGCGTGCTTGGTTCTGAGAGGAGGTGACGTCCAGAGTATGACTGCTGACGGCTTGCTATATAGTTCAGCTGAGGCTTCTGCTCCACATTTCCACGTGGCGCTTCATCAAAGACAGGGTTTTCAATTCCTTGGGCTTCACTGCAATGAAGCAAAGCAAAGCTTCAGAACCGCAGTTGGCTTGAGTTGTCATTTCTTTACTGTCCACAGCCGTACAGTCCATTCTCATTTGAGACAAGTTTTCCCCTTTTCCTGGGTTATAAAGTCAAACTTTGACTTTTCTCCTGAACAATGCACATTTTATAGTTTGCTGAATTGGATTTGGTCTGAATCAAAAACGGAGTAGTATTTGAGCCATGTCCCTCTCTATTCCAAGTGAAAATGAGAAGAGACACTGTATTCCTGCTGCTTTTTACACCAGTAGTTTGATATTCAAAAACACTTATACAGTCAGAGATAGCATGGACTGCATTAGTGCTCTTTTGTTCTATTTAAATCTTTATTAAACTTTTTCTGAAATACACAACATCTCGAGGTCTGACCCATAACATAGTCCCTGCCCATTACAATAGTTATCAATCTAACGAACAGTACCTCCCACCGCTATACTGTACCCATCCACTCCAACCCAGAGTTTTCCTCCACCCAAAACCAGGGCCGATAGAAGGACATTAGTCACCCTAAGCAAAATTTCATTCTTGTGCCCTTGCCTCTGCTGGTTTCACACTTACCTAATATCCTTGCACCTGCCTTGCCTTCAGCTTCCTCCCACTCCTGTCCTTACTGCCACCCCTGCTGCCGCATGTCCCCAGGTCCTCTGGTGGCGGCAGCAATGGGAATAAAATCGAAAAGAAATGCTGTGCGGAGCCTTTGAACCCCTGCACGCTGCGCTCTAAAATCCAACCAGTCCCACCCTGAAGCAAACAGGAAGTCTGTATCGGAGGGGGCAGAACTGGCTGGACTTTCAGAGTGCAGCATGCAGGGGTTCAGAGGCCCTGCGCCTCCCTTCTTCTGTTTCATTGCCATCGCCGGTGCTGCTGGAGGACCTGGGGGGGGGGTGAGACAGTGGCGTAGTGGCATTAATGGCAGGGTTGTGAAACTGGAGGCTGCCACTACAAGGGCGTTTCAGGGGCTCTGTCTGCCACCCCTACAAGGTTTGCTGCTCTAGGCGACGGCCTAGTTCACCCAATGGTACTGCCAGTGCTGCCCTAAATCATTATACCACTTACATCCCCATCGTTGCTTCTATCTACTCTAGTAATCAAGACCTCTTATCAATGCCTTACATTATGGCATTAAGATCAGAGACTATACCCTTCAGAAATCTTTTAAAAGTCTCCCAGACTTTGTCAAAGTGTTCCATCCTCTCACGGTAGATCGCTGTCAATTTTTCCATTAAGTAAACTTCATTCATCCTTAACACCCATTCTTCAACCGTGAGTACCCCTTCTTTCTAATAGAGAGCGATTTCACAGAATTTTCACCGCTTATATATGTGACGTTGGCCAAACAGCCAAAGTGATAATACATTTTAAAAAAGGGATTTTGGGTAGAGTGAGTGTGGGGAAAAACTGTATGCATTCAGCAAGCAAAACTCAGCAGCAAAACGTATGTTACATGTTTAGATGCTGATGGATAAACAGCAGATATAACTTTAAACGGATCAGTTTCTGTTTAAAGTTATACATGTATCTTACATTGGCTTTTATACATTTTTCCAATGCTGAAAATACATACACCTTTAAATATCACCCAGAGCATTTATTTGATGGGTGGTTTATAAATTGAAATGAATAATAAACATATCTTATATGTTTAAATTTATCTAGACATTATGCAGCTGAATTTGACCTCCAAGTGTATTACCTAGAAGGTGGTGTCAGGCAAGTTTATATTAAATATTGCATTAGGAGGTCAAAAATGACTAATATATGGCAAGTACAACATTTCTTAAATCATTTCTACTAATGTAACACACCAAGATCAGTTTTACAAAAATTATGGCTCCGAAGTGTGTCTTCTCCATCTTTTAAATTAATTGGCAAAGGGCCTTAGATCTTTTTTGACCTCAGAGCCCCATTAGCTCTTCTTTCAGCTTTGAAACTAATTAGCCAATTGAATACTGTGCAAGCATGTGCTGGGAATTAGACCAAGGAAAGGATCTTGGGCTATATCAGTGGCAATCAGCCAGTCACCAGCTGAGCACACTGGCAAAAGACAAAAAAAGTAGTGTATTAGAAGGTCACCAAATAAGAGGAAGAAACCCAGAGAATTAGACAGAGGAGCACTGACAGAAAGAGAAAGGAAAGAAAGTGAAAGGAAGACTTCTAGAGTTGAGACAAGTGTGCGGGCAGAAAAATACATGCTAATTCAGACTGAGAGATACACAGCCAGCACATTATGATAGATTATTTATCAAGTTGGCCTACCAGACAAACATTTGATCAATGATTCCTCACCTGTCCATTCTTACCAGCTCATGTGCTCCTGTAACGAGACACAAAAAAGTTTTGAGTAAATTGTAAAACTCATACTCATTTTTTACTCAAAGAAGAAAATGACTTAAACTACTTTTGTGAGCACCTTTCCCACTAGGATAGTTCCCCTCTTGTCTATACAATGTAAGCATTTTTTCCTGTTCAGTGCCTTAAGAAACACAAACTCTCAAGGCTATTATCATTCCTATGAGAAGCTTTTAGGTTATTTCATAGCTGTTGCTTTCTCCCTTCTTTGAGAACTCTTTGGTTTGACCCTGCAGAAGGATGGTTTCTAGTTATACAGAGGCACATTTCACAATGGGACATCCAAGTGCAATCTACGATGTCAAAACCAGAATGTCTGAAAAAAAAGCTGGCACATGCAAGTTCAAGCATGATTTCAGAAACGTGGACCTGCCCGATATGGACATCTATCAGACGTCTATACAGACATCCCCAGAAGAACATTTCAGAAGCAAGATGTCTAACAGCATAATGGCTTAAGTGACTTAAGAGTAGGGTGGCCAAGGTTCAAATCCCAGTGTAGGCCTTTGTGATCTAAGGCTAGTCAATTAATTCTTCATCTTCTCTACACTCTCTGGGTGTTTTAAGGTGAAAACAAGCACTTTCCTGATGCCTATTCATGCCTAGAGCAGGTATAAACTTGGAGGTGCCTGCAGACATCTCTGACATTTTTGAGATTGAACGTATAAGTCCATTGCTCCTCCACCATATCCCCTTGCCTTCTTGGACGTCCCTGCACTGGAGACCTCTGAGAACGTCATTTCTGGAATGGCAACAGATACGTCTCTGTGATTTCAACATCCATATGCATGTCTTCAGACGTCCAAATCATGACTAAACCTTTTAAAATGACTCTCATAGGGTAGATGCATAAGCATGAAATGTGCTAGAAATATTTTCCATCCAATACTTTTCTTTGTGAAGTATTGGTAATGTAGTGGGCCGATATTGAGCCTGCGGTGATCAGCGTTTTCTGAACGCCAGCCTCTACAGGCAAAAGTGAAACCAAATATTCAGCAGAAGTGCCCAGGTATCAGCTTCCATTGAATATGTGGTTTCAGCAGTGACCGTTGCTGGCTGTCTGGAAAGCAGAGATATTCTGCTGCTATTTGGATAGCTAGGTCTCATAAACTTAGGCTTGCTGTTTTTTAGTCTTAACTTTATGCAGTTACTTATCTGGTTAGCAGTCTGAAAACTGCAACTAACCACATAAGTGCTTGTACTGTCTTGCGCCCCCCCCCCCCCCCCCCCCCATGGTCTGGTTAGAGAAAATATTCAACAGCACTATTTGGATAGTACTGCGGAATATTGGGCTCAGCAGGGTTTATCTGGTTAGCAAGTCCTACTGACCATATAAACCCTTCTTAATATTGGGCCATGTATTTTTTAAATCTGCATATGAATTATATTTTGTTCCCAAATGAATGGAGTTAGTTATGGCATGAAATAATATGGTCCCCATTATCAAAGCAGAGATTTCAGGAACCTGAAAAAAGTGCAGAGAGCTACTAAATTGATGAAAGGAGTGAAGGACTTATCTATGAGGAGAGACTGTACTAAGTAAGACTATTATCTTGGGAAAAAAGTTGGGAGAAATAAATCAGATCACACCACACAGGTATAGTAAAGGGTTTTATCACATCTGGAAACATGGAAAGATCAAATATCCATTCAAATAAAAATACAGGAGATTTAAGATCATTCAGGATGTTTGTGTTCTTCTTGTTATCAGTGGTTACGTTTTGGAATATGCTGCTAGGTAATTCATGTAGTATGTGGCAAGGAGGCCTATCCAGAGTCTGAGGGAGGACAAAAAGACAGGGAATTCACCCTAGTAAAGGCCCCCTTTTACTGAGACAGGGTAGGAAAGACACAAACACCTCCAGGAATCAGAAAACTTCCACATGGCCCACATTTCATGCTCCCCCTAGTGGAAGGAAGGGTGGAGGATACAGAACCCAGAACCCCTTAGGCAGTGAACGCTCCAAGTATTCAGGTGCACGAAGGCAGGCTGATTGTCATCACCTGGGTAGGGAGGGGTTGAAGTTAGAGCCCTGGAAGTATAAACTGAGGCCAGAGTATGAGAGAAGGGGAGAAGGAGAAGCAGGAAGCCAGACTGCCACGAGCCAAGGCACAGCTGCAAGCTGGGGAAGCTGGACCAGTGCAGAGCAGAGGCACTGAGCTTCCAAGAGAGGAGAGTGCTAAGTGGAATCTAGCACGTCTGCCAGAGGGTTTGAAGCCAGGAACAGGAGAGACCCCAGGATTCCCAGGGAGGCTGGTAGCTGAGGACGCTGAACAGGAGGAGCCTGAGCCTGAGCCTATGCAGCTGGGAGAGCCTGAGGTAAAGCTAAATGGGGAAGACACTCCTATGGACTGTTCCTTGTGCAAGACTTTAAACCTAAGGAACAGGGAAAGAACAAGCCAGTCCTGAGAGAGAGTTTACCAGGGAAAGGAACCCATAGTCCACAGGCTGGGTGGCCCTGATTCCCTCGTATTGGTAAAGGGGAAGGTCACAAGGACTAAGGAGTAAGCCTGGAAACTGTGATAAGCTTGTTAAGCACCTGCTACAGGATCAAGAACACTGGGGTAAGAAAGTAGCTATTGTAACAGAGCTTTCTTGTGCCCTGAATTGTATTTGTTGCTTGAAGGTTTTGGAAGCTGAAGAGAAGCTATATTATCACGGACTGTGAATGTGATTTTTGTTTGGTGCTTTAGCCAGCAAGGCTAAAGAAGGGAGTGAATTATCCTTGCTGTTAAAAACGGAGTATTTGGCAATATGAAGAACCTTTAAACAGACATTTTTTGTTTTGTGTTTGTTTTTGGGAGAATACTCTGTTTCCCAGAGACCTGAACAAATATCCTGTATGTGGTCAGAACGAACCATTGTGTAAAATAAATTTCTGTCATTTGCCTTACCCCTTGGAGCCTTACTACAAGCTTTCTGTCTGATGCACACATACAGCCAAGCAGGCTACCTTTCCCAGAAGGCACTACGGGAAAAATAGTTGAAAAAGCTGAAAGAGCAGACAGCGGAAAGTTCCTATAAAAAAAACCACACCCCTCTTAGCTAGAGGCGAGTGGTGGCGATGTGACAAGTTGCATCGCTAAACATTTTTCAAGCTATGATAACTGTGTATGTGGAGCAGAGGTGCAGAAGTTCAGTCCTTGAGGGCTGCAATTAGGCAAGGTTTTCAGGCTATTCCTAATGAATAGGGATGAGATAGAATTACATGCATACTATTCCCCTTGTATATAATTTTATCTCATCCCTTTTCATTAGGAATAGCCTGAAAATCTGTTTGCAGCCCTTGAGGACTGGACTTGGGTACCCCTAATCTAGAGATTGGTTTGGATCACCGTTTATTAAAGTATTTGATGTGTCACTATCATGTATTTAATTATGATTTTTTTATTTATTGTATCATGATGAATGTGTTATGCACAGTAGTTTTATGATGATATATTAATATGTTGTTTTGTATTTTTGTTTTTTTGCTATTTTGTAATGTATGATTACCACACGTTTCCAGTAAAAAGACATGATCCTACTGAATTGGAATTTCTGATAATGCTCATTATTTATATTTACCAATATTCTAAATAGCAGGAGATAATCCAGGAGGATTATCTCCTGGATTATCTCCTGTCATTTGACTCGTTTTTCCTTTTTCTGAAAGATATTTTTGTCTCTCTGACCTCACCTTTAAACCATCCTGGCAGTTGTTTAGCCTTCTTTCCACCCTTCTTAAAGCATGTTATGCATACATGATACATGTTGTGCATGCATACTCTTTTCCTGATGCCTAGTATTTATCAGGAGTCCAAGTAATAATATTTTATTAGCAAGAAACTCAAAGAAAAGAGCACTTCAAAGAGTTGGTGCTCCATGGATATGACATAGTAATCTCCATTGAAATCAACAAAAGCCAACATGAAATGGCCCGAAGGCAGACACAAGATGTCAGAGAATTTTAGCCACTGGTACTATAATACAAAATGCATATGTTTTTTCAGTCACTAGATTCATGTATTTATTCATTTATTTTACTCACACTTCTTTACATACCTCCTCAATAAAGCTAGAAGCAAGTTTCAATAAAATAAACATATAAATGCAATCAATCTATATATCCACAAAGCTCCCGTCCTAAATAAAATAGCAATAGTCCAAGAATAAGCACAGTAATGCTAAAAATGAAAAGTTTAGTTAAAATCTAATATTTTACCTTTTTTTCTGAATTGGAGATAATTTCCTTCCTGATACAATTTCTCAGCCTTAGAGTTCCACATCTTAGGCCAAAGTAAGCAAACATTTGCTGCCTGGTTGTAGAGAGTTTAATTTTCTGTAAACCTGGAATATCCAGCAATGATTGTTGGGGCAACTGCAACTCCTTCAGTGGAATATCAGGGCTCTACCATCCTTCCAAATATTGTGGGCCAATAAAATGCAATAATTTAAAAACCAATCATTGTGTGAGCTGGTGTGGGGGTTATGGATGTGGGAGAGGGTGCTCAATCTCTTTCTCGGATTGGAGTCCTTCTCTGCCATTCCTTTGAGGACTGCTAGTTAGACAAGGACACCGGTTAGATGAGTTGGAGGGGAGGGGGGGGGGTGGGGGGGTGGGGGAGGTGGTATGGAAGGGGAGGAGTTGGATAGAGTTACAAAAAGAAAAATGTTTGTTACTCTTATTTGATATGGCTGGTAAGGGACTCACGTGTTACGATTGCTAGTATTATAGTGCTACTTGTATCTTTCTTTGATTGTATTGCTGTATTGTGGAATTTGTTACTGTTTGGGAAGACCTGCTTTGGTTAAATTAAATTTGCACCATAAAAACCAATCAAATAATTTTGAAATTCAGTAATGCCATCAAATCATTGCAAAAGTCCTTCCTAATTCATAACATAAAAACCTAGGGTTTGATTCATCTTATTTGTGGCTGGACAGGAAAAAGTGATAAAAAAAACCCTAATCCTATTCAAAGCTGCAGCAATGGTTGCTAAATAGTAATGAATGGGGTGATAATGAACATATAATGAAATATTTGGCCTGCCCTGCTCTGAGCTAGAAAATGAATTAGATGCCTCATTTCACTATACATAAGCCTGATTATCTTGTTGTGGATGTGAAAAGTCAAACAGGTGACATCTGTTCCCTGCAGAAACTGCACTAAGCATACCTAGACTACTGTGTCAGCATGAACTAAGAGCAAAATGCTAAAACACATCTGCTCAGATTTATATCACTACACCACTTCATCTACATACTCTCTGGAGCACATATCTACTCCAACCCCATAGAAATTACTGGGAAAACCCCAGCGCTCTCAGACAGAAAAACAGGCCTTTTAGCAATGTGCAGTGCACAAAGAACTGCTGACTCTGAAGCCAATAGAAGAGTTATTTTATAATAGGGAACCTAGGAAAAGAGAGTAAGTAGGTGCCTATTTTGAGCCTATTTTATAAAGATACCTTGGCACCTATTTGTCCTTATAAAAGATTAGTGCAAATAGCATGGATTGCTTCTTAAAAGCAAGGGCAAATCTTTGTACCTACTCTACATGAATGGACATACGTGGAGGATAAAGGGTGACTGTTGCCACTCGTGTCCCTTCTCTAAAATCTACTGTCTGGAAATTATGTATTTATTTCAACTTATTTCTATACTGTCTTTCTACAATTCAAAGCGGTTCACAATGAACAAATGTGTAACAGGGCCTGGTCAGCACAGTGTTTTACAAGAAACAGGAGCAGTAAACAGTACAACATAGTTTAACATCAACTATTTACAATTATGGTTAAAAAAGTAAACTTATGTACAGTTAAACAGGGTATTTGTATATTATTTCAGAGTGCATTTTAAATTGGTTGGTTTTCTGAGTCCACATCTGTGCTGTATTCGTTCAGAAAGAGGTATGTTTTAAGCTTTTTTTGAATTCAGGTAAGTCTGGAATTTCTCTCAGTGCTGGTGGAAGGGAGTTCCATAATCTGGGGGAGAATAGTGAGAAGGCTCGATTGCAGGTGAACTGCTTATTCCTGATTTTCTGGGTAGGGATCTGTAGACGGTTAAGAGTGGAGGTTCTTCGGGAATGCTCAGGGCTTGGAGGGCATGGCTCAGAGAGAGAGGTTAAGAACACAGCAGAATTCAGGAGGGAGAGAGGCCCATGGAACCCTGGTCCTTTCAAGGCAAGCCATGCAATGGAGTTCTGAGGTAGGAACTTTAACTGGGGCTGGAGGAAGGGCCAGGAGAACCAGCTTTTGGAGGTTTAACAACCTGGGACAAAAGTAAAGTTGCTTTTGTTTTCCCTGAACTGCTGTATGTTCTGTTTTGCTTTGTGGCGGTTTAACAAGCTGGGACAGAATATAAACTGCTTTTGTTTCCCTGAACTGCTGTCTAGTCTATGTTATAAAGAAAACCCCTTCCCACCGCATGCCACATTACCACATATGATTGCGGCTTGGGGTCTTCCTCTAACCACGTGACTGAGAGCAAATCCTTGTACCTCCAGGGCTGGGCTTCTACAGAAGGTCAGGATTCTTTTTGGTTTGTTTGTGTGGGCTAAGACGGTTAGCCTCACCCTAGTTAGGGAGCTTGAAGAAAGTTAGTCAATGCCGGGCAGGCAAACTTTATTTTGGATCCTAGAGGTCGCTAAACGTTGGAGCTGGAATACTGCAGGATTGACTCAGCTGCAGAAGTGGAAGCTGTGGTGGTGTTGCCAAAGAACAGTGACAAGCCAGGATGGGGTGGTTCCTTCAGATTCTGGCTGAAGGGCAGCAGCAATATCAACAGCAACTACAACAGTATCAGGAGCGACCACAACCATTTCAACTTGCCCTACTGGAAGGACAGCAACAACAGCAGCAGTAGTTGATTCAGGCCCTACAGAGACTACAACTCCACCCTCTAGCACAAGTGCTTCTTAAAATGATAGCAGTAGATGAACAGACCTCTTTTTGTTGAACTTTGAATGAACTGCCCACATGGTTGGATGGCCGAAAGAGGCATAGACTATTTATTTGGGGAATCTGCTGACTGGCAACCTCAGCCATGACCTCTTCACCTGTTTTAGGTGTAGAGCCCAGGGACACTGCTCAGGAATATCCCCTTGGTATGGAAAAATCCACGGTTGTCTTTCTAACCACCACTCAAACCTGCACATTTGTGGGACACTCCCCACCTAGGGGCCCAGAACTTTGTGATTACAGGGGAGCTCGAGGAGACCCACCTCCAGGCCTTAATAGACTCCAGGAATGTGTGGCCTATAACCTGATTTCAAATTGACTATGCAAAGACAGTAACACTGGCCTGTGTACATAGAGACCTGAGGCAGTATTCCACGGCACATGTTTCATTTAAGGCTCTAGCAGGGCAAGCCACGTTCAAGGTCGTGGTACTGCCCTGGCTCCCGTATCCAGTGGTGATCAGCCAAGACTACCCAAACTTTGGAGTGATATGGGCCCGGCTAACTGACAGCTCCACTAAGTTGGACCAGAAAGATTTCTCAGAGATTTTCCCACTGGAAGACCTGGATCTATATGTCGAGAAAAGCCTGCTGTCTCAGAGTTGGTGCTGCTGGGAAAAACTACACTACCAACAGAATCTGGGACTCAGTGGTAGTGATCCAAATACAATGGCCCCCTTCTCAGAGTGGGGACTGGGGGAAGACACAAGGAGCTTCAGGAGGATCTAGCAAGAGGATGAGTCCCTTAAACATGTTGGTTTTGAAGGTGCATGGAGTTCCAGTAGGTAACAGAGATTCCACCTGAAAGAACCTTTTCCTATTTTGTGCTAAAGGGAGATTTATTATACAGCATGACAGAGGGAGCCCTAGAGGGGGAAAAGGTAGAACAACTGATAGTTACCCGGCCCTATCGTCAGCAAGTGTTATCATTGGAAAAAATACTAGAGCATGTTTTAGCCCAATGTTTCTGGCCAGAGGTCCATAAACAGGTGCAGTTATATTGCCAGTCATGCCCCACCTGCCAACTTTATAACCCCCCCCCCCCAGAGTCTGACCTGCCCCTCTAGTGCCTATGCCTATCATTGAAACCCCATTTGAAAGAGTGGCCATGGACCTGGTAGGTCCCTTAGAGCGAACCACCTGAAGCAACAAGTATATCTTAGTCATACTAGACTATGGTACCAATACCTGGAGGCCACTGCTCTAAGAAATATGAAGACCACTAGGATCGTGAATGTCCTCTGGGAAGTGTTCTCACTGGTGGGAATACCCAATGAGATTCTCACAGATCAAGTAACACCCTTTGTATCCAAGGGGATGAAGCAAATGTATGCCTTGGTGAAGGTCAAGTTGGTGTGAGCATCAGTATATCACCACAGATGGATGACCTTGTCATGCGATTCAATACAATTCAAAAGCAGATATTTAAAAGATTTATGCAGGAGGGTGGGAAGAATTGGGACATTCTCCTACGCTATTTGATGTCTGCCATCCATGAGGTACCTTAGCGTTCCATGGGTTTTTGCCTTTTGAGTTGCTTTTTGGAAGACGGCCAAGAGGCATATTAGACTTGGTAAGAGAAACCTGGGAAGAACAACCCCATGCTGGGCTTAATTTGGTACAGTACATTATACAAATGCAGGTCCAGCTGAGGAAAACTGGAGAGGTGGCCAAACTGAGTCTGGAAAAAGCCCCAGCTGAGCAGGTCAAAGGCTCCAATCGGGCAGCCGTGCACTGTACCTTCCAACCGGGAGACAGAGTTTCAGTCTTGTTGCCCTCATCGGAGACCGTACAAGGAGTAAATGGCAAGGGCCCTATGAGGTCAAAGAGAAAGTGAGGCCTGTTAACTACAAGATTGCCCAGCCAGATAAATGCAAGAAAGCCAAAATTTACCATATTAACCTATTGAAAATTGAACTCCAATGACAGCTATGATGGTAGAGGGCAATGATTTTGGGCTGGAAATTTCAGCCCCATTGGATCCAGCTCAAGTTCCAACTGGAGACCATATCTCTGCTGCCCAGAGAAGAGATCTAGGTTTGATCCACAGGAATCTAAAGGTGTTCTCCACCTGTCCAGGATGAACCCATCTCATTTGTCATAATATCATTACTAGGGTAGTTACCCAGCAACAACAGGCCATTGCCAAAGAGCTGGAAGAGATGCTTAACCTGGGAGTTATAGAAGAGTCTATGAGTGACTGGTTATCGCCCATCGTCTTGGTTCCTAACTCCAACAGAAGCATCAGATTCTGCTTTGACTTCCAGAGGGTCAAGGCAGCTTCTAAACTTGAGCATATGCCATGCCCAGAGTAGATGAGCTAATCTAGCGACTCGGTGGAGCATGCTTTATATCAACCTTGAATTTGACCAAGGGATACTGGTAGGTTCCCTTGACTCTGGTTGCCAAAGAGAAGACTGCTTTTTTTGATACCACAAGGTCTGTTCCAATTTACGGTGCTGCTCTTTGGATTACATGGGGCTCCTACTATTTATTTATTTTATGTCTTTTCTATACCGTGCTTTTTAAAGTCAGCTTGGTTTACAATTAACAGCAGGTTTGTACAGTACAGGCGGCTCCCATACTGGACTTACAAAAAACAGGGTTTTGCAACTTGGATTAACTGGGGTAACTGTGTACATATTACGCTATAGCTTGGCTATGTTTCAACTCCTAGTTGACCGCCTACTGAGACTGTACAAGGAGTATGTGGCTGCCTACCTTGACATCATCATCTACAGCAGAGTCTGGACTACCCATCTAACCTAAGTACAAGTGGTGTTGACTAACCTGTGGAAGACCAGGTTGATGGCCAACCCCAAGAAATGTTTTCTGGGAGGTTGAGATGTTCAATACCTGGGGTATTTAATTGGGAATGGGCAGATATGATCTCAGCTATGGAAGATGGATGCCATTGCCCATGTCTCCACCCCAAAATTGAAGAAAGAGGTTTGTGCCTATTTTGAATTGACTATTACCACCGGTTCATCCCTAATTTTGCAGAGGTAGCAGAGCCATTAACCAATCTCCTCCAAAAGAGAGCTCCCAAACAGATCCAATGGTCACTGGACCTGGATCTAGCCTGCCAGCATCTCAAGAAGACCATGTGCTCTGAACTCATCCTGATTAGCCCTGATTTCTCTCTACCATTTATTGTGCAAACTGATGCCTCAGAGGTGGGTCTAGGAACCATTCTTGCCCAGGAAGTCAGGGGTGAAGAACATCCCATAGCATTCATCAGCAGGGAACTTCTTCTTTGGGAGAAGCATTAGGTGGTGATCGAGAAAGAGACCCTGGCTGTCAAGTGGACACTTGAAACCTTCAAATACTACCTGCTCAGCTGTCCATTTATGCTAATAATGGACCACTAACCCCTCAAGTGGCTGGCTCGACATAGAGTCTAACGGCCATATTATGTGGTAGTTTTTGAGTCTCCAACCCTACCAGTTCCAGAACCACCATACAGCTGGTTGGACTCACCTGAACATAGTCTTCCTTTCCCTGGTGAGGGTCACAGGTGAGGGAGGTGCTCAACGGGGCATGGTTGAGCTGAGGAGGAGGGTGTGTAATGAAGTATATAGAATGTTACCCATCCAAAGGGATTATCAACAGTCCCCTTTAAGAGAGTCTTCAACCCAGAGTTCGAGGCTGGGAGGACAGGGTTCACAGGAAGAGGTTAAGAACCCAACAGGCTGAAGGAGGGA
The DNA here is from genome assembly GCA_033557465.1 of Ichthyophis bannanicus. Classification (NCBI taxonomy): domain Eukaryota; kingdom Metazoa; phylum Chordata; class Amphibia; order Gymnophiona; family Ichthyophiidae; genus Ichthyophis; species Ichthyophis bannanicus. The sequence continues at coordinate 607,949,201 of CM066034.1, forward strand.
GCCAGGTCCTTTCAAGGTAAGCCTTGCAAAGAAGTTCTAAGGTAGGAACTTTAACTGGGGCTGGAGGAAGGACCAGGAGAACCAGCTTGTGGAGGTTTAACAAGCTGTGACAAAAGTAAAGTTGCCTTTGTTTTCCCCTGAACTGCTGTCTGTTCTGGGTTTTGTTTTATGGAGGTTTAACAAGCTGGGACAGAATAAAAACTGCTTTAGTTTCCCTGAACTGCTGTCTGGCCTATTTTGTAAAGAAAACCATTACGTACTGCATGCCACACTACCACAGGCTTTTATAAAACTGCCTGAAGTACAATTATGTAAAAGTCAGCCTAGAGAAACCATAGCAGCTGCTTTGTATGACATATTCATAGGCATTCCTAAGGATGGAGAGTAGGCGGAGTGAGACAGGATTGACACAAGTGCGTATGTTGTACAATAAGCACCTCTGCACCAATTCTTACTGGCACATAATAAATTACACTTTTGTCAGAGGCAGTGTAAATGTAGGTGACTATTTTCCCTTGGGTAATAATATAAAGACTCATAGGTATCTATGTGTTTTGTCAGCCTAGGTATCATGCTGTAAAACTACCCCCATGTACCTCGTTAGTAGAAAGAACCAAACTCCTGCGTCGTCTTGCTGCAAATGTGCTTATTTGGATTCTTCTGAATAACCTTTGGAGTGTTTGAAAACACATTAGATAATGGCTATCATCTTCCAAACAGTTGATATTCTAGAATATCTGTCCATGATTTACGTAGCAGAGGAGTAGCAGAAGTGAATTGAGCAGCGAGTCTGATGCAGAGCCAGGCTGGTTTGAAATAGACGTAGGACATATTTTTATGTGTGATTTATGGACTCAGCTAGGATTATCTGTTCTGCATGTGTTGCATTACTACTAGCCTTTGGGGGCTCAGTGTAAGATCCGTGGTCAGCACTGCAAGGATACATTTTGACATTCCAGCACATGCAGCAGGAAGCAATACCTTCAGACCATGACTTCATCTTCCTGTCTCTCCCTCCCAAAGCAATGCTAGCAGTGCCCTTTAAAATATGACGTCCTAGTTCCAGAACTATCTAGGGTTGCAACTTCTGCATATGTTGTTCTTGTAAATATAGTCTGCAGCCTGAGCCCAGTTCCTTTGTATGCTGCCACTAGGCACCATATTCCTGTTTTTCCTTTTTGCCTGCAGCACGGATCTTTTTCCTCACCCAGTTGCATAAGTGAGTTGTGACATCCTTGCATACCAAGCAAGAGAACCTAAAATGAAGAAACAAAAAAACCTTCCTCTCACACAAAACACCACTATAATATGCTCTGTGAAACAATTTTTGGTTCTTTAGTATGCCAACAAATGGGTCTTTAGTGGGAGAATCCAATACTATATCTCACGGTCGCTTCCTGGTTACCCAAGGGGACTGACTGATGCTCTGTGCTGTTGCAGCTGTGCAGATCTTCAGTTTCAATCAACTTCAGCCTCAAGATTGTTTTTCAGCTCTGCCTCACAAACAGGGTAGGATTAACCCTTTGATGGGCTCTAGGCAAAAAGCACATTGGGCCTCTCATCATAATACAAATACATTTAAAATCCCTCAAAAGGGAATGATGGTTCTGACTGCAGAGGAAACCTAACAGAGGAGGAAGAAGCATGAGAGGAACGCTGCTCACCATCTCCTGATAACTGAAGGAAAATGCACAGAGGGTAGGAAGAATAGACAGACCTCCGTGGGCAGTGATGGTTCCGGGTCCCTCCCATTCTTCTTTATGGAGCAACTGACTTATCAGGACAGAAATCTGCTTTGGAAACCATTGAATTAGCACATATGAGCAGGAATTTCCTAAACCCTGGGCCTTACACATGTGGCTAGATTGCCTATGCTTTAATCCTGTCCTGCTCACAAAAGCGTACATGAGTAGCAGTGTTCTTTGGTGAAATGGTTAAAGCAGACTTTCTGCTCATCTGTCAGAAGTGCTTGAGTAATTCTTTCCGTTTTGACTGAGCAGCCCACTTCCCTGTCCTATTCTCATGAGGCTCCCATTTAGTCATTTGAAACGGGATGGAAATTATTTCTCTCTTGCTCTCTACCATTCTGCAGCTATACTACTCCACTGGAAACAGCAGTGGCTGCCGTGTGCTGCCTGTTTCTTGGCAGCATAGCTTATACTTTTGGTCTTTCTCCTAGGCTTTTCTTGGTTGCCCTGATGCACAGTATTTCTGCTTTTTCTTTCACACCCTAAAAAAGATGTGTACCTTTTGAAATGGCAAAATGAGAAAACCTATTCATGTTCCACTTTGATGACTTGCGAGAAGTGAAACTTTTGTGTATTTCTGAGATATATGAAATTCTATAATAGGGCACCTATAAACCTAGGTGTTTATAAATGTCTTCAGTTACATTAAGGTATTTGAGTAAATGGAAATAACTATTTTTTATAGTATTAGTATTTGATTAATTAGTATTTTTATAAGCTGAAGGGTCGAGGAAGGAGTTTTGGGGGCCACAGACAATGCTGTCTATAAGCAGCATAAAACTGTGTGACTGTCCTTTGCTGGCGTTCCTGTCCGTTGGGGGGGGGGGGGTAAGGCACAGTCAGGTCCCTACTTAGTGGGAATATTGGCCACTGTTCCTATATTCTATCTTCATTCTTTCCTCTTTTATTGTTCTACTACTTACCCATCATCTTGTGGCCAAGTGGCCTTTATCCCAAGGACTTGCAAGGCCAGGGATTTCAGGGGTAGGATGGTCCATAAATTTTCTTGATAGGTATGGCTAGAAGTAAGGAGATCCTGCATTCTCTACAGGGAGAACTATTCTGGCAACTGGTAACAGAACCCACATGTGAAGGGGTCACAATGGACCTAGTGTTTACTAATGGTGAAAGTGTTTCTGATGTTATAGTGGGAGATCATCTCACATCCAGTGATCACCACACAGTGTGGCTGAGTATTAGGACTAGAAACATAGAAACATGACGGCTGAAAAAGACCATATAGCCTGTCTAGTCTGCCCTTCCATATGAACTACTATAGTCCCTTTTTTTTCTTTAAAGACATTCTATGTCTCATGCTTTCTTGAATTCAGATACTAGCCTCATCTCTACTACCTCCACTGGGAGACTATTCCATGCATTTACCACTCTTTCTGTAAAAAAAAATATTTCCGCACATTACTTCTGAATCTATCCCCTTTTACCCTCATCTTATGTCCCCTTGTAGCAGAGTTTGCTTTCAATCGAAAGAGGTTCTCTTCTTGTGCATTTATGCCATGGAGGTATTTAAACATCTCTATCATATCTCCTCTATTCTGCCTTTCCTCTAAAGTATACATAGTAAAATCTTTAATTCTGTCCCCATATGCTTTATAATGAAGACCACTAATCATTTTAGTAGCCACCCTCTGCACCGACTCGATCCTGTTCACATCCTTTTGAAGGTGCGGTCTCCAGAATTTCACACAGTACTCCAAATGAGGTTGCACCAGAGACTTATACAGAGGCACTATCATCTCCTTTTTTCTGCTGACCATTCCTCTACCTATGCACCCAAGCATCTTCTGGCTTTCACCGTTGCCTTTTCTACCCATTTAGTCACTTTAAGATCATCAGAAACAATCATGCCCAGGTCCCGCTCTTCTTTCATGGACAGAAGTACTTCATCCCCTACACTGTACCACTTCCTTGGATTTTTGCGGCCTAAATGCATGATACTGCATTTTTTAGCATTATATCTCAGCTGCCAAATTCTTGACAATTCCTCAAGCTTAGCTAGATCCCTCCTCATGTTATGCAGTCCAACTAGGGCTGATAAAGTCCATTCAAAAGCAGGGGTCTTAAACTTTAGGAAAACTAACTTTGCTAAGATGGGACAATACCTCAAGGAGTCATTAGCGAGTTGGGAACAGCTGGGGGATGTAGAAAAGTAATGCACAAAACTGAAAGGGTATAATTTAAGGGCCTACAAAGGTTAGAAAGGTAAATAAATGTAAAAGGAAAAGGAGGCCGCTATGGTTCTCAAAAGAAGTAGCTGAAAAGGTGAAGAAAAAGAGAGTGACCTGCATAAAATACAAGAGATCACAGAAAGAGGAAGCATCAAGCATTAGTATTTGAAAAAATTTAGAGAAGCTAGAAAAGTAGTCAGGAAAACAAAGATACAAAAAGAAGAAGAAATAGTCAATCTAATAAAATGGGGGGATAAGATGTTTTTCAGGTCTGTTAGTGGCATTGTCAAACTCAAGGGTGAAGAGGAGGAGTATGTAGAAGCTGATGAGGATAAAGCAGAATTGCTTAACAAATATTTTTGTTCTGTGTTCACTGATGAAGAGCCAGGAGCAAAACCTCAGAAAACACCCACAATAGGAACAGAAGTGAAGGGGATCTTGAATGATTTTCAGAAGACTATGTTTGTGAGGAACTAGCCAAACTAAAAGTAGACAAAGATATGGGGCTAGATGGGCTACATCTGAGAGTATTGAAGGAAGTTGGGGAAGTTCTAGAGGCTCCACTGTCTGACCTTTTCAATGCTTCATTAGAAATAGGGTATGGTCTCAGAGGACTGGAGAAAGGCACATGTGATGCCTTTACACAAAAGCAGAAGTTGAGAACTACAGGCCAGTTAGTCTGACCTCTAGAGTGAGTAAATTAATGGAAACATTGATAAAATAGAGGATTGTGAGGTTTCTGAAGTCCAGTGGTTTGCAGGAACCGAGGCAGTATGGATTTACTAGAGGCAGATCTTATCAGACAAATCTGATTGATTTCTTTGTCTAAGTGACCAGAGAGCTGGATTGAGGGAGAACCCTTGATGTGGTGTACTTAGATTTCAATAAAGTCTTTGACAACGTTCCTCACAGGCGACTTAAAAATAAATTGAGCACCTTAGGGATGGACCCTAAAGTGACTGACTGGATTAGAAATTAGTACTATTAATACTGTTAAGATAGTTCTTATACTAATTCTTCTGCTTCCCCCTCCATTTCTTCTTTTCTCATTTCTCCACATTATTTTTTCTTTTTATTTTTGTCACTCCCTAACCTTCTCCCCTCATACCAAATTCCTCATACCCTCGCCTTATTACTCTCTCTCTTCTCTTCTTATCTTTTCCTCAGTCTTATCTTTCTCCCTTTCCTCAGCTCTTGAACTTCAACTTTTTCTTCCTTTCATTCATCCCTCTCCCTCCTTTCTTAAAATACCTCATCCTTGTTTCCGCTGTTCCGTCTCCTCTCTGCCTCGCACTCTTCTCCTTCTTTCTTCTGGTGACATTAATCCTAACCCCAGCCCCCCTACACTATTCTATCATTCCCCATCCTCTCTCAACCATTCTAATCTCATCTGTTTATTTAACTAGGCTTATATACTTCTTTTCTACCAGTCAAAGCGGTGTACATTCAGGTAACTCCTTCAATCTTCTAGCTCTTACTGAAACCTGGCTCCTCCCCGATGACACTGCTTCAGTTGCTGCCCTCTGTCATGGTGGATACCAATTTTCCCACACTCTTCGTGCCACTGGCTGTGGTGGTGGTGTTCGGTTTTTGCTTTCTCCTCCCTGCCAACTCCAACCTCTCCTTCTACCACTGTCTCATGCCTTTTCTTCCTTTGAAGTCCATTCCATCTGCCTTTTCAATCCATTACCTCTCCAGATAGCTGCTATTTATAGACCCTCTAAGTCCATTTCTACCTTGCTCACTGACTTTGACTCCTGGCTTTCCCTATTTATTTTATTTATTTATTTATTTATTTAACAATTATTTCTATACCGCTCTTTCACAAGTATCAAGTGCGGTTTACAATGAACACTATGTTATATGGTATGGGTAGTATCATACCAAGTCATTTTACATAGAACATAGAACAGGTGAACTAGGTACAGGTAACAGTATAATATTTAAACAGTAAATTATTAGAACGTTAAACTATTAGAACATATGTACATAGTAGATATTTACAATTATCTTATATCGCTTGTAGGTGTAAACATTAATTTAATCTTGAAGGCACGTAGTTATATAATGGTTGTATTTGCTAGTTAACCTGTGTCTCTTTGTGTAGTCTGGCTAGTTTCTGCTCCTTTGTTGTAGTGTAATGAGAATAAATGGGTTTTCAGTTTTTTTCTAAATTCCTTTATGTCCGATAGTAGGCGAATGTTGTCAGGAAGGTTATTCCAGAGGATAGGTGCTGAATGAGAGAAGGCTCTCATGTTGGTTTGTTTTCTAGCTTTTGTGTAATCTTTTGGTACTGCGATAGTGTTTGTGTTTCTACTCCTTTGTGATCTTTTATCTATTTCTACATTGATGAGTGTATTGAGTACTGATGGCGCTAAGTTATTTATTAGTTTAAATGTAGTTAGTAGAATCTTGTATTTTATTCTGCTGTGAATAGGTAGCCAATGGAGTTCAGTCAAGGTCGGTGTGATATGTTGGATTGAGCTTATATTCATTCTCCAGGACCAAGCAGGAAGTCAGTCCTCACTTATGGGTGACGTCGGCGCCGACAGAGCCCTCGCAGAGCAATTTTCCCCAGCTTTCAAAGAAAGCCTTTGGGAATTGCAGCGCGCATGCGCGGTCGTCTTCCCGCCCGAAGGTGCCATCTTAGCCAGTCTTCTTTTTTCCGCGGAGCCCTACAGACGTCCCCGTCTTGTCCCCGCGAAAAAGTTGATTTTCTTCTTTACTTTATCCTTTTTCTTTCGGTTCGACGCCGATCGTTTTCCCGCCCGGACTCGCAACGCCGGTCTCGAGTCCTCTTACTTTTTTTCGGTTTTTTCTGACTTAGTCAGCTTTCGTTTTCGTTTTCCCTGGCAGCCCGGTCCTTTGACCTCGCAGGGGCCCTTTTTCCCCCGATGGCTGCCAGTGGGTTTAAGCGGTGTGATCGGTGTGACCGAAATATGTCACTAACCGACACACACGACTTTTGCCTCCGCTGCCTGGGCCCGGATCATGAGGAACTGATCTGTGGGCCCTGCAGCAAACTGTCCTCAAAGGCGTTGAGAAGTCGGCGGCATCAGCGTGAGAGAATCTTCGCTGACCCCAGCCGTACCCGGACCTCGTCGGAGGCCTCCGTGTCGAAAGGCTCCAGCTCGGACCGTCGCCGGAGCTCCTCCGACCGGGGTTCTCCCTCCGGGGACCATCGTCGGAAGGAAAAACCCGCGAGGGCGGCGTCGGTGGACGCTCCTGGCTCCGCGAGGGCCAGGTCGCATAGCCCCGACAGCCGCCCCGGGTCCTTGGAGAAGGAACACATCCCGAAGCGACCTCGCCTGGAGTCGGAGATGCCTGCCCGGGTAAGTCCTGTGGTCCTTCTGGACTCGCCTCTGCGACAGCCGACGTCGGGCCCGACGCCGTCGGGGCCCGAGTCGGGGGCTGCTGGGTCACCTGAGCTCGGACTCAGGTTGACGGCCTTGGAGAGCAGACTGTCTGCCTTCATGGACCAGCAGAGGGCACTGCTCGCTGGCTTCGCTGGCGTCGCTGCCCCGACCGCCGGGACGTCGACGTCCAAGTCGACCCCGGAGACCGAGCCGATCCTCGAGTCGATGAGAACTCGAGTCGATCCTCGGTCGAGGTCGCCCTCGGCCTCCCGTTCGGGACCGAGGTCGCTGACGCCGACTCCCTCGGCGTCGGGGCGGCTGGCGCCGCACCCTGCCCGGGCCGACCCCACCGAGTCCTCGTCGGAGTCTGTCTGGGAGTCTGAGGAGGAAGAGTCACCTGATTCTTTCCGGACTCGGTGTGTCCCATCGGACTCACCGGAGTCCGAGCCTCGGAAGCAGTCCCCCCTGGAGGATGCCCGGTTCTCGGACTTCGTTAGGGATATGGCCAAGGCTTTGGCCTTCCCTGCGGATCCCGAGGAGGAGCCTCGAGCCGAAGAGCTCGACGCCCTCCAGTATGACTCTCCCGCGAGGGAACACTTTACTGTGCCGGTTCCTCCTATGCTGGAACGACTACTCTTCCGCATGTGGGAGAGTCCGGCCTCCTCGCCGGTCCTGAGCAAGCGGGTCGATTCTATCTATCGGGTCCGCAAGAGCCCTGGCTTTCAAAAGGCACAGCTGCCACACCATTCCATGGTAGTGGAATCGGCCATGCATCGTCTTAAGAGCCAGAAGATGCACTCCTCGGTGCCTCCTGGACGGGAGGCCCGTAACCTGGATGGCCTTGGCAAGAAGTGCTTCCAGGGCTCTATGCTCGCCTGTCGTGTCCAGACTTACCAGCTATACATGGGCATGTATCTCCGGGATCTGGCTAAAGAGCTAGCCGGATTCTCCGCTGGTCTCTCCGAGGAGCCCTTGCGGAGGTTCCTAGCCTTGTCCACGGGCATTCGGGAATGCTCAAAGTTCATGTCCCGAGCAGCCTATGATGGCTTTGAAGCCTCGGCTCGAGTAGCCGCAGCCGGCATCGGTGCCCGCCGACAGGCTTGGCTTCAGTCGTCCGACCTTGAGCCCTGGGTACAGGACAAGTTGGTCGATGTCCCCTGCCGAGGCGAAAACCTCTTTGGCAAGCCCATGGAGGAAAAGGCTGCACAAATTGAGACTGAGACTCTCACCAGGACCAGGCTTTCTAGGAAGACCTCCGCCCCTTCCCAGAAAAAGAAGGGCTCGGGGAAAAAGTCCTTTTACCCGAGGAAGGCGGCTGCCTACAAACAATACCCCCATTATCAGGCCCCTGCAGCTCCCCAACAGGGCCAGCAGGCCAAGGGACGGGGTAACGGGTCCCGTAGGCAGCAAGCCCCCAAGCCTGCACCACCAGCCCCTGCTCAGCAGGGTGGGGGCTTTTGACTCGCTCAGCATAGCCTCTCCCCCCCCGCTGGTTCCCCCCAGCACCGGAGGCCGGCTGGTTCACTTCGCCCACAGGTGGTCCAGCATCACCGCAGATGCCTGGGTGCTTCAGGTCGTGCGAGAAGGTTACCTTCTCCACTTCCATCAGGTCCCTCCCTCCTATTTTCCGGGAGAGCCTCCGCGCCCCCCTCTGCACAGGGAGTTGCTCCTTCAGGAGTTAGCAGGTCTTCTGCAGGAACAGGCGGTGGAACCGGTGCCACACCACCTGAGAGGTCAAGGCTTCTATTCAAGGTATTTTCTGATACCAAAGAGAACAGGGGGCCTCAGACCCATCCTGGACTTGCGCAACCTCAACAAGTTCCTTGTGCGGGAGAAGTTCAAAATGCTTACCCTTGGAATCCTTCTGCCCTACCTCCAGCAGGGAGATTGGCTATGCTCCTTGGATCTAAAGGATGCCTACACGCACATCCTCATCCACCCAAGCCACCGCCAATACCTAAGGTTTGTGGTGGCAGGAAATCATTACCAGTACAGAGTACTGCCCTTTGGCCTGTCCTCCGCACCGCGAGTCTTCACAAAATGTCTCGCGGTCGTGGCGGCCCATCTCCGGCTTCACGGTCTCTATGTCTTTCCGTACCTCGACGACTGGCTCATCAGAGCAGCGTCCGCTCAGGAGGTCACCAACGCCACGTGCCGCACGGTGACTCTGCTGCAGCACTTGGGCTTTGTCATAAACTTCGCAAAGTCCACTTTGCTCCCCTCACAGGATCTCGAGTTCATCGGCGCAAGGCTGCACACTCCTCAGGGGCGCGAGCGTATCTACCGCTCGACAGAGCTCAGCGGCTCATGGACCTAGCCGACCGCTTTTGCAGCCAGCCCCTGGTCTCCGCCAGGCGCTTCCTGAGACTGCTCGGCCATATGGCTTCCACCGTCCATGTGACCCCCAATGCCCGCCTGAATATGCGGTCTGCTCAATGGTGTCTCCGCCGGCAGTGGCGACAGGCCACGGGCGGCCTCGCAGACCTAGTGCGCGTTTCCGAGCCGCTGATCTCGTCTCTCCGGTGGTGGCTCCGGCAGCCGAACCTGACATTCGGTATGCCTTTCCAGTCACCTCAGCCGACCCGGGTGCTGACCACCGATGCATCCCTCCTGGGCTGGGGAGCGCATTGCCAAGAGGCGCGTACTCAGGGCCTCTGGACCACGTGGGAGTCTGCTCAGCAGATCAACTTCCTGGAGCTCCGGGCGATCCGCCTAGCTCTCAAGGCCTTCTCCCACCTGACTTCCCAACAGTCCGTCCTTGTCCAGACGGACAATCAAGTTGCCATGTTCTACGTGAACAAACAGGGGGGCACGGGCTCCTTTCTCCTCTGCCGGGAGGCTCAGAAGCTCTGCTCTTGGGCCGTCAGTCACGGCATTCTCCTCAAGGCAGTTTATCTCCCGGGCCAAGACAATTGCCTTGCGGACAAACTCAGCAGGGTCCTCCAGCCGCACGAGTGGCGTCTGGATCCCTTGGTAGTTCAGAAGCTCTTCCTCAAGTGGGGCCTCCCCACGATGGATCTCTTTGCCAGTCCTCGCAACCGGCAGCTTCCTCGCTTCTGCTCTCGTCAGCCACACCCCCTTCGGGTTGCGGCGGACGCCTTTCTGATCTCATGGTCGGGGAGCCTTCTGTACGCTTTCCCTCCCATCCCGCTGGTCTCTCGGACTCTTTTCAAGGTTCTCCGAGACAAAGCCTTTTTGATCCTGGTGGCCCCTCGCTGGCCCAGACAGCCGTGGTTTCCGCTCCTGCTGCAACTGGCGGTGGAGGGTCCGATCCCTCTGGGGGTACAACCGGATCTCCTCACTCAGGATCAGGGGTCCCTACTGCACCCCAACCTCAGGTCTCTCAACCTCATGGCCTGGCTGCTGAGAGGGTAGTCCTTGCTCCCCTTCTCCTGCCGGCGGAGGTGGAGGAGGTCGTCCTGGCTTCGCGACGCCCTTCTACCCGCAAATGCTACGCCCTTAAATGGCGTCGCTTTGCAGTCTGGTGTACCCAACAGTCGCAGGATCCCTTCTCCTGCCCGGTGTCGGTGATCTTGCAGTACTTGCTACACCTCTCTAATCTGGGACTTAAGTCCAACTCCGTCAAAGTTCACCTCAGTGCTCTTTCGGCACATCATGTGCCGGTGGACGGTAGACCTCTCTCCAGCGACCCTCTCGTAGCGAGGTTTCTCCGAGGTCTTCTTCTACTTAAACCACCTCTGCGCCCGCCAGCGCCAGACTGGGACCTGAATGTGGTTTTGCAGCGGATCACCTGTCCGCCTTTTGAACCTATGGCTACATGTTCTCTCCGTTTTCTGTCTTGGAAAACACTGTTCTTGATAGCCCTCACTTCCGCTAGGCACGTAAGTGAATTGCAGGCCCTCGTGTCTGATCCCCCCTACACTCGGTTCTACAAGAATAGGGTAGTCCTGCGGACTCACCCAAAGTTTCTGCCTAAAGTGGTCTCCCCTTTTCACATCAATCAGGAGGTGGTACTTCCAACCTTCTTTCCCAGACCACACTCCAGCCGAGCTGAGACGGTCCTCCATACCCTGGACTGTAGAAGGGCATTGAACTTCTACCTTGACCGTACGCGGGAGCACCGTAAAGCTGCTCAGCTTTTTGTGTCTTTTGACCCCAATAAATTGGGACTCCCGGTCTCCAAGCGTACTCTGTCCATCTGGGTTGCGGACTGTATCTCTTGGGCTTATGGGGCAGCCGGACTCGCCTTAGAAAGTCGAGTCACGGCTCATTGCGTCCGGGCAAAGGCCACGTCAGTGGCTTTCCTCCGCTCTGTTCCGCTGGCAGACATCTGCCGGGCCGCTACTTGGTCGTCGAGCCAGACTTTTGCGGTCCATTACTGTCTCGAGAGGGAGTCCCGTAGGGACAGTGCTTTCGGACAGGCAGTCCTCCGTAATCTCTTTGAGGTCTGAGCAACTCCTACCCTCCATCCCGGATGTGGGCTACCGGTGGGTGATCATTCAGCGAAGATTCTATCCTTCTGTGCTGCTGAGCTAGAGGGAGCTCATTTTTGTGCTTAGGGTCTCCGGTAGCCTTGAGCTTGGGAGTCCCATAAATGAGGACTGACTTCCTGCTTGGTCCTGGAGAAAGCGTAGTTACTCACCTGTAACAGGTGTTCTCCAGGAGCAGCAGGAATCAGTCCTCACTACCCTCCCTCCTCCCCTTGGAGTTGCAATCGTCTGCTTATGTTCTTTTTGCAAATTTTTATGCTGTCTTTTTTAGCTATGTCATCTGACTGGCTAAGATGGCACCTTCGGGCGGGAAGACGACCGCGCATGCGCGCTGCAATTCCCAAAGGCTTTCTTTGAAAGCTGGGGAAAATTGCTCCGCGAGGGCTCCGTCGGCGCCGACGTCACCCATAAGTGAGGACTGATTCCTGCTGCTCCTGGAGAACACCTGTTACAGGTGAGTAACTACGCTTTATTATCCTTGCTGCTATGTTCTGAGTTAGTTGTATCTTTTTAATGTTTTGCTTTGTGATGCCATTAAGGATTAAATTTGCAAAATCAAAATGTGGGGTTATGATAGCTTGAATTATGGTTATGAAGTCTTGTAAGTGAATTAAAGGTCTTAGTTGTCTCAAGGTCTTAAGTTGTAGTGTATGTTTTTTGTTAGATATTTTATGTGTGAATCCATGTTAAGCTTATTGTCAAGTATCACACCTAGGTATTTTATTTCTTTTTTTATGTTGATCTCATGGTTATCAAGTGTGATGGTGCTTGGAGGTGTGTATGTTTGGTTTTTAGTAATATATAGTACATCAGTTTTTGAGAAGTTAATGTGTAGGTTCTGATCGCTGAGCCATATTGTTAGTTCTTTAAAGCATTCTGTTATTTGTTGTAGTGGTGGGTGTGGGATTTTAAATGGGAGGTAAAACATTATATCGTCGGCGTAGATATGATAATGGACGCCATGACGTTTAAAGATGTTGCTGACTGGTTGTAGGTAAATGTTAAACAAAAGTGCTGATAGTGCAGATCCCTGTGGGAGGCCTTGTGTTTGGTTGAATGTGTTGGATGTTTGGTTAAGGATTCTTACTGTTTGGGTTCTGTTTGATAAGTAGGATTTAAACCAGTTATAGACAGTGGATGTAATTCCTATTTGTTGAAGTCTGTTGAGCATTGTTATATGGTTTACGCTGTCAAATGCGGCAGAGATGTCGAGGAATACTAGGATGAAGGCTTGTTTTGTGTCATCAATTCCTCTTAGTAAGGTGTCGTAAAGGACTGTTAGCAATGTTTCAACCCCATGGAATGGTCGGAAGCCATATTGGTGTTCGTCAAGGAGGTTCAAGGTATCAATACAATCCTGTAGTTGGGTTTGAACTATTTTTTCAATAAGTTTGGCCATGAAAGGAATTTCTATTTCTAGTTTCTTCTACCACCTTATTTATTCTTGGTGATTTCAGTATTTACATTGATAACCCTTCTGACCCCTATGCTTCAAAACTCCTTTCCCTTAGTTCCTCTTTCAAATTCCAACTTTGCTCTTCTACAGTACTCATCAGAATGGTCACTGCCTTGACTTGGTTTTCTTCTCTAATAGTTTACCCTCTAATTTCCGTACCTCATTTCTACCGTTATCTGATCATCACCTCTTAAGCTTCACCCTTCATCACTACCCCAACTCAATCCCGCACTGTCTTCTCCTACCTTTTTAGGAATCTTCATGCTTTTTATCCATTGTCTCATCACTTCTTTCTTTTACTTTGTCTTCTATATCTGTCAATGAGGCTATGGTTTCCTATAATACTGCCCTCCTCTACTCTAGATACTCTTGCTCCACCCATCCCATGTTCTATGAGACACACTACACCCTAGCCCTGGTTGTCCTCAACTACCCACTATCTCTGCTCCTGTGCCCGCTTAGCTGAGCGCATTTGGCTCAAATCTCGCTCCCTTTCTGACTTTCTTCACTTCAATTTCATGCTTACCTCCTTCCAGTCAACCTTAACACTTGCCAAGCAAAACTACTATATCCATCTGACTAATACTCTTGCCACTGACCCCCACTATCTTTTCTCTACTCTTAACTCTCTCTCCTCAAGGCGCCTCTCCTTCTGACCCCTCTTTCTCTTTCTGCCCAACTTTTTCCATACCAAAATCCACAAGATTACTCTCCAGTTCCTCACTAGAACAACTTCATTCTTTCTTTCCCCACGTCAATACCAACTTTTCCCATCAATCTCTATTACCCTTTCATCTCTTTCCATGATCTCTGAAGAGGAAATTTCTCATCTTCTTTCCTCCTCCAAACTTACTACTTGCTCTTCTGATCCTATCCCCACCCATCTCTTTAACTCCAATTCCTCCTCTGTCATCCCTTCCATCTCACATAATCTCAACCTCTCGCTCTCCACTGCTACTATCCCTGCTGTCTTCAGGCATGCTGTGGTCACACCCCTTCTCAAGAAACCTTCTCTTGATCATAGCTGTCCTTCTAATTATGGTCCCATCTCCCTTCTTCCCTTCATTTCCAAATTTCTTGAGCACGCAGTCCTCTGCTATTGTCTTGAATTTCTTTCCTCTCTAGCCCTTCTGGATCCTTTTCAGTCTGACCTTCATCCCTTACATTCTACTGAAACTTGCCAAAATGTCCAGTGACTTATTCCTGGCTAAATCTAAGGGCCTCTACTCTATCCTTATCCTTCTTGAACTTTCTGCTGCTTTTGATACTATTGACCACCACCTTCTCCTTGACATATTGTCCTCACTTGATTTTAGGGGCTCTGTGCTGCCCTGGTTCTCTTCTTATCTCTCCCATTGCTCTTTCAGTGTGTGTTCTGGTGGTTTCTCCTCTACTGCTATCCCACTCTTGACCCCAAGGGTCTGTTATGGGTCCTCTCCTTTTCTCTCTCTACACCCAGTCTCTTGGATTTCAGTATCATTTTTATGCTGACAATTCTCAGGCTATCTTTCTACACCTGATATTCTCCGATACTCCAGGCCCATTATCTATGTTTGCCTCTCTGACATTGCCACCTGCATGTCTCGCCACCATTTGAAACTAAACATGGATAAAACCAAATTTTTATTTTCCCCCTAAACCTTCCTCTTCCCCTTCCTCTCTGTTGTTTAACACTCTTCTACTTCCTGTTTCCTCAGCCCGTAACCTTGGTGTCATTTTTGACTCCTCCCTTTCCTTCTCCTCACATATCCAACAGATAACTAAAACCTGTCGCTTCTTTCTCTATAACATTGACAAAAGTTGCTGCTTCCTCTCTGAAGACACTACTAAAACACTTATCCACTTTCTAATTACTTCCCGTCTCAACTATTGCAACCTCCTTCTTGTTGGCCTCCCTGTAAGTCATCTATCTCCCCTTTTTCACCAGCCTCGATATACTCATATGACCCCTCTTTTCAGGTCACTTCATTGACTTCCCTTCTGTTTTCATATCCAATTCAAATTCCTCCTTCTGACCTTTAAATGCATTCATTCTTCTTATCCTTACTACCTTTCCTCTCTCCTCTCCCCCTACATCCCTCCTAATGAACTCCACCCTTCTACTAGCTTGCTCCTCTGATCTTTTCTTCCACTGCTAGCTCCAGACTTTGATCCTTTCACCTTGCTGCTCCTTATGCCTGGAACAAACTTCCTGAGTATGTAAGTCAGGCTTCATCTCTGCCCCTTTTCAAATCTATATTAAAGGCTCACCTCTTTGAGGCTGCTTTTGGATCCTGATCCCTTGTTTCCTTGTGTCTCCTTCCCCTTCCTTATTCTGTCCTTATTCTTATCTTTTGTCTGTCTTGATTAGATTGTAAGCTCTGATGAGCAGGTACTGTCTCTATCTATGTTTGTACAGCTCTGTGTATGCCTTGTAGCCCTTTATAAATGTTTAATAGTAGTAGTAGTACATATAAATGGAGCTCACTCTGAGGAGAAGGATGTTACCAGTGGTGTGCTGTAGGGATCTGTCCTTGGTCCGGATCTTTTTATATTTTTGTTAGTGATATTGCAGAACGGCTGTCAGGAAACGGTTTACCTCTTTGTGCATGATATCAAAGTCTGCAATAGACACCCTGGAAGGAGGGATCTAGCTAAGCTTGTGTCAAGAATTTGGCAGCTGAAATTTAACACTAAAAAATGTAGGGTCATACATTTGGGCTGCAAAAATCCAAGTGAGCGGTACAGTATAAGGGGTGAAGTATTTCTGTCCACAAAAGTGGAGCGGGACCTGGGCATGATTATTTCTGATGATCTTAAAGTGGCTAACGGCGATGATGAAAGCAAGAAGGATGCTTGGGTGCATAAGGAGGAGAATGGCCTGCAGGAAAAAAGGAGGCGATATTGCCTCTGTTGAAGTGTTTGGTGAGACATCATTTGAAATATTGTGTGCAATTCTGGAGACCACATCTATGAAAGGATATAAACAGGATGGAGTCAGTGCAGAGGGTGCCTACCAAAATGTCAGTGGTCTTTGTTATAAGCCATATGGGGACAGACTTAAAGATCTCAGTATGTATACTTTAGAGTATGGGCGGGAAAAAGGAGATATGATAGATATGTTTAAATACCCCTATGGCATAAATGTACAGGAGGGGGGCCTCTTTCAATTGACAGAAAGCTCTGCAATGAAGGGACATAGGATGAAGGTGAAAGGGAAAGACTGAGGAGTAATTTATTTTTTCCTAAGTGTCATCAAGTTAATGCTGACTCTTGGTGAGCCAGCAGTCCCTGGCAGGGCCGTATAAAGGGCTGTGCAGGCGGCACAGTCGCAGAGAGCGCAAGCACAGAAGGGGCGCTAATGTCATCACTGGACTTCCAAGAAGCCTAACAAAAGTGAGTTCCTGTGCATGGCTGGGAGGAGGGATGGGGCACCAGATTGGTAAGTTGCACAGGGTGCATTTCTAGCTTGGTACAGTCCTGGTCCCTGGGATTTCTTGGCAAGGTGTTGACTGGAATTTTCTTCTGAGGCAATGGAGGGTAAAGTGAGTTGCCCAAGGTCACAAAGAGTGCCAGTGAGAATCAAAGCCTGATCTCTTCAGTACTGGGCTATTGCTCTAACCCCTAGGCTATTGCTACACTCCTCAGGAGTAATATGCAGAAATATGTCTTTATGGAAATAGTGGTAGATGCATGGAATAGTCTCCCAATGGAGGTCGTAGAGACAAGGACAGTATTTGAATTCAAAAAAAGCATGGGACAAACACAGAAGGTCTCTAAAGGAAAAAAAGGGAGTATAGTAGTTGATATGGAAGGACAGACTAGATAGGCCATATGGTTTTTTTCTGCTATCATGTTTCTATACTTCTGTGTTTCTGTGGTTCATACCCTCCTTAGCTTAGTGCCTGCTAGAGCTTTCAAACCTACTCTCCTGTCTCAGTTAGTGAATAGATAAATGTTGCTGAATTGTAGAGGATTAGCCTAGTGGTTAGAGTGGCTGCCTGAAATCAACAGAAACCAGTGCTCATATCCCACTAAAGTACCCTGTGGCCTTGGGAGAGTCACTTAATTCTCCACAAACTTCGATCATAGAGCCGTCTGGGGATAGGGAAATACCTTCATACCTGAATTCTATTTGCCTCAATCTACCACCTAGACAGGGCTGGTGCCAGGACTGGAGGCACCCTAGGCAGGCTTCCCTGCTGCTGCCGCTGCTGCCCTTCTCCGGGGCTTGCAACAGCAGCAATAGTTCAGAAACCACAAGACAGCACTACATCACCGGCACTGCCTTGCAGTATCTGCCCTTGGCTTCTCTTTCGCCCCCCCCCCCCCCCGCCCCCAGTTTGAAGTGTGCATCAGCGGGGGGCGGATTAGGCCAAGGATTGAGAGCAAAAACCGTGAGGCAGTGCTGGAGATTTAAAATAAGTGCTTCCTCACGGTTTCTGCTGTTGCAAGCCTGGAGAAG
Source organism: Ichthyophis bannanicus (assembly GCA_033557465.1). Lineage (NCBI taxonomy): Eukaryota > Metazoa > Chordata > Amphibia > Gymnophiona > Ichthyophiidae > Ichthyophis > Ichthyophis bannanicus. The sequence continues at coordinate 607,966,842 of CM066034.1, forward strand.
GGCAGCAGTGGCAGCAAGAGGCAACCCCGGAGGGCCAGCGCTCTAGGCAACCACCTAGTTCACCTAATGGAAGCACCTAGAAAGCTGTGAGTTATAAATAAACAAAATTAATTTGGTTCATAATTATTTATATGCTTAGAATTAGTTTTGTTTTGTCATAGTAGACAGGTATCCACATCAAAGGCCAATACTAAACTATACTAGGAGGTGTTTTTTGTTTTGTTTTTAAAGTGTCATCAAGTCAGTACTGATTCCTGGCAACCCAGCAGCCCTTGGATTTTCTTGGCAAAGTATGACCTGAAGCAGATTGTCAGGGTGTTTTTTTCTTAGGAAATGGATGGTAAAGTGACTTGCCCCGGGTCACAAGGAGTGCCAGTGGAAAGCTGTTGCTCTAACCGCTAGGCTACTCCTCCACTCTATGAGGTCTTGAGATAGGATAAAAGCATATGTTGCTACATAATAAGATGGTTTGGTTGGAGACAAGAAGCCCAGGGAAAAGAGATTGCAGCCATGCTGGGAAGAGCCAAAACAATTAGGAACGTGGCAGGGTCTCAAGACAAAAATCAAGACCTATTTTGCAGTACAGTTGTTCTCTACATTGTGTACAGAGACAGCCTAGCTGACAACATAGACAACACTGCTGGCTAGGCAACAAGAATAGAAGGAATTCTGGATCAGGAATGAGGCACATTTGTAGTCCTTTAATAAAGCTGTGGCCACTTTGTTCCAAATCTTTGTATCTTAGTTCTTGAATGGTTTATGCCCAATGAGAAGAGGGACAGAGGAAGGGGGAAATTCGAAAGAAGAGCTACATCTGCCTTATATTTGTGCCTACCTCTTTTCTTCCGGCTTTTCCTTCTATCTTTGAAAAGCACTGCCTTTGAATCACTCAGTGGTTGCTGCTGTTATGTCCTTGCCCTAACACTTGGAATAGTGTGATGCCTGAACTGTGTGTTGATAAGGATCGGCACAGCTGCTGCACCCCAATTAACCTCTTAATGATGGGACCAGCCAAGTTGGAGCTATTTCAAAGCGTTCAACACACATTTCTCTTTGGAAATTCTTTAAGAAAATTTGGCAGCACTATTAAGCTGCCATTTTGCTGAAGAAAGAGGTGTCCCTTATTGAGCAAACGGATTTGTTATTTAGTAATCACAGAGGGAAATGGTCATGTTCTCAGCAGAGACAAAGAAAGGCAGCACAAGGCAGTTCTTTCTGAATCACAATTTACAAACAAATAATGGAAAAGCAACTCCCATCTCAGGAAACATGGAAATAATAGTGATGGTCTTGACACTCATCTCTAGTCCCCTCTTAGTTGTGTTTCCATCTTGCATAGAGTGCAAGCCTTTTTGAGCAAAGACTGTTTTCAATGTGTCTCTGTACAATGCTGCATATGCCTTGTAGTGCTATACAAATGATAAGCAGTAAGTAGCAGGACAGGTCAAAATTGCTGTAGCCCAAAAATTTTTCACTTTTCAGCAGTTGCTTAAATTCAGATTTTTGGATCCTCAAGCAAAATTTTGCAGAGGGCCCCCTCCCATAGTAACAGGGATCACCCTGGCAGGAATATAAGAATAGCCTTCATGAATCTCCTCATTGATATAACAACAACTGGGAAAGACCCAGGGCACATTTTACACTATAACGAAAGTAAATTCATCAATCTCTTCTTTAAGCATAAAAGAGACCTTCAGAGGATGGTAGAACATCAGACATGGAGGCACCTGTTGCACATTAACTCTAACCTACTACTACTAATCCTTTGTATAGCGCTACAAGGTGTACACAGCGCTGTACATAAAGATGTAAGACACAGTCCTTGCTCATCAGAACTTACAATCTAATCAAGTTTAAAAATACTATCTTGGAAGCCCAGACCAGCTGTATTCCATGCTTTAAGAAAAGTGGAACGAAGTCCAATTCCCTGCCAGCAAGGTTTAAAGGTGAGGTCAGAGAAGCTATTGTTGCCAAAAAAGCATCCTTTAGGAAATGGAAAAATGAGCCAAATGACGAAAACTGGAAACACCCATTTTCAAGTACATTCGTAGCAAAAAACCTACGAGATAGTCAGTTGGACTATTAGATGCTAGAGGAGTAAAAGGGGCACTAAGAGAGGACAAGGCCATAATGGAGAGACTGAGTGAATTCTTTGCTTTGGTCTTTACTGAGGAAGATATAGGGATATTACCCATGACTGATACGGTGTTTAAAGATGATGCTGCAGAAGAACTGAAAGAAATATCAATACACTGGGAAGATGTATTACAACTATTTGATAAACTGAGGGAGTAGCAAATCATCTGGACCAGTTGGTATACATCCGAGGGTTTTGAAAGAACTGAAATATGAGATTGCAGACCTGCTATTAGTAATCTGTGAACTATCATTAAAATCATCTCTAATACCTGAAGACTGGAGGATAGCCAATGTAATGCCAATTTTTAAAAAGGGTTCCAGGGATGATCCGGGAAACTACAGACGGGTGAGCCTGACGTCAGTACTGGTAAAAATGCTAGAAACCATTATAAAGAACAAAATTACTGATTATGTAAATACTCATGGCTTAATGGGAGACAGCCAACATGGCTTTAGCCAAGAAAGGTCTTGTCTTACTAATCTGTTATGTTTTTGTGAAAGTGTGAATAAACAGGTAGACAAAGGTGAGTCAGTTAATATAGTATATCTGGATTTTCAGAAAGCCTTTGACAAGGTCCCTAATGAGAGACTTTTGGTGAAATTAAAAAGTCATGGGATAGGAGGCAGTGTACTATTGTGGATCAGGAACTGGTTAAAAGAAAGCAGAGTGTAGGGCTTAATGACCAATTTTCCCAATGGAAAAAGATGAATAGTAGAGTACCTCAGGGATCTGTGCTGGGTCCTCTGCTTTTTAACATATTCATAAATGACCTGGAAAAGGGAATAATGAGTGAGGTAATCACATTTGCAGATGACACAAAACTATTCAATCTTGTTAAGACCCATAAGGATTGTGGAAAATTGCAAGAGGAGCTTGATAAATGGGAAGACTGGACATCCAAATAGCAGATGAAATTTAATGTGAACAAGTGCAAAGTTATGCACCTAGGAAAGAACAAACCAAACTATGGTTACACGATGCAAGGTTCCACATTAGGAACCACCACCCAGAAAAAAGATTTAGGCATCATCTTGGATAACATGTTGAAACCCTCCCAGTGTGCAGCGGCAGCCAAGAGAGCAAACAGAATGCTGGATATCATAAGGAAAGGAATGGAGAATAAAACAAAGGATATTCTAATGCCTCTGTATCGTTCCATGGTGCGACCACACCTTGAATATTGTGTGCAATTCTGGTCACTGTATCTTAAAAAGGATATAGTGTTATTAGAAAAGGTACAGAGAACAGCCACCAAAATGGTAAATGGGATAGAAGGATATTCCTATGAAGAGAGGCTAAAAATGTTAGGGCTCTTCAACCTGGAAAAGAGAAGGCTGAGGGGAGATATGATAGAGGTCTATAAATTATAAATGGAGTGGAACTGGTAAACATAGATCGATTGTTTACGCCATCAAAATATAGAAAGACTAGGGAACATGCAATGAAGCTACATGGTAACCTATCTAAGACTAATAAAAGAAGATATTTTTTCATTCAACATGTAATAAAATTCTGGAATTTGTTACCAGAGAATGTAGTAAAAGCTGTTAGTGTAGCCGGGTTTAAAAAAGATTTGAATAAGTTCCTGGAGGAAAGGTCCATAAACCATTATTAAAGGGGACCCAGAATATCCACTGCTTGACCCAATACAAGCCTTGTGGAACCTGTGTATCTTTTGGGAAAACTGCTAGGTACTTGTGACCTAGATTGGCCACTGTTGGAAACAGGATATTGGGCTTGATGGACCTTGGTCTGACCCGGTATGGCATATCTAATGTTCTTATGTTCAAGATGAAAAAAAGTAGCAAAACTGGGGACTAGAATATGGTAAGATATACATAAGTAGTGAACGAAAGAGTGAGGGCATCTGGATCGAAAAGTAACCTCAAAGAGAGAGGTTTATAGCCTGGTTTTGAATAGGACCAGAGAAGGAGGCTGACGCACCGATTCAGGTAGTTTGTTCCATTCATATGGAGCAGCAAGGTGGAATGGATGAAGTCAGGAGTTGGCAGAGTCAGAGAAGGACACAGATAAAAGGGATCTGCCAGAGGAGCGGAGTTCCTGAGGAGGAGTGTAGAGTACGATGAGAGAAGAAAGGTAGTGAGGAGCTGCAGAATGAATGCACTGCAGAAACGGATAGGGAGCCAGTGAAGTGACTTGAGAAGAGGGGTTAGATAAGCATAGCGGCACTCGCGGAAGATAATTCATGCAGCTGAGTTTTGAACAGATGGAAGGGGAGAAAGATGATTCAGAGGGAGATCAATAAGGAGCAGGTTACAATAGTCAAGATGAGAGATGACTCGTGAATGGATGAGTGTCTTAGTAGTGTGTGTAGAAAGGAAGGGACGAATTTTGCCAATGTTATAGAGAGAGAATGTTTTAACTATCTGTTGGTTGTATGCAAAGAAGGAGAGCGTAAAGTCAAAGATGACCCCAGGGTTGCAAGCTGAGGAAACAGGGAGTAGTGTTATTCACAGAAATAGAGAAGAGAGGACGGGGGTTGAGGGGGAAAGATAAGGAGCTCAGTTTTGGCCATGTTCATTTTCAGACAGCAGTAAGACATCCAGGCAGCAATAAGCAGGCAGAAATCCGGGCCTGGATTACTGGAGAGATTTCAGGCATAGAAGGCAGATCTGAGTCGTCAGAATAAAGATGGTACTTAAAACCATGGGAGGAAATAAATGCACCAAGAGACTGAGTGTAGAGGGAGAAAGGGAGAGGTCCCAAGACAGAGCCCTGAGGTATACCAACTGAATGCGGGATGGCAGAGGAGGATCTATCAGAACATACACTAAAAGTGTGATAGGAAAGATAAGAAGAAAACCAAGACACAACAGAGCCCCTAAATCCAAGTGAGGACATGGAATCAAGGAGAAGCTGGTGATCAACAGTGCCAAAGGCAGCAGAAAGGTCAAGATGGATGAGAATTGAGTAGAGGCCTTTGGATTTGGTGAGGAACAAGTCACTGGAGACTTTGGCAAGAGCCATTTCTATGGAATGTAGAGAACGAAAGTCAGATTGCAATAGATCCAGAAGGGCTTGAGTGGAAAGAAAGTCAAGACAGCGGTGGTGAAGCACTCATTCAAGTAGTTTTGTTGCAAAGGGGAGGAGAGAGATAGTCTGATAACTGGAACGATAGGTAAGATCTAGTGAAGGATTTTTGAGGAGAGGTGTACCACAGCATGTTTAAAGGCCACAGGAACAGTTGCAGTGGAAAGCATAAGAGGTATGCAATAGGTTAAGCATAAGACAGATGGAAGGGATGATGATGGAAGAGATAGAGCTTAGTAGATGGATGGCAATGGGATCAAAGTAGCAGGTGGTCAGTTTGGAGGAGGAGAGAAGATTTGCAGTTTCAGAAAAGGAAGAAAGGGTGACCGAAGGTGAGGGAAGGATGTGGGATTAAAGAGGGGGAAGATGAGGTGGAGGTGACCTTGCAAAGAATTCAAGGCTAATCTTCTGGACTTTGTCAAGAAAGTAGTCAGCCAAGGTCTGGGCAGACAGTGAAGGAGGGATTGGGGGAGGAGGGACCTTGAGGAGAAAGTTGAGCGTAGCAAAGAGACAGCGAGGGTCAGAGGCAAGAGAGTTAGTCAGATGGTCATAATACTTTTACTTGGCAAGTACTATGGTTAACTGGAAAGAGGTTAGCATGAATTTGAAATGTAGGTAGTCAGCAAGGGTATGTGATTTAAGCCGAAGACGCTCAGCTGAGTGGGCAGAGGAATGTATGTAGTGGGTTGATCAGGACAACCAGGGATGAGGTACAGTACAGCTCACAAGGCATGAGATGGGAGAAGCAAGTGCATACAGAGCAGAGGAGAGTATATGTTATAGGAGAATACTGCCCCATCAATGGACTCAGATGACAAAGTGGATGAAAGAGGTGATAAGACAGCAGTGGAGAGAGCTTAAGGGTCAATAGCTTGAAGATTGCTAAACATGTTGGTAGAGATATGGTGAGACCAAGAGGGGGGGTGGTTAAGGGTGAAGGTTAACAGGTGATGGTCAGATGAAAGCAGAACTGAGGTGAAGAAGTTTAAGGGTGAGCAGTTGGAGGAGAAGACGAGGTCAAGGCAGTGGCCATGCTTGTGAGTAGGAGCAGTAGAGCACAACTGGAGGTTGAATGAGGAGGCTAGGGAAAGGAGCTTTAAGGCATAAGGGTCGGAAGGGTCATCAACATGAATGTTAAAATCCCCAAGAATAAGGGAAGGGGAAGATACATCCAGAAAGGAGGAAAGCTAGGAGTCAAAGTCGGCGAGAAAGGTAGAGTTGGACTTGTTAGGGGGTCAATAAATGACAGCTACCCAAAGTGGTAGTGTAGAAAATAAGCTGATGGCATGGACTTCAAAGGAAGCAAAGGAACTAGATGGATGCAGAAGGAGGGAATGGAATTGGCAGGAATGAGAGACTAGGAACCTAACACCACCACAATAGCCAATGGGCCGAGAAGTATAGGAAAATAGGTAGCCTCCAGGTCAGAGGGCAGCGACTGAAGCTGAATCTTCAGGGAGAAGCCAAGTTTCTGTAAGATCTAGGAGAAATAGAGTATTAGAAATAAAGAGATCATGAATGAAGGTGTTTATTGGAGACAAAATGTGGATTCCACAATGTGCATGAAAAAGGGAGAGAGGAAAGGGATATGAACAAGATTAGAAAGGCTACGCATAGATCTGCTCTGGGCCGAAGTGTATGGGAAAATAGGTAGCCTCTGTGACAGAGGGCAGCGACTGAAGCTGAACCTTCAGGGAGAAACAAAGTTTCAGTAAGAGCCAGACGATGTAGAGTATGAGAGATAAAGAGATCATGAATGAAGGAAAGTTTATTGAAGACAGAAAGTGCATTCCACAGTGCACATGAAAGAGGAGAGGAATATGAACAGGATTAGAAAGGTTATGCATTGACCTGCCCTAGGAGTGTGAACAAAGTATAGGGGGGCCAGGGTTGGGGTTGACATCTCCAGATGAGAGAAGGAGCAGGAGTAGGAGAGAATAGGGGAAGACGAGGCGGCATGACAGAAGCGAGGATGAGGTTCCCTCAGTGAGAGTGGAGATGGCTGAATGAGAGGAAGAAAATGGTGAAGCTCAAGGGCAGATAAGGTAAAATACAAAATGGTAGGGGAGATGGGGACAGTAAGGAGTGGGTAATGAGAAGTCGGGCCATGGAACTGTGGGAAAGAGGGAAAAAGATTAGGGAGAGTTAACATCAAGAACACAAAGTGGTGTGGAGCCTTAGGGGAGGGAGAAGAGGAGAGAATGCAAATCAAAGGAGATACAGGTGGAGAGGGAGGAAAAAGGTTCCTGTGGCTTGTGTTGTGTTATTTATTTAACATTTCTTATATACTGCCTTTCATGATATCAAAGTGGTTTACATTGAACAAACTGAAATTACATTGAACAGGGCATTATAACTTGGAGATAACTATTTTACAGGGAACATGGACTATGGAGGATTAAGTGGCTTGCCCAAGACCACAAGGAGTACCTGTGGGACTAGAAACCCCAGTCCTTCTGGCCCAAGGTTATTGTCCTTTAGTGGGATTTGAACCCCCCAACCTTCTGGCCTGAGGTACCTTGCCCCAACCACTAGGCCACTCCTCCATGCCCATCAATGAGCAGAAGAAGGCTATGAAATAGTGTTAAGCCAGGGGTGGGTGGGGGTGATAGTGTTGAGAAAGGAGACCCAGCACTGCAGAGAGCAGGAGAGCCGGGCAAAGGACAGACAGAAGACAGGACACACACTGAAAAAACAGAAATATAGACAGAACAATAAATAACAAGCTAGACTCTAAACAAGCACAGGAAAATGCCTGAATAGAGCATACAAAGTAGCAGAGGCTTGCAATGAGGGTGCTCTCCCAAGCAGGAACCACCAAATGGAGGATCAGTAGCTCATGTGCTCAGAGAGGAAAGCTTCTGAACAAATCACCAGTAGGGGGAGGGGTGGGGCAAGTGCTGAAGGCATGTAAATAGATGCAGGCAGATTCCACAGGAAGTGCCCTAGTAAAACTCAGGCAAGGTGAAAAACTTAAGACTTTAAATACCTATAAGGCAGGCCTTATAGAAGAATAGGGAGAAGGAGAAAGAAGAAAGAAAAAGCTCTCCTAAATATACAGTCAGATAGTACTAGTCAGAGAACAGAGGCAATAAAGTGTTGAGAAGGGAGACACGTCACTGCAGAGAGTAGAAGAGGTGGGTAAAGGACAGTCAAAAGATAGGACACTGACAAAACAGACATATAGACAGAACAATAAATAACAAGCTAGACTCTAAACAGGCACAGGAAAATGCCTGAACAGTGCATAACCAACCCAGGTCTGCAAAAGATGCACAAACAATTTAAATAGAAATCCACAATAAAGTCATTCATCTCTCTGTTTCAGCATCTCAAAAATACCTCCCTCCCCTCATCCTACCATAATCATAAAGCCTTATTCCCCCGACCCTCCACCTTTCACAACCATCTTTATGATAAGCTCCCTGCAGGCGTGAGAATTGGGCTGTCTCTGCACAATTTTAATGTAGACGGAAGTGGGCCCTCTTCTTTACAGGGCCCCCCCCCCCCCCCCATTGTGGGGACTACTTGAGCAGTATTTATACCACTGCTTTTCAGATCTCTTTACCCTGAAGTTAACAAGGTTTCAAAAATGCACTTGTCCATTTTCTAAGGCAAGTGCTTTTTCTCATTTGATAAGATGGCCCAGGGAGCAGAACATGACAGAAGCATCTGCGGCCCTGATTCTGGCCCAAGGAGCAGGAGGTGACAGGAGTATCTTTAGCTCAGATGAGGGCCTGAAAGTGGGAAAGGAGGCTTTGGAATCTGTGAGGAGACTGAGGGATGAGAGAGAGAAGAGGAAAGAGTGTGAATATTGTAGGAAAGGGAACTCTGAGGAGAAAGTGAGATGGAGGAAGGGGAACTATAGATGGGGAGGAAGAGAGGGGAAAGGAGGACTGGAGGTGGGACCTTAAGGAGGCAAGAGGACTGCGGCTGGGTGAGGTGGAGAGTGGAATAGAAGAATAAGAAGACTGAACTAGGATGGAGAAGTTTGTTTATTAGATTTGATATACCTCTGATCAAACAGTAATATTGTTCTCATCATGGCAGAAGTGCAAACACCATGTACTCCCTCACAGCTGCCCCCTAAAAACAAACTATTGGGTGAAATACATAGGTACTTTGCAACTATATTTCATCCCTGGCAAGCAAATTCTGTAGGAGTTTTAGAATCCATGCAGATTAATGCATTAGCAACAAGGAATGGGGGCAGAGGGGGTGATGGCAGTGAAATTAAATCAGTATTTATTGGTATATATGGTAGCACCACAAATGGGGAAGTTTCTCCAGATGGCCATGTGGGCGCTGCTATATCGTTCATAAAGCCAGGAGCCACCAGCAATGTATTGTGAAGAAGATAGGAAGAGGCCTGTGTTGGTGGTGACACCTACATGGTGATTTCTGTCACTATCATATGTACCATAATACTCTTCGGCAAACGTTCTAGTTCTAAGCAAATTAGGAGAGCAAAACCTAGACGCTGCCAGATATGACCTGATCTTCCTTCCTATATCTTCATCTCTCCTCACCACTTCTACCTTGCTTTCGCACTTTTCCTTTTGATCCTTTGGCTTCTCTTCCTTCCACCTTTATTGTCTTACGGACTCTTATTCCCTCCATCCTCACCCGCGCTCTCCCTCACCCCTTGTTCTCTCTCTCTTTGCCTTGTTTTCCCCTCCCCTCCATTGCTCTTTGACCCTCCTGCATTTCGCACTGTAAGAGTCCCCCATCTCTCTCCTGTTTCTCTCCTCCGCCTTGTTCTTTGCATTCCCACCCCTTTCTCATTCCTTACTCACTGTCCCTTCCCCCTTGCTGTTACTGTTACTTCCTACATAAGAAATGCCATACTGGATCAGACCAAGGTCCACCAAGTCCAATATCCTGTTTTCAACAGTGGCCAATACAGGTCGCGCGTACCTGTCAAGTTCCCAGAAAGGTACATAGTTCCACAATGCTGGTCCTGGGGTAAGCAATGGATTTCCTGAGTTGTCCTTAATAATGGTTTATGGAACTTTCCTCCGGGAATTTGTCTAAGGCTTTTTTTAAACCCAGCTACACTTATGGCTTTTTTCTGTTGTTGTATGCCTTTGAGCATACTAATAACATGTTATGATATACAGTTGGAATATTTCAAATTATTTTTGAAGATATTGTACATAACATACCTAAAATGCAAGCATGCCAATAATGTTATTCACAACTGAATAATTAGACTTATGTTTGCATGAGGAAATTCAAAAGGACACTACAGTGTGAAATTGCTGAACTGGAACTAAACTAAAATATTGACCCCATCACCCTAGACCTCAACAAGGACAATGGCATCATGACTCACTGTAGATGTGAATGGGTTTAATCATTCTCAGATCATCCTGTCTTTAGTCTCTTAAATGAACTATTGTGCTATCGTCAGTCCCTTTCCAGTCCCTGCAATTTCAAGTTCACCTCCATACTTTGCTTTTTGCCCCCTGCCCCCATCCATTTTCATGTATATTTACCCACCTCCTGAACTGCACTTCATGCATGTGATGAAATGGTCTCTGGTCAACTCCTGTCCTCAAAAGCTCGTGACTCAATAAATTGGTTAGTCTATAAGGTGCCATTTGCCTCTGTCATTTTTGCTACTTGACTAATCCAAATTAACAGGGCTAGCCCTCTGAAAATTTTGCAAAAAAGAAGACCTGATAGTTTTTAAAAAAATAACAGACTATGTACACTAAATGGTGCCACTGCAGACATGAGATGGAAGAGACCCTTCAGTGAAGCCCAGTGTCTGTTTAAGGAATATCTTTTATCACCACAGACAAAAATGGTCTATTCCTGCAGAACCCATGGTAATTAGAACTGTTTCCTCACTGTTGAGCTTTCATCTGACTACCTCCAAATGGAAGAAATGGATTGATAAGATTAACTGCAATTCAGAGTAACAATTAAAAAAAAATGAAATGTCTGTACTCTGCTTCAGTTGATCAAAAAACAAGGTGTTATTATTTCTGTTAAAGATTGCGCTTGGCTTATTACAGAAAGAACAGCATTTCCTTCCTTCCCTTCATGCCGCCTCTATTAAATGTCCTCCGCTTCCATCTGCGGCTGTACGCTCCATGGTGTCTGTTTCTTACTGTACTTATCGCTAATACTGGGCAGTGGCATCAACACTGAGCAATTGCACTTTTCATAGGGCTTAGCAAAGAGGGAAGTGGTGTTATGCAAGCCATTGAACCAGAAGCACTGAGCAAGCAACTATATGCTGCTGTTGTTTGGGGAGGCTGGAGAGGAAATTCTATTTGCAGGCAGAAGGGTATTTGAAAGCAATTTTACAAAGGTTAGATAAAGGCTATTAAGATGGGTATGCACAGAGAAAGAGCCTATTTGTAGAAAACAAGCCACACAAGTTGTACTCTTTTTATTTTTGCCTTGACTGATGTTATTTGAAGCCATCAGTCATATGCCGTTGCCTGGTTAAAGTACTTAATCTCTGAAAGTGAACAGGAGAGTTTTAAGTTAATGTTTGATAGAAAGCCTTTGACTTGAGCTAATAGAAACAGAAACATGACGGCAGAAAAAGACCACATGGCCTATCTGGTCTGCCCTTCCATATCGACTATTACAATAGTCACCTCTTTTCCCTTAGAGATCTTCTCTGTTTGTCCCATGCTTTTTTGAATTCAGATAGTGTCCTCGTCTCTACTACCTCCACTGGGAGACATGCATCTACCACTCTTTCCGTAAAGAAATATTTCCGCATATTACTCCTGAGTCTATCCCCTTTCACCGTCATCCTATGTCCCCTCATAGCAGAGCTTGCTTTCAATCGAAAAAGGCTCTCCTCCTATGCATTTATGCCATAGAGATATTTAAACATCTCTATCATATCTCCTCTATCCAGCCTTTCCTCTAAAGTATACATATTAAGATCCTTAAGTCTGTCCTCATATGCTTTATAACGAAGACCACTAACCATTTTAGTAGCCACCCTCTGCACCAACTCCAACCTATTTACAGTGCATGCAAAAGTATTCATCTCCTCTGTGTTTGTCCTGTTTTCTTGCATTATAACCTGGAATTAAAATGGAGTTTTGGGGGTTAGCACTATGTGATATACACAACATGCCTACGACTTTGAAGGTGCAAAATATCCTTTATTGTGACACAAACAATAATTAAGAGAAAATAACCTGAAAGCAGGAATGCGCGTATATATTCACCTCCCAACATCAATATGTTGTAGAGACACCTTTTGCTGATTTACAGCTGCAAGTCTCTTGGGCTGTCTCCTTCAGTGTTATCCTTGGTGTCTTTGCAGCATCTCTGCTTAATGCCCTCCTTCACCGATCTGTGAGGTTTGTAGTGGTGCCATATTCTTTCTATTTTGTTATAATGGATTTAATGGTGCTCCGTGGGATATTCAGAATTTGCGATATTTTTTTATAATGCAACCCTGATCTATACTTCTCCACAACTTTGTCTCTGACCTGCTTGGAGTGCTCCTTGGTCTTCATGTTGCTTGCTTAGTGATTTTGCAGAGTCAGGGGCCTTTCAGAACAGGTATATTTATACAGGCATCATGTGACAGATCAAGTGACAATGATTGCACACAGGTGGACCCTAATCAACTAATTATGTGAATTCTGAGGTTAATTGGTTGAACCAGATCTTATTCAGGGGTTTCATAGCAAAAGAGATGAATATATATGCACTCACAACTTTTCCGTTTTTACTTGTTTCTTTATATATACAAGGTATTTTCTTGTCATTTCACTTCACCAATTTGGACTACAGTATATTGCTAGGTCCATTACCTAAGATCCAAATGAACCTCCATCTTCATTCCAGGTTGTACGTAATGCAACAAAACAGGACAAAAACCAAGGGGATGAATACTTTCGCAAGGCTCTGTAAATCCTTTTGAAGGTGTGGTCTCCAGAACTGCATGCAATACTCCAAGTGAGGTCGCACCAAAGACCTATACAAAGGCACTGTCACCTCCCTATTTTTTCTGCTGGCCATTCCTCTCCCTATGTACACAAGCATCCTTCTAACTTTTGCCGTCACCTTTTCTACCTGCTTAGCTACTTTAAGATCGTCAGACACAATCACGCCCAGGTCCCACTCTTCTTTTGTGGACAGAAGTACTTTTCCCCCTACACTGTACTGCTCCTTTGGATTTTTGCAGCCCTACTATTTAGCCCTTGCTACCCCCAGATAACTATACAAATCCTACTGTTTACCCATTGCTACCGTCAGGCAACTATACAAACCCACCATGCTCTCATTTTACCTTGTATTATATATAATACTTGCGCTTATACTTTTAGCAGCAGTGCACAATAACCCTAACACCCCACAATACCTCCCACACACCCCATACAATTACCAATCAACACTTCCCCCCTTTTTCTACACAAGCCTCCAACCGATCACGGCAACACTCAACTAGATGCCTCATAACAATACAACCTCTTCCTGTATCACCCCAATCACTAGTACTCCTGACACAACAACACAGGTACTATGATGTGCACTGATCAATGCCAGATCAGTAATAAGTAAAATCCAAACTATCACAGATCTGCTTACAGAATACCAACTAGACATACTCATTCCGAGGCACCAATAGCGGGGATGGACATCCATCACCGCTATTCGACCCCTCTGCCGACCCTGACTAACTTCTCTGCACGTTTATTTGTGTGGTTTTTTTATTTATTTGTGTGTTTTTATACCGCTATTTCAGGTAATCATAGCGGTTTACAATTGAACAATATGTACATAAAACAGTTTAACAGTAAAACTGGTGCTGTAACATAAAATAACAAGTTTACATATTCAACTGAGTTAACTTATTTACATTTTTACATTTTTACATTTTTAGTGACCACTTTATTGCTTTTTAAATTAGGTTTGGTGGGGTGGGGAGAGAGGGGGAGGGAGGGAGGGGAAAAGAATTAGGTGGGGGGGGAGGAAATTATTGGATGGAGCTATTATCAGTTGGAAGCATGTTATGACCGAAATGTTCGGTAAAGAGAGAAGTTTTAAGGTGGATTCCGAAGGAGGTTAGGTCTATGATATTGCGAAGGTTATCTGGCAATGAGTTCCAGAGTACTGGGGATATGTATTTGAAAGCTCTATTGCTGGTACATTGTTTTGTATTGCAGTATTCTGGAGGGATAGTGAGGGAGTTGGACATTTTTCTTCGCTGCTTGTCATCAGATAAGGGTTTGACCAGGTGTGAGAGGGTAGTGGGAGCGATTTTCCTGATGATTTTAAAAGTAATCATCAGAATTTAATATTTTTTCCGACTTTGGACTGGTAGCCAATGTAAGTCAAATAGGATTAGTGTTATGTGTTCGTTGCGGGGGGAATTGTGAATAATTTGAGCAGCCGAATGCTGTGCCATGATAAGTGGGTGAAGGGAAACTATAGGGAGGCCGTGTAGTAGACTATTACAATAGTCTATGTGGGGAGTAATTAAGGCTTGCATTACAGTTCTAAAATCAGGGGGTTACCCTCTTCCATTAAAGCCTCAACATCTGGGATCTTATTTTCCATGCTACGGGCATTTATACACACCACTTTCCAGATATTGCCCCTTTTACCCAATTTCTATAGAGATATTTAATGTTTCATTTACCTGGGGGCTTTGCAAGTAGAAAGCTTCCCTGTTAGGACTGCCTATTGCAGCATAGGCCTAGAATCACCCTTAAACTCTTAGAGCCTGCTTAACTTTGATTACTTGTCTTTTGGCCTGTCTACATACCACCCACCATTCATGTTAGAGATCAGGGATGAATTACATTTTAATACAGCACAGTACACCCTACACTAGTTTAGGTATTTTTAGGCCATGTTCAGTGACACCTAATGTATTCATATAGCAGCACCTGCTATCCATAATTTATCGAGAGAGCAGTCCCTGCTTTATGGATATTCAGAGGCATTTCTCCAGACACTGGCGCTGAATATCCTTGCAGACCACCTCGTCACCATCTGAATAATGCCAGGGTGGACCATGGGCAGAGCAGGGGCAAAGCGGCAAATCCAGATAGCTGAGACATTCAGCGCCACTATCCGGGTAACTATGCGCATCACTCCTACGCTATCTGCATAGTGGCGCTGAATACCGCAACTCCTGAATACAGCCGGCACTAACTGCCCAACGCAGATATTCGGCACCGACCACTATTCAGATAACGGCCCTGAATATAAAGTTTTTTGTTTGTTTTGTTTTTTTGAAACAGTGGCTGGCTTTCCAAAAAAAATGTGAACCTCTGAGGCTAATTATTGTCCTGTTTGTGCCTGCCAATGCTTCCATTAAGAAACCAAATCATCAAATATGAATTTTGAATAAAATAAATGGAATATTATACTCTTTTTCTCCATCTCAGTAATTCCTTCTGCTGCCTGGAACCTCAGCAAGTTTTTCCTGCCTAGGCCCACTTTACAGGCTCAGGATTGGTTATAGTCACAGCGCCACAGCTTCAGTTTGCCAACATGATGGGATTACGTTTATGTTGGGCCCAATATTGAGTTAGGAGGACTATGCGCCCCTTCGGCGCATAGCCCTCCCTGCCGACCTCTAACCTCAGATATTCAATGCCAGGGCCATTTGCGGTCCCAGCATTGAATATCTGGGATCGTCGGACTGCCTCTCAGCCGCAGTCAATAACCAAGCAGCAGAGATATTGCATGCTGCCCGGTTAGCTCCTGCGCTTAAAGATAGGCAAGCTTTTACCTTGACTTTCTTTTAGACGAAGGTCACTAACCGGGCAACATGCAATATCTCTGCTGCCCGGTTATTGATTGTCGCTGCCTCTGCTCCTCACTGTCATGCCCCCGACGCTAAGCAGTTAGTGCCTTGAATATCCCAGATAGCGGCATTTACATTGCTTACAGGGCTGTAAACCGTGAAAATGCCTTTTGAATATCAGGCCTATGATATTGCCTTGATTATTTCTTCAACTTCTGTGGAGACTGCTCCTGGGGAATAATTTTTGGTGTGGACCTTTGTTGTTTGTGTTTAGCTCATGCATTTCCTTTAGTAGTTCAAAGCATGTTACTCATATTCAGGTACAGTTGGTATTTCCCTGTCCCTGGACAGCTTATTTTCTAAGTTTGAATTAGAGGCAATGGAGGGTTAGGTAATTCATCCAAGATCACAATGAATTCAGTGGGATTCAAACCCTGTTCTCTTTGGCTCCTAGGCTACTGCTGCTATAACCATTAAGCTACTCACACTGGTGTTTCTCTTATTTTGTACTTTTAAGAGTATACTACAAATTGTTCCACTGCTTCAGGAATGTGCTTTTACTTGCCTATACTCGAATCAGAAATGGAGCTCATCATGGCTGTAAAATGGTACTAGATGAGAGAATATAACATAAGAACATAAGATATGCCATACTAGGTCAGACCAACGTCCAGCAAGCCTAGTATCCTGCTTCCAACAGTGGCCAATCAGGTGTACCTAAAAGGTACACAGATTCCACAATGTTTATCCTGGGGTAAGCAGTGGATTTCTCTGGTCCTCTTTAATAATGGTTTATGGACTTTTCCTCCAGGAATTTGTCCAACCCTCTTTTAAACCCACCTGACTCGAAGGCACACATTACATTACATTACGCTAACAGCTTTTACCACATTCTCTGGTAACGAATTCCAGAGTTTGAATACATGTTGGGTGAAAAAATATTTTCTCTTATTAGTAACATAGTAAACGATGGCAGATAAAGATCAGCAGGGTCCATCTAGTCTGCCCAGTAAGGTGGGCCATACTGGTCTTTATCTGCCGTCATTTACTATGTTACTATGTTACTAATAAGAGAAAATATTTTTTCACTCAACATGTATTCAAACTCTGGAATTCGTTACCAGAGAATGTGGTAAAAGCTGTTAGCATAGCTGGGTTTAAAAGAGGGTTGGACAAATTCCTGGAGGAAAAGTCCATAAACCATTATTAAAGAGGACCAGAGAAATCCACTGCTTATCCCAGGAAATGGGTTACACTCTAGCTTCATTGCATGTCCCCTAGTCTTCCTATTTTTTGGTGGAGTAAACAACCGATCTATGTTTACCCATTCTATTCCATTCATTAATTTATAGACTTCTATCATATCTTCCCTCAGCCATCTTTTTTTTAAGTTGAAGATCCCTAACTTTTTAAGCCTCTCCTCATAGGGGTATCCTTCCATTCCTTTACCATTTTGGCGGCTCTTCTCTACCTTTTTCTAAAGCTGCTTCTGACAGTTTTCTTTAGTATACAGATATCCTCATATGTGGAACCATGGACTGTCTGTACATTGTTTTACTTTTCATAATGCCTTCTGAACATGGTTGAAAGTTAAAGACAATAAAAGAAACATCCCAGGTGTGCATTACAGCATTGAAACAAGGATCAGAGACATTGTACATACGTCTATTGATGATAGCTTTTCTTTGTTTGTAAACGAGGATCAGGATAAGTGGTAGACAAAGGACCCCAATGATACAGGCCACTACTGCCATAGCTGTTGCTGTGGTACCTGAAATATAGCCGAGAAAGAAGTGATGAGGGTATGTTATAAGTAATTCTCTAACCTTAGTTCTTATTTTCTCACCCGTTACCTGCTGTCACCATGCTTCAAGTATGTGCAGTTCATTAACATGCCTTCAAAAAACTTTAGCATGCACTATTATTCAATACATGTTAGCCTAGGAATTAATATGTGTTAATTTAATTAGCAAATATTAAAAAATTTGAAGATGCATTAAAGAAATTGTATTGAAATATTTGTGTGAAACAAGCTGAAAAAGCCTGCCAATCAGGATAAACGTCCAAGCCAATCGAAAATGTTTACCCTACCATGCGTGAACCATCGTTCTAGCTCACTGAAATCTCTTTTTTTTTCCAATTTCAGCATTTTATTAAAACAAAATGAGAAAAACTTACAGTACAAGCCCACATCAAGAGGGACAGGATA
The DNA here is from genome assembly GCA_033557465.1 of Ichthyophis bannanicus. Taxonomy (NCBI): domain Eukaryota; kingdom Metazoa; phylum Chordata; class Amphibia; order Gymnophiona; family Ichthyophiidae; genus Ichthyophis; species Ichthyophis bannanicus. The sequence continues at coordinate 607,984,989 of CM066034.1, forward strand.
ACGGCAACAAAGCAAGCAAAACAAAAAGTAATCCAATTATATCAAAAAGCAATAAAGATCTCCAATTTAAACACTTAGGGTCTGATATTGCAAGAGGCACAGAAGGAGCCAATAACTGGCTAAAGAAACTAGCACAGAAAAAGACGCGAATCATGAGTTAGCTGCCAGACACGTGGGCATGGATGGAAAATGGCTGGATATGGGAGATCCACTGCCGACGGCCAAATCTGAGTACGTGGATGGGAAGCAAATGCCGACATTTGACATACCCGCGCAAGGCAGAGGTAAATGCAAAATGCATGGATAAGAAACGCAGGGCACAGAGAGAAGCCCATAACCATGCAGTGATCAAAAGGCGAGCAATGAGGATATGTCCCCACTGCGACTGCATCACTAATGTGCAGCCACTCATCCTGGCCCTTCAATTCTGCCTTCTGACTATGCACCTGTTTTGGAGCGTATCAGATAGCATGTGTCCACTCTACTGTGTCCCATTCTGGGGTGCCTCCCCACATAGCAGCATGATTCACATTGCTATCACATTTGCTCACAGCTGTGTCCACTTACCAAGAAGCTATGCATCTCCAAGATGTCCTGTGGCTGCTGCTTGTCTCAGGCCAGACTGCGGCAGGATGAAGGCATCATGGCAGAAGCCCAGGAAATGGGCACATACGGCACTGATGATCATGTGGGCATTGACTACTACTTGCATATTCATGGAGTTGTAATTGAGGTGGTTTCGGAAAGCTCTCTGGTCCTCACCCTGTGCCCTCAGTGCAACATGTGTGCAGTCAAAGATTCCAAAGACAGATGGGAAGCCAGCTGTATCGTAAAATGCTTGCATCATCTCCTGTCTTTGCTTAGGTGTGATGAGGAAGGAGATGTAAGTTTGCATCCTTCTCACCAGGACAGTGGTGAAAGCATCAATACAATGCATGTAGCAGCCTGGGTGATGCCAATGATGGCACCCACCACATGCTGGAAGCTTCCTGAGGCTAGGAGCTCCAGTGCAGTGGTCACCTTCAGAGCCACTAGCAGTGCATGACTTCAGATGGTGGCTGGCTCCAGCTCCCTGCACAGCATCCCATGCAGCTCTGTTATGGTGTCACTGTCCAGCTGGTAGCATTGATACACTTCCTTCTCCAACAGTTGCAGATACGTAATGTTTGGTCTGTATATCTGTAGAATATGGTATGTGCGCCTCTCGTGCCGGGTCAATGGCTGCTGTTGCTGCTGAACTTTGCACTGCCGTCTCTGTCTCCTCGCACATCGGTGGCATCTCTACCTCCATTGCAGTATGTGCAGGCCCCTCATTGCATGGGCGGTTCAACAGGAACAACAGGTACAACCCTAAACACAGACATAATGGGGGATGACCTGCACGGAGCTGCAGTTAAAACCACTAGCAACCTTACTGCATAGACTAGATGGACCATACTGGTCTTTATCTGCCATCATATACTATGTTACTATATGTTACTGTCTGTGGGTACAGCTAATATCCATTTTTGCTGGTGCTCCACATGACGTGTACTGCCATATCACCAGGCCAAGTGTGCCCAAAAGTCTGGCCTAAAGATATATGGCCTTTGGCTCAGCACCCTGTGCCACTGAATATCTTTACTAGCTAGGTATGTTGTGGCTATACCCTTGTTATGCCCCATTATGACCCTGCAGATATCCAATTAATACCATGCACACTGCATGAATATTCATTCGTCAGTGGCTGACTGAAGATGCTGGATACCCAGATATGTGCCACTTACTGCTTTTGCTGCCTTACCACCGCCTAAGAGTTGGAATATTGGGTCCTCATAATATACTTTAACTAAGCCAGTATAGAAGAAAAAAGAGAGAGCAAAATTAAGAATTATTCCCTCGAATAAAAGGCTGTAAGTATACAGGAACACAAAACACATTGATTCACACTTGCATGGGTATTTAAGAAAAGAAGTGTCATCTAAGGATAAAACTCGGGGTTTTAATTCTAGAAATGCCTTCCTCTGCTTTTGGGTAGACCTCAAAACATCAGGAAAAATCTGAAAAGGCTCACTGAAATTTCAAAGTTTTCTTATTTTTTTGGGAAATAAGAATAAAGATTTCAGAATTCTTTTGAGTTCAGCATCTGGGATGCGTATCCTTTCCAAATCTGTGCTGTCATAAGAGGACAACTTTGACACAGTGCCGCATATTCGGGCATGAGCAGAACGCCTTGATACATTTGGTGGCCATAAATTGCCCTGCTCCACTACAAGCCCCATCCTCATGGCCCATCCCGTCCTGCTGGTTGGTTGTATAGTACAACCTGCATTTTGACAGGTTTTGTGCCATTTTTGGAAATGAAATAGCTGTAGCCTTGCGTACTCTATGCCACCTTTCATCTTCTGCTCTTTAGTAGTTTCTCCCATTTAGGTCGGGGTACTTGGAGCAGGGAACTCCAACTCACCAGAGTGATCGATTTTACGTTTCATGTGCGCCTGAGTGCAGGATCTTTAGCGCCATCCTTCCCCTCCTTTTCTCCTCCTGGCAACTCACTTTGAAGCCACGATGCCCACTTGGGGCACTGCCTGATGGGACATCTGGCCCTGTTAATGTGTCTTTTGGAGACTTATGTTAGTTGTTCGTTATATCTCTGCAGATTTGAGTTTACATAGTTTAGTGTTGCCTATTATGTGGATAATTTTGAAGTGCACACATTGGTGTAAAGTCCATGGGCTCTTTCTGCTTTGAAACTTACCGCAGGAAAAGTTTCTACGCATGATTTTCACAAGTAGTTTTTTCCAAGAAAGATAAGTGCTTACTTTTGAAAAGTTAAAATTATGCATGTAAGTGAAAGTTTCTCTCCAGCTCTTCTGCAGGCAGAGTTATGCGTGTGGTAGCGCTACGCTCCTGTTTACCTGCGCTATGCCTGTATTTACCTGCACACTGTTTTACCCATAGAAATGGCTTAGAAAATTAGCATCATTCTCAGCAAGCATAACAGTCAAAACTATAGGATCCAAAAAAGACCTTTGTGATGGATGCATGGTTTGCCTAGACTGAGATGATCCGACCTAAATACAAAGAACTAACTAATATAATTGGCTAACATAGGTTGTAATTCCCCTCTGTGATATATATGTGCTTGGGGCAAATCTTACATCTTAATTGTTCTGAAAGAGAATGGGACAGAGGTGGTTTCCTGGTTCAACCTTAAACTCTAGTTGACTAATTATACTTATCCTTTCTGAAAAATGTAAGAAATGTTTCCACGTCAGAAAACAGGGGGAATCTCTAAAGGAATTCCTGGCACGGAGTGAGGTGGTTTCAGTGTAGCTGAATTTGGCACATAGCCTTCAAATATTGCTTTATTTTTTCAAGAACTTAATTGTTTTCATTTCTGGGTTCCTGCTTGAGTGAGTGTCTAGGAGTTCTGGCATCCCGACACTTAACGTTCTGCTTTTCGGTGCACTCCTGGTTCTGGTTCCAATTTGTATAGAAAGACAGTGTTTGGCCCTAAAGAGCTGAGCACAGTTCTGTGGAAAAACATCTTTTCATGTGACTGACATATAAGCTGCATCTTCTTATGGTAAGAAAATCATGATTTCTGCTGCACATGTATAAGGAAATAGGGAAGGATGTGATGTGTCTCTATAAACAGCCTTCAGTCTTTAAGACAAAAATAGAGGAACATGCCTGAAAAGGAATGCATGGAGGGGAATGGCTACTTGATGAAGAATTAGAGCTACTGTAGATAAGGAGCTTTAGATAGTCTGTGAGGGTATTTGTGGAGCATATTTTTTGAGGGATTACATGAGTGTTTGATAGAGGTTTTCAATACATCAACTTGAAACTTTGCAGTTTATTGTTTATATAGGGCCTGATTCCATCCCGCACATAGATCCCCTCTGTGCATCCGGTCTGTGCATAACGTCTAGCCCCGCAGGATCAGAATTGCAAACAGTCCTACAGTCCGGCCTGCACTTGCAGGACTGCCCCCGGCTAACTCAGTCAAGGCTCCTCAATGGAGCCGTGGTGCCATGGCGTCATGTTGCCATGGCACTACAGCTCCATTGAAGAGCTATGATGCCAGCCGCCTGAAAAAGGGGTTTATTCCTCACAGCCTGACCCCCAATCTGGCCAACTAAGGCCAGGGTCGAGCTGCAGGGAATAAACCCTGGCCGCCCCTGCCCTATCTGTGCCCCGGGCTATGGAGATGGAATAACTTCCCCGGACATTTTGCCAGTCCTGTACTTCTAGGGCCAGCGACAGCCCACTACCCGCCCAGACTGCCCCCGGGCTACCCATTCCCTGCCCCCGTATAATTTCCCTGCACAACCGGTGGGGAAGTTAGTCGGGAGCAGAATCCGGCACAAATAGCGGGGATGGAAGTCCATCCCCGCTATTTGTAGCACAGAATAACCCCTATAATGTCTTTACCACCATAGCCATCAAAGTGATATACAATGGATTAAAATAGAAGATTAAAATATGAGCAATAATAAAATTAAACGAGTAACAGTAAAATTACAAACCAGAAAGGAAACAAGGAAGGGATGGAGGGGGAGCACATGTATAGAATGAAGTCCAGTGTTGTGACAGCAGGTTAGCCATCAGTGTTAAAGGCCTGTTGATAGAAAAGTCAGAGGCATTGTTTGATATTTTTAAGGGAGGTTTCTTCTCTAAGCTGAGAAGGAAATGAATTTCAGAGTGGAGGGGAGGGGGACAGTGATAACTGAATGCATATATATGGCAGATGTGCAGGCCAAAAAAAATGTATTTCTTTTCATTTCATTTTATTTTTTTTTTCATTTTTCATTTTCATATCATTTTCTTTCAATAGTGTGCCCTATTACATGTTGATACGCTATCGTACCGCATACTACAGTCAACACACACTGTCATGTCTCAGTATGCGTTAGGGATGTGCTTTCATTTTGAAACGAAAGCATCAATAGGGTGCCGTATTGCTGCTGTTGCTTCAGACCGAAAGCACATCCCTAATGCATACATGAGACATGACAATATGCACGTACTATATTATGTGGTATGATAGCTCATCTACATGCATCTGTGGCAGGACATATACAATAGGCTGGCCGTCATCTGAACAATCCTAACTTTTAGTTGAGCTCTACTATGTAAAGTAAATGGCACGCAGAAGGCAGCACATTGATCATTCAGAAAGGAACTTACTTTCATTGTCTTCCTTGGGAGATGGCTGTAAGGTGCAGTTCTGCAACTCTAGATCGGCTTTAATAAAAACAGAAATGTATTAAACCACCAGGAATACATTTCCACCTGCAGTGACAATAGTTTAAAAAGTAGTAGTACTTCATCAATCTGTTATTGCACCATAGAATATTAGATTAGGCAAAAACATCATAAAATGTATGAATATCATGATCACAACTTGTCATTAAACCAAGCAGAGAGAAATCATTCTGACGTATAATGCTTACAAGGGAAAAACAACTCAACACTGCAGCGATAATGGTTTGACAATTAACTTGTGCAATGAAGCTGCTGTGTTTTGTTTTGGTTTTTTTCTTGTAAGCACTGCAGCTTAGGTTTCTATGCCAGGCAGACTTGATGGTAAATGTTGATCCTGACACTGAGTTATTTGGCCTTTGTACAAATTAATATTCTATATAATTCCATAAAAAATGTAGGTGCTAGAGTTACTAACATGTGCTATCGCCCTAGTGCGTGCCGCTGCTAACTTGTGCTATTTTACCACAGGATTCATTTTATGCAATGGGATCTAGTTATTAATAATAATAATAATAATAATAATGTATGTTAACAGCGTCAGCGAGCACCAGCATAGCACATGCCAGTAACTGTAGTTTCTTTTTTTCTCTCTTTGGATGTTGTTAATGGCCAATTTACACACTCAAGATATAAGATATTATATCTTTGCGCGTTGTTGCAGAATCTAGGCTCAGGCATTTTTACTAGCCCTAGTGCTGATGTGAGCGCTTATGACTAGATTTGCCACTCGCATCCCACCATTTACACCCCAGTTTTAAAAATAAAATACATGTGCACTTCACTTTATAAAATAGGTGCGTTAAAATGTGCCTTAAGCAAGGCACGCCTTAAAAAATGACCCTCCACATGCCCAGGTCATGGCCGTCTGTCTTTCGGCTCTTCCGTGAGGGCACTGTGAGCTGTAATCAGTGTAACAGGTATGCTAGTTGCAATGCCTGGCTCTGTTACTGCAAGGCCCAACAGTCCCAGCAGTAAAGAGTGTGGACTGCTTTTCATGCAGTCCCTCTAGGCTTGGACCCTTCCAGCTTTTTGAGTTTTCTCTATCAGAGCCTGATTTAGAGGGAGAGCAGAAGACCAAGACATAAAAAGCCCGAGTTCGTGTTTAGCCATAATTCAGCTGACATTTTCTGTTCAAGTTACAGAGTAATAAACCATGAGAGCAAGATTCAACAAGTTGAAAGTGAATACTTGCAATACGACACAATGGCGTGCTTCCCCCATTTGTAGAATCAAGCTTTTTGAGGGAGGTTCATCTGTGTGTGTCATAAAAAGTGTCATGGGGTGCATGTGTGCATATGTGTGTATGTCAGTGGGTGTGTGCACATCTATGCTATGTTGAGAGTTGGGGAGTGTGTGCGAGTATGTGTATGTTGAGGGCTGCATGCATGTTTCTGTGTGTTGGGGGGCTGCATTGGTGTACATGTATGTATATTCATGGATGTGTGCATGTGTGTCTGCGATGGGAAGTGTTGGGGATTGCATACATGTGTATTTTTGTCTCTTGGGGAGTGTCAGTGGCTGCATACGTGTGTGTCATGGGCAGTGTCAGGAGTTACGTGTGTGCGTCTGTGGGGCTGTGTATATGCATGTGTCGGGGACTGTGTGTGGTGGGGTGGCTGTATGTGCGTGTCTCTCGGGGTCGTGGGTATGTCAAGGGGCTGGTTATGTGTTGTGTGTGTGTGTTTGTGTGTCGGTGGGAGAGGTGGGGTGTGTGTGTGTACTTTCCCCTATCCTCCTATACCCACTCCTTGTCCTCCCACTCTCTTCCACTCTTCCCTCTTCCTCTCCTCCACTGCTGTCCTTTTCTCTTCACCAACTCATGTACTCTCTCAGACCTTTCACTCCCCTTCCATTCTCCCTTAATGCATTCTTTGTGTTGTCTTTTCTCCTCTAACCCTGTCCCTTCCCTTATGCCCCTGTTCTTTTTTGCTTTTCTAGAGCAGTGCCTTCCCTTATGCCCCCCTTTCCTTTCCCCTAACCTTACCCCTTTTTTTCTAAGCCCACCCCCTCCCCAAGGCTCTCCTCCTCACTGACCTCCTAGACTCCACCCTGTGACCTTCCCCTTCTCTTGCCGTGTTCCTTCACTCATGCTGACAGTACCTAGAGACTCTGCTGACCCCACGCTTCAGGTCAATCTAACTCCCACAGGTTGTCATCTGACGCCAAACATTTTGTCAACTCAGTGTTTCGCACTACCATTTGGAGTTTGCATAGCATGCTGTTTGGGACTGATGGTCAGTGAGGCATCTTTATTGCAACCCTTTGAGAAAGCATAGTGTGAAACGCTGAGTCGACGAAATCTTTGGCGTCGGGGTATGAATGGAAATCTGTATGATCCGAATCAAGATTTTGAACTATGCTATGGAGACCATTCAGTTAAGTCATAATAATGACATTATAGAGCAAATTGAGTAGTGACATGCTTTAGAAGGGTGGATTATTTATGCTGTTTGCAATGTGGCTTAAATTGAAAAATACTTATAAATATAGATATAAACAAGGATTTAAAATGGTTGAAAAATACTTATAAATATCAATATAAATAATGTTTGAGGAGATTTTTTTGGCTGCTGATGTGATGGAGAGGGCAAAGACATGTTTTGTACTGTCTGCCTGACCCATGTAATCTGAAGCCTTTTTTCTCCTTCTAAACCTGTGATAAGATAGTTTGTGTATATGACTTTAATACCTGGCCTATGCTTAGTTGAGTAGAGTGATTTTTTGTTTTGTTGGAAGTAGGACAGGGACATGTGGGAGATACTGGATCATCTCGGGAGGGCAAATAGGGACCTACAGGGGCATAGCTAAAGGTGAGCTTAGGTGAGCCATGGCCCTTCCACTTTGGCATCAGGCCCACCTAGTTAGCGGCAGCAGAACAGCTGCATGAGAGGAGAGATGGGGTAGGTGTCGGCATTTTCACTATCTTGTGCACACCCATGTCAACCCCAGGCCCCACCAAAATATCAGTCCTGGCAATGCCACTGGTGGCAGAGATGGGAGATGACGGATATGATGGGGATGATGGGAGGAGGATTATAGACACACAAGGGAGAGGTGCTGTACAATAAGTTTGGGGGAATATAGACATAGAGGGGTGTTGCTGGACCATCTGGGCAAGTGAGACAGGATGGGGTAATGGATGTACGATCCATGATGGGGAGGGATAAAGAGAGAGGAGATGCTGAACCCACAGAAAAGGAGAGAGAAGGGGGCGTTAGGGAAAGGCTAGGGAAGGACCAACGTAAAACGAAATATAAATAAACAAAACTTTCCAAAGTCAATGAACGTGTGAGAGCACGTAGGTTCCTTGTTCAGATGCCCCATTATGGGCATTTATTCCTTCAGGACTCTAACCATTTCAGCATGCAGGGCCATTCCATTTCTAGCTTAGCAGTAGGTGTATGCCATCTTGCTGTAACATCCCTTTTATGGGATGACTGCTTGGTTCTGCCTGCCCTATAGATAACCCCAGTGTTATCTGAGGATTTCATGTGGTGGAGAATTTTAGAAGATTGTACCAGTGCAATCTGGGACGTCTAAGCCAGAATGTCTGAAAAAAAAGCAGGCATGTCCAGGTGCAGATGCCTCCATTGAGGACATCTGCAGGGACGTCTACCTACCTACCTGCCACTGTGGACGTGAAAATCCAGGTTAGGGGGGGGGTCAGTGAGCAGGCTAAGTGCCGCTGCAGCGCATAGCCTGCCTAACTCAAAATCGGGCCCAAATTGCTTGGGCTGTCTATCACTGAGCGTTGTTCAGTGAAGAGTGAATATGATTCATTTTCATGCTTGTACTGTATTGATTATAGCTTGAGGAAACACAGATAGACTACATGATGACAGGAATTTGAGAGTCATTTCTCCCAGCAGGATGTCCTCTGTGTTTCCTTCCAGTGGAAGTTGAAGTGCTTTCTATTCAAGCTGGGATCATGCAGGATATGGAAGATGACAGTGACAGGGCTGTATAATTAAACTAAAAAAGAACTTCATTTCTGTAAATCTTATAATTATAGTAATATAGCATTCTCCAGGAACAAGCAGGAAGTCAGTCCTCACATATGGGTGACCGGCGCCGACGGAGCCTGCGCAGAGCATTTCCCCAGCTTTCAAAGAAAGCCTTTGGGAATGCTACCACGCATGTGTGGTCCCCTTCCTGCCCAAGGGTGCCATCTTACTCAGTCTCCTTTTTTCTGCGGAGCCCAATGGTCACATGTCCTGTTTCCCCGGAAAAATTCCTTTAAAAATTATCCTTAGTTGAGTTTTGCCGGTTTGCGTACCGGTTCCTCTTCCCGCCTTCAGCTGGTGCCGTCCCCAGCACTGTTCTCGGCTTCCTTTCTCTTTTTTCATCGAGGTCTGCCTTGACCAGCGTTCATGCCCTTTTTCGTCTGGGGGTCATCAACCCCGTCTGGTGTGATCCACCATGTCTCCCGGTGGCTTTAAAAAGTGTGATCGTTGCAGTCAATTTATATCTGTCACAGACACCCACAACTGCTGCTTTCACTGCCTTGGCCCAGACCGCGACAGTACCTCCTGCAACTTGTGTCAGGCCATGACCCCTCGGACCAACAAGAAAAGGTCGGAGTTGCAGGAGAAGATGTTCCCATGTTCCAGCTTCCCCGACGCTGAGCCCTAAACCGAGCACCTCCCGTGAGGCCCGGGCATCTTCGGAGTCCCATGGCAGCGGCTTCTCCAGAAAGACGCTGGACCCTGGCAAGAACAAGAAAAATCCTCAACGCCTGGTAAAGTCCTGCGGAGGGACTCGGGTGACTCTGAGCAGCACCCCCCAAGGTCTCTAGGAAGGAGTCCTCGGCCGGTGGTGACCACGCGAAGCTCCCCAAGACCACGGTCCTCATCAAGGATGCGCTCGCTAGAGCACCAGAACCGAGCCCAAAACCCTCGGTGCCCCCGCCAAAAGCTGTGGAGCCTTCTGGCATCGAGGCCAGAATGGCGGTCTTGGAACAGAGTATCTCTGCCATCCTGACCATGCAGCAGGCAATGATGACAGGTTCATCTGCATCATCTGCCCTGACAACTGGGCGCCTGACTGCGATGGCGTCCTCGGGTGTCGAGCCAGACCCCGAGCGCTATTGGCCTTGGGCTGGCCCTCGACACCAATCAAGATCCCGGTCCCGATCCTCGTTTGTCTGGTCTTCCCCGACTTGTTTCCGGGAGTCTGATGCAAGACCGGTCGGGGAATTTTGGTTCCCCGATGCAGGCCCTGCTGCATGGGAGCTCCGAGCCTCGGACTCCTTGATGCCCTCTAAGTCAGACTGGGAGGCTGACGTTGAGGTCTCTCTCAAGACTTCTAGACACCGAGACATCCCCTCAGATATCCAATGCCATTCCCCACCCGAGGACGTGGCATTCCACGACTTCATCCGGGACATGGCCCAAGCCATCTTGGTCCCGACCGAGTCTGAGGAGGACCAGTTCACCAAAGAACTGGAGATCCTCCAGTATGAGTCTCTGCCAAAAGAGGCTCTGTCGGTGCTGGTGCCGAACGGTTGCTTCTACAGATGTGGGAGGCCCCGGCCTCAGTGCTGGTGGTCAGCCGATGCCTTCCACCGCGTCAAGAGGAGTCTAGGCTTCCACAAGGCCCAGCTCCCCCACATTTCCATGGTGGTGGAGTCTTTGATGCAAAATCTCAAGAGCCAGAAGACTTATTCTTCTATATCCCCGGGTAGAAAGGACAGAGCCCTTGACACCCTAAGGTGCAAGTGCTTCCAGGGGTCTATGCTGGGCTGCTGGATACAAACCTATGAGCTCTACATAGGGATGTATCTTAAGAGCCTCATTCAGGAGCTCGCATGCTTCTCAGCAGGGCTCGTTGGGGAACTCTTGCAATGGTTCCAGACCTAAGTGGTCACCATCTGGGACTACTCTAAGTTTCTGTCCCCGGCCACCTATGATGGTTTCGAGGTAGTAGCTACAGGCATCAGTGCCCAGTGCCAGGCCTGGCTACATACCTCGTACCTTGAGCAATGGATCCAGGAAAAGCTGCTGGATGTCCCCTACACCGGGAAGAACCTGTTTGGGAAACCTATGGCTGACAAGGTAGCAACCAGGCAAAAACTCTCAAAGACCTCTACCCTTCCCCGTAAGAAAATCTCAGGGAAAAGGCCAACTTTCTTGAGAAAGAAGGGCCATTTCCATAAGAGTCACCAATACCAAACCTTCCCAAGCCAGCAGCAGAAGCGATCCCAGCCCAAGGGCCAGGGCTATGGACCCAGGAAGCCAAAGGGTCCCAAACCGAAGACACCAGCCCTGGCTCAACCTGGCGGGAGCTTTTCACTCCCAGGGTGGGCCTCCCTCCCCCTGGGAGACCCTCACCAGCCCACAGGGGGCCTCCTGGCACTCCCTTTGCCCACAGGTGGCCCGAGGTCACCTCGGACCAGTGGGCACTGTGTGAGGTGAAGTAGGGTTACCACCTCCGCTTCCACCTGCCACCCCTGGGGCATTTTCCAGGAGAACCAGTGCGACCTCTCCTTCACCAGACCCTCTTGCTCTCAGACCTAGCAGGTCTACTAAGGGACAGGGCAGTAGAACCTGTTCCCCAGCACCTCTGGGGCAAGGGCTTCTACTCAAGGTACTTTCTTGTCCCCAAAAGAACTGGGGTCTCGGGTCCATCCACTACCAATACAGGGTACTCCTCCTTGGCTTCACCAAGAGTGTTCACACAGTGCCTAGCAGTGGTAGCCTCCCATCTGCGTCTACAAGGGGTGTTCGTCTTCCCCTACCTGGACGACTGGCTCATCAGAGCTGTCACAGCTGCAGAGGCCAGTCAGGGCACAGAACATACCATCCTCATCCTGCAGCACCTGGGGTTCATCATCAACTATTCCAAATCACATCTATCTCCAGTGCAGGACCTAGAGTTCATTGGTGCTCAGCTGGACACGGTGCGGGCCAGAGCCCTTCTCCCTCAGGACAGAGCAGAACACCTCAAACAGCTGGTGGGGAAGGTCCAACAATGAAGAATGGTGCCAGCTTGTCTCCTCCTCCACCTGCTGGGACACATGGCGTCTACGGTCCATATAACACTCCTAGCCCACCTGCACATGCGGACAATCCAGTGGTGCCTGCATTCTCAGTGGACCCAGACCACGGGCCGACTCCGGGACAGGGTCAGGGTCTCCCACCAGCTGGCGAGGTCCCTCGACTGGTGGCAAAATATGGGCCTCCTCCGGGCAGGAATGCCCTTCCAGGCGCCCCCACCGCAGAGTTACCCTGACCACAGATACCTCTCTCCTGGGCTGAGGAGCTCATTGCGGAGTTCATTGCACTCAGGGTTGCTGATACAGGAAGGAGTCTCTATTACAGATCAACCTCCTGGAACACCGGGCGGAATCCCTCGCCCTAAATGCATTCCACTCCCTCTTGCGGAACAGACTTGTGCTGGTTCAGGCAGACAACCAGATCGCAATGTTCTATATAAACAAGCAGGGGGGCACTGGCTTGTACTCCCTCTGCCAGGAGGCTGTAACCCTCCTTTGCTTTGCAATGCACAATGGCATGCTTTTGCAAGCAGTCTATCTTCTGGGCCAGGACAACTACTTGGCAGAGTCCTGTGCCTTCACAAGTGGCGTCTCGACCCTGCAGTGGCGGAGAAGCTCTTCCACCTTTGGGGCTGGCCCGAGATGGACCTCTTTGCCTCTCTGGACAATGCACAGCTGGCTCGCTTCTGCTCCAGGCAGCTGCACTCACAGAGGGTAGTAGCATGCGTACCTGATCGCATGGTCTGAGGGACTTCTGTATGCATTCCTGCCAACTCCCCTGGTCACCAAGACTCTGTTTAAAATTCAGAACGAGAGGGCATTGGTGATACTGATCGCCCCCAGGTGGCCCAGGCAACCCTGGTAACCACTACTGCTCTCGCTTTTGGCAACATTCCCATTACCCTTGGGTCAAGCTTCGGACCTCCTGACTCAGGACGAGGGCTCCCTTCTGCACCCCAATGTGGGGTCATTGACACTAACAGCCTAGCTGCTGACAGGGTAGCCTGGGCCCCACTCAACCTACCACAAAAGGTTGAGGAGATCCCGCTAGCCTCCAGGAAGCCCTTCACAAGGAGGGCTTATGCTTTAAGTGGTGCAGGTTCGCCTTGTGGTGCACAAATAGGAAGGAGAACTCATTCTCCTGCCACATCCAGCTGGTACTCCAGTACCTAGTGCATCTGTTGCGTGCAGGGCTGAAATCTAACTCAGTCTTGGTGCATCTGAGTGCCATAGCCACTCACCACCACCCAGTAGGGGGAAAGCCCTTATTCAGCCAGCCCCTGATTTCCAGATTTCTATGGGGCCTTCTGCTTTCCAAACACCCTGTCCACCCCCTGATGGCAGAATGGGACCTCAACGTGGTGCTCTCCCAGCTGACCAGACCACTGTTCAAGCCACTGGCCACTTGCCACCTCAGATACCTATCTTGGAAGGTGGCCTTCTTGGTGGCCCTGACTTCAGCTTGCAGAGTTAGTGAGCTTCAAGCACTGGTGGCAGACACCCCATACACCATGTTTGTCAAGAACAGGGTAGTGCTTCGCACTCACCCTAAGTTCCTCCCGAAGGTGGTATCCCGGTTTCACCTCAACCAGGAGGTCGTACTCCCCACCTTCTACCTGTGGCCTCATACCAGCAAGGAGGAGCTCATACTCCATACACTGAACTATAAATGGGTCCTGTCCTTCTATCTGCAGCAGACCCAGGGCCACCGCAAAGCATCTCAGCTTTTTGAGTGACCCCAGCAGACTGGGGCCACCTGTAACCAAGCATACCCTATCCTCTTGGATGGTGCTGCATTGCTCTCACCTAAGAGCGGTAGGGCCTCTCCCTGGAGCACCAGATCACAGTGCATCACATGACGGCGATAGCCACATCAGTGGTCCACCTCCATTCTGTGCCAGTAACAGAAATTTGCAGAGCTGCCACTTGGTCAACCATTCACACATTCGCAGCATGCTACTGACTGGAAGGCAAATCCTGCAGGGACAGTGCCTTTGATCAGGCAGTGCTGCATAATATTCTCGGAGTGTAGGCCTCTCCTGCCCTCCGACCCTTCTGTGTTCAGGCTACCGGAGTGATAGTGTTGCTGAACGCTAGGATCTTGCAGAGTCTCTCAGCAGGGACTTACCTTCTGCAACTCATGGCCATCCATCTGGTCACCGTTGGTACTGTTGTGGTTTTATCCTTGGCTGCCTGGAACTAGGGAGTTTCATATGTGAGGACTGATTTCCTGCTGCTTCTCGGAGAAAGCGTAGTTACTCACCTGTAACAGGTGTTCTCCGGGAACAGCAGGAATCGGTCCTCACAACCCTCCCTCTTCCCCTTGAGGTTGCCGTCCTTCTGTTTTTTGTTTGACTGATGTCTTAGCTATGTTATCTGACCAAGCAAGATGGCACCCTTGGGCGGGAAGGGGACCACGCATGTGTGGTAGCATTCCCAAAGGCTTCCTTTGAAAGCTGGGGAAATTCTGCGCTCCGGCTCCATCGGCACTGATGTCACCCATATGTGAGGACTGATTCCTGCTGTTCCCGGAGAACACCTGTTACAGGTGAGTAACTATGCTTTTTCTCATGGTATTAATGAGGCATTTGGTATATCTAAGATCCTCCATTTTCCTGTGGTAGCTCTGGACTAGATTCTCTGGCAGGGGTTGGAAAGTTCAGTGGTAAGTCTATGGAATATTAATATAATTTACATACAGTTTACCTTTAGCATTCAAAATATGTTTCTTTAAAAAATAAAATAGTTTTCTAACCTCTGTGATATACCTGAATATATTTTTATTCTTTTTTAAAATTTTATTTCCTTTCTCCGCTTGTTTTGCCTTTTTCCATGTTTTTATTTTTTACCAATTTGTCTTAAATTCACTTCCTTAACTCCTTTCATACTATACCCTTACACTCACTATTGCCTATTTTGATTACTCTCCAAGGTGCCTCTAGTTTTACTTTGAAGTATCTCCTTTTTCTCCTTCCCTGCTAGAACATCCCTTTAATCTGTCTTTTCTCTGTTTCATCTCTTCTTCATGTTGCCCTCATATTTGCCTCTTTTGCTTTGTGTCTTTCCCCAGCTGCCCTTATTCCCCCCTTTTCCCTTCCCTCCTTTTCCAAAGCTTTCATGCTTCCCTTCCCTAGCTTCACCCCAGATATCTCCATCCTCTCCTCCATCGCTCACTGTTCGTGCTTTGCGAACTGCAGTGCTCTGTTTACTGTGTGCTATACAGAATCGGGAAGAGTGCAGCAGCAAGTTCTGCGACGAGGGGACATGGGATGAGGGTGAAGGGAGATAGATTCAGGAGTGATATGCGGAAATATTTCTTTACGGAAAGAGTAGTGGATCCGTGGAATAGTCTCCCAGTGGAGGTGGTAGAGATGAGGACAGTAACTGAATTCAAAAAAGCATGGGATAAACACAGAGGATCTCTAAAGGTAAAAAGGGGACTGTTGTAGTTGTTGTTATGGAAGGACAGACTAGATGGGCCTTGTGGTCTTTTTCTGTCATCATGTTTCTATGTTTCAACGTAGGATAAACAGTGAGTGGAGAAGCAGCCTCAGTGGTGACACTGGGTGGGAACTGCAGGTGCAGCAGAGCCAGCCTCAATGGACGGGAGGGTGGATGAGCAGTTCATCAGTATTCCACAGCCAGATACGAATTCTGTGGTTCAAGACAAATTCCACAGCACTTCATGCAGTTGTGAGATCACAGCAAATTTGACACCTCGATTTTATTTCATTTCTATATAAAGCATCGAAATGACCGATTTCTAATTCTTGCTCCTCTTGAGGTCAGTGTTCAGAAAACGTTATGTGAATGAAATGAGATTTTATCCACATAGCCTCACCCTCTAAAAATATTACCCCTTTGTCGTGGCTACCTTTGTCTACTCAAAGTTACCCAGACAACAAGGGGGCAGGACTGGAGGCATGGCAAGGCGTACCAACATAGTTAGCCAGATAACACCATATTGAGCACTTTGTTGCTAAATGTTTGCAGAAAAGTCAATCGGCACAAATAGTAGGCCTCAAGGTTAGCCAGCTGCCTGGATATTTAACCAAACATTTCAGACAAGTTATCCCGTTAGCTTACCTGCTCTGAATAAAGGCTCTATTGCTTCCTTTGATATAGAAGTGCTTTATATATTAGAGAAGTATAATATATAAAGAGAATCTTTTAAGAACTACATTTACAGATAAAAATTATGCGTATTTTTTTCTCAGCAAGCTTTGATAGATTTTACAGTTGAAATTTGCATATATTTCTGCTTTGAAGGAAAAATATACATATGCATTTACAATTGCTATTTGGGATGCATTCATTTTCCAGATTAAAATACATGCATATATTTGAATTTTGAAATGCGTGGGTGCAAGTGCAAATTCCACCCCATCCCTGTCTCTTTGGTGGATTAAAAAATATGCTTATGAAGGCCGTACTCATGTACTTTTACCTTGGGTGGGCAATTTTGTAAGATCCCAATTCTGGGTGGAACTGGCTCTGATAATTACATAGAAAATGCAATGATTTTGTTGGTTTTATATTACGATGGGACATAATTTGCTATCAATGACATCATTGTTAAAATGTTCTCTTTGTTATTTGCACAGAAGCTGCTATCAGTTAACTGTAAGTGCATTTTCAGCTGCAATTCACTCAGCTAAATTTAAAACAGCTTGTCCCTAAGTGTTTCCCCCTCCCCCACAAAGCCTAACCATGCCTGCCCTTTCATGAGTGGCTAAATGTAGCCTCCTAGTTTTACCCCTATGGATCTAGCAGGATAACTCCTTAGTCAGATCTATCTGAAAATCAACTTCTACTGCATATTACACAGTCTTGGAAAATGGAGAGTAATATATGTACTTGTGGCACAACCTAAATAAACAGAAGTTCACCTTTCACAAAGCTTTTTACTCAGATTATCCCTGTTCATTATGGTTGAGCATACTTGCTTTATATTGTTAAAAAAGGGAGACATCCTGGAATTAACCTAACCAGTCACTGTGACAAAAAGAAATGATATCTAGGATTTATCCTTTGGCCTATGTTGGGGGAAAGACTCGTTTTGGGGGCAGTTTTCAGTCTGTTTAGTTGCAGGACGTTGCATCTAAGCAGGCAAAGGAGTGGAGGAGACGCTTAGAGGGGCAGGTTATGAAATGGGAAAGTCAGGGTTCAAATCTCACTTCTCCCCTGACACTCTGTGGCCTTAGTTACGTTGCTTCACTCGCTTTTCCTTAGGTACAAGTGGGGCAAGAAAATTATCCCATACTTAAATATTTAACATGCTTTGAGTTTAGTTTTGGAAAAGGTGAATAATACATTTAAAATACGAATCCAAGGGCATACAAATTTTTCCTTTGAAAATTGCCCTGGATGGAAGGTACCCATGAACCTTTGCTCTTATTCTGTGGGTAAAATGCCTACGAAAAATAATCCATGCCGATTTGAAAATGCACTCTACATGTCCTTTTTTCTGTGCACGTCATAAAATACACCCACTCTGGGAATGCTTCCCATCAGTCCTAATAAAAAAGTGTGCACTGTGGAATTCATTGCATATTTTTAGCCAGATTGAGTGAGGACAGTTTATCAGACAACTGACTTACCTGAGTAAATCCCTATTTACCTATGTAAATGGCTTTGTAAATTGCCTTCTTTGAGCATGTGTGTTTACCTGATATCACCCGGAGTTCCACAAAGCTGTGGGCCTCTTGTTGCAATTTGTGGTCCTTAATTTCCACCATCAGACAACAGTAGCCTCCGCTGTCACTCTTGGACAGGTTGTATATAATGACTTGGAATGTTCCATGGTGGCCCGTGGTTCTCTCCACTCCGTAGTGTACACTTCGTCTCGAATGCATCTCTTTCTCACTGATATTGCGAATGTGTCTCCTCTCCGGACAGGCTGAGTGTCGGTGTTCACTGAAGTACCAGACATCATGCAGCTTGTCATGATTGTTTATCGCCCTTCCAGAGAACCTACAGGACAGCGTCACGTTCTGTCCTTCGGGGCAGGTGTACAGGATGTACGGCGCAGAGACCTTGAAAGCTTTTGTCAGACCTAAATGGAGGAATGGAAATAAAATGGGGGAAAAAACAGCATCTTAATGGAAACGGTTACACTGATACTGGACTTACATCTGATATAATCTTAAAAAACAGAGGGTAGGCCAGGGAGTGGTTCTTCAAATTACAGTACTGCTAAAGTGCTGCACTGGAAGAGAGTAGGAGTCAGGATCAAAGGCATATTACAGTAGGTATTTCTGAAATTTAAAAGGACAGTGCCTTTTGATCAGTGGCTAATAGTCTTCTTTCCAAGAGCCTTTTCTTCCTCTAAATATAAATAGTCAACCAATTAGGGATGTGTATCTGGTTCGTTAGTGCATCTTAAAAAATTTAGTGCATGCTAAATTGATTTAGCATGCATTAACATATGAATTAACATCTGTTAAGTTGATATGCTCATGTTAAGTTGTAATGTGCATTTTTAAAAAATGCATTAATATGAATGTGTGAAACAAACCGAAAAATGTCAGAAAATTGGGAAGAAAGCCAAACAAACTCAAAATTAACAGAAAACGTTTGCCATGTGAACATCCCTGGCAACCCGATCCTCTATTCGTTTATACTCCCTGTGGGTTCTGGTTAAACTTCAAGTGCTCTGTTTATATTTTATTCTTGCTATGCCTCAGTGTGTCTACTGTCCTTCAGTAAAGGCGTCATGCTCTGGAAAAAGGTCCAAACTTTTTCTATTATCCAAAAGCACTGATAAAAACCCACAGCCAACCACAGAGTAAATAGCTTTATGTTACAATTCTTCGGACTCCGTTGATTAATGCCTGTATAATTATGCCTCATTTCCTCAGCATTTTCCCTCCGCATTCATTAATTCTGAAAAAGTATCTTATACCACGTAATCCATAATGAAGCTCACAATACTCACATATTCTATTCCTTCAGAGTTTAAAACCATAGGTTTACACCATGGTCCTTAGTAGAAGCTAACAAACTTCGACCAAGGAGCAGAACAATGAGGGTGGTTACCATTTAAGTACAGTATTTCATTCCATAAAACCTAATGACCACTTCATGGACCTTTCAAAATTTATACAGTCAGACTTCCCTATGCATATGGGGTAATATCCTATGTGAGAAATTCAGATGATATATTGCTAAACATTTAAGCTAGAGGATAGGGGTGGTACATGGATGTAATGCATTCAAGATGCCCCCCCACCAATAGCATGACAGTAGTGGGGAAAATAACAAAAGAAATGATTGACGTAAGCCACTCAGAAATAAAGCAAAAAGGAAGACTAGGCACAAGGCTATACAGACCATAAAATCAAGCTGACAAAAAAATTGTTGGAAAAAGATGAGCACAAGCACAGACTATAAACAATAAAGTTCTAGACCTCTAAGGAGGCGGAGAAGAACTTAGATATTGTCGCTATTATTGAGACGCGGTTCAGTAAGGTCCATGAATGGGATAGAGCAATAGCAGGTATAATCTCTTTCGCAGCGACAGAGACAGCCAAAAAGGGGAGAAATTTAACTGTTTATTACAAAACCAATATTAAAGCAACTGAAATGGGTAAAGGAAGAAACAATGTGGATCGTCTTGGCACTTCTCTCCACGCAGGTGCCATCTACAGATCTCCAACTGAAATGGAGAAACTGGACAGAGAACATAAGAACATAAGATATGCCATACTGGGTCATGCCAAGGTCCATCAAGCCCAGTATCCTGTTTCCAACAGTGGCCAATCTAGGTCATACGTACCTAGCAGTTTCCCCAAAAGACACAGGTTCCACAATGCTTGTACTGGGTCAAGCATTGATATCCTGGGTCCCTTCTTATTAATGGTTTATGGACCTTTCCTCCAGGAACTTGTCCAAACCTTTTTTAAATCCAGCTACACTAACAGCCTTTACTACATCCTCCAGTAACAAATTCCAGAGTTTGAAAACACATTGAGCGAAATAATATTTTCTTTTATTAGTCTTAAATAGTTTACCCTGTAGCTTCATTGCATGTCCCCTAGTCTTTCTATATTCTATAACATATAGTGGAGGAGTGGCCTAGTGGTTGGGGCAAGGTACTTCAGGCCAGAAGGTCAGGGGTTCAAATCCCACTAGAGGACAGCAACCTTGGGCCGGAAGGACTGGGGTTTCTAGTCCCACAGGTGCTCCTTGTGGTCTTGGGCAAGCCACTTAACCCTCCATAGCCCATGTTCCCTGTAAAATAGTTATCTCCAAGTTATAATGCCCTGTTCAATGTAATTTCAGTTTGTTCAATGTAAACCACACTGATGCAGAATAGCACGGTATATATGAGAATGTAAATACAGTCAAACCTCAGTTTTCATGATTAATCCGTTCGAAAAAGTCTGACTAAAACCGAAACGTATGAAAACTGAAGCAATATTTCCCATAAGAAATAATGTAAATCCAATTAATCCGTTCCAGACACCCAAAAATATTCACAAAAAATACATTTTATAGAGAATAACTATATTTTTACATACAGAAAACAATGAGAAATAAATATAAATGACTAATGAAATGGATAAATGAACATTTAACATCACTGAAAGCAAGCTAAGTACAGTACTGTACAGTACAGTATGTTAACAGCCACCCCTGACAAGCTGCTGTGCCCAGCTCTCTTCGGAATCACATTGGATTCAGCCCATTAAAATACCTTTACATTATCTGCTCAATGCTTCAGAATGGCAGAAAATCTTAATGATATAGCTTCAGACGTACCCTGCAAGAAAAAGAACTGCCTCCCACATTCATGCAACATCTCCTGCTTACGTTGACAGCTTTTCTTCCCTGCTACCTCCGAGCCTGAGGGGGCGCTCCAGAGAACGGGCAGGCAGTGGACGAGATCGGGGCCTTCCTCTCTGCGCAATCCTTGCCTCTCTGACTCTGACCAGGCTCGAGGATGTGTTTCATTTACGTGCTCAGCTGGCTTTCGCTTCTCATCACGCTGGCGATCGGTGAGTCCGGGGGGCAGTGCTGCCGGGACCGGGCGGGCGTTCCGGCAGTGTATACAGACCGGTGTGCAGCGCGAGGGTGTATGTATTTACAGTACTGTACTTTACGAAAACCGAGGCGATGTACGAGAATCGGGACAAAATCTCAGTCAAAAAAGACGTTGAAAACCGAAGCGATGTATGAGAACCGGGACAAAATCTCAGTCAAAAAAGACGTTGAAAACCGAAGCGTATGAAAACCGGGGTAAATGAAAACCGAGGTTTGACTGTAAATAACATAAACAATCGATCTACATTTACCCATTCTACTCCGTTCATTAATTTATAGACTTCTATCATATCTCCCCTCAGCCGTTTCTTTTCCAGGTTAAAGAGCCCTAACCTTTTTAGCCTTTCTTCATAGGAGTATCCTTCCATCCCCTTTACCATTTTGGTGGCTCTTCTCTGAACCTTTTCTAATAACGCTATATCCTTTTTAAGATACGGCGACCAGAATTGCACACAATATTCAAGGTGCGGTCTCACCATGAAACGATATAGAGGCATTATAATATCTTTTGTTTTATTTTCCATTCCTTTCCTTATGATACCTAGCATTCTATTTGCTCTCTTGGCCGCCGCTGCACACTGGGCGGAGGGTTTTAACATGTTATCCACAATGACGCCTAAATCTTTTTCCTGGGTGGTGGTGGTTCTAATGTGGAACCTTGCATCGTGTAACCATAATTTGGGTTGTTTTTCCCTAGGTGCATAACTTGCTCTTGTCCACATTAAATTTTGTCTGCCATTTTGATGCCCATTCTTCCAATTTATCAAGATCCTCTTGCAATTTTCCACAATCCTCTTGGGTTTTAACAACTTTAAATAGTTTTGTGTCATCTGCAAATTTGATAACCTCACTCGTTATTCCCTTTTCCAGGTCATTTTTGAATATGTCAAAAAGCAGCAGACCCAGCACAAATCCCTGGGTTACACCACTATTCACCTTTCTTCATTGGGAAAATTGGCCATTTAGCCCTACCCTCTACTTTCTATCTTTTAACCAGTTCCTGGTCCACAGTAGTACACTGCCTCCTATCCCATGACTCTTTAGTTTTGCCAAGAGTCTCTGATGAGGGACCTTGTCAAAGGCTTTCTGAAAGTCCAGATACACTGTATCAACCGACTCACCTTTGTCCACCTGTTTATTCACACCTTCAAAAAAACATAACAGATTAGTAAGACAAGATCTTCCTTGTCTAAAGCCATGTTGGCTGTCTCCCATTAGGCCATAACTATCTACATGCTGAGTAATTTTGTTCTTGATGATGGTTTCTACCATTTTTCCCGGTATTGGCGTCAGGCTCACCGGTCTGTAGTTTCCTGGATCATATATGTCCAAATGTTGAGAATGAAGCAAAGGGTGCTGTTGCTGGGAAATTTCAACCTGCCAGATATGGACTGGATCATTCCATCTGCAGAACTGGTAAAAGTAGAGAGATCATGTCTGCCTTTCAAGGGGATGTGCTCAGAGAAATGGTGATTGAACCCACAAGAGAAGGGGTGACACTGGACTAGTACTCACAAATGGAGAAAGTACGTCTAATGTTGCCGGCAACTTGCACATCGGGCGCACCTCTTCTCTCCAGCTCCTAATAAGGGGGTGGGGGGGGGGGCATTTCACGATTTGCATGGCCTTGGGCGTCTGTCTACCAGGGCAGCAGTGATCATCATAAGGTATGGTTTACTATAAAAGCAAACCCGGAATCACAGAGCTCAAAGTCTTGGGTGCTGAGTTTAGTAAAACGGGGAAGTACCTGAAGGAGGAGCTAGCAGAGTGGGAGGAGATAAGGGAAGTAGAAGGACAATAGGCTAAACTGAAAGGAGCTGTACAAATTGGAACAGATTGTTATGCAAAGAAAGTAAATTAGAGCAAGAAGATAAAGGAAACTAATGTAGATCTCCAAGGAAGTGGCTGAAAAAATAAAGACAAAAAAGGTAGCTTTCACAAAATACAGATAAGAAGAGGAACAGAGAAAAGAATATTGGGTAAAGATGAGAAAGACATAGAAAGAAATTAGGATGGCAAAGCACATGTGGAATTAAAAATGGCTAAAGATGTTATGGAAATTGACCTTTATTTTTCAGATGTCAGAGAAAGGAGAAAAGCCAGAGGTAGAACTGTAAGACTGAAAGGTGCTGAGGACCAATGAGTGGAGATTGACCAGGAAAAAGTAGAAATGCAACCCCCCCCCCCCCAAAAAAAAAAAACCCCAAACCTCCCTCTTATGTTCAGTATTCACGGACGAAAACCCTGAAGAAGGACCACAGATGATTAGCAAATGAGAATGGAGCAGATACAAGATGAGTGAGGCAAAATCCACTGTAGATAAAATGCCAAATGACAGTACAAGTGGGGGAGCAATGAACCAGCAAAGAAAGTTGAGATGGTCTTTAATATCTATGTCACAATTTTAAAACATTGAGAAACAAACCAGTACTCTAAGAAAGCAACCAAATACAAGTCTAATGTACAATAGGTTTTGGCAAAACTGCCTGCATCAGAGGCTGATGAATTCTTCTCTGTCCATGGATCACTGAGAGATGAGCTGCTTTTTTTCAAGGAAAGTCTAGGAGCCAGAAAAGCACAATCAAAAAAGAAAAAAGAAACCCTTTAAAAGAAACCTTAACAAGAAATAAGAGAAACCAAGATCAAAGAAAGGGAAACAGGAAGGAACAAAAGGAAACTGGGTATGAGTCCCACTGGCTCTCCTTGTGACCTTGGGCAAGTCACTTTGCCCTCCATTGCCTCAGACGAAAAGGCCTAGCAATCTACTTCTAGCCATACCCTGCCAAGAAAACCCAAGGGTTGCTGGGTTGCCAGGAGTCAGCTTTGACTTGATGGCACTTAACACACACACATGCAATATTTTTTTTATTCTTGTGGTGTTGGCATTGTGTTGTGTATGGTGTGGAATATTGTGCTGGTGTTTTATGGTGGTGTGTTGAGTGTGATGTGTGTGTTGCATATTGTTTTGTATGCATGTGTGTCATTTTGTATGTGTATGTTGCTTGGGGGTGTTGTTTATTGTATTGTGTGTTTTGTTGTGCATTTGTGCTCTTTGTGTTGTGTGTTATATGGGTATTGTGTTGCATGTATATGCTATGAGGTCTATTCTGACCTGCTATTCATCCCCCTTTCTGTCCCTGATGAAGCCTTCCTGTACGAACAGGGAATTTAGACAGGGAGGCTTAGACAGGGGCGTAAAGGGGCGGTGCGGAGGCAGAGTTAGCGCGGGCAGTGGGCGGTCCGTGACCCTGGACATACAGGGCTGATTCTGAAGTCAGCCCTGTACATCCGGGGCTGGCAGACTAGACGGCGGACTTATTCCAACCTGGAGATGGAATAAGTCCCCCTAGACGTCAGGGGATGGGAGGGCCGGCCAGCGCCAAAAGGTGGAGGGGGTGCAGGAGATTCCCCGCAGCCTGACCCTGGCCATGGGAGGCCAGATCAGGGGTTGGGCTGTGGAGAATGAAGAAAGTGGTCAGTGACTGGGAATTGCGGCTCCTGAATGGAGCCACAGTGCCATGGCAACTGGATGCCAAGGCGCCGTGGCTCCATTGAGGAGCCTGACTGAGTTAGCCGGGCACGGGCCTGTATATGCAGGCCAATTGGAATCGGGTCCCGGCCTGCATGTACAGACTTAGATGCAATTCTGATCCCGTGGGGGCTAGATGTGCCCCACGGGATCAGGAATTGCATCTCCCTCTGTGCGTCCGGTTCTGACCAGACACACACAGACCTGGGACGTACACGCTGGAATAGACCTCTCTGTGTTTGTATTGTGTTGCATGTATTTTATTTTATGGATATGTGCATGTGAAGATCCCCAGGTTGCAAAACAATATGACAAAGCAGTGGCCAAAGTCAGAAGGATGCTGTGCTGCATGTTGTTGTTGAGTGCCATCCAGTTGATGTCAACTAATGGCGAACCTGTGGATAGTTGTCCTAAACTGTGTTCAGTCTTCAGTCAGGTGGCTAATTATTGATAGAGTGACATCCATAGCAGCTGCTATTGTATTGATCCATCGCATTGCTGGCATTCCTCTTTTGCATTGACCTTCAACCTTGCCAAGCATGATGTCTTTCTCTAATGATCTTTCTCCTAGCATGATGTGTCCAAAGTATGAAAGTCAAAGCCTTGTTTTTTGAGCTTATATGGAAAGCTTAGGTTTGATCTCCTCTAGTTCCAACTGATTTGTTAATAGGGCAGTCCATAGTATGCACAGTATTCTTTGCCAGCACCATAATGTATGCAGTACCTGCTTATATAGTAATTGTAAACCGCTCTGATGCCCTTCAGCCTGGGCGGTATATCAAGAATTGCATAAACATAAACATAAACATAATTTGAAGGTACTGATTTTCTTCCCGTCTTTCTTCTTCATTGTCCAACTTTCACATCCATATGACATTATTGAAAATGCCATGGCTTGTACAAATTGAATCTTCGTATACAGAGATATGTCGCTGCTCTTGGGAATGTTGTTTAAATCCTTCACAGTCGTACTGCCAAGAGCAATACGTCATCAGATTTTTTGACTGCTTGTTGTTTCTTTATTGATTATTGATCCTCACAGGATAAGGTTGTACTATTTCTATTTCTTCTCCATCAAAGATGAAATGATTGATTTTGTTAAGGTGCAAGCCAATTTTAAGACTATGTTCCTTGATCTTGATAAGCAGATGTTTCAGATCATCTTTACTTTCAGCTAGTAATGTTGTATCATCAGCATAAAGAAGCTTGATGAGTCTTCCACTGCTGTTCACACATCGGTTATCTTCATGCAGTCCTGCTTTTCTGATGATTTGTTCAACATATAAATTAAACAGATAAGGGGAAGTGTGCAGCCTTGTTGTACACGTTTGCTGATTTGAAACCATTCTGTTTCTTCTTGTTCTGTTCAAACTGTTGCTTTTCGATCAACGTAAAGGTTGTGTATGAGAACTATCAGGTGTTCTGGTATACCCATGCTTCTTAATGTGGCCCAGAACTTTTCATGGTTTACACAATCAGAGGTCTTGCTTTAGTCAATAAAACACATCTAGATATCCTTTTGTCTTTTCAAGGGATCCATCTCACATTTGTGATAATATCTCTTGTTCCTCATCCTTTCCTGAAGTTTTTTCTTGCACTTCAGGCAATTCTCATTCCAGGTATGGTCATAGCCATTTGAGTAGAATCTTGCTGGTATGTAGGATTAGAGCAATTGTGCATTAATTTCCATAGTCAGTTGGATCACCTTTCTTCAGCATTGGTATAAACACAGATTTTTTCCATCAGTTGACCATGATGTTGTCTTCCAAATTTCTTGGCAGAGCCTTGTAAGTATTGTAACAGCTGCATCAGATTGCTGTAATACTTCATTGAGAGTGCCATCAATGCCCAGTGCTTTGTTCTTTGATAGTGCTTTCAATGCTGTTTCAAATTTTTTCTTTCATTAACAACAGTTCCTGATCATAAGGTGCAGGTTGAAATGGCTGTTAAAATCTACTTGATCTTTATGATAAAATGACTCTGAGTATTTTTCTACCTTTTCTTGATCTTCTAAAGGGTATGTTTACTAATCAGCGGTAGAGACTTCCATGCGATATTGGAGCCGCGATATCTCATGGAAGCCTCTACTGCTGATTAGTAAACATATCCCTAAGTGTCATTCAGCATGGATCCTTGAGCATCTTTTAGCATTCTAGCTCAATGGTGGAATTTTCTCTTTCTCTTTTAGCTTTTGGAAAGCCAAACGTGTTCTTCCTCTAATAGTTTTTTATTCTATCTCCTTGCATAGTCATTGTAGTACTTCTCTTTGTCTCATCTTGATGCACATTGGAAATCTCTGTTAAGTTCTGTGATTATGTCTCTTACTCCACTGGTTCTAGTTTCTCTGTGCTTCTGAGCAATTTTCAGAGTTTCTTCATCCATTTTGGCCGTTTGTGCTTTTTCACCTTTTGCAGAGACTTTTCACTTTCTTTGAGCACAACTTTCTTGATGTTATCTCATAACTCTTCTGGTACTCTGTCATTTGTATCCAAAGAGGTGAATTGATTTTGCAGACAGTCTTTAAATTCCAGTGGTTTATTTTCAAGATCATATTTTACAACACTGATAAGTAGCTTGCTCTTTTTCAGCTTTAACTTGCGTTTACATACTTGATAGCTGGTGATCTGTACCATAGTCAGCCCTTTGTTTTGCCTTTGTTGATGTTATTGAGCATTTCCATTGGTGACTTCCACAGATGTAGTCAATTTGAATATTGTATAATCCATTGGGCAAAGTCTATGTGTACAGTTGCCACTTGTCTCACTGGAAGAAGATGTTTGAGATAAATAGAATTCTGCAAGAAAGACAATCAGTCTTTCTCCAACTTCATTTCTGTTGCCAACTCCATATTGTCCAACCACTTTACCTTCTTTGTTTCTATAGTTGTGCTCAATGATGAGACATGATGAGTCAGTGGAGGAGAGAGCCAATGGGTCAATAACATGAAGATTTCTGAAACTGTTGGAGGAGACAGGGTGAGGTTGAGGTGGTGAGTGATGAAGAGTGAAGCTTAGCAGGTGATGGTCCAGTAAGTGAAGAAGTGAGATACAGAAGTTTAAGGGTAATCAATTAGAGAAGAAAACAAGATCAGGGCAGTAGAGCAAAGCTGGAGGTTGAATGATGAGGTAAGGGAGAGGAACTTTAAAGCATAATGGTCAGAGATGTAATCAACATGAATGTTAAAATCCCTGAGAATAAGGGAGGGAGAAGATGAATCCAGAAAGAAGGAAAGCCATGAGTCAGTCAGAGAGAAAGATAGAGGTAGACTTGTTAGGGGGTCGATAAATAACTGCTAATCGGAGAGGTAGTGGAGTAAAAGCTGGATGGAATGGACTTCAAAGGAGGGAAAGGAATGAGACTGAAGCAGGAAGGATTGCTTGTTTATTTATTTAACAGGTTTTTTATACCACTTTATCATTTTAGTCAAAGCGGTTTACATTGTAACTTAAACTTGATAATGTACATTAAATAGGGACATTGATAACTTGCCATGGCCTCAGAAGAATCCAAGTTAAGTAATCTGTGCAAGGCCACAAGGAATGCTAGTGGGAATTGAATTCTGTCTCTTGGTTCCCAAGCTAGAGCTCTAACCACTAGGCTACTTCTAGAAGACCAACAGCTTCACCACGGCCAGTGGGGTGAGCCATGTGGGAGAATTGATAGCCACCATGACAGGGAGCAGTGACTGAAGCTGAGTCCTCAAGGAGGAGCCAAGTCTCAGTTAAAGCAAGGCAATGGAGAGCAATAGAGATAAAGAGATCATGAGTAAAAGCAAGATTTTTTGAGATGGAGTGTGCGTTCTACAAGGCACATGAGAAAGGAAGAGAGGAGGGGGAGAGGAGAGGGCTATGAATACGATTTGAACTGAGAGTGTGACAAAGGTCTAGGGGGGGCCAAGGTTGGGGTTGATATCTTCGGAAGCGAGAAGGAGAAGAGTAGAAGAGTGTGTGGCAGAGAGAAGACAGCACAGCAGTAGCAAGGGTGAGGCTGTTTCATAGAGAGAGGAGATGGATGGATAGATGAGAGGGAGAAAGTAGAGAAGCTCAAGAGCCGATGATAGGGTAGATGACAAGATGGTGCAGAAGCAAGGATGGTAAAGGGGAGATAAGAGGGATGGGCTTGAAGGTGTTGGTAGGAGGGGAGACAATTAGGAAGTATGAGCAGTAGGAAGAGAAAGTTTTGAGGAGCCATAAAGAGAGAGATGAAGAAGAGCACAGAAGTCAGAAAAAATGAAAGGATAGGTGGTAGAGATTGCAGGGGATAACGTGCACCTATGAGTAATTGTGGTAATGAGCACAGGGCGACTATAAGAGACTATAAGTCAGGGGACGGGTGGGTTGTGGGGAGTTAAATATGGTGGAGGTTCCATAATGTTGTGGTGCGGTTTTGCTGCTTCAGGAACTGAAAGCCTGGAAAGTATTAAAGGAATCATGAAATCAGAGGACTACCAAGGTATTTTGGAGCGAAATGTGCCATCAAGTGTCAGAAAGCTAGGTCTGGGTCGAAGTTCATGGGTCCTCCAACAGGACAATGACCCAAAACATACACTCAAAAGTACAAAAGAATGATTAAAAAGGAAAAAATGGATTGTTTTAAACTAGCCAGCAATGAGTCCTGATCTCAGTCCAATCTAGAACCTTTGAAAAGAGCTGACATCTGCCATTGGTAAAAGGAATCCTAGAAACATTCATGAGCTGGAACAAATCACAGTTGAAGAGTGGGAGAAACTAGCAGTAGACAGATGTATGAAACTTATAGATGGCTCCGTTTAGAGGCTTATAACAGATAAGTAACGAGTTGCTCTTTGAATGAGATTTGATGATGTCATTCTATTAAGGAGTTTATTCTCTTTTCTTTATAGCATACTATATACATCTACATCATATCGCAAATCAGAGGATACAACTATTACCTTCGACTATAAAGGGCACTTATTACCTTTACTGATTTTGTAGCAGTTTAGCGGGTATCTCTTGTAGTGCTACGTGTTAAGTGTACATTGGAGAGAGAGATGTTTGATTGATGGGGTGTATTAGTCTTTTTAGATTTGATTTGTTAGTTGATGTGAATCTCTGTGGAAATTTTAGGTGGGTAAGGTGTACTTAAGTAGTGGATTTGTCTTGGAATAAAGTATATTTATTATCATTGTTTGAGCTAAGGACCTATGATGTAAGTGTCCGCCATTTCCCTATGGTGATGTATTTCGCCAGATGGAGGGTGAGTAAAACCTGAGGTCCGGTGATAGCTTAGTGTTTAAGGATTTGAGTGTTTCAATAAATTATTACACTGAGAAAATTAATCCTGGTAATAGTGGAGTTACTAAGGGATATTTCTTTTGATTGGTATATTTAGATTTCCCTTAGGCGGTGGTTTTTTGGTGTGTATTGATTACTTACGGTACCGCAATAGCAACTAATTGGAAGGACTCCTTTGGTTTTAGTGTGGAACAAAAAAATGAGATTTTGAAACTTCCATCTTTATTGGGGGATAATGAGAAAGGGAGTCCTGATTGGGATTCATATTTGAATAAACTTAGGAGGAGCGTGAGGTTAAAACTGCACAGTCTTACCCTAGCGGAATACTGCCGAAAGAAAGTTATTCCTAAAGGTTTACGTATATGGAAGGCACCTGGTATGTTTTTGGAGGATGAGGCATTTATTTCCCGCTGGAATCAAATACTTAACAAATGCTCACTGGATTTAATGCTTCTGGTGGTTGATTCTGCACACTCTAAGAATCAGGTCCTTATTAAGGAGATTGATGAGGATCTAGGCAATTTAAAGTCCTTGGAAGACTTTTCAGAGCGTCATACCGATATTCTTAAACAAATTGAGAAATATAGGGCTGATCTGAAGGCGCAGAACGTTAAAAAAAATTTTCGGGATGAAAAACGTATGAAAGAAGGAGCTATCTACAACTGGTCTTTACGGAGAAGAAATTATTCCGAATTTTATAAAAGGAATTCTGGTGAGGGAGAGGGCAGTTCCATATATTCCTCTGATTCAAGTATGGAGGGGGGTTATTCTGATGGATCCTGTAAAATAAGCGATAAACGTCTTGAACAGCCTAAACCACAAAATAAGTCTGGAAATTTTTTGGGGCCTTCGACACGATCTCGTCGGAAAAAAGACTCTGTTCGCTTTCAGTGACTGATACTGTACTCAATTTATCTAGTGTAATGTTAACATCGGAGCAAATGAATGTTTTATCTAAAGGTTTATCCTTTATCTCCAGCTCTAGCTATGATAGCTTTTCAAGCCGTGTGGCTGTAGAATGACTCATACGTTCTCTTCAATTGAAAGCCTTTTTTGCAGATAAACCATCTGGGTTGGACTCTTCAGTAGTTAGTTTAAAATCTAAATGGGTCCCTCCAGGACCTCTTGACCCGATTATTTATACTTTTAAACATCTTTTGCTGTCGGATATACAGAAAATTGAAAATAGTCATGTGAATTTTCCTAAAAATTTGTCATCTTCTGAGTATAAAGCGATACAAGAGTTATCCAATATGCATAATATTACTATCAAGCGCGCCGATAAAGGCGGTGCGGTGGTTGTAATGGACACTTCTGCTTATGATACTGAAGTATTAGCACAACTGAATAAGACCCATCATTATAAACGATTGTTAGTAGACCCTACCGAAGCCTTGCAAAGAGACATTCTTCAGGTCACTACTATAGCCTTACAAATGGGTTTTCTTACAGAGAGAGAGAAAACTTTTCTGAATCCTCTGCACCCCAGAATACCAGCTTTTTATATCCTTCCGAAGGTGTATAAAAGTTTATCTAACCCTCCTGGAAGGCCAATTCTGTCGAGCAATGATTTTTTGCTCGAGAGAGTTGGTATTTATTTGGATACGTTTTTGCAGTCTGAGGTTGTGAAGATCCCCTCGTATATTAAAGATACGACATACTTTTTACAAATTCTTGAAGAGTTTGACGATATTAATCAAGTGACATGGCTAGCATCTCTTGATGTAGCTGCTCTTTATACTTTAATACCACAAAATGAGGCCATTCAGGTTTTGTCCGAGGTTTGGAATGCTCGACCTAGTCCACATCGAGTCCCTACAGAATTTTTAGTACAATTGGCTGAGCTGGCCTTGAAGAGGAATTATTTTGTGTATAAATGAGAATATTTTCAACAGATTTCAGGTACCGCAATGGGAGCTACGTTTGCTCCCTCTCTGGCAAACCTCTATATGCATTTTTTTGAACAACGTTATATTTACTCTTCACGGTTTTCACCATATATTTTGAAGTGGTACCGTTATATTGATGACATCTTTTTGGCCTGGAGTGGATCGCGATCCAAATTAGATGACTTTTTTTATACTTGAACGACTGTAATGTCCATATCCAGTTTGAGATTAATATTCAAGAGAATTCTCTCCATTTTTTGGATGTTGTAGTTATTAAAGGTCCTAAGAAATTATCTACTACTGTATATACTAAACCAACTGATCGAAATACGGTATTGCATTTTTCTAGTTTTCATCCAATTTGTCTTAAAGAAAGTCTTCCTTATTCTCAGTTATTGCGTTGTCGTCGTATATGCTCTTCACTACAGGAATTTTTAGAAACAAGCCAAAGTGATGATTGCTAAATTTTGTGAGAGGGGTTATCCTGTTTCTGTGTTGAAAAAGGCATATAAGAGGGATAAATTTAATCATCGTGAATGGCTTTTATGCCCTAAATCATCTAGCAATGTTTTGGAACCAGCGGATATACCTTCTACTGTGACCTGCGTCCTTCCTTTTTCGAACTTTTCTGGTCGAATCGTGACAGCACTGCATAAGCGGTGGAAACTTCTGATGACCCATCCTAAATTGTCTGGGAGCTCTCTTCGAGTGGCATATCAGAGGGGTAAGAATTTGCGGGACTGCTTATGTTCAGCGGTTCCTCGTCAACCGAGTATGACGGAAGAATTTTTTCACACAAATTGTGGTCGCTGTTCTTTTTGCAAATATATGACTGGATCTATTCCTATTCAATCTGCCCAGAAATTGTGCCACCTGTGTCAAAATACTGACTGCAATTCTACCTTTGTGATATATGCCCTTTGGTGTCCGTGTTTAAAGCTCTATGTGGGAAAAACTACTCGCTTATTGCGAACTAGATTAGCGGAACATAAATACAGTATTTCTAAAGCTCAACTTGAAACACCTCTGGTACAACACTGGCTTGCTTTCCACCATAGTTTTGAAGATCTTCTATGTACGGTTCTGGAGGTGGTGCCTGCTAATATTCGACGAGGTGATCGAGGATTACAGCTATTGCAAAAGGAGCAGAAATGGATTTATCTTCTGAATACACTGGACCCTTGTGGGTTAAATGATGAAATAGATTGGTCACTATTTTTTTAGGTTGGTTATGGCTGTTGCAGTTCTCTCGCGCTCCTCTTAGTTGTATTCGATCGTGGAGGAATGTCATTTATTGTTAAGTTGTGTTGTTATGTTATATATAAAGTTGTTGAATGGTTGTGATTCGGCTATGGTACGTGAGCCGATTGGTGGTTAGGCCTTTAAAGCTGATGACATCAGACGCCGATGCTGGCTGTTCCTAGATTAGGAGACACTATATGTGTCCTGTACTATTGAGAATTTTGTTACAAGCGATATTTTTGCACATTGGTTCCTGATGAAGCCTGGTGGCGAAAGAACGGATAGTGCGTGACAACTGTTGTATCAGCTTGTGAGAGACTGTGAGAGCGCTGAAGTGGAGTTTATAACAGATAAGTAACGAGTTGCTCTTTGAATGAGATTTGATGATGTCATTCTATTAAGGAGTTTATTCTCTTTTCTTTATAGCATACTATATACATCTACATCATATCGCAAATCAGAGGATACAACTATTACCTTTGACTATAAAGGGCACTTATTACCTTTACTGATTTTGTAGCAGTTTAGCGGGTATCTCTTGCAGTGCTATGTGTTAAGTGTACGTTGGAGAGAGAGATGTTTGATTGTATGGGGTGTATTAGTCTTTTTAGTTTTGATTTGTTAGTTGATGTGAATCTCTGTGGAAATTTTAGGTGGGTAAGGTGTACTTTTTAAGTAGTGGATTTGTCTTGGAATAAAGTATATTTATTATCATTGTTTGAGCTAAGGACCTATTATGTAAGTGTCCGCCATTTCCCTATGGTGATGTATTTCGCCAGATGGAGGGTGAGTAAAACCTGAGGTCCAGTGATAGCTTAGTGTTTAAGGATTTGAGTGTTTCAATAAATTATTACACTGAGAAAATTAATCCTGGTAATAGTGGAGTTACTAAGGGATATTTCTTTTGATTGGTCCGTTTAGAGGCTGTCATCACTTCCAAGGGTTGTGCAATTATATATTACTGAAGGTTGCCATTAATCCTGTCCAGGTCATATTTTGTTTATTTTTCTCAGAAATTACTACGTCTGAGTTGCAGAGACATCTTATTTTTGTTGTATAACTTTAAACATGCTATTACAATATTATGATGGCACACAGTTGGAATATTTGCAATTATTTCTCAAGATATTGTACAGAACATATCTAAAATGCAAGGATGCCAATGTTGACCACAACTGTAACTTTTGCATGCCAGTTGCCCATGACTATCAGTATGTCTTTTTGCATGTTCTGTCGATTTCATCATGTACTTGTTCATAGAAGTGATCAACTTCTACCTCTTCAGCAGCTACTTTTGTTGTATATACCTGAATAATAGTTGTGCTGATGGGCATTCCTCATAGACAAATAGAAATTAAGCATTCCCTGATTTCGCTATATTATATTGCAGTTCTTGTAAGTTTCTTCTTAATTATAAATGCAACACTGTTTCTTATTTATCTCTCATTTCCGGCATAGTATATCATGTGATCATCAAAGTGCCCGATGCCAGTCCATTTCAGTTCACTGTCAGCCTACAGATCGTGTTGTACATGTTCCTGTTCATTCTTTACCACCTCCGGCTTCTCTTAGTTCATGTTTCGTATGTTCAATGTCCCAATATGTAAGCCATCTATAGAGCTTCTAACTCAACCATAACCCTCGCACCCCTAGATCTCTGTCTCACTCTGAGAAGAGATCCTCATGCAACTTGTCTAATCTTATCCACATCCCTCTACTCTCCCCTTCCACTCTCCCTTTCTCTTGTGCCTTGTGGAACGCACTCTGTCTCTAATAAACTTGCTTTTACTTGTGATCTCTTTATCTCTAATGCCCTACATCTTCTTGCCTTTACTGAGACCTGGCAGCTCCCAGATGATACCACATCTTCTGCTGCTCTCTGCCACGGGGGCTATCAGTTCTCCCACACGCCTCGTCCCACTGGCCGTGGTGGTGGTGTTGGTCTTCTACTTTCTCCCTCTTGCCAATTCCAACTGATGCCCCAGTCTCACTCCTTCCCCTCCTTTGAAGTCCACGCCATTCGCCTTTTCACTCTACTTCCTCTCTGGGTAGCTGTCATTTATTGACCTCCGGACAAGTCTGCTTCTACCTTCCTCACTGACTTTGACTCATGGCTTTCCTTCTTTCTGGATCCCTCTTTCCCCACTCTTATTCTTGGCGACTTCAACTTCCATATCGATAACCCCTCTGATCCTTATGCTCTAAAGCTCCTCTACCTTACCTCCTCGTTTGACCTCCAACTTTGTTCCACTGTCCCTGCTCAACAGCATGGCTACTGCCTCGACCTTATATTCTTCTCTAATTCCTCACCCTCGAACTTCCGTAATTCACCTCTTCCCTTATCCGACCATCACCTTTTAAGCTTTAATCTTCATCTCCTGCTGCCTCAACCTCGCCCTGTCTCCTCCAACCTCTATAGAAACCTTCATGCTATTGATCCCTTGACTCTCTCTTCCACCATTTCTCCGTCTCTTTCTTCCATTCTGTCATCCAAGCATATCGATGAGGCAGTAACCTCCTACAATGCTGCACTCTCCTCAGCTCTGGATGATCTTGCTCCACCCACCCCACGTCCTGTGAGACGTTCTGCGCCCCAGCCCTGGCTTTCACCCACTACCCGCTATCTACGTTCCTGTGCCCATGTTGCTGAGCATGCTTGGCTCAAATTCCGCCATCCTGAAGACTTTCTACACTTCAAATTCATGCTTGGCTCTTTCCAGGCAGCCATAGCTCTTGCCAAACAAGACCACTATGTCCATCTGACTAGCTCTCTTACCTCTGACCCTCACCGTCTCTTTACTACTCTCAGCTCCCTCCTCAAAGTGCCACCGCCTCTTATCCCTCCCTCCCTTTCTGCCCAAACCCTGGCTGACTACTTCCATGACAAAATCCATAAGATCACCCTCCAATTCCCCACAAACTCAGCTTCTTCCCCTCCTCCCCCTTTCCACTCCCAACTCTCCCCCCCCCCCCCCCGTCCATTGCTACCCTCTCTTCCTTTCCTGTCATCTCTGATGAGGAAACTGCACACCTTCTCTCTTCCTCCAAACTCACCACCTGCTCCTCTGATCCTATCCCCACCCATCTCCTAAGCCCCATCTCCTCCACCATTGTCCCTTCCATCTCTCATATTCTCAACCTTTCGCTCTCCACTGCTAAGTCTCCTCAGACTTCAAGCATGTTGTGGTCACACCTCTCCTCAAGAAACCCTCACTCAGTCCCACTGATCCTTCTAATTATCGACCCATCTCTCTCCTTCCCTTCATTTCTAAACTACTCGAACATGTGGTTCACCACCGCTGCCTCGACATCCTCTCCTCTCACGCTCTCCTGGATCCCTTGCAGTCTAGCTTTCGTCCTTTACACGCCACTGAAACAGCCCTTGTCAAAGTCTCCAGTGACTTGTTCCTGGTGAAATCCAAGGGCCTATACTCCGTCCTCATACTCCTTGACCTCTCTGCTGCTTTTGACACCGTTGGCCACAACCTTCTCCTCAATACCCTGTCCTCACTTGGCTTTAAGGGCTCTGTGCTATCTCTCCCATCGCTCCTTCAGTGTGTGTTCTGGTGGCTCCTCCTCCTCCCCCACCCCACTCTCAGTTGGGGTACCCCAAGGTTCTGTCTTGGGTCCACTCCTTTTCTCCCTCTATACCCAATCCCTTGGCATGCTTATCTCTTCCCAAGGCTTTCAGTACCATCTGTATGTGGATGACTCCCAAATCTACCTCTCTATACCCAAACTCTCTCCGGCAATCCAGACCCGGATCTCTGCCTGCCTCTCTGACATTGCGGCCTGGATGTCCCACCGCCACTTGAAATTGAACATGGCCAAGACTGAACTTCTTATCTTTCCCCCTAAAACCTCTCCTCTTCTTCCTCTCTTCTCAGTCTCTTTGGACAACTCTATACTCCTTCCTGTCTCCTCGGCCCGCAATCTGGGGGTTATCTTTG
The DNA here is from genome assembly GCA_033557465.1 of Ichthyophis bannanicus. Taxonomy (NCBI): domain Eukaryota; kingdom Metazoa; phylum Chordata; class Amphibia; order Gymnophiona; family Ichthyophiidae; genus Ichthyophis; species Ichthyophis bannanicus. The sequence goes on from CM066034.1 coordinate 608,022,146, forward strand.
ACTCCTCTCTCTCCTTCTCCACACACATCCATCTCGTAGCTAAGACCTGCCGCTTCTTTCTCTACAACATTAACAAAATCCACCCTTTCCTCTCTGAACACACTACTAAAATGCTTATCCACTCCCTGATCACCTCCTGTCTTGACTACTGTAACCTACTCCTTGCTGGTCTCCCTCTGAGTCATCTCTCTCCCCTTCAATCTGTTCAATATTCTGCTGCACGACTAATCTTCCGCCAGCCTCATCATGCCCATATTACTCCCCTTCTCAAGTTACTCCACTAGCTACCTATCCATTTCCGCATCCAGTTCAAACTTCTCCTGTTGACCTACAAATGCATTCACTCTATGGCTCCCCAGTACCTTTCCTCCCTTATCTCTCCTTACAACCTCTCTCGGGAACTCTGCTCTTCTAGTCAACTGCTTCTATTTAGGCCCCCCTCTCATACTGCCAACTCCAGATTCACTCTTTTCACCTTGCAGCACCTTACGCCTGGAACAAACTAACTCTATCTGTGTGCCAGGCACCCTCTCTAACCCTCTTCAAATCCAGGTTGAAAGCTCACCTCTTCACTGCTGCCTTTGGATCTTGACTCACCTAATCTCCTCCCCCCCCCCTTATTTACCTCTCCCTACACCTATTTACCCCTCCCTATACCTTCTGTGTTTGTCTTGACTGAGCAGAGACTGTCTCCTATTTATTTATTCATTTGTCTGTACAGCACTGCGTACGCTGTAGCGCTTTAGAAATGCTCAGTAGTAGTAGTAGTAGAAGTAGTAACTCTCTTGTCTTGCACAGCTACATCAGCTGCCAACCACATTATAAATGCTGGTTTTACTCTGAAGAGTCTGCAGCTCTTCCCCAATAGCCCCTTGAGGTGGGAAGATATTCAGCGACAGCAGCTAGCACTTGTAAATTGGCTAGCCATTGCTGCTGAAGTCTAACCCAGCAGTGAATATCCGGGTTGCTGCAGAACCCGGAAGCTAACTAGGCAGTGGTGATATTAAGCTGCTGCCCATTTAGTGACATACAGGTATAGTAAGGCACGGCAAATGCTGGCTTAATTTTACCCGTGGAAGATCACTGGGCAGTGGCTCAATGTCACCACTGCCCCTTTAGTGATGGCTGCCACCTCCACTCCACCCCAGAACACCCCTGACATGACCCAATGCTAACCACTTAGCATCGGGGTATATAGCGGCTGCACCCACGGATATCCAGGGGCACATGTTAGTGCCACCGAATATCCAGCTCAGCGGCATTTGCATGGTTTGCAGGTCTTCACAAATTCTAAATGCCTTTGAATATCCTTCCTCCTTGTCTTTATTGACTTTCATTTGTATTCTGATTGTCCATAAAACATGCTCAGATTGGATTAACAATATGTACAATAAAAATAAACGAAATTCAACAAGAACTAAAATGATCCATACCATCTATGTGTCCACCACAGCACTCTCTAAGTATTACCAACTAATTGAATAAATTATTCAATTGTTAGAGAGAGAAATATTGTCATTAGGTAGCTCTTTTCATCCTTTCCTCTGTAGCTTAGGTATCTGCTTGCCTTCCTATCTTGTACTGTACCAATTCTTGCTAAGATTGATTCACCTTCGGTGCAGTACTCAGAGCACGTCCTGTATGAACTGATGAACATGGTTCTTTGCAGCACTGCATGCCAGAGCAAGACTTGCAAAGCACCTTTTAAGTATCACTAAGGTGTGAAATAGTGGAACATAAGTTGAGAAAGGGGCTGATTTTAAAAAACGACTGAGTGTCTATCTTAGCTGATCGAATTTTGGCTGGCCAGGTTATACTTTTTCAGCTAAATTTAGCCACCCAGATTTTCACCTATGGGCTAAAACTTACTTGCATAAAATTAGGGTATTCATCCTTTAAGTGCTTAAACTTAACCAGCTAACACTCAAATTTAGCTAAGCCCCCTCCTGATTTAGTAGACATAAAATTGCAGAACCAAGAGGTTCCCCTATCCCTCTCTCCCACTTGAACAAGTAAAAATGAAATCATGGCTGAGGGCACCCTGGAACTCTTCTTCCCCTACTTGAAAGATAGATATAGCAGGCAGAAGCTGTGCTCCAAAAACTATACCAGTTAAGTTGGGAGGGCAGAAACGTATGGTTCTCCTGACTTGGCGTCTCACATTGCTCCATCCACTAGATCTATTCTTAAGGTGGGTTTATGTCTATGTTTATTACTAATCTTTATATGCTACCATTTGATAACATATCACAGTAACTTACCATCTATTACAAAACTATCAAACCAAACAAGTCCAGCCCTAGGTAGCACAAAGGTTTCTTTCTTCTCAAAAGGTGGCTCTGATGTGTAAAAGAGCCTGGAGGAATGCTATGTCACCTTCTTTGCTAGTGCAGTTCAAGGAAGCCTCCTGAGAATACTCCACTAAGCTTTCCAAGGCTAAGCAAGCCTGCTACTGCCAGCGCATTCACAAACACCCTAATTCTACCAAAGGACTACCGTATATAAGATCAGCACCCCACCCCCACTGTCCCCTGCTGCTGAGGATCTTGCCTCCTTTGTTACAAAAGTACTCAGCATTCGTTCTTCTCTCCTTCCTACTGTCATCCATCCAATCAAGTGCAGCTGTAGCCCCAATTCTGCTTTGTCTTCATCCTCTCCTTCTCTAAACACCCTAGACCGCAATTTGTGCAAATTGTTATTTTGAAAATAGAAAATTAATACCGAGGGGGGTGTAAGGAAAATAACTTTGTGTAAAGTCCTGGCTGAAATGAGTCCTTTGTAAAAATGTATTTATGCTTCCGGGAGATGTAAATTCCCATGTGGACATTTTTAGACATACATGTGGATTCAGCTTGTAAAATAGGTAATATATAGATTTTTTCCATGCCATGCCCTAATCATTTCCCACCATCTCCATGTGAAAATACCAGTTTCTAAAATCACATTTACACATGTATTCCAATCTTTACATGTAAGTGCTTCTATTTACATGTAGAAATGCTTCTATATAATCCCCTTTATGTGTTAATATTAAGTATGCTAGCATGTTGTGTTTTAATTATTATGCATGTGGTTATGTAAACCACTTAGATGTGTTTTAATAGGCGGTCTATAAATGAAATGAAAACACTCAAAATGTGAGAATTAGCCAATGTAATTACATGACTCAAGTCGGCAAGTGTGCTCAGGGCTCAATTTCAGATTTGAGCTCCCATAGGCGGGACTGGAGAGTGAAGATGTGGTCTTCCCTTATAGCTGAGAACTGAGGGTGGGTTCCCTAGAGAGAGCAAAAGTAGGGATGTTGGGCCAAAGTGCCATGGTAATAGCTCTTTAAAATGACACTAGTGGATGGTCCTTAAGAGGGAAAAAGCTTCTTAGCCTGGGTACATGATACCCGCAACATAGACAATTGCCTATGCCTAAAGTTGGGCCTGAGGGGGCTGCAGCATTATGCAGTACTTGTAGCTTGTATGTGGATTTATTTGTAAGCCCTACATATAGAATATTGCAGTAGTCCATTCTAGAGATCACAGATGCATGAGTGAAGGAGACAAACAGGTCCCAATCAAAATAAAATAAAGTGGCACATGTTGCAGAGGTTTTAGCTACATAAAGATGCTTCTAGTGATTACCTTGATCTGGTGTTCTATGGAAAGGTGGTCATCTGCTATATTTTTTGAAGGTGTAAGTAAACAGGTAGACAAAGGTGGGTCGGTCAATGTAGTGTATCTGGACTTTCAGAAAGCCTTTGACAAGGTCCCTCATGAGAGACTCTTGACGGAATTAAAAAGTCATGGGATAGGAGGCAGTGTACTATTGTGGATCAGGAACTGGTTAAAAGATAGAAAGTCGAAGGTAGAGTTAAATGGCCAATTTTTCCCAATGGAGAAAGGTGAACAGTGGAGTACCCTAGGGATCTGTGCTGGGCCTGCTGCTTTTTAAGATATTCATAAATGACATGGAAATGGGAATAACGAGTGAGGCAATCAAATTTGCAGGTGACACAAGTTGTTAAAACCCAAGAGGATTGTGGAAAAACTGCAAAAGGACCTTAATGAATTGGAAGACTGGATGTTCAAATGGCAAATGAAACTTAATGTGGACAAGTGCAAAGTTATGCACCTACTTGTGACCTAGATTGGCCACTGTTGGAAATGGGATACTGGGCTTGATTTATTTTATTTATTTATTTATTTTATTTACATTCTCTTATATACCGCACTATTCTGCATCAGTGCGGTTTACATTGAACAAACTGAAATTACATTGAACAGGGCATTATAACTTGGAGATAACTATTTTACAGGGAACATGGGCTATGGAGGGTTAAGTGGCTTGCCCAAGACCACAAGGAGCACCTGTGGGACTAGAAACCCCAGTCCTTCCGGCCCAAGGTTGCTGTCCTCTAGTGGGATTTGAACCCCCGACCTTCCGGCCTGAAGTACCTTGATGGACTTTGTTCTGACCCAGTATGTTCTTATCTAGCGAGATACTGGAAAGGCTACACCCTTGATCACAGGAGGGATAGGTAGGATTAAATCATTAATTTCCCCACTAATGGGTTCCATGGTCGAGCAAAAGTGTTACAAAAAATTATGACATCTGCTGGCTCCAAGAACTGAAGTTTCCAGCGAGGTTATGTGAAGTAGATGACTAGTGCGAAAATTAATATGCAAGTTGTGTAGCTTGACTGTAGCACATAGAAAGAGACTATTGAGCCTATACACTCAATTTTAGCATATATGTGAAGGTTCTTTTATGCATACTAAAAATGGTGAGCTATGCAGGAAATCTTTATTATGCACATTAAAGATATCTTATTAGTGGGTGCATGAAAAAATATGCAAGTTTACACATGAAAATGAAGGAGCGTCATATGTAAATGAGGGTGTATCAATCTACTTCTAAATAGCATGGTTTGGGTAGTTTCCATGCTATTTAGTGAGCACTCACTATGTGGGATGCTATTCAATACCACTTGCTAATTTATTAACTTGAACAGGTTATTTTTATCATGCTCTTTACAGAGCTCAGCTATTTGGAAACAGATCCTGTAATAACTATACTCTTGGGGATGAATACGTACATTTGACTACAGCTCTTTGCTAAAAATCCATATCAAACACAAACATTTGCCCAAATTCATACACATATACACACATTCAGATTCTCAGGATCTTTGCTATCATTGCTGGGGTTAATCTGGCCCCTGAGCACATTTAAATGCCTCTCTGACAGTATTTTTTGGGAGGGGTCCAGCCCCAATATCTGCTAGTCACAAAAGTGGAAGGTTTCTTTCCAGTGGTTCCCCCAGAAACAATTGGCTTGTCAAATCTCCCCTTTTCCCCAAATATGCATGAATGCGTTCATAGGGCTCCAGCAGGACAAAAGTGACATGGAAGACAGTGACGCGGTGTCTCCGATCGAGGTAGGCCTGATGTGTAGATGACATCATAGCGTGCCAGAAGAACACTATAAAAAATCCTGTAGCTCTAGTTGCAGGCACACGGCTGAAGGAGCATGGTCAGGTAGTATAGACATTGCAGGAAACACTGTTTGATGAACTTTATTCTGGATATGGGCAGTGCATTTTTCCTGGCAAAAAAAGGTGCTGGTACTCATATGCAAGGCTCTTTCATTAATACATGAGGACTATGAGTGAATTTTAGCAGACAATGAAAAGGGTGCTAGTACTCCATACTATCACCTACCCCCTCAAAAAAAGCCTTGGATATGGGCAAGAGGAAAGGTAAATCGAAATATATTTAAGCTCTCATGCAAATTACGTATGGCCTCGTAGACAAACATGTAGGGTTATTAGAGAGATGGATCCCATTCAGGGCTGGCCCGTCCATTGAGCGAGAATGTTGTTCGCACAGGGCCCCGCGCGAACCACATTCTCGCTCAATGGACTGCTGCAGAGGGAGCCGGGGAAGCCCGCGCGAAGCCCCGGCTCCCTCTGCACAGCCCGCCAGTGTGAAGAGCCTTTACCGTCACGCTGGCGGCTGTTTCAATGAAGCCGCGAATGCCGGGAAAGGTTAAAGGCAATGCCTCGCGCGGGCTTCCCTGGCTCCCTCTGCAGCCCCTTAGACGGCGCGGGGCTCTTCGGGGGGGGCGGCTAGGACTGGATGGGCTGGTTATCAAACTCTAGGTTAAGCAAGGGTTCTTTACCTTAGAAGTTGTTCCTGGCATTCACATGGCTAAGTAAAACCCTGCTTCTCAAAAGCTTCTTCTTTCAGCACTTTTTATCACCTACTTTCAAACTTCCTTCTTACACAAAGAACAGTCCATAGGAGACTCCTCAGTAACAGAATCCTGCCCAAAAGAGTCAATTTGCATTTCTTCCTGTGCTACGAAATGCTGGTCTGTCTCTGGGTCTTCATTAACTCCTTCAAGCTTACTATTCTGTAGGAACTTCTGAATTTCCTTCCACAGCTGCTCTCCCTGATATGGAATATTTGTACCTTGAGAGTGGGACTTCTTTCCCTGGATCAATTGCCTCAATGCTTCAATCGTGTTCAACTCTGCTTCTCTGCCCTCGGCTGGGTTCTGGTCACTTCCAGTTGTAACCGTATTCACACACCTTCTGGCAGCTTGAATTCTCTGAGCTGGTTCACGAACACTCTGCACTGCAACCTGTTCAGCAACTCGCCCAGCCACCCATCTGCTGGTTTCTGAATTAAAAGTACCTCTCTTACAAGGACTGTTTCCTCTGTTGCTGCTTCCTTTCTTGCTGGAGCCATTCTCCAACTTGAAGTCAAACTTCCCACGTCTCCCTTTTCTCTCCTCTTAACAGGGCTTATAAAGCTGTTTCCTAACTAACACTCCCCTGTCTCTGCACAGGTGATTATCATTACCCTCCAAGCCTGCACTTACGTTAGGGCTTGGATGTGGCTTGGCTTCAGCAACTACGTGCTTCTTTCCTTTGCCTGCAGTCTGAACCCTGTGAATACCTTGCCTGTCTCTCATCTTAAAGGCATATTCACTGTTTCCTTCTGTTTCCATCGGCTCAGCACAGCTCTCATCATCACAATACACATGTAGATCATGTCCATGTGTACTGTGCCATTTTAGAAAGGGTGATGTTTACATGTGGCTGACTGCATCTCAGGGGCGTGTTCTGGACGGGACAAAAATCTAAATGTATATTTGCCGTTTCATATGGAATATACATTTTTACGCCCAAAATTGTCGACATCTGGATTTACACCTACTCCCTGGCACAAAAGAGTTTTAAAAAGTGCTTCTTTTGACCATTCCTTTATAAGAATGATAAAGGGAGCTATCTTCCTTAACCCCTCCATGTTTGTTTACCTCCTGACCTGAATATTGTGTTAACTGCTTAGATATTTCTCTGATTTGATTTGCGGTATGTCAACAAAATAAACTATAAATGTAGGCAAGAGAGAGTCATTTGTACTTAAGAGTATCTGCATCTCCATGCTTGCAAAGTGGCCCAGATCTGCATGTAAGCACTGATATTTATATGTGTGCATTGTAAATTGCCGGCACTTACATGTGTGATTGTTTGGTTCCCCCCATCGATACTACTCGCATGTATATTTCCTAAATGGCTCCACGTTTAGAAAGGCTGTTCCTAAAATACCATCAGAACTGATGATGTCCTGACCTTGACATCTGAACTCGGATCTCCATGTCCCATCTAAAATGTACCTTCAGATATATATAGCAGCAATGTATGTCTAGTTGTAGGTTCCGATCTATACACCACCTTAACTCAAAGTGATGAAAGTGATTTTTGCTGGCACTATCTATATGGGGGTAATTTTAAAAAACCTTTTCTGTATGTAAAAGGCCGTCTATAAAACGACCTTGGTGTAAAAGTACATACGATAACAGGAATATGCATACTTTTACACAACCTGGGTGTAGGCATGTCAAGGGGAGGAGTTTCAGTGAAGCACGGGCATAGTTGCAATATGCACGTGCTGTTTCTCACACCAACATTTACCCCATTACCAAGCAGGAGTAAATGAATGCAGCTTTAATTTTGCCATGATTTCTGTGGGATTTGTGCTAGTATTTTATAGAGATGCACAGGCACCTGTGTCTACATAAAGCATGCTTGGAATAGGCACCTTTTTTGTTCAAGCAAAAAGGTTGGGGCAGAACTAAGATGCACCAATAGCTGCGTAGAAGAGTCATCCTGTCATCATTGGAATGCTCTTGCTATAGAAGTAGGTCAAAACTTAAGCGAATTGGAATGTCTAGGCAGTCAAAATATGCACAAAGACCTGCAGTGCATTTGACCACAGCACAGGCACAATAAGTAATATTCTTAAGGATTTACTCCTGAAATGCTTCTGGAAAAAAAAAGTAGGCCATGACTGTTCTTTCTAATGTAGTATTTAATAACTTTGCTAGAGATGTTTTCTTTATTCAGAGCTGAAGTTACATCCTGTTTACACCCTTGCCTGCACCTTTTTAACTTGTGGTTTCACACACATCATTGTTTCACAAATATCAACCGAGAAAGCCATCTGCAGGTAACCACAGAGGTGATTCAGCAAGCACCTTGTCTAAGCCAGCATGCTATGGGCCTTATTCAAAATTGACTTTTCCCCGTTCTGTTTATTATGCTTTACCGAATAAAGCTCTTTGTGTCTTCTGAATATACCCAGCCGCTAGTTTTTATCGAACTAGTTGTTCGCTTTTTCCAGTGAACTTCTACCTTTCCAGGGCATAGTTCAGATCCGACCCCAAATGAAGCCTCTTCGTGGAATTCATCTTCTTTACTGACCTTTAGCTGGATTAATGGTGAAGGGTTCTAGTAGCTATAATGCTTCTGGAAGAAAACAAATACTTTGAAGTTTATGATTCCTTTTGTTGGACCAGTGCAAAGATATGCCAAAATTATTGTGTGTGCACACTTTGGCAACCACATAGGTGCAAGTGCCCCTTCAGATGGTTAATCGGTCATCCTCGAAGAATGATTCTATGGGTCTTGAAAATCATGCGTGCCAACATCTTTGCATTATTCTTCCATTAGTCCAACCCACAATCTACAAAGAAGCCTGTGCCTAGATTCATGATTTATGTCTATAATCTCTGTATTCATTTGGCAATTAGCTAATCACATGGGTAATTTATTTATTTAGCTATTTTGATGGACCGCTTTATCTCAGAATCAAAGCGGTTTACGGATGAACTGAACTTTTAAACTATTACGTAGAATGCACAAAACTGCTAATTTCTAATGTTACATAGATTGAAGAAGAGGTATGTATACTGGTAAGAAGTAGTTTGACAGGTATCAAGAACTCTGCTAAGTGTGATGTCCATCTATGGCGGTTTGTAAAGGCTTTTTTGCACATATATGCCAGCGTGCTCATGTAAAATGCCGTTTATGAAACTACCCCCTCCACATAACAGTATACATGATGACAAGAATGTGTGAATATTTATATGACTCGGGTGTAGGTGTGTGGCAGGGTGCAGGCAAATTTGCAATTTATGCCTGGTCTTAAGACTTTAGCCAACCTAGGTGACCTTTTATAAAATTACTTTCTTAGGGACCAGTATTCAGCTGAACTTATCCAATTATCTTTAACTGAATATTTAGAAAGATAGATATCCAGATAAGTCGGTGCCACTGAATAAAGCCAAATATCTTTTTCCAAATATATGCTGAATCTGTGGCTGATTTAGCAGCGATGTTCAGCCATTATCCAGATATCTTGCAGATGTTTAGACTTGACTCAGCCACACCCCTGACTCCTAATTTTAAACAGATTACTTTTGGTCAGACATCAGCTACTACTACTGCTTACTATTTATCATTTGCATAGTGCTAAAAAGCGTACGCAGCGCTGTACATATAGATATGAGACAGTCCCTGCTCATCGGAACTTACAATCTAATCAAGAAGAAGATCACAAAACTGGGGACTAGAGTATGGTAAGAGATACATCAGGGGTGAGTAAGAGAATGAGGGGCATCAGGATCCAAAAGCAGCCTGAAAGAGATGGGGTTTAGGGTTACCAACTTTTTCACCGAGAAAAACCCGACACCTGTGGCTTGCCATGCTCCACCCATTCTCCGCCCCTAGTCCCACCCCTGCCACGCCCCCAGCCCCAGCCACAAAAATTACCGAGGATACGTGTAGGCTAACTTCCTTGGTCAGATAATAACTGGGAACCCCAAAATCCAAACATGAAATGTACAACACTGGAGAAATAAAACTATAAAGTAATTTCCTGTTGCACTAAACAAAAACGCAAAGATGTTAGCAATACACACTTCCCAGACCAAACATATTCCAGCTAATAAATTCAAAATAAAAAGTATTTTTCTACCTTCTGTTTGGGCGTTTTATTTTTCAGTTGCAATTGCTCCAGTCACTTTCTTCTGGTTTCTTCGTGTCTTCTGCGAGCTATCCATTTGTCCTTTCTTCTCTTTTAGATGTTTTCCATTCTCTCTCTATTTCTGCTTTAACATACTGATTGTTTCCCTTTTGCTCTTTCCCCCAATTCTTTCCTTATTCCTTTATCATCCATTTAAATTTCACCCTTCCATTCTCAAGCCCCTCACTCTCCCAATACCCAGCCCATCATAGACTTTTCTTCCACACAAAATATTTTTCCCCTCTCCATTCTCATTCCCCATCTATTCTAGTCCTCCCCCAAAATCAGTTCCCTTATAGTTCTAGACCAGGGGTCTCAAACACGCGGCCCGCGGGCCGCATGCAGCCCGCGAGAGCATTTTGTGCGGCCCGCAACGCCACGCTCACCTGAAGATTGTATTTTGAAACGCCGCGGCCCGCGACGCCACGCTCACCTGAAGATTGTATTTTGAAACGCCGCGGCCCGCGACGCCACGCTCACCTGATGATTGTATTTTGAAACGCCGCGCCGACTGAGAGTCTACAAAGTCCTCTTCTCACTAGTCTGCACTCAGCCAATAGGAGACAGGAAGGAGAGTGGGGGGGCGGGCCAGAAACAGTCTGAGCAGCCAGCCCAACACGAGGCACCACGCGTCCTCATCCATTCCCTGCTCTGCTGCAGTTAGTCGGCCTGTGCTTGTTTCAGTGTGCACAGCTCTCCGCGGACAGGTAAGGAGAAAGCAGTCGGACCTGCCCCCGGAATTCCCCGATGTTAGCCAGCCCTGCCTCCCTCAGTCCCTCTCCGCTTCAACTTTCAGAGCCGCGAAGGGAGAGCTTCTCCCTCGCGACTCTGTTAAGCTCGCCGGGGCAGATGGGAAATTTCTCATAAGCCCCAGCTGGCTTAACAGAGTCGCGAGGGAGGAACTCTCCCTTCACGGTTCTAAGCCGAACTGAGGCAGGCAGGGAGGGAAGCAAGCAAGCAGGCAGACAGGGAGGGAGGGCTGGCTCTGCCGGGCAGGGGGGGCCCCCGCGGGACATTCGATTTTGCCGCGGTGGCAGCCAGCTTTTTTTTTAAGTTTTAATTTTCCGTGGGCAGGGGGGGGGTAGGGCTGGTAATGTGCTGTGGGCAGATATGATGGGGGGGGGTTAGGGCTGGTAATGTGCTGTGGGCAGATATGATGGGGGGGGGGTTAGGGCTGGTAATGTGCTGTGGGCAGATATGATGGGGGGGTTAGGGCTGGTAATGTGCTGTGGGCAGATATGATGGGGGGGTTAGGGCTGGTAATGTGCTGTGGGCAGATATGATGGGGGGGTAGGGCTGGTAATGTGCTGTGGGCAGATATGATGGGGGGGTTAGGGCTGGTAATGTGCTGTGGGCAGATATGATGGGGGGGTAGGGCTGGTAATGTGCTGTGGGCAGATATGATGGGGGGGTTAGGGCTGGTAATGTGCCGTGGGCAGGTATGATGGGGGGGTTAGGGCTGGTAATGTGCTGTGGGCTGATAGGGGGGTAGGGCTGGTAATGGGCTGGGGGGGTTGCTAGGACTGGAAATGGGCTGAGTGGGGGGGAGCTAGGGTTGGAAATGGGCTGATGGGGGGCTAGGACTGGAAATGGGCTGATGCAGGGACTAGAAAGGAGCAGATGCTGGGTGGGGCTGGAACTAGAAGGGAGCTGATGTTGGGGGAGGATTAGAATGGGATGGAGAGGGGAAAATATTTTGTGCGGGAGGGAAGACAAATCTACAATTGGCCAGGTATTGGGAGAGGAAGTGGGGATTGAGGATGGAGGGGTAATATTTGAGTGGATAAAATAGGAATGAGGAAAGAGCAAAAGGAGAAAGATTAGTATGTTAAAGCAGATGCAGAGAGAGAATGGAAAAAAAACTAGAAGAGAGAAGAAAGGACAAATGGACAGCAGACGATGGAGAGTTAGCAGAAGACACAAAGAAACCATAAGAAAGTGGCTGGAACAATTGCAACTGAAAAAAAATGCACAAAAGGTAGAAAAATATCTCTTTATTTTGAATTTATTAACTGGAATATGTCAGCTCTGGGAAATGTGCATTGTTAACGTCTGCGCTTTGTTAGTACAAGAGGAAATTAATTTATAGTTTTATTTCTACAGTGTTGTTGTACATTCCAAGTTTGGCTTTTGGGGTTCCCAATTTAATTATTGTCTTCCTGTTTCTAAATTGTGATTCCGTGTTTGATGGTGTATGTTCTGCATGTGTAACTGAGCTGAGGTATTCTGTTTATGTAATTCCTGTTTGACATTGCTACTTGTTCTCTTTTCCCAGTAGGTCATGTATTGTTGTTCTCTGAAATGTATTGATTTAATATTTGTAGTGTTGCCTTTTGATAGGTAGGGTATGGTGCTTTGTGAGTCCTGGTAGTGCTGTTATGATATGGCGGGTTTGTTATGGGTTCTAAATGGGCAGTGTTTGTAGTAGTTCCTAATGTGCCTGGCGGTTGGCACTGGATTATAGTAATATAGAAATCTTTTAGTCTTTCTTTATCCATACACTCATTAAGAAGCATGTTTACTAAAAGTTAGTGTATGGTAACATTATGCAAATATTTATGCAAATGAGGCCCCTTATGCAAATGAGGCCCCGTGTCTTATGCGGCCCTCGGGTTACTTTACAAGTCCTCATTTGGCCCTCAAAGCAATTTGAGTTTGAGACCCCTGTTCTAGACCCACCCAGCATCCACTCCCTTCTAATCCCATTCTCCCATGCCCCACATCAGCCCATTTCCAGTCCTATTCCAGCTCTTCATCAGCCCATTTCCAGTGCTAGCCCTCACATCACAGACCATTTCCAGTCCTAGCCCCCCCCATCACAGCCCATTTCCAGTCCAAGTCCCCCATCACAGCCTATTTCCAGTCCTAGGCCCCCCCCATCACATCCCATTTGCAGTCCGAGTCCCCCCGCACCATCACAGCCCATTTGCAGTCCTACCCCCCCACCATCACAGTCCATTTGCAGTCCTAGCCCCCCTAATCACAGCCTATTTCCAGTCCAAGTTCCCCCTCCCTCCACCATAGCCCATTTCCAGTCCAAATTCCCCCCCCCCCATAGCCCTTTTCCAGTCCTGGTACCCCTCCCCATCACACCCCTTTTCCCGTCCATGTCCCCCCCCCATAGCCCTTTTCCTGTCCTGTCCCCCTCCCCATCAAAACCCATTTCCAGTCCATGTCCCCCCCCCACATAGCCCTTTTACAGTCCAGGTCCCCCTCCCCATCACAGCCCATTTCTTTCCAGTCCAATGCCCCCCCATAGCCCTTTTCCAGTCCAGGTCCCCCCCCCCTTCACAACCCAGGTCCTGTCCAAGTCCCCCTAATCACAGCCTATTTCCAGTCCGTTCCCCCTCCCTCCACCATAGCCCATTTCCAGTCCAAGTTCCCCCCCCTCCATAGCCCTTTTCCAGTCCAAGTTCCACCCCCCAATCGCCCTTTTCCAGTCCAGGTCCCCCTCCCCATCACAACCCATTTCCAGTCCATGTCCCCCCCCCCAGCCCTTTTCCAGTCCAGGTCCCCCTCCCCATCAAAACCCATTTCCAGTCTCTGTCCCCCCCCATAGCCCTTTTACAGTCCTGGTCCCCTCCCATCACAGCCCGTTTCTTTCCAGTCCATGTCCCCCCCCCCCATAGTCCTTTTCCGGTCCAGGTCCCCCCCCCCATCACAACCCATTTCCAGTCAAATTCCACCCTCCTAGCCCTTTTCCAGTCCAGGCCCCCTCCCCCCATCACAGACCATGCAGTCCTTGGCCTCCCCCCCCCCAAAAAACCGCGGCTGTCTGAGGCTTTAGAGGGAGCAGGGGAAGCCTGCGCGAGGCCCCGGCTCCCTCTGAACAGCTGCCAGCGTGAAGAGCCTTTTCCTTCACGCTGGCGGCTGTTCCTGTGAAGCCGCGAATGCTGGGAAAGGTTAAAGGGCATTGCCTTTAATCTTTCCCACCAATCGCGGCTTAACAGGAACAGCTGCCAGCGTGAAGGTAAAGGCTCTTCACGCTGGCGGCTGTTCAGAGGGAGCCGGGGCCTCGCGCGGGCTTCCCCGGCTCCCTCTGAAGCCCTCCGGGGGAGAAAAGTCAGTTATTTTGCTCTGGCCGCTCCCGATCTTGCGGCCAGAGCAAAAAAAACGGCTTTTCAATGGCCGGTTTTGCCTCTGCGCCGGCAGCCGGCCTGGCCATGGAAAAACCGGCCAGGCCGGCTGAAAACCGGCCAGTTGGCAACCCTAATGGGGTTTTAGCCTGGATTAGAATAGGGCTAGAGAAAGAGCCTGATGTACTGACTCGGGTAGTTTGTTCCAGGCATATGGAGCAAAAGGTTGGAATGAGAGAAGTCTGGAGTTGGCAGTGACAGAGAAGGGCACAGATAAAAGGGATCTGCCAGAAGAGCGGAGTTCCTGAAAAGGGGTGCAGGGTGAGATAAGAGAGTAAAGATAGTGAGGACAGGGCTGGCACGAGGAGATGAGGTGCCCTGGGTGAACCTCATCTCTTGCGCCTGCCCCCCACCCTCACAGCACCCATTGCTGCTGCTATCGCCCCTCCCACGGCACTTACCTTTAAGCTTCGGAATTACAGGGCTCTTTGTTTCTGCCCCTTCTCCGGTACCCGGTGCCGAAACAGGAAGTTGGAATCGAGCGTCAGTGAGGGGTTGTGGAAGCAAACAGCCCCACGGCACCAAAGCTTAAAGGTAAGCACCGCGGGACTGTTGGCAGCTATTGCTACTTTTGTACAGTACATCTCAGAAAGGGGTAACAATTGGAGCAATGGGTGCTGTGGGGGACAGGGCGTGAGCACAAGAGATGAGGTTCATCTAAGACGCCTTATCTCCTCACGCGGGCTTATCCCTTGGGACCCACCTATGCCACACAATCCTAAGTGTGATCACATTGCACTCCCCCCCCCCCCCCCCATCAAGAATGCTGGCTGAGGCCTCCTGTGCAGCTTCAAACTGCTTAGTGGGAACATTGCCGCTGACTGTGTGAATGGGATGGTGGCTGTGAAGTGGGTGGAACATTCTGGAAAGTTTGCCCCACGCCCAATAAGGGGTTGAAGCAGCCCTGGATATCATAGCCAGTAGTTCTCTACTTAATGGTATACCCCTCACTTTGTTTTCTTTCAGGTCTTTGTTTCTCTAGAAAAGTATGGAAACAATTCCAACTTTTCAATTAGATTTAAATCTTTAAAAAATACATTTCTAGGTATTATATAACAAAAGCCAGAAGTGGAAAATGCTAATTATAAATGTGTTCTGTCAGCTAGATTTCTTCCGATGGAGGCCTGTATAATAAATTTTAACATCTTGTGGTTTCATTGTGAATGCCTTTCTCTCCTGTTGGTGGATTTGAATTCGGAGAGAGGGTTATTTTTAGATGCAGTACCTACTGCTACAGGAAATGCTTTGTTCAGACAGGTGGCCTCAGGGGCATTGAGGGGAAGGGAAGCTATTGACTGTATTGACACACTATGCATCTGGAAACACAGCTGGAGATTTTACAAAAGTTTGATATAGTATGAAAAATTGTATAGTAAGGTGACAGAGGGGGATGGGAGGACTGGCTGTATCCTGCTTAGATACCATTCAGATAAGATTGCAAACTTGTTGGTATTCAATTGGCCTGAATGTTTTCTTTAAGTGAGGCTAGTGGCCAGAAAATAGTGACCCCTTCTTCCCTGTCCGACGGATCCTTTCATGGTGGCAACAACAGCAGTGCAATACTGTTAAGATGCATGGACCAGAGACTGAACCAGCACATAAACCATTCTCAGGACTTACCTCCCATATGAAATCCAGACAAGGGTGTGACCCCAGTGGGAAGTGAAAGGGGAGACATACATTAGCCAGTCCACTTTCTTTAACAATATGTTATTGCTGCTGCTGTCATGATCTTAGAGAAAATGATAGAACATAAAGACCATATGGCCTATCCAGTCTGTCCATCTGCAAGAACTATATTCTACAATCTCTTCCTGTCCCTCAGAGATCCTCTGAATTTGTTCCATGCTTTCTCAAATACAGACACAGTTCTCTTCTCCACCAGTCCACTGAGAGGCTGTTCCACTCATCCACCATCCTTTCCATAAAGAAATATTTCCTCACATTACTTCTGGGTTTATCCCCTTTCACCTTCATCTTATGACCCCTCATTCCAGAGCTTCCTTTCAACTGGAAGATAGCCACCTCCTGTGCATTTATACCACAGAGGTATTAAATGTCTCTATCAGGCTTTAGACCAGCCCCTTCTTTAAAAAGAAAAGCTCCTCGGGGTTGATGAGGTGCTGATTGCACAGTATAGATGGGGGTAGGCATTGACTACAGAGGGAAGGAAGAGATTGGGGCAGAGACAGGGACAAATAGTTTAGGCTTTGGAGCATTTTTTGCACATTTGGCCACCCCATATTCTGATTAAAATGGCCTAAATGGATTTGTTTTTCTTGATTAGTTCACTGTGATTGGATCCAAATCTGATCTACCTCTTTTAACCATCCTTCCTTATGTTTTAAATTCTTCAGATTTTCAATACAAGCCAGAGTGGATCAGTTTGACTAGTCAGGTGGTGATGGGGGCTGGGCCAATGAATTTCTCATGATCTAAGCACCTCTCCTGTCTAACATGATATTTGCCAGTGACCTCACAGCAATGAAATGTCAAGTGTGTACTATATATGACTCATGAAACCATCTTGCCTAGGTTAGATGAGTAAAGTGAAAAACGGAAACTGAAACTGGAATGGGCTGAAAGTATTAGGCTTCATCTTGGATAATACGTTGAAACTCTTCGCCCAGTGTGCAGAGGTGGGCAAGAAAGCAAATAGAATGCTAGAAATCATAAGGAAAGGAATGGAGAATAAAATCAAGGAAATTATGCCTCTGTATTGTTCCATGGTGAGACCACATCTTGAATATTGTGTGCAATTCTGGTCACAATATCTTAAAAAGGATACAGCAGAATTAGAAGTACAGAGAAGAGCCACTAAAATGGTAAAAGGGATGGACCCTTATGAGGAAAGGTTTAAAAGATTAGGGCTCTTCAATTTGGAATAGAGACTTTCCTTGGCTAAATCCATGTTGGCTTTCTCCCATTAAACCGTGACTATCTACATGTTCAGTAACTTTAAATGATTTCTATCACTTTGCCCAGTACTAATATCAGGCTCACTGGTCTATAGTTTCCCAGATCACCCTTGGATCAGTTTTTAAAAACTGGCGTTACATTGGCCATTCTCCAGTTTGAGTACTACAGATGTTTTTAATGATAGTTCACAGATTACTAATAGTATGTCTGCAATCTCATATTTCAGTTCTTTCAACACCCTTGAATGTATACCATACAGACCAGATTTACTACTCTTCAGTTCATCAAATAGTTGTAATATATCTTCCCAGTTTATCAACATTTCTTTCAATTCTTCCGATACATCACCTTTGTATACCATTTCAGGCACAGATAACTTCCCTAGAACATCTTCAGTAAAGACCAAAACAAAGAATTCATTCAGTCTCTCTGCTATGGCCTTGTCCTCACTTAGCGCCCCTTCTAGCTCTCCATCATCTAATGGTCCAACTGACTCTCTCAGTTTTTTTGCTACAAATGTACTTGAAAAAGATTTTATTTTGCTTTTTTGCTTCCATGGCAAGCTTCTTTTCAAATTCTCTCTTTGCCTGCCATATCAATGCCTTGCATCTTACTTACCAATGCTTACGTTGTTTTCTGTGTTCATCATTTGGCTCCTTTTTCCATTTCTTGAAAGATGCTTTTTTTGACAAAAATGGCCTCTCTGACCTCACCTTTAAAACATGGTGGCAGTTTTTGGCCTTCCTTCCACTTTTCTTAAAGCATGGAATATATCTGCTCTGGGCTTCCAAGATAGTACTTTTAAGCAATGCCCATGCTTGATGTAAATCTTTAACCTTTGCAGCTGCTCCTTTTAGTTTTTTCTTAACTATTTTTCTCATTTTATCATAGTGCTTTAATAGAATTAACCAGAGGGGCAAATAAGCCTTGCAAAGAAGAAGACTGCAAATGCAAAATAAGAGGATCTGCTGTTAACATAGCTGGCATTTATTTGAGTTCAGCATAAGCTTATTGGTCTCCAGCCATATAGTTATGGCTGTTAAGCAAGCATTCAGGATGGAAAGATATGGATCTTTGAATATTTGGCCTAGTTGTAACCCTGGACTGCCTTTTCTGCACTGCATCTGCTTAAAACTTACAGGAGACAAACCCTGAGACACGTTCAGGAGGCTGGAGATTTTTGGTGCTTTGATATGTACTCCAGCCCCTGGAAAATCTAGTGAGATTGGTTAACTCTAAATGAAATAGTGAGTACTGAGCCCTGTGGTGTAATGTGTTATGTTCAGAATAAAAGCAGACAAAAAAAAATACTGGAACCAAAACTTATCCTTTACTCTCATGAACAAGAAACAGCTTATAAAGAAAAAACTATATAGATCATAGAAATATAGAAACATTTCAGCAGAAAAAAAACATATGGCCTATCTAGACTGCCCTTCCATATCACATACTATTGTCCCTTATTTTCTTTTAGAGATCTTCTATGTTTGTCCCATGCTTTCTTGAATTCAGATACTGTCCTCGTCTCTACTACATCCACTGGGAGACTATTCCATACATCTAGCACTCTTTCCATAAAAAAATATTTCAGCATATTACTCCTGAGTCTGTCCCTTTTCACCCTCATCCTGTGTCCCCTCGTAGCAGAGCTTGCTTTCAATCAAAAGAGGCTCTCCTCATGCCACGGAGGTATTTAGGTATGTCTCTCTTCCCCCTTCCTCCCCACCCTAGCTCCTTCATAAGTTAATGTAACCAAAAGTTTCATAAGTTCTCTATAAACATGTAAGTTCGATGTAAACCGCTTTGATTTAACGATAAGGCAGTATATAAAAACTGTTAAATAAATAAAATTTAAATGTCTCTATCATATCTCCTCTATCCCACCTTTCCTCTAATGTATACATATTAAGATTTTTAAATCTGTTCTCATATGGTTTATAATGAAGACTACTAACCATCTTAGTAGCCACCCTCTGTAAAGACTCCATCCTATTTATATCCTTTTGAAACTGTGGTCTCCAAAATTGCACGTAGTGCTCCAAATGAAGTCATACCAGAGTCTTATACAGAGGCACTATCACTATCACTCCTAGGCTAGGCCCCACCCACCCAGAACTGTTGAACTATACTCGAAAGCATTTCCTGCTAAATTATCCCCAAGGTTACCCCAACCCAGGTTCCCTCCTTCCCTCCCATTCTCATCCCTGCATTAGCACACTTACTCATTAATACATACTCATTTTTTCCTACAGTCCCTGTGCCTGATCCCTGAGGCTCAAAACCAAATCCTTATTATGTCTCAGATGGGGCAGAGTTTGGATCTACAGCTTCTCCTTCTAAGATGCCCATCCAAACACCCTCGTGCTCGGTGTCCCACACTGCACCCACTCAACAATTGACCACACCCTCATCCTCTTCTTCCCCCATCCCACACCCCTCTTCCACCCTCTAATAACAGTGGCACCTTAAGCCCTAGAAGGTAGTAAAAGACAATAAAATAGGACAGAGTAAAGGAGGCCAGCCACTGCTGCTTAGTCTTTCTGCAGTTATATATTCTGCGTACTGACAGTCTGTTCCAGACCTGATAAGTGTCACATCCATGTCACAGACCAACACCGTCACTTGGTTCTATAGGGCTGGCCTCCAACATGACCCACCAAACAGTGGGGTTATTATTAGCTTGAAGCTTCCTCTTGCATAACTGTCTGTGCTCCTGGCATGGACCCAGTTTGACAGTGGCACCAAACAGCCCAACAGCAGCCAGAGACATGACCGCACCCAACCCTGCTGGATTTCCCAATGCTGCTGCATCACTGTAAAGGGGCTCAGCTGACTCCAGTGCTCAATGTTAATCAAATGTGCCACTTAACTGCAAGAGGGCCTCCCCTGGCCCTTCACCAGGCAGGCCTTGTTTTCTGGGAGGATGAAGGGAAACAAATTCAACAAAATTGTTCTGGTTGACGGCCAAATGTGCATTTACTCATCTGCAGTCCAGGTTATCACTAATGCCCCTTTATCATCACTCTAGTCATTCCACTCTCAGCCACCAAGGCAGCCTAAGTCTGATTTGATCCCCTGTTACTTGCAGGCAAATTGAGCTGGTTTAAGAAGCATTGAGACTCCCTTGCTGTTCCCTCTTAAGAACATAAGATATGCCATACTAGGTCAGATAAAGGTCCATCAAGCCCAGTATCCTGTTTCCAACAGTGGCCACTCTAGGTCACAAGTACCTAGCTGTTTCCCCAAAAGACACCCGGATTCCACAATGTTTGTATTGGGTCAAGCAGTGAATATCCCGGGTCCCTTTTAATAATGGTTTATGGACCTCTCCTCCCGGAAACTTGTCCAAACCTTTTTTAAACCTGGCTACACTAACAGCTTTTACTACATCCTCCGTAACAAATTCCAGAGTTTGATTACACGTTGAGTGAAAAAATATTTTCTCTTATTAGTCTTAAATATGTTACTCTGTAGCTTCATTGCATGTCCCCTAGTCTTTCTATATTTTGATGGCGTAAACAATTGACCTACGTTTACCCATTTACCCTCTTGGTTTACTTACAGCTTAGCTGGATATAAAAGAGCCAATTTGATGCCCTTTCAATAGGGCTCTGAATATATAGGCCCCATCTCCTTCTACTGTGCTGCTACCTTAGTGGAATAGTCACTGAAAAGCAGCAACTGGTAGCCTTGATATTGCAGCCACTTTGCTGCATGGTAGGCTCACATTATCATCTCCTTCTCCAGTAAGCTCATTACCCTAGCTAATGCAAGCCAAGGCCTTCCACCATCCTCTCATCCTACATCCATGTCATGGCCCAGCCTTTCTTCTAGGCTACGTTTCTCCAGCAGCCACTTTTTAAAAAATATCAAAGAGCCTGAAATCCTTCAGCTGCTGCAGAAGGTCGATTGCATGCAAGTTGCTTCTGTGGCTACGCTTCACTCCACAATCCAGGGCCGGCCCATCCATTGTGCGAGAATGTTGTTCACACAGGGCTCCCTGCTTCAGGGGGCCCTGTGCCAACAACATCCTGCACATGTTTTGCTCCCGGCTCACCTCTCTACAGCGGCTCCCAGCAGGCTCAGAAACACCTCCTTACAGACGCCAAAGTGAAGAGCGTTGTTTTTCTTCACTTTGGCAGCTGTGTTGTAATATAGATAGCTGGCGTGCTGAGTGCCGAGACACAGGAAATGTCCTTTGACCTCCAGCGCGCCAGCAATCTACATTACAACACAGCTGCCGAAGTGAAGAAAAACAACGTTCTTCACTTTGGCGGCTGTAGGGAGGTGTTTCTGAGCCTGCTGGGAGCCACTATAGAGAGGTGAGCCGGGGCCTCTAAAGCCAGCTGCGGGGCTCTTTGGGGAGGGGGGGGGGGCTAGAGCTTGAAATGGGCTAGGGGGGGCTAAGCTTGGAAATGGGCTAGGGGGGGCTAAGCTTGGAAATGGGCTGAGTGGGGGGGACTAAGATTGGGAATGGGCTGAGTCAGGGGGGTCTAAGATTGGAAATGAGATGAATGGGGGGCAGCTAAGATTGGAAATGGGCTGATTAAGGGGGGGGCTAGGATTGAAAATGGGCTGAGGGTGGGGGGCTAGGACTGGAAATGGGCTTCTGGGGAGCTAGGATTGGAAATGGACTGATGGGGGCAGCTTGGACTGGAAATGGGCTGATGTGGGGCTGTAATAGGACTGGAAATGACTGATGGGGGGGCTAGTATTGGAAATGGCTGATGGGGGGCTAGGATTGCAAATGGGCTGATGGGGGAGCTTGGACTGGAAATGGGCTGATGGGGGCTGGAATAGCACTGGAAATGAGCTGATTGGAGGGGCTAGGACAAGAAATGGGCTGATGCGGGGAGATGGGAGAATGGAACTAGAAGGAAGCGGATGATGGGTGGGGCTGGAACTAGAAGGGAGCTGATGTTGGGGGAGGACTAGAAAGAGATGGGACTTGGAGGAATGAGGATGGAATGGGAAAAGATATTTTGTGTGGGAGGGAAGAAAAATCTACGATTGGCCGGGTATTGGGAGAGTAAGTGGGGATTGAGGATGGAAGGGTGAAATTTGAGTGGATGATAAAGGAATAAAGAAAGAAATGGAGGAAAGAGCAAAAGGGGAAAGATCAGTATGTTAAAGCAGATGCAGAAGAGAGAATGGAAAAAATCTAGAAGAAAGAAGAAAGAACAAATGGACAGCAATGGAGAATTAGCAGAAGACAGAAGAAATCAGAAGAAAGTGACTGGAGCAACTGCAATTAAAAAATAAAATGCCCAAACAACAAAAGGTAGAAAAATACTTTTTCATTTTGAATGTATTAACTGGAATATGTCAGCTCTGGGAAATGTATATCGCTAACGTCTTTGCGTTTTTGTTTAGTACAAGAGGAAATTAATTAATAGTTTTATTTCTCCAATGTTGTTGAATATTCCAAGTTTGGCTTTAGGGGTTCCCAATTTAATTATTGTCTTCCTATTTCTAAATTGTGATCCCTTGTTCTTTGTTTGCTGGAGGTCTATGTTCTGCATCTGTAACCGAGTTGAGGTATTCTGTTCATGTAGTTTCTGTTTGACAGTGCCACTTGTTCTCTTTCCCCAGTAGGAGATGTATAGATTTAATATTTGCAGTGTTGCCTTTTGATGGTGTTTTGATGGTGTTTTGTGGTCCTGGTAGTGCTGTTATGATATGGTGGGTTTACTATGGATTCTAAATAGACAGTATTTATAGTATTTCCTAATGTGCCTGGAGTACTGTGCCTGGAGTACTGGAGTAATGTGTCTGGTTGGCACTGGAGTATGGTAATATAGAAATCTGGTAGTCTTTATTTCTCCAGACACTCATTAAGAGGCATGTTAACATTATGCTAACAGTTATGCAAATGAGGCTCCTTATGCAAATTAGGCCCCACAATGAGTCTCTGTACATGGCCCCGCACCCTCCTTGGGCTGCTCCTGCCACAATCCTGTCCTGCAGAGGCAAATTCTTCCACTGGAATTCTGCAATTCGTTGTCTTCACTGGTAACCTTCCTCCTCTTGCACCCTTATTCTCTGCTCCACCTTTGCAATACATTGTAAATATCCATTTTAACCACTTGTGGATTTTGTCTACAACACATTGCAGCTTATTAAACCAGTCCTCCAAATTAGCTGACATATTCTTGTGATCTCCTGTACATATCTACCAGTCACAACCGCTATGTGCCTTTCTCCATCAATCGCCATCTTAACCTCTCACTGCTTCCCTTTATCTCAGTTTGCCTGCTTTTCTTTTGAGGCCAGAGCCCTGAAAATATTAAGTGTAGATAATGAACTTACATGCATAGCTGAACTTATACTTGAAAAATGTAGGCATGGGCATTTACACCAGCTCTGGAACAGACCTGCCAACCTCACATTCCATTCGCAAACCTGGCTCTTACTGAGGTCCCTGGTAATCTAGTGGGAGGAAGAGTGATTACCAGATGCTCCTGCACATGGCGGCTATGGGTTCCATAAGGGCTGCCCTTACTGTATTTTGCAGCTTGATCTTTAGCGGTAGTAATGCAAGATTATTGCTACAGATCACAGGTGCCATTTTGGAACCTGGTGCCGCCATGAGCAGGAGTGACCGGGGATTGCTTCTGCTCTCACTAGACTACCAGAGGCCCCAGTAAGAGCTTGGGATAGAACTGGGGGCCATCAGGAGGGAGGATTGATGTCAGAAGTGATCGCATGCGTATCTTGAGACTGGGGTGGAATCAGGTGGGAGGATTGATGCCGGGGAGGCCATCTGGGGGAATTGATGCTGGGCAGTAGTGTTGAGGGGTGTGGGGGATGGATGCTGTTAGGAGAAGCGTTTTTAAAAAGCTGCTGCCACGCACATTTTGAGTAAAGTTACACATTTATTTTCCCCACATGCAGCTTTTTATAATCGCTGCTCCTGCTGGATGTAGTGAAACATCAATGCACACTTCATGCAGTCATGCACGTCCTTACACATATTTTACAAGAGGCTTTGCATTTGGCAAACTGCTTAGCATGGGTGTGATGTAGAACCCATGCTAACTATATGGGGAAATGCTGAGCACTTTTCCATTTTTTAGCATGGATCCAGCTTCACTCCCATGCTAGATTTTTGGGCTGAACACTCTGTAAGCTGCTGCTGTGTCTTTAGAAAACAGACTTAAAGTAGGTGCCTTTCCATCTCCAGATTTTGGTGTGGTTTCTCCAAATGTTTAGTTTTGTGCATACCATAACAGTCATGAACCTCACTTCTAAGCCAGGGTATGTGGAGTATGATCTGTCTCTCAAATTTACTGCTAATAATCAGCATAGTATTGCACTGTGTCAAAGAGAGCTTCCTTCTGGACTTCGTAACATGTAACAAGTATGGGTAGTTTATCAAGATGTGCTTGAAATTTCTTCTTTATCAAGCTTGTGGCTCCCAATACAATGGGAAATATTTCTGTATCTTTCTGCCACATTTTCTTGGTCTTGGACTGCATTTCTTGGTACTTCATGATCTTCTGCCTCTCCATGCGATTCATAGAATAACTTGGAACCAACACATCTATTGTCAATGCTGTTCTGGTGTTTTTCCATTATGTTGGGTTTCCTCACATCCAGTTTTTTATCCTTCAGAATGGGAATGTCTCAGATAATCATAACCTCTTCATTCTCTGTAATCTCTTAGGGGCATGATCCCAGTGCTTTTCAGGGATAGTGATGTTGTGATTTACAGAGTTTTCAATGGATGAGGCTCGCTACTTTGTTGTGCCTTTCTCTATAGAAATTTCCCACCATCAGAACTTCAGAGCCAGCTATGAAGTGAGTCACTGTTTCCAGGTCTTTCTTGCAGAATTGACATATGTCTGTTTTGCCAGTTTTTTCAGTGCTCGCTATAAGCCATCTGATCTGTAATCCGCTGTCCTGGGCTTCAACTATCAATTTCTCATTCTTTGGTTTCAGTTCATCTCTCCTTAACCATCCGTTCTTGATTGACAAAAGGTTCCTGGAATGACACTTTCTATTTCCCACTGTATTTGTGCATTTGCCACTTGTTTTTCCTCATTTGCTGATCAATTCTTTGAAGAAGTTTTTCTCTTGTTTTGCAAATTCTGTTGCTTCCTTTCCTGTGCGTGCTTGTAGATTCTCACTCATTCCTTCTAATCATCAGAACACTTGTCCAAGTTTGATGATGGAGACAGATTCTGGATGTTTACTTTCATAGTTCAGCACTTTTTACACATTTGGATCCGATGATGCGGTAAGTAGGCCTGAAGGCCTATGATAGTAGCTCTGTAGATGTAATCAATTTCTCTGAGGCCTAATCCTCCTTCAGCTCTAGGAATGTACAGACTTGTCATACGCTGATTCTTGTAAATTACTTCATGGGCATGGAGGAGTTTTTTTGTTCGCACATTCAGATGGTGCCTTTGAGGGTAATTTTATAACCAGGCACTATGGATATGTGCTTACATAGTTGGCCACATAGGTGCTATTTTATAAGAACAAATAGGTGCTTATGCGTTATTATAAAATACTAGCATAAGTGACATAGCACGTGCCTACATTGAAAGCATGGATATTTGTACCAGCCCCAGAGTTGATGTAAATGCCTGTGTCTATAGTTTTCAAGTATACATTTTTATTTATTATTTATTTTAAAGATGTATATTTTGCAAATCCCAGAATCTCGGCGAATTACAATGAAACATTTGCAATACAATCATATAAGTAAAATAAAATATATGAAACAATAACGAACTAAAAAAATCAGGTGAACAAGAGAAAAACAGAAAAATTAGATAAAAAACAAATAAAATAATTAAAGTATAACAATAAAATAAAACAAGGAAGTCACCTGCCTACAAAAAATGCAACTAGCCAAAGTTATTGTTGCCATGCATGGTTCCTTAATATACAAATACGATAGTAGAAACTTATACTATAAAAGATCAAAGGCTCACTGAAACGGCTTATGGAAAGACAAATAAAGGGGCAAAATGTGGAGACCTGCCAGTAGTGTATTCCAAAGCGTGGAACCCAACAATAAAAAATGCCCTCTCTTGTATACTGGCTAGATGGAAATATTTCACTGGCAGGACATCTAAAAGACACGAACCTTCTGCCCGCAAGAACCTAGGAAGATGATACATTTTTAAGTCTGCACAAATGCTAAAAGGAGCCTCAATAGAAAGAGCCTTAAAAACTAAGGCATGCATGTAAGTTATAATATTTTCTAATCTATGTGTGTACTTGCATGCTGCGCTCGTGCTACTCCCAAACTCCGCCTATACGCATGCCCATCAGCAAAGTGCATGCCTTGATGCCGAAACGTATACTTTTATGCCAGTCAGAAATGTGCAAGAGGTCATTTACATGCGTAAATAGCCACATTCATATAGGAAGGACTTTACAATATTACCTCATAAGAACATAAGCAATGCCATACTGGGTCAGACCAAGGTCCATCAAGCCCAGCATCCTGTTTCCAACAGGGCCAGTCGAGGTCACAAGTACCTGGCAGGTTCCCAAAAAGGTACAGAGATTCCAAGCTGCTTATCCCCGGAATTTCCCTGGTCCTCTCCAACAATGGCCCATGGACCTTTCCTCCAGGAACATGTTCAAGCCCCTAAACCCAGCTTCACTAAAAGTCCTTACTACATCCTTAAGTAATTAATTCCTGACTTTGATTACGCCTTGAGTGAAAAAATATTCTCCATTGATCTTAAATGGGCTGTATTGTAGCTTCAATTCACGTTCCTTTGTCTTTCTACTTTTTGAAGGAGTAAATAACCAATCTATGTTTACCTGTTCCACTCTATTCATTATTTTATAGACCTCTATCATATCTCCCCTAAGCCGTCTTTTTGTTAAGTTGAAGAGTCCCTTTTAAGCCTTTCCTCATAGGGGTATCCTTCTCATCCCCTTTACCATTTTGGTGGCTCTTCTCTGTACCTTTCCTAATTTGGCTATGCCTTTTCTAAGACATGGAAATCAAAATTGCACAAAATATTGAAAGTGCGGTTGCACCATGGAATGATACAGAGGCATTATAATATCCTTTGTTTTATCCTCTATTCTTTTTCTTATTATTTCTAGCATTCTATTTGCTTTCTTGGCTGTCCCTGCACACTGAGCAGAGGGTTTCAATGAATTATCCTTGACAACACCTAAATCCTTTTCCAATTCTAGTTGCTTGAGAATAAATTTGTAAAAAATGTTATCTCCAGGAACAAGCAGGAATGTAGTCTTCACATATGGGTATTGTCAGTACTGACGGAGCCTGCACAGGAACGCTCCCCAGCATCCAATAGGAAAGCTTTTGGGAGTATTGCACTGCACCTGTGTCGCTGCCTTCCCACCTTTCCAACTCTCCCTCTTCAGTTTTTCATTTTCCGCGGAGCCGACAGGAAGCAAACCCTGTCACCGCAGAAAATCTTCTTTTTGTGGTCGTGTCTGCCTTCACCGTTGACACCCATACCGGTTCCACCAGTCTTTTCTTTATTTTATTTCTTTTTTTTAAAAAAATCTTTAATTTTTTGGAGGGTCTATCCCCTCTTGGTAACAGGTGCCATTTTGGCCACTAGGCCCACTTTTCTTCCAAAATGGAGAAACCATCTAGTGGTTTCAAAAAAGTGTAGTGGTATCATTTCTGCTACCGACACCCATGACTAGTGTCTCAGCTGTTTAGGTCCTGACCATTTACCATCGGAATGTCTCCTTTGTAGAAAGATGACCAAGAGAGGCCTGCAGAATGCAGCTGCAAAACTCGGCACCCTCTTTGCTGCAGATGCAATGTCCGTTGCATCGATGTCTTCCAGGGCTTCATCTTCCTCCCATAGATCTCAGGTAACTAAACCCAGGTCTTCTAAGACCGGCCTGTCCTCAAACGGTAGATCTCCTTCAAAGCATCGATCATGCTAATAGCATTGCCCTCAAGGAAAACATACCGGCAAAACAGCCCCGGCGGGAGGCCTCGGCCTCCAAAGCATTAATGGGGCTCCAGGATGTTCCCGAAGCTTCCACCTCCGGAGAACTCTTGGTGCCAAGTTCTGGTGTCATGTCGGGCTCCACCGGTACCGACATACAGGCATCTGCAGGGGCAATGGATCAGCATATCCTGGCCATCGAGTGCAGCCTTGCGACTTTCCTAGCAGCATTGGTACTGCTAAGGCCACTCCAGACGGTTCCGCAGTCATTGATACCAATACCAGTACCGACTGCACCTGCTTTTACCGATGTGCCCCGTTCCTTGCTTCCTCCCATGCCTGCCCTGGAATCAGTGTCCAGTATCAAGGGCCCGGTATCGAGACAGTCCGATGTCAACTTCGATCGATACAGGCGTCATGTAATGCAAGAACACACGGCACGCAGATATTTTGAGTCCTTCGATTCCGACGACTCCGTCGGTACTGGAGTGATTCTTCCAGAGGATCCCTCTCCTTCTCCTCAGTGTAGAATGTCTCCTCCTGAGGACATGTCCTTTCAGGATTTCATACATGATGTGGCAAGGGGGCTCTCAATCACGGTAATCCCGGAAAAGGAAGCGAGGGCAGAATAATTAGAAATTCTTCAGTATCCGGCATCGCCTAAGGAGGCTGCTACCCTTCCCATTCACTGAATCTTACATGACCTCATGCTGAGGATGTGGGAAACACCTTTAACGGTGTCTCCACACTCTCAGAGGCTCGATACCATGTATCGAGTTCCACAATGTCCTGGTTTTCAGAAAACACAATTACCACACCATTCAATGGTAGTGGAATCGGCGATGCGTAGGATCAAGAGTGCTAAGACGCATTCTTCCAACCCTCCAGGCCGTGAAGCGAGGACACTCAATGCCTTTGGGCGTTGATGTTTTCAAGCCTCGATGCTATAAGCCAGGATCAGCTCTTACATTCTTTATTTGGGAATGTTCCTTAAAGAGGTTACAAGAGATCTGGAGCTGATGGCTCCACTTCTCCCCGATGATAAAAGTTAGCAGAACTTCTGCTATTTCCATTGGTGACATCGTATTGCCTGGCTTCAGGCATCTTAATTAGAATAATTGGTGCAAGACAAGCTGGGGAACATTCCTTGCACAGGAGAAAACCTCTTTGGCTAGGATTGGCAGGACAAACCTAATCAGCTTGAGTCCAAAAACACCACCTTGAATAGATTATCAAGGTCCACAGCCAATGCAGCTAAGAAAAAGACAACTAAGAAACCTTTTTTCAACAAGAAAAAGAAATTCTACCCATCTTACACACAGGCTATCCATTGCCCAGTTCATGCTCTCCAAAAGGGGCAGCAACAACCCAGACAGCAAAGGAAGGCCCAAGTCCCGAGAGTGTAACCAGCTCAGCAGACACAGCCTCCTCAGGGACTTTGACTCCTTCCTAGAGAACTTAGTCATCCTGCCCCTGAAACGTCCAGAGCCTCTCACCATCCCAGGCAGACTGTCACTTTGCCAAAAGATGGCAACAGATAACATCAGAGCACTGGACTCTCTCTATTGTAACAGAGGGGTACAAACTCCATTTTCACAGTATGCCCCCTCCCACCATCACCAAACAATTCAGTTCTCAGGACCATTTCACCACTCTCTTGTCTCAAGAGGTCACTTCACTGCTTGCTCAAGGAGCAATAGAAGAGGTATCCATTTCCCAACAGGGCATGGGTTTCTACTCCCACTACTTTCTCATTCCAAAGAAGACAGGGGGATACCGACCCATAATGGACCTCAGAGAGTTGAACAAGTATCTGTTCTGAGAAAAATTCAAGATGATCTCCCTTGGATCACTTCTTCCTTACATTCAGAGTCACGATTGGCTATGTTCTCTAGATCTAAAGGATGCATATACACATATTCTGATCTATAGAGATCACAGGAGGTTCCTTAGTTTCCTTTTTCAAGGAAGACATTACCAGTACAGGGTTCTACCCTTCGGACTGGCTTCCGCCCCAAGAGTTTTCACAAAATGCATGGCAGTAGTAGCCACATTCCTGAGAACTCTGGGGATATTCATCTTCCCCTACTTAGACGACTGGCTCATCTGAGCACCAACACTCCAGAAGCCAGCTCCACTCTCTCCTGCACAATGCAAATCCTGCAATACTTGGGACTGGTCATAAATCTCCCAAACTCTCATCTCACCCCTTCTCAGTCCCTAGAATTCATAGGGGCTCTTCTAGACACAAGGCAGTCAAAGGCTTTCCTGCCACAACCACGTTGTCTTCGAATACTCCAGGTGGCCTCTCAAGCAGCTATGAAGACTTGGCTAACTGCTTGAGAAATGCTTCAGCTGTTGGGGCATATGGCATCCACTGTACATGTGGTCCCCTATGCTCACCTTCACATGCGAGCAGCCCAGTGGACCCTAACCTCTCAGTGGACACAGGCCTCAGGTCACCTAAGGGACAAAATCAGAAACTCGTCATGTCTCATTTCATCCCTACAATGGTGGCAGTCACTAGAAAACATCCTAATACGATCCCCTTTCCAGCATCCACTGCATCAAGCCACCTTAACGACAGATGCGTCCAAGTTAGGCTGGGGAGCTCACTTGGACAATCTCTCTACTCAAGGTGTTTGGACCGAGCAAGAGGCTTATCTTCATATAAACCTCCTGGAACTTAGAGCTATCTTCTATGCTCTTCAAGTTTTTCAGACCCACCTGAGCTACAAGACGGTACTGGTACAGACCATCAATCAAGTAGCCATGTTCTATGTGAACAAGCAGGGGGGAACAGGATCTCAGGCATTAGGCAACAAAGCTCTATGCCTCTGGGCCCTCACCAGGGATCTTCAAATCCACCTTCTAGCGGTATATTTATCAGGCACACAAAATCTCTTGGCAGACAAGCTCAGTCAAGTCTTGCTGCCACACAAATGGTCTCTTCATCCAGAGCAAATTGCTCAAATTTTTCAGATCTGGGGAACTCCAGATATAGACCTATTTGCAAGTCCTCAGAATGCCAAACTTCCCTGGTTCTGTTCCAGAATTCCGGCTCAGAACTGTCAGGCAAGGGATGCCCTTCACCTCCACTGAGGTCAGGACTTCCTCTATGCCTTCCCACCCACTCCCCTCATTCCCAAAACTCTAATCAAGTTTCAGAGAGACAGGGGCCATATGATCCTCATAGCCCCACGCTGGCCACGACAAATGTGGTATCCTCTGCTTTTACGTCTCTCTCAAGCCAGGCCTCTGGAGTTGGGATGTGCTCCAGATCTTCTTTCTCAGGAGAACGGGATGCTATTGCACCTGAATCCTCAGTCTCTACATCTCAGGGCATGGCTGCTGAGAGCCTAGAATTCCAGGATATCAACCTTTCCCAACAGGTTAAGGATATTATGTATTTATTTATTTAGCTGCATTTATATCCCGCTTTTCACCGGGTCAAAGCGGTGGAACATTGAACGAGGGGGGGGGGCGGGGACAATAATCAAGTTTAAGGGTATGGGCTGTCACCAGGTGGCCAACATTCATGATTTTAACAAATATTTGGGACATAAACATAGACATTAAGCTATAGTTTCATTGGTGGGTATCTGTTTCTGGTCCGAGGTATTCCTGGAATATTGTGGTTTTTAGTTGTTTCCTGAACGATAGGGGGTCTTTGTTGCTTCTGATGTGATTCGGTAGAGAGTTCCAGATGGATGGTGCGTATAGTTCGAAGGCCCTGTTGCAGGTTCGTTGATTGTATTTTGTCCTTTTGTGGGGGATGGTGAGGGAATTGTTGGTGGTTTGTCTGGTTGCTTTGTTGTGGGCTGGTCGGGTCAGTAGTGTGCGGAGTTGGGAGGTTTGGGTTTGGTTATCTAAATGGATGGTTTGGGTTTGGACATTATCTAAATGGATATCCGGTTGGCTTCAAGAAAACCTTCCACAAGGCGAGCCTACGCCTTTAAGTGGAAAAGGTTTTCCATCTGGTGTTCAAAAAAGGACCTTAGTGCCTTTTCAGTACCAGTGGAGGCGTTACTGGAGTATCTACTCCATTTGTCATCCTCTGGCCTTGAGACCAATTCAGTAAGAGTCCACCTTAGTGCCATTGCGGCTTTCCACAAGCCCTTGGATGGACAACCTGTTTCTTCTCAACCTCTTGTAGCAAGGTTTATGAGAGGTCTACTCTTAACAAAACCTCCCATTAAGCCACCACCCGTGACATGGGATTTGAATCTTGTCCTTGGATAACTCATGAAACCGCCCTTCGAACCCTTAGCCACTACATCTCTAAAGTTTCTTTTGTGGAAAGTAATCTTCCTAATTGCTCTCACTTCTGCGGGAAGCATCAGTGAGCTACAAGCTTTAGTGGCTGATCCTCCTTATACAAGGTTCCACCATGATAAAGTAGTTCTTAGGACTCATCCTCACTTTATGCCAAAGGTGGTTTCGCTCTTTCATTTAAACCAATCGGTTTACCTTCCTGTATTTTTTCCTAGGCCTCATGCCTCCAATGCAGAAAGAAATCTTCATACTCTAGACTGTAAAAGAGCCTTGACTTTTTACCTTCAGAGAACTAAGCAACATAGGAAGGCTTCCCAGCATTTCATTGCTTTTGACTCCAGTCATCTTGGATTGCCAATTTCCAAGAGGACATTATCTAAATGGATTGCAGACTGCATATCCTTTGCCTATGAGAGTAAGGGACTTTCTCTCGAAGGTCATGTCACAGCTTACAATGTGAGAGCAATGGCAGCCTCAATGGCTAACCTTCGCTCAGTGTCCATTGACGACATCTGTAAAGCAGCCACTTGGGCTTCGGTACACACACCTTTGCAGCCCACTACTGCTTAGACAAGGACTCCCATCAGGATGCCTCGTTTGGTCAAGCTGTTCTCCAGCATCTCTTTCAGACTTAGTACAACTCCTACCCGTCATCCCGGGTTTCGATGCCAGAGATCCATGGGAGGATGCATGATCCATCTCAACCTGGGTTTCACAGCTTTCTGGGGTCATCTCCCTGGCATCCTTCAGCTGGGGAGTCCCCATATGTGAAGACTACATTCCTGCTTGTTCCTGGAGATAGTGTAGTTACTCACCTGTAACAGGTGATTTCCGGGAACAGCAGGAATTGAGTCTTCACAACTACCCACCTCCCCTAGGAGTTGTCTTTCTCTCTCTCTCTCACTCTCTCTCTCTCTCTCTCTCTCTCTTTCTCCTTTGCCTCAGCTATAAACTCAACTGAAGAGGGAGAGTTGGAAAGGCGGGAAGACAGCAATACAGGTGCAGTGGGATGCTCCCAAAAGCTTTCCTATTGGATGCTGGGGAGCGTTCCCGCGCAGGCTCTGTCAGTACTGATGATACCCATATGTGAAGACTCAATTCCTGCTGTTCCTGGAGATCACCTGTTACAGGTGAGTAACTGCGCTTTTTCTCCAGTTAAAAATTTCCACAGGCATGATACCAGGATCACTGTATAACCAACTTTTACAGGACAGGGCAAAGGCTAGTGAACAACACCACATGTTCAAGTTACATGGCCAGAGGCGGTGAAATTATGAATACGATAATTCCAACAAAATAATGTCACCAAGAGTTTCAGTGATTGCACTTATATTTTTAACCCAATCACTCTAATATCATAAGGAGAAAGATTTCAGTGGCCAAAAAAGTGTCTGGAAACTACTACACAAAACTCACTATCATAGGTCATGTTGCTTTGTTTGAAAAATAAGATACATCCAACACTAACAGCATTTTGCTTCTACGAGCTGTGTCAGGGATGATTGAACACCTTTTTAAATGCTCTGGAAACAAACATTTAAAAATAATCAATAATGTGCATGAAATTCAATTAATGAAACAGCACTGCACAATGAAATAGAAGTGACTAAAAACTACTACTATTACTACTATTACTTATCATTTATATAGCGCCACAAGGCGTACGAAGATAAACAACTTGCTGTTCTCACTCAGGGCTCCTATAGCAGCTTCTAAAACTTAAATCCACACATGCTCCTTTTATTAAAAAATCATCTCTGCTTTACCTGGCAACTGATAATGTCATTATAAAACCCCAGTGCCATTATGAAAAGCTAGGTTGAGAGTTAAAAAACAAAGGGGCCCTTTTACTAATGTGTGCTATGCAGTTAACATGGATTTTGATGTGCCGTAACCGCATGCTGTGGCTCATGGTAGCTGCTAGCATGTAGTCGTGACAATTAGTGCATGCCAATTTCCATGCTAGCTGTGCCTCACGTGATGAAGTGGTAAATGGGTGGGTTAGGGTAGAGAGTGAGTATGGCGAGTGCCTCGCAGTTAGCGCAGGGGTAAACACCATGCGCTCTCACTGTGGCAGTTAGCATGGGTGCAATTACCTCCGCCTCAAAAAGTGGAGTTCAGTGCACTCATGGTAATATGCTCCACTTTACAATATGGCGCCATGCATTAACTGCTGGGAAAATGCTGTCCACGTCCCAGACAGTTAATGCGGCGGCTTTGCAATTAACGTGCGTTAATTTTGGTGCTATTCATGCACTATGTGCAAAAAACACAGTGCAGTTTAGTAAAAGGGTCCTATAATGTGAATCAAAAGAAAAAGGTGATTTTATATACAGCCAGAAATAATAAACAGCAGTGCCCTTAAGAATAGCACTTATGTTCTAAGCTGAAAAAGCAGTTAATAAATGGGATTCCCGTTACTGTCGATGAGGGTGCTTTCCATTTCTTAGATGATTTTTCTGCTTAAATTGCAAGTATTGTTCTTAAGGGCAGTGCTGTTTTCTATTCTTGGCTGTGTATAACATTTTTTAGATTTTGATCAACATTCTGATTTTGTACTCCCGGCCTGGTTTTTATGATGGCATTGGGGTGTTATAAAGATGTCATCAGCTGCCAGGTAAAGCAGAGGTGATTTTTTAATTTAAGATGTATGTGTGGTGTTTTTAGGTTTAGAAGCCACTACAGGAGCCCCAAGTGAGGACATCAAAGTGCAAGTGGTTTATGAAAACTGCTGGCTTGTTCTGAATTATTTCAGGGTTTTTTGTCACTTCTATTTAATTGTGCAGTGCTGTTCATTCCAGTTTGCGTTTAGCAGAGATATACATCCTGGTTGGACATTTAAAAGCCAGAATGCTGATTCTAGTTAAGGAGCTCCCCACATGTACTGCAGAGATGTGCGGGGAGCTCTAGATGGCGATGAGAGGGGTTGGGCAGGAGGAGGGCGGGGATTAGGAGGGATCCTGCCACCGATGTAGCAGGCCAATTCCGGTATCGGCCCTGTACGTCCGGGGTTGGCGATCTAGATGGGGGACTTATTCAACCTCAGAGGTGGAATACGCCCCCCCCCCCCACAACATCGGTGACCAGCTTGGCCGGGACTCGAGACGCAGATGAGCAGGGCAGGGGTTCCCTGCAGCCTGATTTCAGCCTCGGAAGGGCCGATTGGGGGTCAAGCATCAGGGAACAGGACGTTTGTTGTGGTACAGGCGATCGGGGCTCTGGCATGGAGCCGCAGTGCCATGGCGATGGGATGTCACGGCACCGCATGTCTATGCAGGAGCCCAGGCTGGGCTAGCCAGGCAGGATCTGGGACATCCAGCAGGGTGTCCTGCCCATCCAAGCCAGTTGCACCCAGTTTTGATCCCACGGGGATGTATAGCCCCCATGGGATCAGAATCGGGTACAAATCTGGCCTATCCAGATTCTGGACATCCCGAAGGGCCGGACATGCCACGAACTGAATTGGCCTCCACTTGAATTTCAAGTTCATTATTCATTTTTATTTTTTTTGTTTCGAGAGTATTTAAAAGAGTGTTGACTCATCCCTGATGCATCTTGTAGAAGTGAAATGCTGACAGTGTCTGACGGACCATATTTTTCAAGCAAAGCAGCATGATTTCAAGTAGTGGATGAAATTGCACTTGCTGATGAATGGCTAATGATTTATTAATAATTTTGGTTTTGAACACAGTAGCACTTTATTAATATTTATATATATTGGGGGGGGGGGGGGTTATGACCTATGATAGGAACGTTTTTGTGGTCTGGTGGCTTCCAGACACTTCTGTGGTCACTGAGTATCATAGTGAGCTGGTTAAAATATAAGTGAAATGATTTAAAAATATTTGGGGAATTTACTAAGCCCTGCGCTGGTAACGTGCATGTGGCTATGTTACCAGCATGGATCTCATTACTCACTGCAGGGTGGCATGTACATCCGTTCTCCTTTGGTTAGCGCAGACAAGCCATGTGGTAACTAACATTGAGGTGGCATTAGTTACACCCGTGCTACAGTGCGGGTCACTAAACCATGCTGGCCACAGTGTGCCAGGAACGCTCCTGTCCTGCCCAGTCCCCATCACAAAGTGCACTACCACAGTAGTGTTGGGTTTGTAGTGCGGGGCCCCCATGCTACTTTTTAGTGTGGTGCCCAAACCATGCATTAACCCAACGTTACTCTGGTAGCATGTTTTAGTAAACATGCCCCTTAGTTTATAAAGGCAACATAGGCTTTATAAAATTGGCTTGTGTAATGACACTAAATAGCATACAAATTTCCCCCACTCCAAAGAAGATATAAATGTGTGCGTGTACTCTATGCATTACCCCCAGGCTGAAGATGTGGGGGTTGTAAATTTTTTACAGAACACATGATGGACATTTTCTAAAACAGAAACTTGATGACAGAGCATTCTCCTGCTATATCAGTAATAGTTAATCTAGACACCAAGAGCCATGGCTTCCAGAAATTACAGTTGGGTCATAAAAACAAGATACTGTCATGCAGATCAGAAGTGTAGAAAAGGACTGAAGGATTGCAGTTCATTAACCATAACTTTGGTTCTTTGCCTTTTATTCTTTGCAGTTTACAGTCAGATTATGCAACTAATTTTATCTATTAGCCTTTCCTGCTGTAATGGGAAGTGTGGTTTATACAGAAGTTTAATAGATTAATGATTTTAACACAAGCAACATCTCCTTTTTTTCTCTCCAAACCCCAGAATTATCTTATTTGAAATCTGAGCAGTTCTGCAGCATTATAAAGCAGGATAGGGAATCTAAAGAATTATAATGTGGAGTTATTTTCATTTGCGGGTCTTCTGTAGGACAGATGTGCGATCAGGGCACGCTCACTGAATGAGAGGAACAGTTGGTAAACAGATAGTGTCTCTTTGCCATGTCTGTTTCCTGTCTCAATGAATGTGGCAATAAGATTTTTTCTACTGCTTCCTTTCAGACCTGACTGTAGCATGCAACTTCATTATAAATTCCAGTAGCAATTTATTTACTTTCAGCAAATTGTTATTTTTTAGCATCATGCTGCCAGTTACCTTTTCAGGGTTTCAAAACTATATTGGAATTTATTCTGTTTTATTGCTGCTTTTGTTGTTACTTCATATACATTAGAAAGACTTTTGGAGCTAACATGGAAGATTCCAGAAAATTGTAGAATGCTTGATAGAAAAGACTAGAAGTTACATAAAAACACTGGAGACTTGGAGGGTTCATAATTATCTCCAGTAATTTCGAGCTAATCTAGCCTTACTTAGAGATAGGCACATATTTTGGATGTGCAGCCCGATATTCAGCGGCGGTGACTAGCGCTGCTTAAGCGGCTAGCCGCTGAATGTTAGACCTGGATATGCAATGCTGGGGCCCTATGTGGATCCTGGTATTGAATATCCGGGTTGCCTAGATAGTGATGAAGCTAACTGGATAGTGGCGATATTCAGTCATTACCCAGTTAGCTACAGCAATGAAAGTTAGGCCAACCTTTGCTGCGCTGATTTTTACCACATTTGCGATAACCGGGCAGCGGCTCAATATCACCGCTGCTTGCTTGTCGCCAGATGCCACTTCCGGAACATCGCCAGAACGCCCCGATGCTAAATGATTATCATCGGGGAGCGCAGCGGCAGCACCTGCAGGTATTCAGTGACGGTAACCGTGTTCGTGCTGTTGAATATCCCAGACAAGGGGATTAACACAGCATGCCTGCTAACCATATTAATCCTTTTGAATATAGGATCCACAGCGTTTCCACTTACAGATCAAGATTTGAGGTTGAAATGATGTGATTTGGAAATAAATATAGAGAAAAAACTAAGAAGCCAATATTCAGTGGGTTGGTATCTACTTAAGGCTATTTAAATAAATTATCTGGATAAATTTAACCAGATATTCAGCAGAGTAACCAAATAATCCAGACTGCTGAATATAGCAATAAGTGAGTGGAGTGGAGGAGTAGCCTAGTGGTTGGGGCAAGGTACTTCAGGCCGGAAGGTTGGGGGTTCAAATCCCACTAGAGGACAGCAACCTTGGGCCGGAAGGACTGGGGTTTCTAGTCCCACAGGTGCTCCTTGTGGTCTTGGGCAAGCCACTTAACCCTCCATTGCCCATGTTCCCTGTAAAAAAGTTATCTCCAAGTTATAATACCCTGTTCAATGTAATTTCAGTTTGTTCAATGTAAACCGCACTGATGCAGAATAGCGCGGTATATAAGAGAATGTAAATAAATAAATAAAATTTAAAAAGTTTGGATAAGTTCCTAGAAAAAATCTCTATAAAAGAAGTCCCCTGGAGGAGGACATGACGTCAGCCTTCCCGATGGTTGCAGGAGTCTAGAGCTCTGGTGATACCTCCATTAAAAAGCTGAAATCAGCCCTCATGGTGCTTCCAAGTGCATCTTTAAAAGGGCTTTTCAGTGGGGAAAAGGGTGACGGTCCTGCCGGTATGACCACGTGAAGGAAAAGAATAGATTTGCAGGACTCTGCATTTAAAGTCTCCTGACAGAAGCAGAGCGAGCCCAGTAAAATGGCAACTAAGGAGGGCAGCTGTGTGTTCACAGTGGTGAGCGGAGAGGGAGGAAACCACATGGAGGCAGCCTGGAGTTAATAAAATTGGAGCTGTGAAGTTGGTTCCAGGAGCTGAAGTAAGAGTTGCAGGAAGTATGGAGTGACATCAGTGGTCTGGTGCACGAGTTGCATGCAGAGGTGACTGAACTGGACTGCGGGTTGAGGATGGGGAGACGCGCCTAGAAGGAGTGTAGGAGGAAGTGGATGGTCTTTGACGAATGCTGCATGAAATAGCAAAAGAGTACGAGGACCTTGCCTTAAAAGTGGAGGACTTGGAAAATCGAATGAGACAATCTTTGTATATGGGGTATACCGGAGAAGCCAGAGTTTGCTGATGCAACCATGGTAGCAATGGAGATGTGCCGAGACATTCTGCAGGAAGATCTGCCTATTAAAACAGACCGAGCCCACCAAACTCTTGGTCCTCCAAATCAGCAACGGCCCAGACACATTATGCTCTGCCTTCATAACTTTACTGTAAAAGATAAGCTGATGCAAAAGATGAAGGAAATGGAAAAATTCTCCTGGAAGGGGTGTAAGATGGTGCTTTACCATGATTTATCAGCCAGCACCATGGTGTGCAAGAGATTGTTTCACCCAGTAACCCAGAGGCTGCAGCAAGGGAGCTATCGTTACCGGTGGCTTCTACAGTAAATGGTATAATGATAAAAGCCCTGACTCCACAAGAGGCGGTGGTGGAGCTACGAGAGTTGGGCATTGTGGACATTATGCTTCTGGATTCGGAGATAAGTCCAGCATGCAGCCCCACAGGTGAACAACATGGCAGGTGGTTCCAGCCTGCAAGAAATTCCAAGAGTGCTCTGGGGAGCCAGTGAAGAGACTGTTGGGCTCTGTGGTGCTATTCCCGACGGTGCCCATGAGGATGTTGGAAGCAAGACAATTGCCTGCTTGGACATTGAAGGTTTTTGAGTAAAATATATGTGTGGGTGAGGGGGGAGTGCAAGGGGAAGGTCACAAGGGATTGGGTAAGATAAGAGGAATTGGGGCTGAGGGTATGAGATGAGGAAGTACAAGTACTGTGGACTTCGATGGCTGGTCAGGATGAGGGAGGGCAGGAGGGGGAGCCAAATGTTGTATAGGTATGAGTGTAAATGATCGAGTGTGGGAAGGTGGGTGTGGGATGAGGAGGAGTGTGTGATAATGAGTGGGTGCGAAGAGATACATCTGCCAGTGAGAGGGGATGTATTCTGAGTGAGCAGGGGTGTATGATAAGACCTTTCTCACCTGTGAAGGTGATATAGGTGAGAAGGCCAACTGGCTGTCGATGAGTGGGGCCTGTGAAAGGTATGGGGTGGGAGATTTCATATATGTTGTGATTCTTGGGGGGGTATTGGGAAGCAGGTCACACTCTGGTAATCCATTGGAGAGGTAGGTGAGTGGAGGAAGGAGGTTGGACGGGAAGAAGGGAGATGGGAGGAGGGAGAAGGCATAGAGGAGGAGGTATAGACTGGCCTTGGTTGTCAGCTGATCTCACTCAATGTTAAGGGGTTGGGGTCTTTGCAAAAGCGCAATCTTTTGCATAGGGAACAACTGATGTTTTTATACAAGAAACATGCTTGAAACGATCTCAGGCCCATTTGCTACAAACTCAATGCTTCCCACATGTGTTTCTGGCATCTAGGGTGGGAGCGCAAAGACGGGGAGGAGTAGGCATTATAATTGCTGACGACCGTAGATTGGAAGTATGAGTGGAGACTTGAGATAGCAGGGGCTGGTATTTATTGCTGGATGTGGTTCTGGATGGGATCTCGGTCTTCCTGACCCATATCTATGGGCCAAAGGAGGCTCAGGGCGTGTTTTATGCAGAAGTTCTCCATTGATTACTCCAAATGCCAGCGATCCCTGTGGTTTTAGGAGGGGATTTTAATTTAACAAGGAGTCCGTGCCTGGATAACTTCAGTGGTAGTGCAGAGGGAGGAGGAGCCCATAGACAACAACTGGGAAAGCTGTTCGACACACTGAATTTAGTGGATAGCTGACAGGTTCAGGAAGGGAAATGGAAGGGCTATACATTTTATTTTCATTCTCACCAATCCTACAGCAGATTGGATATGTTCT
Organism: Ichthyophis bannanicus; assembly: GCA_033557465.1. Taxonomy (NCBI): domain Eukaryota; kingdom Metazoa; phylum Chordata; class Amphibia; order Gymnophiona; family Ichthyophiidae; genus Ichthyophis; species Ichthyophis bannanicus. The sequence goes on from CM066034.1 coordinate 608,063,401, forward strand.
GGCTGGACTGCACATCAGTCACAGCTATAGAACCTGTGGATATTGCTGAAATTACATGGTCCGACTATGCACCGGGGTAGCAGTTGAGGTGAGGGAGAAAGGTTACTGGAATCCCATTTTGGAAATTGAATGACTCCCTACCGGAGCATAATAGCATGGTCCAGAGGATGAGTTGCACCATTATGGATTACCTCCAATTGAATGAGAATGGGGAGGTGGCGAGGGGGATGTTGTGGGATGGTATGAAGGCCGTAGTTCATGGGGTGTTGATTTCGGAGGCTAACCATCACAAGCACATGAGGGTTAAGGAGGAGGAGGACCTCCAAATAAGAATAAGTGATTTGGAGAGGCGAGGGTGCAGGATAGGTGGGCTTGAGGTTTGAGCCCTATTGACAGATTGTAAGCAGAAATTGATGGTCATCATGTGCGATTCCAAATATAGCATGTTGAAAAATGTACTTTGAATGGGGCAATAGAGTAGGTAGACTTCTAGCTTGTAAGCTTAAGGCGCAGATTCAACAACAGCAGATTCTCAAACTGTGGGACAATAGGGAGGTATTGCACTTTGAGGAAGAGGAAATGCAGGAGATTTTCTGGAAGTTCTATCAGGAATTGTATCGGAGTGAGCAGTGCGTAGCGGAGGACGTGATAACAGCGTAACTCCAAAATTATGAGATGGCTTCGCTGTCCTCAGTGGAGGTGGGACAGTTAGAGTAGGACATCTCAGCAGAAGAAGTTTGAAGGGTTGTATCGGGTATGAAGGTGGTTAAAGCAACAGGATTGGATGGCTACTCTATTCACTTTTATTGCCGGTTTCCGGAGGTACTGGTGGATTGCCTTCAAATGTTGCTCAATGAGACCTCGGACACGGGGCAGGTACCAGGTTTTATGTTAGTGGCGGGAATTACAGATCTCCAGGAACAAGCAGGAATGAGTCTTCACATATGGGTATCGTCGGTACCGACGGAGCCTGCGCGGGAACGCTCCCCAGCGTCCAGTAAGAAAGCTTTTGGGAGCATCCCACAGCGCCTGCGTGCTGCCTTCCCGCCTTTCCCAACCGCCTCTCTCCAGTTCTTCTTTTCCGCAGAGCCAGCAGGTCGTGTTCCTGTCACCGCAGAAGAAGTTCTTTATTTTTTCTTATTTCTTTGGTCGCGCGTCTGCCTTCTTCGACGTCGGACCGGTACCGCCGGTCTTTTCTTTCTTTTAAAAAAAAAAACACGTTTCTTTCCTCACTGTGCATTTTTCATTTTTGGGCCTTAGGCCTAAAAATTTTTTCCTCATGGAAAAACCCGCTTCCGGGTTTAAAAAGTGCACAAAGTGTAGCGGTACTATTTCTGTCACCGACACCCATGACTGGTGTCTAAAATGTTTGGGTCCTGACCATTCCATCACGGATTGTGTGTCCTGTTCCATGATGTCTAAAAGAGGTCGGCAGAACCGAGCAGCCAAGCTCAGTACCCTGTTTCCCTCTGATGCAGCTTCGGTGGCATCGACATCGTCCAGGGCTTCTTCTTCCTCCCATGGATCTCAGGTAACCAAACATAAATCCAGCCGGTCCTCGAAGGGTAGATCTCCCTCTAAGCATCGAGATGCCCCCGGGCTTGCCCTCGAGGATCCGGCACCGGCAAAATTATCCCAGCAGGAAGCTCCGGCTTCCAAAGCATTATCTATGGGGTCACAGGTTGACATCGATGGCTCGGCCTCGACCGATCACCTGTTGCCGTGTTCTGGGGTACCGGTGGTTTCCACTGGTACCGACATCCAGACACTGGTGGTGTCGATGGATCAGAACATTCTGACCATGCAGCGTGCCTTAACGGCATTCATACAGGCTGCGACGCCTTCGGTACCGCAACAGACTCAGTTGTCGGTACCGGTTTCGGCACTGGCATCGATTCCGGTGCCGGTACCGATTGCATCAACATCGGCTTCGGTGTCGACTGTAACGGTACCCTGTCTTATGATGCCCATCAGTACCGAGCCGGTACCGGCCATTCCCGATGTCGATCCCACTCGGTACGCGTATCGGGCTCTGCAGGAGCATCCAGACAGGCGATACTTCGATTCCTCCGAAGACTCTGATGAATCGGAGGCTTCTGTCGAAGCATCGGTACTTCTTCCTCAAGAGCCTTCTTCTCCAAAACGAAGAATGTCTCCTCCAGAGGACTTGTCTTTCCAAGACTTTATTAGGAAAGTGGCTAGGGGCCTCTCCATCACAGTGGCCTCTGAGTCAGAGCTGAGAGCCAAGCAGTTAGATATTCTGCAATATCCTAAGGCTCCTAAAGAGGCAGCTACCTTGCCTATTCATGAGATTCTCTATGATCACATGTTGAGTATGTGGGAGACTCCTCTACCACCTCTCCTCACTCTCGCAGGTTAGACACCATGTACTGTGTCCCTCCTTGTCCTGGCTTTCATAAGACTCACCTTCCTCACCACTCTATTGTGGTAGAGTCTGCCATGAAGAAAATAAAGAGTGCAAAAAGACACTCATCTAATCCTCCAGGACGTGAGTGCAGGACCCTAGATGCTTTTGGCCGAAGGATTTTCCAGGCCAATATGCTTGCTGCTAGAATCAACTCCTATAGTCTCTACATGGGGATGCTTCTAAAAGTGGTCACAGATCATCTGCAAACTTTAGCCCCTTTTATTTCAGAAGATAAAAGGCAAGAGTTTCTCACTTGGCTCAAACATGCCCAGGATGTTTCCAAATTTTCTAACCGTGCAGCCTTTGACTCTTTTGAGTGTGTAAGCAGAGCCTCGGCTATTGCCATAGGTGCACGCAGAATTGCTTGGTTACAAGCTTCTGATTTGGAACTCTGGGTCCAAGATGAATTGGGGAATCTTCCTTGTACAGGTGAAAACCTTTTTGGCAGGGATTGGCAAGCAAAGGCCACTCAGATGGATGCTGAAAACTCTGCTTTGGATCGACTTGCAAAGTCTACCTCTGCTCCTGTTACGAAAAGATTGTTTAAAAAGACATCTTTTTTCAAAAAGGGAAGATATTATCCTGCTTATGGTCAGCAGGCATCTTCTGCAGGTCGTTTGGCTGCAAAGGGTCAGCAACCACCAAAACAGGCTAAGTCCAAGGCTGCCAGGCCTGCTACGGCCCAGCAGCCTCAGCTTCCTCAGGGCATTTGACTCGCAACTAGAGAACTTAGCCTTTCTAGCTCTAGAAGAACCAGAGCCCCTCACCATTCCAGGAAGGTTAGCTTACTTTGCTCCCAAATGGGAACAGATCACAGCAGAGCAATGGACCCTCTCCATCATAAGGGAAGGGTACAAGCTTCATTTCTTAAACCTTCCTCCCCACTCCATGGTGAAACTGTTCAATTCTCCAACATCTCTCCTCACCTTTCTGGGTCAGAAGATTGCTACCCTTCTTGCCCAAGGGGCAATAGAAGAGGTACCCCTTCTTCAACAGGGCTCAGGGTTCTACTCCCCTTATTTTCTTAGTCCAAAGAAAACAGGGGGCTACAGACCCATATTAGATCTCAGAGAATTGAACAAGTTTCTATGCAAGGAGAAATTCAAAATGATTTCTCTCGGTGCTCTGCTTCCATACCTTCAGAGTCAGGACTGGCTTTGTTCTCTAGATCTCAAGGATGCGTACACCCATGTCCTCATCCATCCAACACACAGAAGGTTCCTTCGGTTCCTTTTTCAGGGAAAGCACTACCAATACAGGGTGCTTCCGTTCGGTCTGGCCTCTGCACCAAGGGTGTTCACGAAATGCATGGCAGTAGTAGCTGCATTCCTACGCACTCTAGGAATATTCGTATTCCCATATCTGGACGACTGGCTCATTCGAGCTCCATCCAGTCAGAGGCCCAGACCTCTCTAACCTGCACAATGCATATCCTTCAGTATTTGGGACTGGTAATAAACATCCCAAAATCCAACCTCACCCCTACTCAGTCCCTGGAGTTTATAGGGGCCCTGCTGGATACCACAGCTGCAAGAGCCTATCTTCCCCTGGCTCGTTGCCTACGTTTAGTGCAGTTAGCCTCCCAAGTACAGTCAAAATCCCTTTTAACTGCTCGAGAAATGCTACAACTCTTGGGCCACATGGCATCCACCGTGCATGTGGTTCCATATGCTCGCCTTCACATGAGGGCAGCTCAATGGACTTTGCCCACCCAATGGACCCAGGCATCAGGTTGCCTGTCAGACAAAATAGCAAACTCCACTCATCTCTTTTGGTCTCTCCAGTGGTGGAAGTCCTCTCAAAACCTGTTGCTGGGGTCCCCTTTTCAGCAGTCGCTACCCCAAGCAACTCTCACAACAGATGCCTCTCCAATGGGTTGGGGAGCTCATCTGCAAGATCTCTCCACCCAGGGCATCTGGTCTCCACAGGAGACTGCTCTACACATCATTCTCTTGGAACTCAGAGCAATATTCTTAGCTCTCAGAGTGTTCCACACCCTGCTCAGCTACAAGACAGTCCTCATTCACACGGACAACCAAGTAGCCATGTTCTATGTGAACAAGCAGGGGGGGACTGGCTCTCTGTCGCTTTGCAACGAAGCTTTGTGACTGTGGGCCTTCGCCAGAGAGCATCAAATTCATCTTCTGGCAGTATATCTTCCAGGCGTTCAAAACTCTTGGGCAGACAGGCTCAATCGAGTTCTGCTTCCACACGAGTGGTCCCTTCATATGGACCAGGTAGCCAGGATTTTTCGAATTTGGGGAACCCCGGACATAGACCTCTTTGCAAGTCCGTGGAATGCCAAACTTCCCCGGTTCTGTTCCAGAATTCCGTGTCAGGGAGTTCAGGCCAGGGATGCCTTCCTCCTTCACTGGGGTCAAGACTTCCTTTATGCCTTTCCACCCATTCCCCTAATTCCCAAAACACTGTTCAAGCTTCAGAGAGACCGAGGTTCCATGATCCTCATAGCGCCACATTGGCCACGCCAAGTGTGGTACCCTCTACTTCTACATCTCTCTCAAGCTCCTTCCCTGGAGTTGGGCTCTGCACCAGATCTTGTATCTCAGGAAGACGGAACGTTGTGGCACCCAAACCCCCAGTCTCTCCATCTCAGGGCCTGGTTGCTGAAGGCCTAGACCTTCAAGATTTGCATCTTTCTCAGCAAGTGAAAGATATTCTTCATGCTTCCAGAAAGCCTTCCACTAGACGTTCCTATGCTTTCAATTGGAAAAGATTTACCATTTGGTGTTCAGAGAAGGGTCTTAACCCTCTTGCAATACCTCTGAATTCTTTATTAGAGTATCTTCTGCATCTATCCCATGCAGGCCTTAAAACAAATTCAGTAAGAGTCCATTTGAGTGCCATTGCAGCGTCCCTCAAGCCTCTCAATGGACAACCTATTTCCTCTCATCCTCTTATAGCAAGATTCATGAGAGGCCTTCTGTTAACTAAACCTCCCATTAGACCACCTCCAGTGGCATGGGACTTGAACCTGGTTCTTGGCCAGCTTATGAAGCCACCCTTTGAACCTTTAGCCACTACCTCCTTGAAATTCCTTTCCTGGAAGGTTATCTTTCTCATTGCAGTCACCTCAGCACGCCACATCAGTGAGTTGCAAGCCTTGGTGGCTAATCCACCTTATACAAGGTTCCATCATGGACCAATCCTTATACAAGGTTCCATCCTCAGGACCAATCCACACTTTATGCCCAAAGTGGTCTCACCTTTTCATTTGAACCAAGAGGTATACTTACCTGTCTTTTTTCCAGGACCTCATGCATCAAGTGCAGAGAGGAATCTTCATACTTTGGATTGTAAGAGAGCACTTGCCTTTTACTTACAAAGAACACAGCAACATAGAAAGTCCTCTCAACTTTTTGTTGCTTTTGATCCTTCTCATTTAGGACTTCCAGTCTCTAAGAGAACACTGTCCAATTGGATTGCTCAGTGTATTTCTTTCGCCTACCAGAGTAAGAAACTTTCTCTGGAGGGCCATGTCACAGCTCACAATTTGAGGGCCATGGCAGCCTCTATGGCTCATCTGAACTCTGTGTCCATCGACCAAATCTGTCGAGCAGCCACTTGGGCCTCGGTTCATACCTTCACAGCCCATTACTGTTTGGACAAGGAACATAAGAACATAAGATATGCCATACAGGGTCAGACCAAGGTCCATCAAGCCCAGTATTCTGTTTCCAACAGTGGCCAATCTAAATCATATGTACCTAGCAGTTTCCCCAAGGGACACAGGTTCCACAATGCTTGTATTGGTTCAAGCATTGATATCCTGGGTCCCTTCTTAATAATGGTTTATGGACCTTTCCTCCAGGAACTTGTCCAAACCTTTTTTAAACCCAGCTACACTAACAGCCTTTACTACATCCTCCGGTAACAAATTCCAGAGTTTGATTACACGTTGAGTGAAAAAATATTTTCTTTTATTAGTCTTAAATAGTTTACCCTGTAGCTTCATTGCATGTCCCCTAGTCTTTCTATATTCTGATAAGGTAAACAATCTCAGAGCCCTAACCTTTTAAGCCTTTCTTCATAGGAGTATCCTTCCATCCCCTTTACCATTTTGGTGGCTCTTCTCTGAACCTTTTCTAAAATCGCTATATCCTTTTTAAGATACGGCGACCAGAATTGCACACAATATTCAAGGTTTGGTCTCACCATGGAACGATACAGAGGCATTATAATATCTTTTGTTTTCTTTTCCATTCCTTTCCTTATCATACCTAGCATTCTATTTGCTCTCTTGGCCGCCGCTGCACACTGGGCTGAGGGTTTTAACATGGTATCCACAATGACGCCTAAATCTTTTTCCTGGGTGGTGGTTCCTAATGTGGAACCTTGCATCGTGTAACCATAGTTTGGGTTGTTCTTCCCTAGGTGCATAACCTTGCACTTGTCCACATTAAATTTCATCTGCCATTTTGATGCCCAGTCTTCCAATTTATCAAGATCCTCTTGCAGTTTTCCACAATCCTCTTGGGTTTTAACAACTTTAAATAGTTTTGTGTCATCTGCAAATTTGATAACCTCACTCGTTATTCCACTTTCCAGGTCATTTATGAATATGTCAAAAAGCAGCGGACCCAGCACAGATCCCTGGGGTACACCACTATTCACCTTTCTCCATTGGGAAAATTGGCCATTTAGCCCTACCCTCTGCTTTCTATCTTTTAACCAGTTTCTGATCCACAATAGTACACTGCCTCCTATGCCATGACTCTTTAGTTTTGCCAAAAGTCTCTGATGAGGGACCTTGTCAAAGGCTTTCTGAAAGTCCAGATACACAATATCAACTGACTCACCTTTGTCCACCTGATTATTCACTCCTTCAAAAAAACATAACAGATTAGTAAGACAAGATCTTCCTTATCTAAAGCCATGTTGGCTGTCTCCCATTAGGTCATGACTATCTACATGCTGAGTAATTTTATTCTTTATGATGGTTTCTACCATTTTTCCCGGTACTGATGTCAGGCTCACAGGTCTGTAGTTTCCCGGATCACCCCTGGAACCCTTTTTAAAAATTGGTGTTACTTTGGCGATCCTCCAATCTTCAGGTATTAAAGATGATTATAATGAGAGTTCACAGATTCCTAATAGCAGGTCTGCAATCTCATATTTCAGTTCTTTCAACACCCTTGGATGAATACCATCCGGCCCAGGTGATTTGCTACTCTTCAGTTTATCTAATAGTTGTAATACATCTTCCCGATGTATCGATATTTCCTTCAATTCTTCCGCACCTTTAAATACCACTTCAGTCATGGGTAACATCCCTACATCTTCCTCAGTAAAGACTGAAGCAAAGAATTCATTCAGTCTCTCCGCTATCGCCTTGTCGCCTCTTAGTGCTCCTTTAACCCCTTTATCATCTAATGGACCAACTGACTCTCTCACAGGTTTTTTGCTATGAATGTACTTGAAAAGGTCTTTACTTCGCGTTTTTGCTTCCGCAGCAAGCTCAAATTCTCCCTTTGCCTGCCTTATCAATGCCTTGCATTTGACTTGCCAGTGCTTGTGTTGTTTCCAGGTTTCGTCGTTTGGCTCTTTTTTCCATTTCCTGAAAGATGCTTTTTTGGCAACAACAGCCTCTCTGACCTCACCTTTAAACCACGCTGGCAGTTTTTTGGACTTCCTTCCACTTTTCTTAAAGCGTGGAATACAGCTTGTCTGGGCTTCCAAGATAGTATTTTTCAACAACAGCCAAGCCTGATGTACATCTTTAACCTTTGCAACTGCTCCTTTTAGATTTTTCTTAACTGTTTTCCTCATTTTATCATAGTCTCCCTTTCGAAAGTTAAAAGGTAGTACTGTGGATTTCCTTACTATCCTTCCTTCACTAATTAAATCAAAGGCGATCATGCTATGATCACTATTGCCAAGTGGCCCCAACAACCTTATCTCTTGCACTAGATCTGGTGTTCCAGTAAGGACTAGGTCTAATATGGCTTCCCCTCTGGTCGGTTCATGAACCAGCTGCTCCAAGAAGCAGTCATTTATTCCATCTAGGAACTTTATCTCCCTAGCATGTCCTGACGTGACACTGACCCAGTCGATACCGGGGTAGTTGAAATCACCCATTATTATTACTGTGCTGTGACTTTTATTAGCTTCCTTGATTTCTTTGAGCATTTCATCATCCATTTGGTCATTCTGGCCAGGCGCTCGATAGTACACCCCCACTGCCATTGCCTTCCCCCTTTTACATGGAATTTCAATCCATATAGATTCTACAGCAGATTTTGCTTCCTGCAAAACTTTAATCCTTTCTGACTCAATGCCCTCTCTAACATAGAGAGCAACCCCTCCACCAATTTGATCAGCTCTATCATTTCGATATAGTTTGTACCCAGGTATCACAGTGTCCCACTGGTTGTCCTCCTTCCACCATGTCTCTGATATTCCAATCATATCTAACCTTTCATTTAGTGCTATATATTCTAACTCTCCCATCTTATTTTTTAGACTTCTAGCATTTGCATACAAGCATTTTAGAGAATGTATTTTATTCATATTAATTTGGCTATTGAAAGACATGGGTAATTTGGGATCTTTAAGCTCTGTCTGCTCCATACTTGAGGGCATTTGGGCTACTTTACTCTTTTGTGGAACCTCTCTGCTTTTGGTAGTATCCTTCAAAGATACATTCTTCCGAACCATCCGCTCTTGGGCGACTGTCGGCTTTCCCCTAATATCTAGTTTAAAAGCTGCTCTATCTCCTTTTTAAAGGTTAATGCCAGCAGCCTGGTTCCATCCCGGTTAAGGTGAAGCCCATCCCTTCGGAAGAGCCCCTCCTTTCCCCAGAATGTTCCCAGTTCCTAACAAATCCAAAACCCTCATCTCTGCACCATTGTCTCATCCACGCATTGAGACTCCGGAGCTCTGCCTGCCTTTTGGGTCCTGCGCGTGGAACAGGAAGCATTTCGGAGAATGCTACCCTGGAAGTTCTGGATTTCAACTTCCTACCTAAAAGCCTAAATTTAGCCTCCAGAACCTCCCTACCACATTTTCCTATGTCATTGGTACCGACATGTACCAAGACAGCAGACTCCTCCCCAGCACTATCTAAGACCTTATCTAGGTGGCGCGTGAGGTCCGCTACCTTTGCACCAGGCAGGCATGTTACTAGGCGATCCTCACGTCCACCAGCCACCCAGCTATCTACATGCCTAATGATCGAATCACCAACTATAACGACTGTCCTAACCCTTCCTTCATTGGCACATGGCCCTGGAGAAACATCCTCGGTGCGAGAGGGTTTTACATCACCTGGAGGACAGGTCCTAGTTACAGGATCACTTCCTGCCACACCAGGGTGATGCTCTCCTGTCACGTGACCTCTCTCCTCCATGGCAACAGGGATGCTGCCAGACTGGAGGTGGGACTTCAGGACTATATCCCTGTAGGTCTCGTCTATGTACCTCTCTGTCTGTCTTATGCTTTCCAAGTCTGCTACTTTAGCCTCTAGAGAACGGACTCGTTCCCTGAGAGCAAAGAGCTCCTTGCACCTAGTACACATGTAAGACCTCTCACCAACTGGGAGAAAATCATACATGTGACACTCAATGCAAAAGACTGGAAAGCCCCCATCCCGCTGCTGGACTGCTGTCTGCATCTTAGTTTTAAGTTTGTGTTTAGATCTAAGTTCTTTACTTACTAAGGGTTGCTATGGATATTTATACTTATAAAACTGTACCTAATACGTGTAATATACCTTGTTCACCTGAAGCTTAACTAATCTCAGGTCCTTAGTGTATGACTGATTTGGGTAATGAGCTTCACCTGAGAGCACCTCCTGTCTTTTAAGGTGTGTAAGTACCTATAAAGCTATGATTATCCCAGGGGTGGGTGGTTGTGGGGAGGAGGGAGGGAAATAACACTTATTAAAAGAGGGCTGCTACACAGTACCCTGTCTTGTGCTGCTGAGGTAAGCTATATTCTGATTTGATTTAAATTATAGCTCTTAGCTGCTGCTAGGCTCTAACTTCTTATGAAATTTAAACTACAAGCTCTCTGCTGGGTTCTAAATTTAACCAGAAAGCTCTCTTCTGTGTTTTAAATTTAAGCTAAAAGTACTTTGCTGATGCTAGGCCCTGAGTGACTATTCAATTTAGACTACAAGCTCTCTGCTGGGTTCCAAATGTAACCAGAAAGCTCTCTTCTGTGTTTTAAATTTAAACTAAAAGTACTTTGCTGTTACTAGGCTCTGAGTGACTATTAAATTTAAACTACAAGCTCTCTGCTGGGTATGAAATGTAACCAGTAAGTTCTCCTCTGTGTTTTAAAACTAAAAGTACTTTGCTGATGCTAGGCCCTGAGTGACAATTAAATGTAAACTACAAGCTCTCTGCTGGGTTCCAATTGTAACCAGAAAGCTCTCTTCTGTGTTTTAAATTTAAACTAAAAGTACTTTGCTGTTACTAGGCCCTGAGTGACTATTAAATTTAAACTACAAGCTCTCTGCTGGGTATGAAATGTAACCAGAAAGTTCTCCTATGTGTTTTAAATTTAAACTTAAACTGCTGCTACTAGGCTCTGACTGATTTAACAAAAAATAGTGGGTTCACAGATTAATTAGCTTTAATACAAAGAATTCCTTTTAGAAAATTACCAGAAGTATATACTCACAGTTGCAGATCTCTCTCCAGAAGTAACAGTCCCTTTTTCTAGTCCTTCAAGACAAAGGATCACAGAGCTCTGGTTGAGCTATTTATGCCTGTACTGCTGAGGTAAGCTGTCACTCCCACCGGTATGCCTCATTTGGTCAGGCTGTTCTCAAACACCTGTTCCATTCCTAATCAACTCCTACCCACCGACCCTGGTTGGATGCCAGAGATCCATGGGGGGAGGTAGAGCCCTTCTCAGGGACACACAATTCCGGGGTCTCTCCCTGGCATCTAAAGCTAGGGAGTCCCCATATGTGAAGACTCATTTCTGCTTGTTCCTGGAGATAGCACAGTTACTTACCTATAACAGGTGTTCTCTGGGAACAGCAGGAATAAGTCTTCACAACCCACCCACCTCCCCTAGGAGTTGCATCTCTCTATCTTTCCTTTCCCTCTCTCTCTCTCTCTCTCTCTTTGTCTCAGCTTTAAACTCGAACTGGAGAGAGGCGGTTGGGAAAGGCGGGAAGGCAGCGCGCAGGCGCTGTGGGATGCTCCCAAAAGCTTTCTTACTGGATGCTGGGGAGCGTTCCCACGCAGGCTCCGTCGGTACCGACGATACCCATATGTGAAGACTTATTCCTGCTGTTCCCAGAGATCACCTGTTACAGGTAAGTAACTGTGCTTTATTCCCAAGCCAAGGAAAGATAAAATGACTTGTGTCTCATATCGCCTCATCTCACATATTAACCTAGATGTAAAGATATTAGCCAAGGTGTTAGCTAACTGTCTACAGGGGATAATCTGCAAAGTGGTAGGAGAGTATCAGTCTGGCTTCAATCCGGGTCGGCAGGCATGAGCATATGTAAGCTGCTGAACTTGATTTGGAAGGCGTGAACGGTTCATGAGGACTCGTTGCTGGTGGCTGTTGACAAAGGAAAGGTGTTTGAAAGAGTGGAATGGGCCTTCATGGTGAAAGTCCAGAAAGAAGTGGGTATGGGGCCCTGATTCAACAAATGGATTAAAGTCTTATACATTCAGTCTTGGGCACGGGTCCGTGTCAATGGAACTTACTTAGCGGAGTTTCCGCTGGAAAGGGGCACACGCCAGGGGTGCCCATTGTCCTCACTGCTCTTTGCACTTCAATCTTGGCCCAGCTGTGATCATTTAATAGAGTGAAACTGCATGGACTGGACAAAGATGACGAACACTCAATTGTAAGTCAGATGTGTTTATGATATAAAGGCTATGTGGTTAATTTTAAAGGCTTTTTTGTCCGAATATACCTTAATATGCATGTAAAAGGCCTCTTACAAAACTACCCCCTGCAAGTATGTGCATATTTGTACATGACCCATGGGCAGGCGTGTTTGGGAGAGGAATTTTGGTGGAGCATGGGCAGAGTCACAAAGTACATGCATAGGTTAAAACATGGAACCCGATGCAGGAAGGGGCATGTCCAGGCCATCCGGATGTGCAAAATATGGATGGCCCGAATTTGTACCTGATTCTGCACCCAAGGGAGCTAGACGTTCCCACCGATGCAGAATCAGGCACTTAGATGGGCTGGATGTGCCCTGATTCTGCTGTGGGAGATGTCCAGCATGCTGCATGCACGGACACCCAGCAGAATCAGGGCACATCCAGCCACACAAATGGCGAATCTGCTTTTACCCCCTGCTCAACCCCCAGTGGGCCCTGCCAGGGCTGGGATTGGGTGGAGTGGATTCCCCTGCTGCCGCTCACCTCTGTGCCAGTGACTGCTGGACCCGATCTCTGCAAGCAGGGGGACTTATTCCACCTCCAAGATGGAATAAGTCCCCATCTCCTGCAAGATGGACGTACAGGGCTGTAATCTGAATCAGCCCTGTACATCTAGAGTCATAGGTCCGCCTCTGCTCTGCCCAATTGCGGCCCCCTCCCACCCCCATCCAGCTCTCCCAGGACGTCCAACCCAGCTATTTGCATCTTTGCATGGGGGCCATAGGTATCTATGTGCATACTTCAGCCATTCACATTTAGATCTGCTTCCTGGAAGGTGCAAGTATACACAGTTGCTTATATCCATGATTTCAACAGCAGGTTTTGTGCCTGCATTTTAAAAAACCACGCAAACTGGAAACATTTTGTAGTGGTACTGAATGGAGCCTTAATTGCTCACATTTACCACTGGCCTCTAGTTTGAATTTACAATTGGATTAACAGGATAGAAATATGTTAAATAAGTAGAAAAAATGTTATACTTACATCAATGCAGAGAATGAACTATTTGCTACATATCCCCTAAATGTCTACATTGTATAGAGCTACATTGCAATATCCCCCTGCATGCCCCCTCGCCCCCTTGTTTAATGTAACACCTTTATTTATTTATTTTATTTACATTCTCTTATATACTGTGCTATTCTGCATCAGTGCGGTTTATATTGAACAAACTGAAATTACATTGAACAGGGCATTATAACTTGGAGATAACTATTTTACAGGGAACATGGGCTATGGAGGGTTAAGTGGCTTGCCCAAGACCACAAGGAGCACCTGTGGGACTAGAAACCCCAGTCCTTCCGGCCCAAGGTTGATGTCCTCTAGTGGGATTTGAACCCCCGACCTTCCGGCCTGAAGTACCTTGCCCCAACCACTAGGCCACTCCTCCACTCCTTTAGTTATACTGTAAACAGCTTTGATTTAAGGATAATGCGGTATAGAAATCCTTTTAAATACATAAATAAATATGCTACACTATTGTTAACTGTCTACCTCACAATAAAACAAGTGCCTGGGAAACCGCCAATTCGGTGTGGAAGTCAAGTTGCACTGTTCCCTACCAGAGGTCCAATTTGTTGTATTGTCTTGAAAAGACAAGAAATATATGTGATTGTGGCAGACCCTGAACTGGCATGGGCGGAAACAGCTACATGTGCAAATATTTGTCCCTTAAAAATGGTTTACTTGGGTTCTATATAATGGGAAGGGAAAGTAGAAGGGAGAACCAAATTGTGAAAATGAGAAATTAGTGTGAACCACAAGTTTTTCTTTATTTTGCTATGGACTAATCTTACGTTCTCCTTACCCGACCATTAAAATAAGATTTGTATGTCTCAGAAGGGTTTTTATCAGATTGTCATGCAAAATGCATGCACTGCATCCTAACCTCACCACCCTTAAACGATTATAGGTTGATTTTTCAAAGGATTTAACCCCTTACTCCCCCCCCCCCCCTCCAGCTCTGGACCGGTGCAGTTCCTCAATGCGTCGAGTAAAAAAAATATTTTCTCTAGTTTGTTTTAAATGTACAACTTTGAAACCTCATGGCATTTCCCTAAGTCTTCGTACTTTTCGGAACAGAAACAATTGATTTGCATTTTCCTGTTCTATTCTACTTAGAATCTTATAGAACTCTACCATATTTCCCCTCAACCTTCTCTTCTCCATGTCAAAGTTCCCTAACCTCTTTAGCCTTCCCTCATAAGGGGTTGTTCCCAGCCCCTTTATTATCTTGGTGGCCCTTCTCTGTATTTTTTTCTAATTATGCTATATCTTTTTTTCAGATGTGGCAAAAGGATTGGATAATTTCTTCTAATGCAGTGATAGTCACTCCCAGTCCTTAAGGGCCATCAGTGGATATCCCTAATGAATATGCATACAATAGATTTGCATACGTACTACCTCCATTGTATGCAGATCTCTCTCATGCATATTCATTAGGGGAAACTTGGCTTCTTTGTGGTCCTATAGGACTAGGAGTGAATACCACTGCTCCAGAGGGATCATGGTGCTGTCCTCTAAGGACAATTGGCCATATGGGATAAAGGATATACGATACTTTAAAATTACTGTTTGTAGTTATATAATATTGAACTTTTAATTTGTAACCTGATTTGTGACTTTTGGAGTATTGTGGGATATCAAAATGTCATAAATTTTAAAAGAAAAACAACTTGTGGCACATCTGCAATGAATAAATGAGCTAATTTTGTCTGAATCCTACTACAATCCATAGTGAACATTGTATTGTTAATTGTGCTAAGAAGTAGCACATCCAATACCTGACTTGTTTGGAGGGGGAGTTAACTTTTCTATAATTTGAGAGATGAAAATTTTCTGTAATTTGAGGTCTATTGACAACTATAAAATCTGTCCAGACATAGGGGATTCCTGTTAGGAATAATGAAGGACAAATCAGGTTGTAACTGAAGAGTGAAGGGAAGGGGAAACTCAAGAAAATCTACCAAGAGGAAGGGGCTCAGGGAAGCAAAATTGGAGTTTATTTAAGCTAATTAATCTATCAAGTCTTGACAAGTGGCGATGCTTGATACATGCAATTTTTCTCCACCTTTGACATGATAATGTAAGCACAGTTGATTCACAGGATAGTCAGATTCTTTTACTATGGACCTAACATTTAATGACTCTAATTCTCTAGGTTGTTGTTATTTTTAAAGTTTTATTTTTCACCAATCTGAGATATAAGGTATAAACTTAACTTACAGAGAAAGAAAGAGAATATTGTTTCTAAAAGGTAGAGCTCTGAGGTACGTGTGCTTCCATCAATTCCTGTTTATTTCCCATAGCATTCCATTTCTCCAGCCTCCTTCCATGTGAAACAGTCACATCTATTGCAGCATACAGGGTGTCCATAGTTCTGGAATTTACTTGAGCTAGAACCACCACCTGTGCAGCCCCAAAGGCAAGTACATTCTGCCTCACTTCACCCAACAGGCTGCCCCTGGTTTCTTCTGTTCTTGTACATTGTGTTAATGAGATTGTTCTGCTGATCAGTTTTATGCTTTCAAAGTTAGAAACCGCAGCATTTGCAGCTGAGGAAAGGCAGTCTCATGTTTCATAATCCACAGCTGTCACCAGCCCTCGACATACTCTGCCAGTTTCTGGTATGCAATTAACCTTGTTCTTAAGGGTGGCGCCATAGGTTTTATCTTTCCCACCATTTAACCTCAATTTAAAAGTGGTAAGTGATTAATGAAAAGCAATGAGTTGAAAACACAAAATCCCTACCACAACATAACAGTCTGCTTATGAACCTGAAAATCGTTTTGACTGATTCCGCTGCACAAAGGCTTACCAGTTTTGTTACGTATGGCATGTGGCACAGTAATCCATTGTCTCTGAAGTCATGAAGGATCACTGCACCATGAGAAAAAAGGCAATATGTGAACAGAATCACAGTTTCCTACATATGAAATTGAGCCATTCTAGGAGGTTGCTTAAGCTAGGTTGTATGGGTTTCTGGAGAATGGTAGGCAAAACATGAATATAATGTGTCAGATTGTGGATGCCCAGCTGATGTTAATAGGCATCAGCAACTGTTTTGCAGCAAAATATCTAGAGCAACCCAGCCAGGATATTCCTGAGGAGTTTGGAGAACCTAGAAGATTGATTCTGCCTTGAAAGTTACAGCCTAATTTATGTGGGATTAAATCCTGCTGCATCCTGAACAGATGGGAAAGAAGACTGGCAATTTTCATAATTTTTCCTGTGCCCTTACACCAAAGGAACAGATTTGGGAAGATGTTTTATCTTTGTGGGTTTTTGAAAAAGGACCCATGACACAAGCATCATAAAACACTTAGCCCAGGCACTGGAGGGAATTGGTGAATACTTTCTTTTAGGGAAGACTGAATAGACTGGGTGCCACTCAGGAACCCAAAGAAGGTGTGAGTATTTTGATCCTAATGGAGAAAAAGAGATAGTGTGGAGAAGGTGAAGCAGTCTATATTGAAACCGGAAGGAAATCCAGGTGTCCTGCCTGACTACTTCTAACTGAACCAAAGAGAACAGTGATTTCTAGTTTGTTTTTTCTCTTTTGGGGAATTCTTTGACAACATTTTGATAGCATCTACCTCTTCCTTTTACTGTGTGTATTTTGTTTTTGGAGGAGGCAACAGTAGATTTTAAGAAAAGTACATAGCATTGTAGACTAACCTTTTGGAAGAGTGTGGATAAAATTGGATATTTTAGTTTAGTTTTATAACACATTTACAAAGAAAAGTGTATTCTCGTATCCACACACTCAAAAGTACTAGAACGTTTCTGCTCTTTTAGAAGTGGATTGTTCTGCTCCAGGACATTCCCAACTGCCCTAACAAGTGTGTACGGCATGCCAGAGTGATGTCA
This sequence comes from Ichthyophis bannanicus, assembly GCA_033557465.1. Taxonomy (NCBI): domain Eukaryota; kingdom Metazoa; phylum Chordata; class Amphibia; order Gymnophiona; family Ichthyophiidae; genus Ichthyophis; species Ichthyophis bannanicus. The sequence goes on from CM066034.1 coordinate 608,080,579, forward strand.
CCAGCTGCCCAGAAGACCAGCTATTTAAGACCTACCACTACTATAGTGTTGACTTACATCTGCATGCCCACAGTCACAGTAGCCTGCCTGAAGGGGCATGAACAAAGTGGAATGCCCCTTTGAGCTCCTTTGGAGTCAACTGAGAAGTCAATGGAGGCGCTGCTGAAAGCCTGCTAACAGGCTGCATTTTTTCCTTTTCACTAAAGCTTTGGTATTTTTTTCTGAGGGTGGACATATGAAGGAAAGAGGAAGGGCAAGAGTAAAGGAATTGATGGGACTAAGATGTCATCTCCCCATGGTCCAGTGGATTCATTCATAGTAACTGGGGTGCGGTTGGAGAGAGAGTGGAAGAGAATATAGAAGAGCACTTTGCCAAAGGGGTTTCTTTGAGCCGCCTTATGTTTTCTCTGCCCCTGCAATCCCCTGGAACATGAAATTTGAGTTCACTGGTGCCTACTGTTTTAAGTACGGAGGGAGTTTTATCAAACTTTGGACATGATCATAAGGGGGACCAGGGCCTGGCCATTAAAGTGGACTCTGCTCCCATACCTATATCATCAGAAGATGTGGGGACAGACCAGTTGACTGTGATATCTGTGTTTCATGTGAATATTAATCTAAATGGGATTTATTATCGAATTGCACTCTGAACTTCCCTGAACTCTAGAATTTTAAAGAACCTTTTAGTCCAAGTCCTCTGGTTTCTAAAGGAAGAGACAGTTTGAGCTTTTTTAGTGGAAAGACTGGTAAAGCTGCTGCACAGTGAGCAGAAGATGGGAAGATGTGTTCTTCAGAAACTTTCTGGATGCCTTTATTCATAAATTTCATCTTGCTCTTTGGGACTGCTAATGAGTTGCTTTGCTTTGCCTCGGTTTTTGAAGAAAGAGGTAAAGATTTCCAGAAGGGAGTACCTTTAACAGATCTTCTCATAGGCATACTATGTTTGGTGTCGTCTCTGTGTGTGAAAACAGTAGTATTTGATCACACTGTTGATGGGTCCAGTGAATGTACTAGCAAACCAACAGTACGTCTCTTTCTAAATTAGTACTTTGCTTTGAAATTGTTGGATTTAGCCTACTAATGGTATTTTTGATATTTTTCAAACTGACTGTAGGTTTGAAGAAGGGCACCTTACCTTCTAGGTTCAAGGAGACTAAAGTGAAAAAGACAAGAGTGGCCAGAAGCCAATGGAGGACTTTCGGGGTACAAGGTCCCCTCGTCAGTCATTTATAAATGGTGGAAAAGAGGCTGCACCTAAGCATTTCCCTGTGCATGTCTCTTGTTATGCGGAATGACATCTTGCATGTTTGCTTGCAGGCGTCTGAATCTGCCCTCAGTACTGCCGTGGTCTCCTGTCTTCTCGGTGCATTTCATTTGGTCCAGCTTGTTCCACAATGCATGCTTCCCTATTGTGTCCCTCTCTGTCGAAACCGTGTGTGTTTGTGTGCTGTATTGTTTCATTTTGTACTATGGATATGGTCCTCTGTTACATTCTGTAGCCCGCCAGCTCTCAGGATCCTGAGATTGACTCAGGGGATTTTTTTTTACATATGAGGAAACGTATTTCAAGCCTTACTGATGGGAGACATTGTGATCCTGCTTTTCAATGCAAAAAAACAATTCATACACAGTCTGAAGTCTCCCGAAGTGCTTCTTTGCTTTGAAACAAACTTCAAACAAAAGCCGGTCTTTATAATTGCAATTTATAGTAAACAGAAATTCTATTCTTCCACTTAATACTTGCTTTTTTCAAAAAGACTCAAAGCAGCAAACATCAAAATATTCAGTTAAAGTCATTTTTTATAGATAATGAAAACTGAACAAGAATTAGGGTTGTTTAGGCAGACTTGAGACAAAAGTATAGAGGACCTCTAATGGCATTTAGCAGCTTGCAGCTCTTCTCCAAGCCAGGCTCAATTCATTATGATAGTTACTTGGATATCCTTGCAACACTTATGACTCAGAACCTAGACCCAAAATGAACACAACTAGCAGGACTAGCAGGCCTGGAGTAGGAGGAGTAGCCTAGTGCTTAGAGTAACTGCCTGGTACCCAGAAGATCAAGGATTCAATTCCCATTGCCAAGAAAACCCAGAGGCAGCTGGGCCCCCAGGAGTGATCACTGACCTGACAGCACTAAAAAAAAGCAGGACTATCAGAATCTTCAGTCAAGTGGGGAAAAATCCCCATACCCTAGAGATCTTTAAAAGATAATCTGGGTTTATCCTGTCTACTCAGAAGGAAGACATCGCTATCTTAATCTTGAAGCTGAGAATTAGATTACTCAAATCATTCTCCTGAGACAAGCTTTTGGAACTCTTAAATGTCTCACCCCCCACCCCCAAGGGAACTCACTACTTCTTTCCAACTAAGAGGCAGCTCACCATTGCTCTAGAAGTGTTTATAACCCCTTGTGACACATAACACAAATAATACTATCTCTGATCTAGAACATGCATTCAAATATAATTTTACTTGTAAAGTCCTTACATGTAAAAGAAAGGCATATACATATTATTTTTTCTATTCCTTGAATAATGTATGTCATGTGATTTGACTTTATTTTTCTTGATTGTATTGCATGTCTTCTTTTCTGGGCATTCTGCTTTCCATTCTTTCCCCATACTCATATGTGTAACCATTACTGTCTTATACCCTACTTTCTGCTTGCTTATCTCCAGGAACAAGCAGGAATGTAGTCCTCACATTTGGGTATCGTCGGTACCGATGGAGCCTGCGCGGGAACGTTCCCAGGCGTCCAATAAGAACGCTTTTGGGAGCATCTCTCAGCACATGCGCGCTGCCTTCCCGCCTTTCCAACTGTCCTCCTTCAGTTCTTCATTTCCCGCGGAGCCGACAGGACCTATTCCCTGTCACCGCAGAAAATTACATCTTTAAACTTCTTTCTGTGGTTGCGTTTGCCTACCGCACAATGCCTACCGGTACCGCCGGTTCTTTTCTTTTCCTTCTTTAAAAAAAAACAAAAACTTTTAGTGTTTCTTTCAGAAACTTTCCTTTTTGGTGCTAGGCGCCATTTTGGGCACTAGGCCCCCATTTTCCTAAATCATGGAAAAACCAACTAGTGGTTTTAAGAAATGTACTAAGTGTGGCGGTACCATTTCCATCACTGACACCTATGATTGGTGTCTAAAATGTTTAGGACCTGATCATTCTCCAACTGAATGTCTCTCCTGCATGGGGATGACCAAAATAGGAAGACAGAACCAGGCCGCAAAGCTCGGTATCCTTTTTTCTTCAGATGCCAGATCCATTGCATTAACATCGTCGAGGGCCTCTTCTTCCTCCCATGGATCTCAGGTAACTAAACATAAGAGCCGGTCCTCAAAGGGTAGCTCTCCTGCTAAGCATCGAGAGGCCGTTGGCATTGCCCTTGAGGGAACCACACCGGCAAAACAACCCTGGTGGGAGACTTCGGCTTCCAAAGCATCGATGGGGCTTCAGGATGTTCTCGAGGCCTCAACCTCGCAAGAACTACCTGTGCCATGCTCAGGGGTTCCGGCCGTCCTTACCGGTACCGACACCTAGGCATCGGCAGCGTCAATAGACCAGAGGTTCCTCGCTATTGAGCGCAGTATCACAGCTCTTCTCTCGGCTGCGGTACTGGTGGTCCTAAGAGCACTGGTACCGACATCGACACCGATGCCGGTACCGACACCGGTACCGACACCGGTGATGCCAGTACTGACGGTGCCGGCCCCGGTGGGAACTCTTCCTATGCCATCTCTGGCTGCAGGGAACAAAGCGGTACCGGGTCACCTCGGTACCAACTTCGATCGGTACCGGGATCATGCTTTGCAAGAGCATCGGGGTCAGGAATACTTTGATTCCTCCAATTCCGAAGACTCTGACAAATCTGCTGGCACTAGAGGGTTTCTCCTAGAAGATCCCTCTTCTCCCCAATGCAGAATGTCACCTCCAGAGGACATGTCTTTTCAGGATTTCATCCGTGATATGGCCAAAGGTCTTTCAATCACAGTAGCTCCTGAAGAAGAACCCAGAGCAAAGGAATCGGAAATCCTCCAATATCCTAAAGCTCCCAAGGAGGCAGCTACTCTGCCTATCCATGCAATTCTGCATAGCTTGATGCTCAGAATGTGGGAGACACCTCTGACCACTTCTCCTCACTGTAGGAGACTTGATACTATGTATCGAGTTCCACCATGTCCTGGTTTTCAAAAAACCCAGCTGCCACACCATTCAATGGTAGTGGAATCAGCCATGCTTAGGATGAAAAGTGCAAAGAGACATGCATCCAGTCCTCCAGATCGTGAATGCAGTACTCTGGATGCTTTTGGACCCAGAACTTTTCAAGCTTCCATGCTTTCAGCTAGGATCAGTTCATACATCCTATATATGGGAATGTTCCTTAAGGAATTTACAGGAGACTTGGAACTTATGAGCCCTCTTCTCCCAGATGATAAGAGACAAGATTTTCTTGCTCTAGTTAAGCATGCTCAAAATGTCTCCAAGTTTGTCAATCGTGCAGCTTTTGACTGCTTTGAATGCATCAGCAGAACCTCTGCTATTGCCATTGGTGCACGACGGATTGCCTGGCTACAGGCATCAGACTTGGAGACTTGGGTACAGGACAAATTAGGCAACATTCCTTGCACGGGGGAGAATCTCTTCGGCAAGAACTGGCAGGAAAAGGCTAATGAGTTAGATGCTGACAATTCTACCTTAGATAGACTGTCAAAGTCTACAGCCACTCCATCCAAAAGGAAGCCTTATAAAAAACCCTCTTTTAGCAAAAAGAGGAAGTTTTATCCTTCCTATACCCAGCACAGTCAAGCTCCAGGTTAGGTTACCCAAAAGGGATAACCTAGACAGCAGAAGAAATCAAAAGGACCGAGAGCCCAACCAGCTCTCCAGGTTCAGCCCCCTCAAGGGCTTTGACTCCTTCCCAGAGAGCTTTGCCTTCCTGCCTCTGAAGGGTCCCCAACCCCCCAATATTCCGGGCAGGTAATGCCACTTTATCAACAGATGGCATCAGATAACAGCAGCAGATTGGACTTTGTCCATTGTAGGAGAGGGGTACAAACTTCATTTTCACAGCATACCCCCTCCTACAATTCTAAAGCAGTTCAATTCACAAACCTCTGCAGACAATCTGCTAGATTATGAGGTCTCCACACTTCTTGCCCAAGGGGCAATAGAGGAAGTACCCATTTTTCAACAGGGAACAGGGTTCTACTCCCCCTATTTTCTTATCCCAAAGAAAACAGAGGTACACAGACCCATTCTAGACCTCAGAGAATTGAACAAATATCTGTTTCAAGAGAAATTCAAAATGATTTCTCTAGGAACTCTTCTGCCATACCTTCAAGCCCAGGACTGGCTTTGCTCTCTAGACTTAAAGGATGCATACACATACATTCTCATCCATCCAGATCACAGGAAATTCTTACGTTTCCTTTTCAGGGGAAGACATTTCCAGTACAGGGTTCTTCCTTTTGGTCTGGCTTCAGCACCAAGGATGTTCACGAAATGCATGGCAGTAGTAGCAGCATTTCTATGAACCCTGGGGATTTTTGTCTTCCCCTACTTAGACGACTGGCTCATTCGAGCCTCCACAGTTGAAGAGGCCAGCACTGCACTGTCTCATACAATGCGAATCCTCCAATACTTGGGATTGGAAATCAACTTCCCGAAGTCTCAACTAGTTCCTTCCCAATGCCTAGAATTCATAGGAGCCTGTCTGGATACCAGGCAGGCAAGGGCTTTTCTTCCACAAGCCCGGTGTCTTCGCATTATGCAGCTAGCTTCCCAAGCAGCGGGAAAATCCTCCCTCACGGCTCGGGAACTACTGCAGTTGCTGGGACACATGGCATCCACAGTTCATGTAGTCCCATATGCTCGCCTTCACATGCGAGCAGCTCAGTTGACCCTCTCCACACAGTGGACACAGGCCACGAGCAATTTGTCGGACAGAATAACAGTCTCTCAAAGACTAATTTTGTCCCTCCAATGGTGGCAATCACTAGAAAATCTGACAGTGGGGTCTCCTTTCCATCAACCCCTCTTTCAGACCACCCTAACAACAGATGCATCACAGGTGGGTTGGGGAGCACACCTGGATCATCTCTCTACCCAGGGCACCTGGACTCCACAGGAGGTAGGTTTACACATAAACCTCCTGGAATTAAGAGCAATTTATTTAGCTCTTCGAGTGTTCCATACCCAGCTCAGCTACAAGACAGTCCTGGTCCAGACGGACAATCAGGTAGCCATGTTCTATGTGAACAAGCAGGGCGGAACCGGCTCTCTGTCAATATGCAACGAAGCTTTACTACTATGGGCCTTTGCCAGAGAGCACCAAATTCACCTTCTAGTGGTATATCTTCCAGGCATTCAAAACCTTTGGGCAGACAAACTCAGTCGAGTGCTGCTACCTCACGAGTGGTCACTCCACCTAGACCAGGTGGCAAAGATATTTCATCTCTGGGGCACTCCAGACATAGACCTCTTTGCAAGTCCACTGAATGCCAAACTTCCCCGGTTCTGTTCCAGGATTCCGGCACACCACTGTCAGGCAAGGGATGCCTTCCTCCTTCACTGGGGTCAGGACTTCCTGTATGCTTTCCCACCCATTCCCCTCATTCCCAAAACACTCTTCAAGCTTCAGCGAGACAGGGGTCGCATGATTCTCATCGCACCACGATGGCCATGCCAAGCGTGGTATTCCCTGCTTCTGCATCTCTCTCAAGTGGCACCTCTCGAGTTAGGGCACGCTCCAGATCTCCTTTCTCAGGAGAATGGGACGCTATGGCACCCGAATCCCCAGTCCCTGCACCTCATGGCCTGGTTGCTGAAGGCATAGACCTCCAGGATCTCAACCTGTCTCAGCAGGTAAAAGATATCCTTCGAGCTTCTAGGAAACTTTCCACAAGAAGATCTTATGCCTTCAAGTGGAAACGTTTTACTATATGGTGCTCCAGGAGGGGATTCAACCCCCTGGTTGTACCCTTAGAATCGATACTAGAGTATCTCCTTCACTTATCGAATTCTGGGTTAAAGACCAATTCGGTAAGAGTCCATCTTAGTGCAATTGCAGCTTCTTATAAGCCTCTGAATGGACAACCAATTTCCTCTCATCCACTCATATCAAGATTTATGAGAGGCCTTCTATTAACCAAATCTCCCATTAAGCTCCCACCGGTGGCATGGGATCTAAATCTAGTTCTCGGGCAGCTCATGAAGCTGCCTTTTGAGCCTTTAGCCACTGCAGCCCTTAAGATTTTGACCTGGAAGGTCATCTTCCTACTTGCAATCACCTCTGCCCGTCACATCAGTGAATTGCAAGCTTTAGTGGCTGATCCTCCTTATACTAGGTTTCATCATGATAAGGTTGTTCTTCAAACTCACCCACATTTTATGCCAAAGATGGTTTCGCCTTTTCATTTAAATCAATCAATTTACCTTCCTGTATTTTTCCCCAGGCCTCACACCTCTAATGCAGAAAGGAACCTTCATACTTTGGATTGCAAAAGGGCCTTGGCCTTTTACATACAAAGAACACAGCAACATACAAAGTCTTCACAACTTTTTATAGCTTTTGACCCTAGTCATTTGGGACTTCCAGTCTCCAAAAGAACTTTATCTAAATGGATTGCCCAATGCATATCCTTTACTTATGAGAGTAAGGGTCTTCCTCTTCAGGACCATGTCACAGCTCATAATGTCAGGGCCATGGCAGCTTCTATGGCTAATCTCCACTCTGTGTCTATCGATGACATTTGTCAAGCAGCCACCTGGGCTTCGGTACACACCTTCACAGCCCACTACTGCCTCGATAAAGCCTCTCGTCGGGATGCCTTCTTTGGCCAAGCTGTTCTTCAAAACCTTTTTCAAACGTAAACCAACTCCTACTCACCAACCCTGGTGGGATGCCAGAGATCCATGGGAAGGATCCTGGGGCTATCTCCCTGGCATCTTCAGCTAGGGAGTCCCCATATGTGAGGACTACATTCCTGCTTGTTCCTGGAGATAGCGTAGTTATTCACCTGTAACAGGTGATCTCCGGGAACAGCAGGAATTTAGTCCTCACAACCCACCCACCTCCCCTAGGAGTTGTCTCTCTCTCTCTCTCTCTCTCTTTGTCTCTTTCCTCTCTCCCTCTATCCCTTCACTCAGCTACAAACTTAACTGAAGAGGGACAGTGGGAAAGGCGGGAAGGCAGCACGCATGTGCTGAGGGATGCTCCCAAAAGCGTTCTTATTGGACGCTGGGGAGCGTTCCCGCACCGGCTCCGTCGGTACCGACGATACCCATATGTGAGGATTAAATTCCTGCTGTTCCCGGAGATCACCTGTTACAGGTGAGTAATTACGCTTTCTTCCCTAGGTGACTCAGACCATTCAGTAGCCTCTCTAAAGGGGGAACATCTTCCAGTCCAGGTGTACATTCATTCCCTGGTGTTTTTCCTAGAAACATACCCCCTGTTGGAGGGGTCATTCTTTGTTTTGCCTTCTTTCCTACTTTGCACCCGCCGTTTTCAGCGCCATCTGCGAGGAATGTTGGGTGACTGCCATTTTTTTTTGATGCCCCGTTCCATCACTCAGAACAGAAGGCAGAGGTGAAAGAAGGTCCACAGAGGCAGACAAGGGACCCTGAAAACCTTCCCCCTCACTCCCAAGAAACATCAAGGTTTGCCACAAATAAACAGTCTTTAATTTTTGAGACATGTGATGTTCTTAGCAATTTTTTTCTAAGCTTACTACTTTGCATGAATGGTGGGAATACGTGTAGGAGTATGAGTGCATGCGTACAGGGTAGGTTCAAACCGTGTATATTTGTGACAGTGAGTGGGAGAACGAGGTAGGAGTGAAGGATTAAGAAGGAGAGATGGGGAAATGTGTGGATAGTATGGAAAATATTGAAGGTAGGATCTGTCATATTTGCTTTCATGATGAGCTGCAACAATCTTAGATTGTCTCAAAAGTCGTGAGAAATGATTCCGAAAAAGTTTTGAAAAAATTTGCTTTTATTTCTTTCCTAGTCTACTTCAATGAAAAATTGAAATAATTAAAGGAGAGAATTTGGCCAAAGTGTTTTTATATAGGTGGAGGAAAATAAAGGAAGCCTGGACTTACTCCTCCTTTGAGCAGGTATAAAATCAATGAGGGACACTAAGTTACAGCTGTCACCAAACTCAGCTTTGAAATAATAGCCACACTTTCACCATTTTACAAAACTTCAAAAAATTAAGCTCTGCTCAGAGAAAGGCAGCATATTCCAGAGGACCAGGACACCAAACCAAAAAGCCCTATTTCTAGTCCGCTGCAGTCTCACACTGCCAGGAAGATTCAGCAAAAATAGTTACAAGGCTCAAAGAGTCCTACTGGGCTCATATGGAGACAAAAAGGAGGCAAGATGGTCCCTCACCACCTTCCCAGTAATCACCCAGGAAGCTATATTCTGTACCAGCTGTAACTGGTGCAACTGGCAGGTAAACCCAAATAAAGACCATAACAATTATCCAGCTCATTAATAATCAGGGCATGGACCAAAATAATAAAATCTGAATTCTCAAGCAAAGGCTTAACTTGCTGAAGAAGGAGCAAACTAGCAAAGCAAGAGCAAACAACCCCGATAATCTTGCCATCCAACAGTAACTTTGTGCGGTTGTGCGGGGAAATTAGACAGGGGAGGGGAAGGAGCAGCTCGGGCATGGAGTTTGGGCGGAGTTTGGGCAGTCGCCGGCTCTGGACGTACAGGGCCAATTCTAATGTTGGCGCTGTACGTTCAGGGCTGGCGACATGTGCGGGGAAGTTATTCCACCTCCGAGGTGCAATAACTTCCCTGGACGTGTTTTTTTTGTTCTGGGGCAGGGGGAACCGGAGGACATTCCCCGCAGCCAGATCCTAGCCTTAAGAGGCGAGATTGGGGGTTGTGCTAAGGGGAAAGAGCACTTTTGTCTGGCAGCTGGCATCGCGGCTTTTAAATGGAGCCGTAGTGCCATAGCAACCGGACGCCTTGGCGTGTGGCTCCATTTAAAAGCCCTGACTTAGTTAGTCGGGCAGGTCATATACGTGCAGGCCAAAAAGAATCACAGTCCTGGCCTACACGTACATGACTGTTCCCAATTCTGACCCCACAGGGCTAGATGTGCTCTGCGGGATCATAATCACAATCCCCTCTGTACGTCCAGATCAGACCGGAAGTACAGAGGGGATCTACGTCCAGAATTGAATAAGCCTGATAAGAAGTTAGGGAGTCGCATTTATTATTGGATATGATTAAAATATGGGTATTAAACAGCAGAATAGGGGGTTAGGATCACTTTGGATCCCTAGAACACTCAGTCAAGAGCATCACCAAAAGAAAGGAGCTGGGAGAAGCAGTTATTCCAGATATACAGTATGTAAAATAACTCATATTGTAAGGAGTTTGTCTATGAGCCAGGCAAGTGGCCATTTCCACTGGGGCTTACATTTAATTACATTTATTAAATGTATAAATTGCATATCAAAATATATCTAGGCAATGTGCAGGTTGACATACATAATTTATGAATGCACAACTAAAACAATAAAACAAATATATAGATGACATAAAAACATAAAATAATATAAAAGACGATTAATAATATACCAATGTCAGATAAAGTGCACATATATTAAAAAGCTGAACTTTTAACTTCTTACAAAATCTCAAGAGCCACTGTTCTTTTGGCAATTCAGATGGCAGGGCCTTCCATATCTGTGGCCCAATAACAGAAAAAACTCTCTCAAATTAACTTCTTCCTAACCATCACTTTAGTTAGCACCCTTAACAAACAATCATTACTAGACCTCAAAGCACACTTTTGTATATAAGGAACCAATAACCCTTAACAATTAATTTTCATTAGATGATACATCGACTTGTACACAATACTCAAGCACTTGAATTGAAGTCTCATCTTTAACCAACAATGTAATCCAAATAGAACTGGAGAGAGATGATCACTTCTCTTAGACTCTAATATAACTCTCGCGGTGGCATTTTGTATTAATTTTCCTGTATTGGACAATATGAGATACTAATGGGATTGTCTAAGAGAGATTCCATTCCTCAGTGTGATGTAGCCAAATAATAGCTGGTATCTTATCCAGATTACCTCTCTTTTCACTTTCCCTTACTTATTCCCATTTTGATAGCTCTGTATCATGCGCATTTAGAGATGTCGGGGGAATCTGTCCTAGAATGAGGTGAAAGTATCTTAGTTATACAGACATGACGTATTTCTGGAAGTAATGCTCTTCCTTGATGTGCATTGTTGCTCCTAAGGGAGAGCAAAACAAATCGTGCACTTGGGATGAGACAGGAATTTTTATTTTTATTTTATATTTATCCAATTTTGTGATATGTGATAACACATTTTAGATAGTATGTGGAGATTGAAACTGAGACATTGAGGTCACGATGTGTACAGTTCTGGCAGTATTAAAAAAAAAACCTCCTCTGAACGCAGAGCCTTTTCTAAAATAGTTCAGGAGTGCATGTGTACTTCCTGATATGTGAAGTTAGAGAAGCTATTTTGCAAATCTACACATGGAAAAAATCATGGGGGAAACTCAGCAACACTTACACATGGAATTTGGCATTTTGAATTTGCACGTGCAAGTGCTGTCATGCACACGTCTTTGTCAGCCATTTTGCAGATTAAGTACAGGCGCCACTATCTTTAATTTCAGTTTGGAAGGGGAAATAACATTGGGCAATTGATTGGATTGTCATATAGAGCACAATATAAGGGAGATCCAATGCAAAAAAATTATTCCATGTCAAATATAAGAGGCTAAAAATATATACAGAAAAAAACTATCAACACGTGCTAGATCCAAAAAATCTTCACAATATAGAAAAGTAGAAGGAAAAAGACCTCAGTATAAAACAGAGGGCTGTCTACCACTGACCCATCAATATCATGCCTACTTATTCATGCTCTTTCAATACCATCACGGGCCTTAAGGAGCTCCCATATATGAAAAAAGCTTGTAAAACACTTATCTTTGCTCTTATGTCGACTTTTGGTCTTCAGAGTTCTAACTCCCCAGGTACTCCAACACTGACTTCATTTTGTTTTGATGCTGCTTCAGGGAGTAATTAAGGGGACTTTTCCATAGAATTCCTTAAGACGAATTGCATTCCAAATCAAAAATGCTCACATGGGCAAAGCTGGGAAACTACTAGCTAGATAATGGCGGTTATGAGATGATATTGCCTTTGTGGTTCCAGAGGAAACCGTCAACACACTGAGAACCTTTACAACAATTTTGTTTTTCCCATTATATCCATAACTATCAACTCTACCCCCCATGCCCCTCTCACCCTGCCCCCCCAACCCCTACCCCTGGGGGCGGAAGCAGGAATCAGCTAATTACAAGTACAAAATTGAGCCAGCGTAACAATGCTCGGGACACATCTATAAGCTAGGGAAATGTCAAAACAGCAGTCCCCCGATCCAAAATTAAGTAAAGCTGGAGGGACCTGAAGGCACTGATGGATGTCAAATAAAATCATAGTTCAGAACTATGCTGCGACCCCGTTGCGACAAAGATTGAATGTAGGGTTCCCAGGTCACCATGAATTTCGCATGTCTCAGGGCCAGACCCCTGGGCTGCAGGATTTTCCATCCTCATGAGCATGTGTAGGCTATTCAACTAGTCCCCACATGCCAGCAGTTCCGGATCCAGCCATGTCCAAAGAAGGCCCTGGAGACCCAGCAAACAAGTTTTTTGTGCAAACATTTTTTCACCCTGGCCCTTAACTAAAAGCCCCGCCAGATCACTGACACATAAGTAATTCAGAGGACAATATCAAAACTTCAGTCATCTATTATTTCATCAAAAGGTGATGTCCTAACTATCCTACATTATTGTGTAAAGCCATGTTACTTACTGGAAGAGGAGAAGATCACAGCAGGCCTCACACTAATTTGATATAAATGAAGCAAGTAGGAAACATTGGGGCCCTTTACTAAAGATGTGCACTTATTGCGCGATCAATGGCAAAACTATCACATGGTAAGTGCACTTGTCCTATGCTACTGGCGATGCACCCAGCATGATCCTGGCAGCTAGCACATGATTGCACATGCTAACACTTAGCACGCAGTAATTGCCACACTGCCACTGAGCGCACAGTAATTGTCTTCATGCTAGTGGTAATGTGCTTTACTGCCCTTAGTAAAACACATTATCATAAAAATAATAATATGTAATAAATTATGGGATCCTTTTACTAAAGTGCATTAAGCACATGGAGCCCGATCCCAGTCCAGGGGCATATTTAGACCATCTGGGCATCCCCAAGACTGGCCCATTAGGACCCGATTGTGCACTGCGGGAGTGGGTCCTGAGATAGCCTGGTGTGCCTCTGCACACATTCAGGGATGTCCACTCCACATACCGGTGTGCCCGCCTTGGTGCCGACCCCCTGCAACCCCACCACCCAGCCCTGAGCTGGGCAGCTGGGGCCTGGTTCGGGCAGCAGGGACCCACCTTGTGCTGCCTGTTGCTCCGGGGGGGGGGGGGCTGCCGGGCTCCACGGGGGGCTACCGGGCAGGATCGAAGGGGCACCCCGCGCTTATTCCACCTCAGAGGTGAAATAAGCAGAGTGTCCTTCCCCCCCCCCCCCTAGTGATCCCTGGATGTACAGGACCATCACCGGAATCAGCCCTGTACGTCCGGGCATTGGTCCCGCCCACTCTCCACTCTCACAGCATGCACAGTGGCTCTGTACATGCAGTGGGGCCGGGAAGCAGAATAGGTTGAGGGCGGATAGCAGGGCAGATCCACCCCGCTATTCACCTTCCTGGATCAGGCCCTTAGAGGATACTTCTATAAGGAGCCACATAAATTTACATGTCATTTACATGCATAAATTGCAGTTGTCTAGTCATTGACATTAAAAGTGAGTACTTCAATGCGTAAATGACGTGTTTACAATATGTAAGTACAATATGTGCACGGAGCCCATCATGTGTGCTTTCACTGTGGGTGTGCATTTTTGGAGCATGGATTTTATAGAATATGGATGTACATACATTAGATCCACGCCATCATTTACGCCAGCTCTAGAGCAGTGTGACTGCGCCTTAAATTTCCGCATGTTAGGAACCACTTATGCTGGCATTCTATAAAGTCAAATCTGCAAGAATTTGATTTTATAGACTAGGCATGATTAACACGTGTAAAAACACGCTTTAATTACACAGGGGTTTATAGAATTGTCTTCTTAACATGCGTTAATTTAGCATGTACTAATTGCACACAACCACTCTAACAGATGCCACACTGGCTTGACGCTTGGGACCCCTTGAGCTACCTGCTGCATAGCCCATTTTATTCCTATGGGTTGTGTGGCAGATAGCATATGCTAAGTGTTAGGAAAAAGGGCCCATAGTGCAAACTAATTCACACTGTACGTGCATATCATAGAGTGGGACCAGAAATGGGTGGTAAATAGGCAGGGTCTGTGCCTTGCAATTAGCACATGGTAACTCACTATGCTCTAAATGTTACCGCAACAGAAAGCACAGATCATGTATCGTCATCGGTGTTACCTGCAATGCACTTAGCACCCTGTAAAAGCTTTTGTGTTAACTGTATGAGAAGATTCTGGACAGCTAACGCATTTTAACATTTGAAACTAACTCACGGTAACTGCACATTTTTTTTTAAACTCTGTTTATTAATCCACACACATCACCGTACATAACATGACACTTAACTGGTGCACTACATCTCCTAGCGGGGTGTACTCTTATCCACTGCCTGAGAGAGAGCTCAATTTTCAGTGATAAAACATAACTTTCCCCCCCTCTACCTCCCCCCTCCCTCCCTCCCTCCTCCCCCCTCCCCCCTCCCCCTCCCCTCCCTCCCTCTCTTCCCAACGCACATTACCCCCTTATTCTACCCCCAGGCGTGAACTACCCCCTACCTTCTCTTACTAGCGCACCTCCTATACCAACACCACTAAAGGGCCTCTCTCTCTCCACTTAGGAGTCTACTCTAGGCTCCTTCTACTAACCCTCCTGCAATAGTTCGTTGCGTACCCTTGGCTGCAACGTTTGAATATAGGGTTCCCATATCAACCAAAAGGAAGACCAACGTGAAGCGCTTCCCCTTGCCCCCCACCTCTTAAAAAGCATCAGCTGATGGAAGCTATTTCGCCATTCCCAAAAAGTGGGGGGTACTGCCTCTCTCCATCTATGCAATATCGGCCCTTTACCCACCAGACATACCTTTCTCACCAGGATGCGCTCCCATCTCCCTTGGGGCAGAGTGGTCCAAGTTGATCTAGGGCTACCAGGGACTCCGACCAGGCAATCTGTTGATGGAGCAGGCCACCCAAGTACGTACTTTTTCGCATCCAGTACCGTCGAATTACCAGACAGTGCCACCACATATGTCCCAGATCTGCTAGGGGACCAGAACATTTCGGACAACTACCATCCATGGAAAGCCGACTCCGCAGAGCCCGCTTCGGTGAAAAATGTGCACGTATAATGCACTTAAATTGCACTTCTCTCCATTTTGCCCCTTCTACCAACCCTGCAATCCGGCCTAAGGCCTTACAGATTGATCCTAAGGCCACTCCCTGATTTAATTCCTCTGCCCACTGAGCTTCCTCTCTAGAGTAATCGGGGCGCACCCCATATTGGTCCAATCTCTTCTTCAAACCCGAAATCATTGGCGGAGAGTCCCCTCAAAATGAGAAAAATTCCAGCAAATGGGCTGACCACTCCCCAGATAACTCACCTGACGCAAGAGACGCCACATAGTGAGAAAGTTGTGCATATGCAAAGTAATGGCTGCTACTCACCTCATATTCCCTATGCAGAGTTCCAAAGGATTTACACTTCCCCTCTAGGTCCACGACATGTCCAACAGTTCGAATACCTAGCCTATACCACGACCAAAATACGGCAGCCATTTTAAACCCCTGCTTCCCAATCTGCACCCCATGTATCTCTGGTGACGCCTCTATCGCCCGCACCAATGGGTCTAAGGTCAACACAAACAACAGGGGGGAGAGTGGGCAGTCCTGTCTAGTGCCTCTCTGCAAGGCGAAAGTATCAGACAATACTCCATTACAGACCACCCCGGCCGTAGGACTTGCATATAAGAGCTCCACCATTCTACAAAAGGACTCGCCCAGGCCATACCCTGGCAAAAGTAATTTTAGATATCACCAACTCACCCGATCAAATGCTTTCTCTGCGTCAAAGCTCACCAACAGTGACTTGAGCCTTTTTTCCCGAACCCATTCTAACGATGGTAAACTCTTTCGCAAATTTCGCACTGTATATCTTTCCTTCACAAACCCCACTTGCGCTCCGTGTATTAAGTCATCCAAAACTGATGCCAGCCGCTCCGCCAATATCTTATATAAACCCTTCCAATCATAATTTAACAATGATATGGGCCTATAAGAAGCTGCCTGGAGTGGGTCCTTGCCCTGTTTAGGTATCAGGATAATATGTGCATGGTTCTCTCCCCACCTAACATTACCCTGTTCGATGTGCTTGTGAAACACCGCCAACATAGCAGGTGCCACCAGATCACTCAACAGCTTATAGAACTCCGCCCCATACCCATCTGGTCCATGCGACTTGCCACAGGCAGCCGCCTGGATAACCTGCTGCACCAAGCCCTATGGGCTGGTCCAAATGGGCCTTCTGCTCTTCTCCCATCTGCGGCAAGTTCAGCACTCGACAATAATCCTCCATGTGGGTTCTCGATCTCTCCTCTGTCAAATATAACTTCTGGTAAAAGATGCGAAATACTTGGGCTATTGCTCTGCTGTCTTTGTGCAAGGTACCCTGGTCATCCCTCAAGGCTGCCACCGCCTTATGGCCTCTGCTCCCCTGGAGGCACCTCGCTAAGAGCTTGCCTGGCTTATCCCCATAACGATATAGTTGATAGCGATAGTATAGAAAGGATTTCTTTGCTCTTTTATGCAGCAGCTCATTTAAAACCATTTGCGAATCCCACAATCCCTTCTTGTTTACTGCACTAGGGCAACTCGTATATTTCCTCCTTTTTTTTACCAGTTGCCGCTCTAGGCATATCACCTGCTCCGAAGCCAATCTCTGTTTCCGCGCCGCATAGCCAATTATGTCCCCCCCCCCCCCCCAATACCACTTTAGCCGTCTCCCAGAATAGCTCTGGGTCACTTTCATGCTCCTGGTTGTAAAATGCAAAGTCCTGCCATTTCTGTTTCAAATAAAGGTGACATGTCGAGTCCTTATACCACTCCAATGGGAATCTCCACCATCGCACCCTCGTACTACTACTTAGCCATTCAAGGTCTATCCAGATCAGGGCATGGTCTGAGATTTCTACTGGGCCTATTTGGGCATCCAATATGTGGGCAAAAAGTTTCTCAGAAGCTAAAATATAATCTATTCTTGCACTCGAGCCATGCGCTCGTGATTGATGGGTAAAATCCCTATCCGTCGGATGTAACAGACGCCACGGATCTATCACCCCTAAATGCCAACGCAACCCCTGTAACACTTTGGTGGTTTGCGAACATCCTCGATCCCCTCCTTTCGTCGTGTCCAACTCCACATCAAACACTCCATTAAAGTCTCCACCCAGAATTAATGGGGCGTCTGGGAACTGTTCTATGCGAGATGCCACACGTATATACTGTCACCAGCAGGGGCCGAACTGTGGCGTAAGCAGCCAGCCAGACTGCTGGGCCTGACCTTCCATAAAGAAAGTGGTAGTTGTGAGTCAGAGTGGTCAGGTTTTTCAAAAAAAGGATTTTTATTCCCCTCCCGGGGTTGGATTTTCAAAAATAGTAGAATACAAAAGAATTCAGGATACAACCATTATTTTGGCACAACTGAAGAAAAACTTAAATACAGCGTCTTGCTTCAACCAAAAATCATAAATCACAGTGAGCAGTTTTATCTAATATGCTGGCAGTCTCTTCTTGGCTTTCTCAGCTGTTACAAGGCACTCTTGTCTTTAGCTTCAGCGCAAAGAAGAACTCATATCAGATACAAACAAAGAGCAATCCATTTCTTCAACACATGGACTTATAATACTAGCCTCTGTAATCATAGGCTCATCAATTACAGTCTTTTCCTCAGGATAGAAAGTCTGTAGCTTTCTGAACTCCATCTCTCTCTCTGAGCTCTCTGCACGGCCCTCTTCACAACAAGGCAGATAATTGTCATATAGCTTGTAGTAGCAGGAAGGAGAGACACCTCTATCTAAACAAGCTTTCTCTTTAGAAGTTTTGAACCTCCTGCCTTTTATATTGGGCTGTAGCTCATAGCACTGCTCTCTTCTGTTAAAGGAAAACTTTTCCCGTGGAAGTCTTTTGCAGGGTTTTACTGTCATACATTCATCAGGATCAAACATACATACATCCTCAACAGGACTGCTTTCCCTCTCAAGGGCTTGGAACTGTTTTAAACAGCTCTGCTTCTCAAATACATACGGTTTGTTTCTAGCTGCCTCAGGTTCCTTCAACTCAGCCAGGTGCCTGGGAAATTCACACTGCGTCAGAGGTAAGTGTTTTCTGTAACTGACTTCTCTGGGTGAAACTTTCCTTGTTTCTCTTTGATAATTCCTCTGTGGCTTCCTGCTAGAGGTTTTTGGCAGTTCAAACTCTGTGTCTGAGTAGTCTGAGCTTCCTTCGGAGTCCTGCAAGTTTCCCTTCTCTTGCCAAGCTCCTGCATCTCCTGAAGCTCCTGAAGCTAACTCTGTTTGCCTTGAGAATTTTTTATACAGCTTCATGGGCGTTCTCTTTCCCAGGTGAAAGCTGTTTTCCTCATCAGTTGGGGAAGGCTCACTAACTAGGCGTGACTGCAGACCTCGTGTCTGAGTTTGTTTGTGTTGCCTATGGTAACTAGGAACCTTCTGACGTGCCTGCCTGTCAGAATCCAAGCTATACACAGCAGATTTCTGTGTTTCTAAGGCAGAGGGCAGATCTTCCGTGTTACAATACAATGTTCTATCCAGGGTATTGGAGCTATAAAGATTACCCAACACAATGGACTTCCCCTCTAGCAATCCATATACCAACACAAATCTCCCGTCTGGATCATGATATTCCTGCTCCATCACAAATCGTACCCGCCAATGGATCAAAATCACCCCCCCCCCCTTTTTTTACCTAGGGCTGGCGCTCCCCATCCTTGTCCCACCCAATTTCTCTGCAACTTCTGGTGTTCCACCGCAGTCTGGTGGGTTTCTTGCAGCAGGGCAATATTGCAGTCGTGCCGAGCTAGGGCCTTCAACAACTTATATCTCTTAATCAGGTTCCCTATACCGCATACATTCCAAGAGAAAATCTTCAGGTTGGTAGATCCAATTCAGGCTCTAATCTCACAGTGTGCCACATTACCCCAAGAGGGGCCTCCCCAGCCTGAAGCCCCCCCTGCAACTCCCGCTCATCTTGCTTGCCCTCTACTTCCTTCCTCCCTTGGTAGGCAGTGCTCAAACCTAATTTCCTGTTGGGCGGCCCCACCCCTCCTCCCCTCTCCTGCCCCTTTCCTCCCCTCCCCTCCCGAACCCCCCTCCTCTCCCTTCCCTCCTCCTCTCCCTTCCCTCCTCCCTACTTTACCCTTCATCCCTCTCCTATTCCTGGGAAGTCACTAAGATGTGAGCTTTTGCCCCCCCCCCTCTCCCCCTCTCAGTGGCTCTACCGCCCTGCCCTCAGCCGTATTACCGGCCATGCATACCCCCAGCTGCTCAAGAAAAACATACATATGGCTCTAACACCAATATACATTAGATCAGCGCATTGAGAATTAACATATGTCTAAAACTTTGAACAAACTCTTGCTGACCGGGATCTTAAACAGTCCAAGCCTTGTGAACTGGCTTTATGGTACCCCTTCACACTGAAAGCTCCCCTGCTTTCCATCTCCAATGCTGCCCTTCAGGTCTCATTCGCCGAGGTGCTAGGATGTTCTTCCGGCATTGATGTCTCTCGTCTCGTCAATTCCTCCACAAAGGGGGTCGCAGCTGTGGCTGATTCAAAGGCCCTACGCAGTCCCTCATGAGTCACTATTAGGCGTGCAGGATATTGCACCACAAATTGAATGTTGGCGTCAATCAACTTTTGGCACACAGGTCCATATGCCCGCCTGCACTGGCCCAGGGCCGCCGAATAGTCCTACACAATGCGCACTTTGGTGTTGTCCTGTACGATACTTCCTTTCTTGTGTGCAGCTCGAAGTACGGCCTCTTTCTGTGGGAACCTCAGGAACCTGGCCAGAACCACACACGGTCGGCCATCATTGGACCGCCTTGGCCCCACTCTGTGCGCCCGTTCAATCTGCACTGGACCCCCTTCCTCTCCGCTCTCCAAAATCCGCTTCACCAAGGCTTCCAGATAGGGCTTCAGCTCCCAGTCCCCAATGCTATCTGGGATACCCAAGAAGCGCAGGTTGTTACAGCGTGATCTATTCTCTAGATCGTCAAGTTTGGCTTCTTGGGCCTGTATGGCTGTTCTCAGGCAGCCTACCTCCTGTTGCAGCGCTGTCACATTCTCCTCTGCCTGTTCAATCCTGGTCTCCACCTCCGATACCCAGCTGCCCAGCGATCCCAGCGAAGACTGCAATAGATCCATCTTCCCATTCAGGGCATCAAACTGGGAGGCTAGTGCACCCACCACCGCCACCGAGATCTCTTCCACTAGCTCCGGTGCAGCCGGTGATCTAGGCGTCAGCAGCGTCTCTGCCATTTTTGGCTGCCCGGCGGGCTTTTCTTTCTTGCGCCGTCCCGCTTTTGCAGCCACCGCCATGCGTTTCATCGCGGAATGCACGCTCCCACCTCCTTTCTGCTCCGCTGCGGATAGGCAACCTCTTTGCTAGTGCCGAACGGCGATTTTACCGGCGAGAAGGGGGGTTGAGGCCTGGAGCTCCAGCAGCACTCGACCACCCAAGCTCACCACATCACGTGACATCCACCTTCCCCTTATCGGTAACTGCACATTTTTCCCACATTTTATTAAAAGAGCCCCAGTATTTATACTTCAAATACTATTCCTCTTCAGAACTCGCCACCCCCATCCTGTACCAGACTACATCCCCTACCAAACTTCCTGGAACTAAATCCTTGAACCTCAATCTCAGGCTGTAAAGCCATGTTTTAAAAATCCTCTTGAAAACCCTGTAATCCTCAAAATGCCATCATCCACTGGGTAAGGAGTTCCAACAGCTCTGGGCAACCACTGAAAATGCTTTTTTCGTAGTGATGCTGAACGTGCTTCAGTCAATGCAATCACCAGAAGAGCAGAGGCATCACACAGAAAAATACTGTACCAGCGTGTTGGCCAGATAAGCTAGCCTCAGGGTATGTAAAATCTTACACATTACCAGTGCTTTCCATTTATGTAATATGAGTGCAGTAATGAGTTTGGCTGCGCTAATGAAAACGCCATGAGTAATATTAACCCAGGGGAGACGCAGGAGTAATGAGAGCAAAAGTAACTGTATGCTTTTTCTTTTCTTCCTGCCTAATGTTAACTATTGAGCCTGCTTTCTCTTTACGCATTTTATCTCGGCAAACGTCTGTGCGTATTTGTGAATAAACTTAACTAAATGTGTTGCTCCAAACTCCACCCTTTCTCTGCCCTTAGGAATACCTCTTCATTTCATTATTGAACAATGTGCCTACTTTTACCCTGGGCAATAATTGAAGTCCTGTTTTCCACATGTAAAATGCTAGTTTTTTCACAGTAAGGGCTTTCGTTATTGCTCTCTGTATAGAAAACTAGACTTAGCTCATGCCTTTCTCAGGAGTTCAAAGTGAGTTATATTCAGCTACAGTGGATATTTTCCTATCCCCAGAGGGCTTAAAGTCCTACAGGTTGATGCAGAAATCTTGTGATAGAGCCCAGCGCTAAAGCTGTAGTGCAGTTTCATAACGCAGTTTCAAGGCTATTTGGACAGTGATTCTGTAAACAAATAGCATAAAAATTAGCTAAGTCAGCACTAAACAAGGAGAACAAGCAAATCATCTGCGCACTGTGATCTGCGTTAGCTGACCCCATGCTGTGCGTCCCAGGATGCACCGTGGAGAGGGGGGCATCACTCTACCAAATAAGGAATTTTTTTTCTTCTTTGGCAGATTGAGCCCCCCTCCAGAAGGTGTGTTTGCTTACTTCACCTCATCCTCCTATCAACTCTGCTAACAAACGCTCTCATTCACAATCTTGATACAAACCTCTATGCCTCAATCCCCATCATACATAACCCCAGATACAATTCAAACTACCAAATAAACTATTATTCACCCAATAATAAGCCACATTAGAAAAACATCAAATACCGAAACAGGTTAATTCAGATCCAACCTATACAAATACAACAAAAGACAAACCTACACAGTCCCACCACCCAATTAAACTGCATATTTATCAACGTAAGATGTATAAGAAATAAGATACCATTAATTACTGATCTACTCAAGGACAAAAAAACCACACATCATATGTGTCACTGAGACATGGCTCTCACCTGCTGACAACATTTTAATAAACCAATTACAAATTCAGGGATATGACCTATTTAACTGCCACTGGGAATCAAAAAAGAACTCAAACTTACCCCTACAACATCAAGCAACTTAAATGGAATGGATTTCCTTGAAATAGGGAACAAGAACATATCACTTTGTCTCGTATACAGACCACCATCACCTGACCACAACAACCTGACCCCCATACTAGAATCAGCATGCGCAGCCTCATTGAGGAAACCCTACATCATCCTAGGAGACCTTAATCTCCGATCCCTCAACCCGACTAACACCTCCACCTTCTTAGAATCAATGACAAACATGGGATTCCACCAAATTATACACTCTCCAACACACACAAAGGGGAACTCACTCGATCTTGTCTTCCTACCACACCAAACCATAAACCATTACATGTACACTCCCCCTGTAATAATTGAAGTCCCAGGGTCTGACCACCATCTGTTAACCTTTCATATACCATTAAACACCTCTCTTACCAAACGGGCACAAAACCACTAACTAGGCGTTTTACCCACTTCAGTAGAGACACCTTTCTAGACAACATCCTGCCCCAGCTTATAATTGATTCAACTGACTCCCCTGACATCGACACCGCTCTAAACATATGGAACCACTCTATTCAAAAAGCTGCTTCCCCCATCACTCCCTAAGAAAACCTATAAAGCAATGAAAAATGGTACACACATTAGCTAATTAAACTAAAGAGGCAATTAAGAAAACAAGAAAAAAAGTGGAGGCTAACCAAAACTCAAGAAAACAAACAACTCTACCTTAATATACTCGCTATCTACAAAGACACAATTAACAAAACAAAAAGATTACCACACAAGTATCTCTTAACCATCATTAGATCTCTAACCAAGAAAAGCCATACTGAATCAGAAGTATATAACATAAACCCACAAAGACTAGCTAACTATTTTGCATCCAAGCTTAAAAATTAAAATGCTAGCCATACCACCCCTTCCCTAGACCACCCAATAAACCTCATCACATGGGATAGCTTCTACCCAGTAGACCAAAAACATCTACTGAACATTATAACAAACATCAACACCACAACCTCCCCGTTGGATCCATGCCAACTATCATGGATAAAATCCACAAAAAAATAACTTGCCCCACATATCCTCCATATTGTTAATCAATCACTCTCTCAAGGAATCATACCTGCTGACCTCAAAACTACGTCCATACGTCCTATACTTAAGAACAAGACACTTGATGAAAAAGACCCAAACGCATACAGACCTATAGCCAGTATACCATTTGTTGCCAAAATAATAGAAAAAGTCATTCAATTACAACTTCAAGACTACATTGATCTCAATGCACCATTAGACACCCACCAATTTGTTTTTCGACCATTCCATGGAGTCAAAACCTTGCTGCTAACACTAATGGACCACCTCATCTGAGGCACAGACAATCCTAATCATGCATTCATTCTCTTTATTGACATCGCGTCAGCATTTGACAACCTTAGCCATGACACCCTCATTTCGAGATTAGCATAAATAGGATTAGGAGGCACAGTATTACACTGGTTCAAATCATACATTTCAAACCGTAAACATCGCGTCCAAATAGGCCAAGACTCGTCAGAGACATTCCCCCAAGAACAAGGAATACCCCAAGGTTCCGCCCTCTCAGCCCTCCTTTTCAACCTTACCTCAATAAATTCTCTTCTGCCCCCCATTATGGCACTCGGAACACACGCAGCATATGGATTACCGATATATAATCCTGTATATATGTATATTTTTATCCCCACCCCCACGCACCTTCAATCCAATGTTTATTTAGATTTGTGAACCCCAATGTTATGTACAAAGTATCTAATCACTATTCCTTGTGTTATGTAAATCATTGCTCAAATCAAAATTTGTATCTTTGAAAATTCACTGTATTACGATACATTATGATTCTGTAAAGTAAACCGCGGCTGATCGTAGGAAGCAGCGGTATACAAATGTTTACTAAATAAATAAAAAAATAATAAGCTATACCTGCAACCCATTACCAACATCTTCAGAGACTTCAACATTCGGTATTACATCTATGCGACCAACATTATGTTGTCTCTCCTCATAGACATAAACAACCCTATCTATCACAATCTATCACAATCTATCAGACTGCATTATTGAAACAGAATAATGGTTAAAGTCCAACAATCTTAATATTAACTACAAGAAAATGGAAGTCCTATACATATCAATAAATCAAAACCCTACCCCCTTTCAACCCATCAAGATTAATTATATTGTACTCCCTGTTAAGCAAGAGGTGAAATACCTCAGCATAATACTAAATCAATCTCTCAGCATGCTCCCACATATAAAACAAACAGTAAGGACTATCTTCTTCAAACTGAAAACTGTTCAACATCTTAGACCCCTGCTAGACATCAACAATTTCAAATCGGTACTCCAAGTCCTTATCACCCCACATTTTGACTACTGTAATAGTCTGTTACAGGGTCTACCAATCAAAAACATAAACCTACTACAGAAAGCACAAAATATTATTGCTAGAATTGTCAGTAATTCCCGCCTAACTGATCATATAACCCCCATCCTATATGAGCTCCACTGGCTCTCAGTTCTAAGCCAAATAAAATATAAGTTACTAACAGTAACTTTCAAACTTATTAATAACATCTCCCCATCCTTCTTATCAACCTTCATTCATATTCATCCAGATACCAGATCCCGCAGGCAAAATGTTATCCACTCACATGTAACCCCCCACTCTATCCACAAGACAAAACAGATCACGGGCACCAGAGCCTTCACATATCTCGCCCCCAGTCTCTGGAACTCCCTCTCATTACTGCTATGATCAATCAAAGACCTCCAAACATTTAGGAGAGAACTCAAAACTTATCTCTTCCTTGCACACTATGGAAATACAAACATGGACCCCCCCCCCCCTCACAAGCTACATCACAACAAATCCCCTGAGAGACACACACATTCCAACCCTCAAACTCAAAGAAAATCATCATATTCAGAAATTATGTACATAGTTTATTAGCTTCTTGTTTTAAGCAAAATGTAAATTGTAAATTGTTATGTTAATTGTAATTACATAAAAGTTATACCACCGTTCTTTGTAAAATATTCTGTTTTTTGTAAACCGCCCCTGATTTTTGGAAGGGGTGGTATAAAAGAATCTAATACATAAATAAATAAATAAATCCTGGGGATGCACTGCATGGATCTGTGTGGGCATAGTTCCTGCCTCCCAAATCTCTAAAGGTGCTGCAGGGGGTTAGGGGTGGCTGGAGTAGGTGGAGGCCCACAGAGCCACCAATGATCTTTTTGAGAGGCGGGGAGAGCGGTTCAGGGCCCATGGGGCCACCAATGATTATTTTGAGAGACTGGGGGATATGAGGGGAAGCCGGAGCCCACAGGGTAACCAAAGGTTTTTGTACTGAACTGGCAGGGTGTTGGCACTAGTCCTCCCAACACTGGATCGGGAGCACCTAGGGTCTTGCCCGTGCCTGGATCATCTGAGGTGAAGTTAGGCCTAACTTCACCTCAGATGATCCTTTTGCTCCCTGCTACATCTTTATGCCTGTTTGAAACTAGTATAAAAATCCAGCATTAAAAAAAAGAGTAAAAAACTGCACTAAGTTTCAGCACATTTTTTTTACATCAAAAACAATTAAACATTCATCATTTTACATGCCCACTAAGCTATGCTTTAGCACAGTGCTTTTTGGGTCATTTTCCCTTGCTAGCAAGACTAACAAATTGCCATGCTAGAGTGTTGCACAGGATTTTTCCATTGGTCCCTAAGATTGTACCTGAGGCTATAGAGGGTCAAGCGACTTATATGCGATCATATGGAGCAGTAGTGGAATTCAAACCTGGCTCTTCTGGTGTTCAGGCCCCTGCTCTAACCATTAGGCTACACCTAGTTAGCTTACTGAGAGGGCAGTTTTCCTCTGTTTTCCCTGTCCCCTGTAGGGTTGCCAACTTTTTCACCGAGAAAAACCCGACACCTGTGGCTCACCATGCTCCACCCATTCTCCGTCCCTAGTCCCACCCCTGCCCCACCCACAAAAATTACCGAGGATTCACTCACCACCCCCCCCCCCTCAGTGCTGGTTCACCCCCCCCCCCCCTTTGCTGGTTCACTCACCCCACCCCCTGCTGTTCTCAAGATCAGAAGTACGAGATCAGCCAATAGTGATATACTTCTGATCTTGCGGTTAGAGCAAAAACCAGAGAAGCCAGGGTCAAATTCCACTGCTGTTCCTTGGGATCTTGGTCAAGTCACTTAACCTTTCACTTCCTCAGGCACACTCTTGAATTGTAAACTCTCCAGGGGCAGGAAAACACCCACTGTACTTGCATGTAACACACCTTGAAGTCTGAGAAAAGGCGCAAGCTCAATCCAATTCCCCGTCTCTATTCAGTATGAGTGGAAGGCTGAGAAAAGTCAGGGCGAAAACAAAAAACAATGTCCCTGTTCATCTTTCAGGTCTACTTCAAATTCTCTGAACTGACCTATGTCCGATAGTTAGCTCCAGCTGAATCTGTTAGCATTCCAGCACTAAACTTGGAAATATGGAAGTGTGATCAGACACGCCACGAGTGTGACATGACTCGGCGCTGGGCTCGTAATCGGAGACTGCTTGCGAGTCGGTTGGGGTAAGGAAGCTGAACAGCAGAGGACTGAGATTCAGGGCAGAGAGAGCGCAGCAGAACTAGCTGGTTTCTCCAAGCACACCATGCTTAGCAACACCATACACAGAAATATAAATAATCGGAGTCAGAGGGGAAAAACGCATCTGACAGATGAATGTATTGATTCTGTGGAATGTCAACTTTCCTATAATTCTGCCAAAAGAAAGCATCTTGTTAGTGTGCAGTTGAGTGAATCACTGCCTTGGGTGTGCTCTCACCCACTCCCCTCTTTCTTTATGGATCAACTAGCGAGCAAGGATGTGAATGAAGTCCCTGAACCGACCTTTGTAGGAAAAAGGTCTCTCCGCTCCTACAGCACCCAAGTTCCAGGCATTTTTCTTTGTTGTTGTCAGCATTAAATCAGCAGCCACATTGTTCCTATGACTCAATCTATATAAGGAAGAGATAGCTAGCACCTTATACCTCTGTCATATCACAGCCCTTCTTACCCTCTTCCCTCAAGCAGCCCTTAACCACACCTCCTTCCCCTTCCTTCTTACTGACACCTAATCGTTCCTGAAATGGGCAGAAATCAAAGTGTCTTTTGGTCTATCAGTTTCTCCTTTCTTACCTGAGACACTCCTGTCTACTCACTCAGTCTTTGCTCCTTTCTGCCACACACACACACATGCACTCACTCACCCCACTCCCTGCTGAAGCCGCTGCTTCTTCTTTTTACAGAGCAGCGGCTGCAATAAACTTACTTTGAAAAGTAAAGACAACCTGTGAGGAGCCCTCCGGACGTCCTTCTGCAGCGCAGCGCAGCACCCGAGCAAGTGATGTCATAGGGGGTGGGCTCCTCACAGGTTGTCTTTCCTTTTCAAATTAACTTTATTGCAGCCGCTGCTCTGTGAAAAGCAGAAGCAGCGGCTGCACTGCCATGAGGGATTGCGTTCACGCTGTGGATTGCGGGAGTCGGGAGAAAAGCCGTTTTTTTGCTCTGGCCGCACCCGATCTTGCGGCCAGAGCAAAAAAATGGCTTTTCAATGGCCGGTTTTACATCTGTGCCGGCAGCCGGCCTGGCCATGGAAAAACCGGCCAGGCCGGCTGAAAACTGGACGGTTGGCAACCCTAGTCCCCTGTAATATGGTGCTGGCTTCAGGTCACCAGTGTCATCCTGTAAATATGGAAGGGGTGATTGGAGTTGCCTGCAGAGGGGGCTTGGTCACTGTGTATCTGAGGTGAGAGATGGGGGGCAATCAGAGATGCTTTGATGGGGTTGGGAGCTTGGGCACTCAGTGGGTGAGGATGTAGAGTCTGGCTGTGGCACAGGGGTGGGGGGGGGGGATGTGGGACCCAATCTGTGGTACTGAACCAAGTATTTTATTTATTTATTTAAGCATTTTTTCTATACCACCCCTTCCAGAGATCAGTGGCGGTTTACAATAAACAAAACCAGCTACAGAGAACATTATTGCAAACAGCGAAATCATTTAAATATGTACAAAGTAGCTTCCAGTATCAGGCAAATTAGTAGGTGATGGACATCAACTATCTACACGTATATACAGGTAGTGGATAGGAAGGTGTGTGCTCATATACTTCTGGCATTGTTGTTATAGAATTTGGAGAAGAGCAGGGTCTTTAGTTCTCTCCTGAACGTCTGTAGGTCTTTGATTGACTTAAGGGGTCTAGCAGAGAGTTCCATAGTGTATGTTGTATATGGCAGAGCAGCAAATTTGAGAAGTTGCTTCAGTGCCTACATGGGAGCTTTCCGTGGTTTATTCCCCCATGCAGCTTCTTAAAATCGCTGTTCATGGCATATGTGGAGTGGCATACCCATGTAGTCATCCCCCTATTTTACAACGGGCTCTACATTTGGCAGTTCCCTTTGTAAAATACTGCCATAATACTCCATGTCTTGACATGGATGTATGAATTCTCCTCTCTACATCCCTTCTAAAAAGGGGTAACTTTATGAGACTTTTTTGTGTAAACCAGCAGTTTCCACATGTATACGGGCACATGCGTGCATAAATTTTATTTATTTATTTATTTAGCTGCATTTATATCCCGCTTTTCACCGGGTCAAAGCGGTGGAACATTGAACAAGAGGGGGGGGGAGACAATAATCAATTGTAAGGGTCTGGGCTGTCACCAGGCAGCCAACATTAATGATTATAGCAAGTGTTTGGGACATAGACGTAGACATAGACATTTGAGCTACAGTCTCATTTGTGGTGGTTTGTTTCAGGTCCGAGGAATTCCTGGAATAGTGTGGTTTTTAGTTGTTTCCTGAAGGATAGGGGGTCTTTGTTGTTTCTGATGTGATTCGGTAGAGAGTTCCAGATGGATCGTGCATATAGTTCAAAGGCTCTGTTGCAGGTTCCATTGGTTCCGTTGGTTGCATTTCGTCCTCTTATGGGGGATGGTGAGGGAGTTGTTGGTGGTTTGTCTAGTTTTTTTGTTGTGGGTTGGTCGGGCTAGTAGTGTGCGGATCTGGGATGTTTGAGTTTGGTAGAGAGCTTTGTGGGTGAGTAGGGCGGATTTGTACTTGACTCGTGCTTCTAGAGGGAGTATGTGTAGCCCTCTCAGTATTGGGGTGATGTGATCTTGTCTTTTTGCGGTCTAGATAATTCTTGCTGTGGTGTTTAAGGCAGTCCGGAGTGGGTTTGTATGGGTGGCCGGGAGTCCATGGTAGATTATATTGCAGTAGTCCAGGTGGGGGAGTGTCATGGCTTGCATTACTGTTCTGAAGTCTTGTGGTTCGAGGAGTGGTTTGAGGCACTGCACTGTTTTAACCTTGTGGAATATTGTTGCGGCAGTTTTTTTTATTTGCTGTTCCAGTGTGAGTGCTTGGTCTATGATGATACCTAAGTATCTTATCTGCGGATGTATCTGTATTTGTGTGGTCCCAATGTTGAGGTGTGATGGTGGTGTGAAGTCCGGGTCCTTTGTTACTATGAGGGATTCTGTTTTCTTTATGTTGATGGATAAGTTGTTGTTTTGTAGCCAGCTGGATACTGCTGTGAAGCATTCTGATAAGTGTTTGTTTGATGGGTTGGAGGTTGTAATTGGGGCATAGAGCATTATGTCATCTGCATAGATGTGGAAGTGAATGTTGTGTGCGCGTATGATTGAGCAGAGTGGTTGCAGATAGATGTTGAAGAGCATGGCTGATAGTGTGGATCCTTGGGGTACTCCTTGGTGTTGCTGGAAGGTGGGGGGAGGTTGAGGTATTTGTGTGGATCAGTTGATGTCTATTAGTTAGCTTCTTATAAAATTTCGGTCAGCGTAAAAGTACTCACTTTAACATGACAGCATGTACTTTGCCGGTAGTTATGCATAGGGTGGAATTTGGACTGAGCATGGGTGGAATGTGCAACTAAAATACCATAATTATAGGCATGTGCATTTGCACCAAGGCTGGTGTAAATGTCCATGGTTTTTATTTATTTTTATTTAACGTCATTTATATACCGCCTTATCCTACAATCAAAGCGGTCTCACAGCAAACAATCAAGGGGTGGTCATGTGTTATCATGCAGTGGTGGGAGTTTGTGTGTTGGTGGTGGGGGGATGATTAGGGGTGATCTCTACCTAGTGCGCTATATACATCGTGAGCTATAATACATTCAGTTTTACTGACTTAGGGTGGGGGGAGGGGACTGTGGTCTGTCTTGGGTGGGAGTTCAATGGGTGAGACCATAATGTTCGATGAATAGAGTTGTTTTCAGCTGTTTTCGGAAGTCCTTGATGTCTGTGTTTAGTCTCAGTTCATCTGGGAGGGTGTTCCAGATGGATGGAGCGGCCAGCGAGAGTGCTCGTTGTGTGGTGTCTTTCCGGGTCTTGGCAAAGTCTTTTGGTATGGTTGCAATGTAGGCGTGAGATTTGGGACCTTCTTGCCTTAATATAGGCACTTCAAAGCAAATTTAAAGTAGGTGCCCCTTTATAAAATTCCCCTCCATATGTGTACTTTTGCATGATGTATGTGTAGGTGTTCCCAGGGACTGAGGTAGGGATGGCGATTCCTTTGGGACAACTAGGCAGTCGTCTAGAGCGCTGACATTCTGGTGGCAGCATATGGCCAGCGGCAGACCAGGAACTCAGCCCTTGCTCCTTAGCCAGCAGCAGGAACTCTGCATAAAGAGAGTGTATTAGTTTCCTCTGCAGCACGGGGAATCAGGGACGGTCACACTAACAAACATCCCAACAGTTCAGTTTCAACCTCCCGCCACACGGCCAGCATAGTTTCTTCTGCGGTATGGGGGTCAATATCTCGGATCATCTTGTGAGACTGATACTTCACTGCACCGGAATTTTACGTGCTCCTAAGTGCTCTTTCTCATACCAGACTTTTAAGAACCTGACAGATACTTATGACCTGGATTGGCCACTGTTGGAAACAGGATAATGGACTTGATGGACCTTTGGTCTGACTAGAACGGCAAATCTTATGTTCTTATGTTCTAGTCATGGGGTGCAAGGTTGAAGTTGGCATGGGCAGAAGACAAGGGAATGACTGCAATCATGGCAGACTCCTGTCTTCCCGCAGGAGATCGGATCCCCGCAGGCAGGAGGATAAGGCAGCCACAGTCACAGCAAAGACTCCTCCTGTCTGCCTGCGGGAGATCGGATCTCCATGGGCAGACAGAAGGAGTCTTCTGCGATCATGGCTGCTCTCTCTCTGCTGGCGGGCAAAATTTTGGTGGGGCCAGGGCTCGTGTGGCCCACCCAGTTCTGATGCCTATGAATGTACCCTTAATAAGATAGACACAACCTGTGTTTCTTCCCTACCTAGGTGATCTGTTGCAAATTTACCATCTAAAGGATTATCTCTGAATTCATATCTAGTCCTGCCTATTTCTGATGGGTCTGTATAAGAAAAACAATGGGCCTGATATTTAAAGGGATCCCCTTGGCCAATATCTTTAGCTGCTGAATATCCACGGGTGCCACTGCTGCATGTACCGTTGCTAACCGGTTAGCCTTGGAGTGTTCCGGGGGTGGTGCTCAGTGATATCCGGGCAGCGGTGATATTGATCCACAGCCCAATTATCACAACACAGCGAAAGTCAGGCGCAGTAATGGCCGGCCTAATTTTCGCCTCTGAAGCTAAGTGGGCAGCGGCTTAATATCGCCACTCCCCCATTAGCTTCATGGCAATCCAGGCAACCTGGATATTCAATGTCAGAGCTCAAATATGGCGCTGGCATTGAATATCCAGGACTAAAGCTTAGTGGCGGTGGTGGCTATCAGCGCTAGTTGCCGCCACTGACTATTGGACCCAATATTAGTAGTGTCCTCCTTAATCCTCCTTCAGAAGTAAGCATGAGTATGGTGATATGCTTAGGTTTTTGCTGTCCATGGGCAATATCTGTGCTGTCAGTCTGCCCACTTCCTAAGAAGGTTGGAAGTAGCCTGAGGTGGGAACCCACAGTATTTATTTATTTAACCTTTATTTTATAACGCTTTTCAAATCAAAGCAGTTTACATTGAACTGATTGACATCAAGGTTAAGACATTTACATGGAACAATAACTTATGTACATTA
Organism: Ichthyophis bannanicus; assembly: GCA_033557465.1. Classification (NCBI taxonomy): domain Eukaryota; kingdom Metazoa; phylum Chordata; class Amphibia; order Gymnophiona; family Ichthyophiidae; genus Ichthyophis; species Ichthyophis bannanicus. The sequence goes on from CM066034.1 coordinate 608,113,296, forward strand.
ATACTTAAATATATGGGTATAACGTTGAGCTTCAACTATTTACAGTATTTACATTAAACTTCAAAGGATTATATGGGATTTGTTCATTGTTGGGTCCTATTAGATTTGAAAGATTAGGTATCTGATCCAAATACTTCTTGGATGTTGTGAATTTTGAGTTTTTTCCAGAAGTCATTTTTTTCTTCAGTGGCTCTTAGGGTGCTTGGGAGGGAGTTCCATAGAGAAGGTCCGTAGATTGCGAACGTTCTTTGACATGTTGGTTGCATGGGTGGGCATATTGAGTATATTTGGTTTTTGTTGTCTTCTGGATCTGTTGTTTGGTATCCATTGTATTAGAGTGTGTAAGCAGTGTCACTGTAGCTTCTCAGTCACAGTTTTTATGAAGTGATGCTGCCAAGTACCTACCTGGCCCTGTGGGGACCACCGGTGCCATGAAGTTCTGCTTCCTTCAGTGCAACAGGTAACATAGTAACCTAGCAGAAAAAGGCCAACCCACCCATCTCATTTCCCCGGTTATCTCCATCTAATGGGGGCAGCAATGAAAGGAGGGAGGGTACAATGGCCTGGACCCACCACAGCATCTTGCATCCCTATGAAATCTGCTGCTCTACACAGGCCCTATGTTGAAAACATCTCCCCCAGCCTTTTACAGAGACTTTTTCTCTTGCCCTGTAGTTCAGATCACTCAGTGTGCCTCTGGCAGCAGGGCAACCACATCCGTAACTGTTAACAGTTCTCCTGGCAAGATACTGAATAGTACTGAAAAGTTATATGTGACATCAGGCATAAAAAAAGGAAATAGTTTACTGGCTATTATTAGTTTTTGCCAACAGATTAGGGGATAACCACATACATCTGAAATATCTTCACAACAGAGCTCGGTGAAATTGTACACTGACAGACCAATGCAGAAAACTGCGCTAAGCTTTGCACACAGATTAGTTTGGTTTTAGCACACAAATTTGTGCGCTATCAATGCAAGAACAAGTTTTGTGCACAAGCTAATGATGCGCAAAGCCTTGAGCAGACAGCAGCGTACAGCTCATTTAAATCCATTTAAATAGATGGTAATAAAACTGTTAGCTGTACAACGCAAATACAGAGAAGTGCACAGAAGACCAGAAGGCTGAGCTCAGTAATGGGATTTTAACAAAAGGTCTGAGGAGATGTAGTTTTAGCTCATAGGTCTGTGGGCAACACTGGTGAGGGTTTATGCCTCTTTCTTCTATCCCGAGTGCACAGGGTGCTGGAACAATGTTAACGCGCATGTGCAGGAAGCTATCTAGCATATAAAGATCAATATTCTCCGCAGAACAGTATTGCTGTTTATGAACAACAATATTATTGTGAGCAGAACTTTTGCTGTACGCACCAACTAGCATTCCAACACAAGTGCCAAACTGGATTTTTTGTGTGCAAGCTCGTACTGCTAATGCAGACCCCTGTGTACATGTCTTGCTCTCCTTGTTTAGCACGGCCTTTTTGCTTGCAGTTATTTGCATGCTGTTTGCTCACAGCATCGAAGAGCAAAACCTCTTTGCCAGACTTATGTTAGAGAACTTTGCACTGAGCTTTAGCGCAGGGCTCTAACACAAGCTCACATCAGAATTGGAGAACAAGGCAGTATCAGTGAGGCACCAGCTCAGGGCTCTCGGTTTGACTAGAATCCAGCTTGTATAAAAGAGACATAAACAAACCCAGCTGTAAGTTAGAGGCAGCAGCTCTTGCCTCAGGCTTCCATAGGATGGATTTTTAATCCAAACAAAGTAGTTAAAGGTCTGGGTACAGACCGTATGCTACCACAAGTGCATTCGCAAGGTCCTGTTGTAAATTTTGACAAACCTGTTTGAAATACAGAAACTACTCCTGTACTTGTAATGTAAAAGAAAAGTCTCCATAATGAATCTCATGTACTAGGGAGCTTTTTCTTCCATTGTAGGGCTAATTTTATAGCAGGGTGCTTATATCCAAAAAGGGGGTCTATTCTGTCCTAACAGGACATCCATCCCTGCTATTCATCCCTCTTGCTGTCCCCAACTAAGCCTCCCTGTACGAACAAGGAGTTTGTAAGGGAAGGCTTAGACAGGGGGCGGGAAGGGGCAGTGCGGAGGTGGAGTTAGGGCAGGCAATAGGAAGTCTGCAGCCCCGGACTTACTTGCCTGATTCTGAAGCTGGCCCTATACGTCCAGGGCTGGCAAACTCCGAGGTGGACTAAGTCCCTCTAGATGTCAGGGGATGGGAGGCCTGGCCGAATCAAAATGGTGAGGGGCTGCAGAAGATTCCCTGCAGCCCAATCCTGGCCATGGGAGGCCAGATCGGTGGTCAGGCTGTAGGGAAATGGTAAATTGGTTAGTAGCCAGGGATCACAACTCCTGAATGGAGCCACAGTGCCATGGCAACCGGATGCCATGGTATCGCGGCTTCATTCAGGAGCCTGACTGAGTTAGCTGGGCAGGGGCCTGTATGTGCAGGCCGATGGGAATCAGGACCCGGCTTGCACGTATAGGCCTAGACGCAATTCTGATCCAGTGGGGCTAGATGTGCCCCGCAGGATCAGAATCGCGTCTGCCTGTGTGCTTCTGGTTCCGACCGGACACACAGAGGCTGGGACACACAGTACGGAATGTGCCTCAAGGTGTCTATTTTATAAAAGTGCATAAATTGATAAATAATATATTCAGTCATACATTTCATATATAGAAAAATATTAGGACCTTCATATAGGGAGTACAAACAGGGACATAATTCTTTCTAGTTCCCTGAACATCTCCACAATTATAATCATAGTTCCAAATTCAACAAGATCAAAACACATTAACTGTAAAAATCTCACAGAAAATATTCTGCTCCCTCTGACAAATCCCATTCATGTTTCATGCTCAAGGCACTGCATCAATGCTCTGAATTAAATACATTTAAAACTGTAGCTATATCCTGCTTCACTTGCACTCAATTCTATTGCGTTTCAGACTGAGACAAAAATGGCAATGGCATGCTGTTCAAGAAGAACAATCAATAGTCAATCAACCTAAAATGTGCTTGACCTGATTTCAATAAAATATATTATGATCTCTCAAAAGTCCAATTAAAGGAGTATAATCTTTCTAATCACTATATTAAGACCCACTGGTTACATGAGTTTCAGATGATAATTCAGTTGGCGTAACTGATCTCTGCACCAGTCACTCTTAAAAAAATGATCCCCCATTGGATCTCTTCCATTTTATGTTTACAGGATAGAAAATCATTTAACAAAATGCACATATATATAGTCACCTAATCTTGTAAATAGTAGCTAGGCAGCCCGGTCGCCACTTCACGGCTGCTGACCCAACTGCTTAGCCTGTATTATGGTTACCTAAACGAGTAGCCAAGCTACTGCATAGCATGTACATAGTTACCCCAGTTAGCCCAAGTTGCAAAACCCTGTTTTTTGTAAGTTCAGTACGGGAGCCGCCTGTAACTGTACAAACCTGCTGTTGACTGTAAGCCGAGCTGATTTTAAAAAGCGCGGTATAGAAAAGATTTTAAATAAATAAATAAATAAAATAAAACAAGCTGTCATAGTTCAGGAGATGACTTCAATGTTCATTCAAACAAAGTTTAAAAACTCGTGTGGCATGACCTGCATATTATAATTTGCAGGGGACTATGATGATATAAACTACAAAAGTAGGATTACAAGTAGTATTTGCTCTTTCCTTTAAACATGTTCCCAAAGTCAAATGTATCCAGTATTTACCTTCTATGGTTAAACTGTACCACTGGCAACTGTCATAAGCTAGATGTGAAAAAGACTCAATAGTCCTGGTCTTCGAATGACTCAAGAAATCATCAATATTCCAACCTCGCTGGTAGGCCATCAAGTAAATCCGAAAAAAAATTGGATGTAGCATTAACACATGCCAGTGATATTGAATCATTTTAACCATCTGCGTTGACATGGTGGAAAATAGTAATATATAAACTACTCTGTCACTCTGTTCGCAATGTTGATAATTCAAAAGAAGATCCCTTCGTGTATATCTGGCTCTTCGATCAGCCTGCATGATAGAACACCAGGGTAACCCCCTTGCTGAAAACTTAGCTTTGGATCTTTAGGCTTAATTTTAAAAATTTCCAAGTTGTTTTAAAGCCACTTTCAAGTATGTAGACAAGTCCGTTTTTTGTTTTTTTTACAAGATACATCTCCATTTTTGAAAAATTGGAAAAAATTCCTCTTTTACCTGAGCATCCCTCTGGATATGGTTTCATTGTATACTTCTGTTCTCCAGCTGGAGTCATTATCCATCATCTGCAAAGTATTATCTAATTTAGACTTGATTTACCATACCCCAACTGACTTTGTTTGTGACTGTGAGATGGCTAAATAAGTTCTATCATGGAACTATTTTTTCTACGAAGAACAGTTTTTTGCACAGTGTCGTGAAATTACTATGGATTCTACTCTGACCCCTTCAGTTGCTACTTTGTAGATAGCGGAATTGGAATAGAATAGAATGTTTATCCTTCTAGTTTTTTTGAATCCATAATCTTGTGGTGTAGATTCCTGGATGATATATTTTAATTTGGAACAACATGGAAGTAGAATTCAATAACTTTCTTTCACTGGATAAATACTATTGACACAAATCTTAAATTTGTCCGTGATCATCACATGGAAAGATTGGATTTTTTGGATGGTATATATCATCAGATCTCATAAGTTAGCTTCTATTTTGTCTCATAAGAAATCAGAAAATAATAATTTTCTGATGTTTCGAAGTCATCGTCCTTACCATCTGAAATTTATCTTTGCCGTTTTCTGGGTCATGCTTCATAGTAAGTGGAACCGAAGTTTCAGCCATCGTGCTGTGGCTTTCTGATGAAGAAAACCACTTAAGACACAGTATGACCCAGAATCCTACTAGCTGCGGAAACCGAAGAGAACATCTAAAATGTATTTATTAACCAGTTTCTTTGTTTGAGATGTATTTGCTCAGGTTTGAAAGATTTTAAAATTAAAGCTAAAGATCTCATATTCTGCCTTTGGTGGGGTGGAGGGGTTACCCCTGGTGTTCTATCATGCAGGCTTATCAAAGAGCCAGTTTTGTGCAAAAGGATCTTCTTTTTAATTATCAACATTTGTTACATGAATTATTTGTTACCATTTTCCACCATGTCAACGCAGATGGTTAAAATGATTCAATGACACTGGTATGTGTTAATACTACATCCAATTTTTTCTGATTTACCTGTTATTACCTACCAGCAAAGTCAGAATATTGATGATTTTTTGAGTTATACAAAGACCAGGACTATTGAGTCCTTCTCACATCAAGCATATGGCAGTTGCCAATGGTGCGGTTTAACCATGGAAGCTATATTCTGAATACATCTGACTTTGGGAAAATGTTTACAAGCAACATCACATACTACTTGTAATTCCACTTTTAGAGTTTATAACATTATGGAGGTCATTCACAAATTCAGGTTGTGGGGCTGCATGTCCCGGCGGGATGTGCAGCCCCGCAAGGCATCTGTACCTGATTCCCTCTCTGGCTCTCTTTATATGACCCTTGTATCAGGACGGGAAGAGCCAGTGGGGGTGGAAGGGGGCAGGAAAAGGGCGAAGCAGGGGTAGGCCAGCCCGGCAGCACATACAGGGCCAATTGAGGTCACAGCCCTGTACGTGCTGCCGGGCCCATGGGGACATGCTGTTTATACTACCTCAAAGGTGGTTTAAGGAGCACTTTTGGCTCGATCAGGCCCAAGGAACCCCCTCCTCCGGAGCCAGGTGCAGGGGTCCCCACCACCCGATCCAGGCCATAGCAGGCCAGCCATGAGTCGGGCGGCAGGGAAATGGGGGGCCAGAACTGCAGATGTTGGGGGCACCTAGAGGGAGGACATCCCCACAGGCGGAAGGGGCACACCGAGCCATCATTGGGCCCAATTCTGGCTCCCGCAGGAACATTTTGTTTCCACAGACTAGAGTCGGGTCCACACAGTCCCATCTTCATCGGGGACATCCGGATAGCCTGGACGTCCCCCTCCATGAATTGGGCTCTATATGTCCCTGCAAATTGTAATATGTAGGTTATACCACATGAGCTTTTCAGTTTTCTTTGAATGAACATTGAAGTCATCTGAATACCTGAACTGTGACAGCTCTTTTGGTTAATGTTTTTTTTAATCCAAAAATCATATAATGGAAGAGATCCAATGGAGGATCATTATGCTGCCAGTGACTGGTGCGGAGTTCATGTACGCCAACTGAATTATCAAGAACAATTCTGGATTCATAAGCTGAAACTCATGTAACCAGTGGGTCTGAATATAGTGGTTGAAGGGATTATATTCCATTAATTGACCTTTTGAGAGATTATAGTATATTTCATTGAAATCAGGTCAAGCACATTTTAGATTTATTGATTATTCTCTTTGAAAAGCCTGTTGTTGCCATTTTTGTCTGTCTAAAGTGAAATACAACTTATGTATTTATCTAACACCTTTCCAATAGTAGTTCAAGGCTAGTAACAATCAGGTAGAGTAGGTAGTTCCCTGACCCTGGAGGCTTACAGTCTAAGTTTGTATCTAAGTAACTTACCCAAGGCATGTTGGTGGGATTCAAACGCTGATCTCTTTAGTCAGAGGCCACTGCGCTAACCACCAGGCTATTTCTCCACTCCTTAGTGTGATTGAAGCAGGATGTAGCTGCAATTCTAAATGTATTTATTTGTTTCAGAGCCTTGATGCAGTGCCTTGGGCATGAAACATGAATTCATGTTGGCTTGCGATTTGGCATAGGGAACAAATATTTTAGTGAGTCATTTACAATTAATGAAAAAGATAAGTGACTATTTTGATCTTATCAAATTTTGACCTATGATCATAATTGTGGAGGTTTTCAGGAAACTAGAAAGAATTATGCCATTGTTTTTACTTCTTATATGAAGGTCCTAATATTTTCTATATATGAAATTTATGATTGAATACACTTTTTGAATTCTGTGGGGAGGGATTCTGATTTTTATTTTATAAAGGCAACATTGGACATATGTGTCCCCAGTAGTGCACAAATGTGCCTGCAGAAATTTACACCTCCATATTTTATAAAATACATATTTGTAGCACAACTCCACCCAAACTGTGCCCCCAGAAACACATAATGTAGGTTATATAAAAGTTGATGCTATCTTGTCATGTGCCTAGCTTTTACATGTGTAAAGCTGTGAACAACTTTATAAGAGTCATTTCCTTATCATCCCTGCCAGACTGGTCCAGACGAGTGGGTTATGTCCCCCTGCCAGCAGATGGAGCCAGAGAAAGCAGCATTAAGCCTCACTTTATAGGAGGCTAATGCTGCTTTCAGCTTCTCACTACATGTGGCCTGGTGCAGCAGTTATGAGTAGGCCGTCTTCTGGGAGGATGTAGACCCAGTTTCCTGGTGAAGCATAGACCAAGTCTGGGCAACTGTTCCTTGGGGCTGATTTCCCTCATTCCTTGGGAACAGACTCAGTTCCCACACCAGTAGGTCTAGTACTGGTTGTGCCCAGTGTCTTGTCACCTTTGATGGGTCTGACAGCAGGAGCTACTGACAGCACACATTCTCTCTATCCTTGGACAGCAACAGGGAGGCTGTAATAATTACCAAAAAAAAGAAACCCACTTTCAGCCTCTTCCCAGACTCCAGTGGCGCTGTGTCAGACTTAGACTTGGTCAGGGGGTGTGAAGTAATCATACTCCCCTTGTCACCCTCCACTTGCTTCCAGTATGTCTGGAAATAAGGGAAGTGACATGTTGCAGGTATGTCATGGTGGTTCAGCATGTCAAATGGCACCAGCAGGCATGTGGGAGAAATCCGTTCTCCCTCCTCTTGCTTTGTGACATGATGCAGGCAAGTTGTGGCATTCAGCGTGTCAGCTGGTGCATTTAACCCGGCTTGGGAGCAGGCAGGCAAGCAGACACCGGGTGGGAGGATACAATCTCTGGAGGGTTAGCACCAAGCCAAAAGCGGAGCTGGAGGAGTCCCTAACTGAGCTATGGCCCATACGGTGCACATAGAATAAGATTTGGTCAGCGCTCTGGTTTTGATGGGATTGGCAGCACTTTTACTGCAGCTTCACAGGAAAAAAGTACATAAGTGAAACAAGCAGGGCTCTTTAGCTCCTTTTTATCCTCTGATAGACAAATGAGGTAGTTCATGCAGGCCAAATATCTACCTTCATACATGGCAGAGGCTGCACAGCTCCAGTTCTCTACTCAGTTAATGTTTCAGCAGGCAAACTCACAGGCATGTCAGAACTTCTTCCTCGCCAGCAATGGGAGCATGGGTGGAAACAGCCTGCAGAACCGGCTTCCTGCCCCTCTACACAGGCAGAGCTTTCCAGAGTGCCTTTAAGGCCAGCTAAGGCTTGTGATGCATGAAAAATAGCTTCAACCTGAGAGTAAATTAAAAATAAACTTTGGTGGTCCTGGTTTGGAAACGCCTTTGGGTTCTGCTTTGAACCTTTCCTAGCCCTGCATAGAAGGAACCTCAGAAGGGAATAATGTCTCAGTGGGAAGGTTGTTTTGGGAGAGAGCAGCTGATGACCCATATTTGCTAGGGCATGACCCTCTGGTATCTCTTGAATAGGCCATGAAAGATGGTAATCTGTAGAGGGATCCTATATTCCTGGGTAGTCATAGACCCCTTCCCTAAACTTCAAGTGCTTCCTGCTACATTAGATAGCTGGAGATGGGATTTTCTTAGTCTGAGATGCCTAATTCTATCCTTAAGGTGGCCAGAACCAAGGGATATGTGTTCTCTTCTTGGTGTAGGGAAGAATATGGTTTTGAGTCACCTAGATAAAGTTGTTCTTATCTTGTAAAATCCAAATTGGAGGGAAGCACAGTAGTCAGGGTTCCTCATGGTAGAAAGATTTGAGTATTTTAACAATCTTTCTTGTTTCTATAGTCTCTCTCTCCCTCCAGGCAGCTATAGGCAGTAGCTCCATGACTCGAGTCCTCCTGTATTGGGTCCAGCATCCCCTGGATGGGGCTATGGTGACCTTCTTGTAGGTAACAGTATGCAGAGGAGGGAGGACTCAAACATCCTTGCAAGGAACCTACCAGCTTCTGGATGTATTTATGGCCAGTGAGTCTTACACAATGGAGATAAGTGATGCTATACTCTTGTTTACGACAAGACCACAGTATTTATGGCTATGCTTCTTGGGAGTTCCTGCTCAGAATGGCAGACCTGGCAACATCACACTTGTGCAGTTTCACCTTCTGTCTTTTGTAGAAGTTCTGGAACTTTAGTGACCAAAATTCAGCGGCTGGCTGGAAGGTACTTATGGGAAGCTCCTCCTCACCTCAGGGACCCACCACCAATATAAGTCCTGGTTGGTGCAATTTCTGAGGCCATGAGCAATACTGCTTAGGGTGCTCCCTCCCTTCATCAGGAATGTAGTTCTGGAGGGTGGGTTTCACTGGCGTGGACCCCTCCTTGTTGCAAGCTGCTATGTTCTGATGATGCTCCTTCACAACACTTGCAGTCTTCTCACAGGATGGTCAGACACTACTCAGGGGCACTTCCCTTTGTCCTTTGGTGCAAGCTTCAGGGGCACTGTTAAGCTGATATGGTGAGCCACAGCATTTTGGGGCTCAGACTCTCCTGTGAGTACCTGCTCTTGAGATCCCCATGCAGAAGATCAGACCATTCTCAAGTTGTTTCCTGCATGGATGCACAGGAACTTTCTCTGCAAGGGTTACCATCAGATATTTCTACGATTCAGTATCCTGGATTCCTCAATGACAGCTTCCAGCTCTCCTTTTGTGCTAACCACATACTTGTCAGCTAAGGGGTAGTAAATTTGTATGTGTGGCTATTTGGGCTGAGTGAGTACAGAGAGGGCCTGTAGGTGTGGAACTCCTATGCTAATGATTATTCTGAAAAAAAAATTAGTCTTTCCTAGTCTCTGGAGCCCTCTTGTCTCTGAAGAAGAATGTGGTGTTATGGACATCAGGGGTTCAAAACCTCATTCCCAGTGTCCAGCTCTCCTGTGTCCATATCTCCCCTGAGAATAGTATTTCTGCAGGTCCTAGACTTCAGGACAATGGTCTTGTATGCGGTACCTTGGACTCAGACCCACGTAACCCACTGGGCTGGCAGGACTCTCAAGAAAAGGAAATTAACAAGTAAGTTTACATTTCACCTTTCGGCATGCACAGGATGCGTTGCACATGTGCAATGCTTTGTAAAATTACCCCCTTTCTGTCTATGGGAAAATTGCTTACCACATATGACCTTCATTTCAATGTGCTAGAACAGGGATTCCTATAACTTGTCTGGGGAATTGCCAGCCAATCAGGATTTCAGGATGGCCACAATGAATATTATGAGATAAATCTGCATGTAGTGGAGCTAGTGCATGTAGATCTGCTTCATGTGTATTCATTGAGGATATCCTGAAAACTCGACTAGAAAGGACTCCCGTGGGACAAGTTTGGGACCCCATGTACTAGAACAAAGAAGGTGAAGGTTTTGAGTGCCATCTTTGAGTGGTGGCCATGTTGCTAGCTAGTGTAAGAGTGCTTTAGACTACTTCTACCAAAACTGATGAAGGGGAAGCCAGATTTAAAAGGAAACAAAAAAAGGTTTTCAAATAGCACTTCCATCCCCTTCTGCATCATGACCATCATCTCTAGCATTAACCAAACTTCTTAGTGGATAACAATGAAAAATACATCTGAAATAAACCTCATAAAACAAACATAAACAAGCAAACCATAAACAACAAAAATTAGAAGAAAAAAAATCATAATAAATTCTAAATGTAGGTCAATTAGCAATATCAAATAAAACTCTGAACAGAGGGATAAACTGCCTCCTAAAAGTCCAGTTCAAGTTGCAAGTTTATGGATGAGTATTGTAGTAGTCTGGACTCAGTGACAGCATCTCTTTTAATCTCCGACACTCCAGGCCCATATCTCTGTCTGCCTGTCTGACATTGCCACCTAGATGTCTCACCATCATTTGAAACAAAACATGGACAAAAACCAAACTTCTTATTTTCCCCCTAAACCTTCATCTCCCCTTCCTCTTTTCTATATCTCTGTTGATAACGCTCTTTTACTTCCTGTTTCCTCAGTCCATAACGTTGGTGTCATTTTTGGCTCCTCCCTCTCCTTCTCCTCACATATCTAACAGATAGCTAAAACCTGTAGTTTCTTTCTGTATAACATTAACAAAATTTGCCCCTTCCTCTCAGAACATAGTACTAAAACACTTGTCCACTCTCTAAATACTTCCTGTCTCGACTATTGCAACCTCCTTCTTGCTGGACTCCCTCTGAGTCCTCTCCCCTTCAGTCTATTCAGAACTCTGCTGCTCAACTAATCTTTCACCAGCCTCTCAGGCCACTTCATTGGCTTCCCTTCCGTTTCCATGTCCAATTAAAATTCCTCTTTCTGACCTTTAAATACATTCATTCTTCTGCTCCTCACTATCTTTCCTCTCTCCTCGTCCCCTACATCCCTCCTCGTGAACTCCGCTCTTCTACTAGCTTGCTCCTCTCTTTGCCCTTTTCTTCCACTGCTAACTCCAGACTTTGGTCCTTTCACCTTGCTGCTCCTTATACCTGGAACAAACTTCCTGAGTCTGTACATCAGGCTTCATCTCTGCCCCTTTTCAAAACTATGCTAAAGGCTCGCCTCTTTGAGGCTGCTTTTGGCTCCTGATCCCTTAGTCCTTTGTGTCTCCTTACCCTTCCCTATTCTAGCCTGTCTTTTGTCCTGTCTGTCTTGATTAGATTGTAAGCTCTGACGTGTAGGGGCTGTCTCTATCTGTGTTTGTACAGCGCTATGTATGCCTTGTACTGCTTTATAAATGTTTAATAGTAGTAGTAGTAATAATCTAACAAGTGACAATTGGAAAAGAAAAATATATATATGTGTGTTTGTGTGTGTATATATATATATATATATGTATGTATATGTGTTTCTCTCTTTCTCTCTCTCTCTGTATATATATATGTGTGTGTGTGTGTGTGTGTATATATATATATATATATATATATGTATGTATATGTGTTTCTCTCTCTCTCTCTCTGTATATATATATGTGTGTGTGTGTGTGTGTGTATATATATATATATATATATATGTATGTATATGTGTTTCTCTCTTTCTCTCTCTCTCTGTATATATATATGTGTGTTTGTGTGTGTATATATATATATATATGTATGTATATGTGTTTCTCTCTTTCTCTCTCTCTCTGTATATATATATGTGTGTGTATATATATATATATGTATGTATATGTGTTTCTCTCTTTCTCTCTCTCTCTGTATATATATATGTGTGTGTGTGTGTGTGTGTGTATATACTGTATACAGAGAGAGAGAGAACGAGATAAACTTTTAACTTTTCTCCTGCCCTTGTTATTCTGGCTGAAGGTGTTGAAGCATTTTCTGCAAAATTCCCCACAGTGGTGTCTCCATTTCTTGCCTCCTTTCCAAAAGTTATCACTCTCCTTTGTAATACCCATTCTATTTGACAGCATGACCTCTGAGCTCTAAGTTGACCAAAGTGAGAAAAACAGGGCAGAAAAGGTGCTGGAGTGCAGCTCTGTACAAAGTGACTGAAAAATGATGTGTTCAATCAGCTCCATAAACCTCAGCACTAAACCCTTCAGAAATCCGATCTCTAAGGGCTATGCAGCACTAGTGTTTACCTCCCTTTGATGGGGAAAAATAGTTTAACTCCTCCCCCCAAACTTTGTTTCCTCTGTGGTAAAAAGACGGCATGTATTGGGAGCTAAGCTCCTTGCCTACCAGACATTTATCTCCTGCTGCAGTCTTTCAAACAACCTGCCTTATCAGCTTAGAAGGCTTTGCCGTGTCCGAGCACTCCCAACACCAAGAAGGCACCCTTCGGTGATGAACATGACTTCATTTTCTGTTTGCACGTTGTTTTCAACTGAGAGTGTATAGCACACTAAATTTATAAAGTAATTCTATCAGCTATGGCACAGCATCTCATCAATAAACTGCTTTTGACTGTAATGCTGACAACCACTTAAGTCTCACTGAGGGCAATAGGCAGCCCACAGCAATTGGCATATGTTTTCAATGCCAGTGGCTGCAAGCCACTGAATATCTGGATTTAAGCACCTGCACTATCTGGAGAGCGGCGATATGCAGCCACTATCCAGATAGGAAATCCGCAAAGAACTTAGGACAGCTTTTTTGCTATCCTTAGACTGTTATCCGGATAGTGACACTAAAAATCGCCACAAGTGCAAGCTTTGCCTCAAACCACGGGCTGCCCCAACGCTATCCAGATACTACCGAGGTAGTGAGAGGAAATGTTCGGCAGCACCCTGCAGAATATCCCTCTCACCGGGACTTAGCAGGTCATGCCCTGTCAAGTCAGAGAGAGAAAAGTAGAAGAGCTAAGGACAGCAGCAATATTTAGAAAATAAGACTCCATCTCTGTTTTTTTTAGAAGTGTCTCACATCCTACACTTTCTTTAAAGGGCATGAGCCCCATTCAGGCTTTTTGCTGTAGTGATTCGTATTTGCCCTACATGAAAGCAAAACTCGAAGCGGCGAAGCCTCACTTAAGACCAGAACTCGCAGCAGCGATTACAAGTACCTGAGGGTATCGTGTCCTCCTTGTGGGAAGGAAAAACCGAAAGGCAGCTCTTCTGACTTACCTTGGTGTGTTGCCAGGATGAAACTTAACACCACCCAGGCCTTCCACATGTCGCCAACATGATGGGGTTTATGGCTATAAAAATCCATCTTCACCTGTGCTTGGAAGGGCAGCTCTGTATTTTCATACCTTTTTCTCTCTCCCATACTCTGCAAAAACTACAGCAGAGTCAGTTGGAGTTGCACAATCAACACAGGAAATTTCTCACAACAGACAGCAAGTGATTCTGAAATGTTAAGAAAAAGACAGAAAAACATCCAGGCGGTGGAGAGAGCAGAGCTCCCCCAGGAGGTCAGATGAGAAAAGGACCCTTTCTTCCCCGGGATTTCAGAGCTGTCAGAGGACACTGAACCATCGGTGACAAATTCTGTCAGTCCTGTGTATGTTTAGTGTCCAGCTTTCTACATTCTGGGATCTGTATTCCTTCTTTTACCAATAGAGAGGATAATTTTGTAACCGACTATATAAGGAGATACAGCAGGTATCTGTAGAAAAAGCAGTTTTTTAAGAGGAATCTGCATAATACTCCCCTTTTAAAACGGCTAATTACACGTGCAACCAGAAGCAAAAGTACAACATGTACATTACTGTCTGTCCCACTAAACCATTTAATACTGCTGAATATCTCCAGGGGGATGTCATCCGCTTAGCGTCAGGGCGATCCGGGGGCGAGTAGGCACCAGAGGTTAACTGTGCAGCACTGATATTCAGTCGTTGTCCGGTTACCCTAATCAGCTAAAGTTAGGACAGCTAAATGGCTGCTCTAACTATAGTCGCTTTTGCTTTCCACCAAGCAGCGGAATATCGCCGCTGACCAGATTGCAAAATTGCAATCCAGCCATCCGAAATATTCAGTGCCGGTGGCCAAATATGTCCCCAGCACTGAATATCCAGTTCACTATTAAAGCAGCGAAGACAGTGGGCTTTTATCGGGTTGGCTGCTACCGCTGAAAATTCCCCTGGGAATGGCCACTTTAAATATGTATAAAAGTATCTGTAAAAGCGCTCCCTGCAATACTTTCATATGTGTATATGGTGGTGGATTTTGGAAAATGCTCTTTCTAATATAAAACCTGATTTTACATGTAGAAAGCCTTCACAAAATTACCTTTGCAAGGTGTGGGACTGTGATCCCAGGTGCTTCAGATATGAGAGCTCATAATGCTCTCTGGCCCCTGATACGAGCTTTGAGTTGGTTCACAGAAGTGCCAAGGTAGATCATACCCAGTGTTCCCTCTTTGGATTGGTCATTTGTAGGCGAAATTTTCAGCCAGTGTGCAAAAATTTCTATTGACAAAATCTGTGAACAACTTTATGCAGTAGAAGCTATTGATAAAAATTATAATCACAAGAAGGTGACAAAATTAACAAAATCAACTATTATTGTTAACTTTTAAAAATATTGAAATTTTTACTCTTATGTAAAAATGGCGCCTGACATTTTATAGCTGCTACCTTTCCAAATGACCAATCAGAATTAGTGCAGTTGCTATCACATTCATTTAAAGAGCTTCTATCCTACTTCCGAGCCTATTACCAGCTTTCTGAAGCCTCCTTATTCTCTCATATAGACCAAGAATGAGCAAGACAGATATTTCTTTCTGTGGAGACTATTCCATGCACTGCATACCCTGCCCTTTGTGACCTCTGATCTTGACTTCCTATCCATTTTAATACCTTTGAGGTATTTTGATGTTTCTGACATACCCGTCTTTCCATTCCCCTAAGGTATACACAGTTAGATCTTTTGGTGTCATATCACTGGTGCTTTTGGTGCAGACTTTGCACTATTTTGGGATACAGGGTTTCTCTGATTGTGGAGCGATATGAAGTGAGAGATAAGCAAGAATCCTGGAAACCATGGGGAGGATATGAGGAGAGGGATATATGTATGCAAACTAACCTGCACAAAGCTACCTTCCTCCAGACCATTGTGCAGGTATTAACACCATGGTTGGCATAATACATCCTTGGCACTATCATTATAAAATTTTACAAATCTATGATTAATATTCCCTCACTTGGTTTGCAACTTGTGCTGTGAGGGCTCGTGTGCATCAGTGAAGCTGAGAGCTAAGCTATTAGCTTAACTACCGGCAAGGTCTCCTAGGATGGACAGGTCTCAGCTAAAGTGCCAGAATAAGACAAACCACCCATCAGGGCAGCAGCAGAATGGGATGGTGTTGGCGGCAGAGGATCACATTTCTGCGACAATGGCAACAACACTAGCATTACCTACATGGAAGAAAGGCCTGGCAATCTACTTCCGTATCTTGCCGCGAAAACCCAATGGATAGTCACAACAAAACAAATTGCACTATAGTGCTGGAAGATGAGACCCTTAGGTTGGAAGGCACTCAACTGGCTACTAGGGATGAGCTGTAGACGTTTCAGAGTAAAGCCAGCATTTATGATGTGGTTGGATCAAAGCCCTTGGGACATCTGATTGCTGAAGTACCTGTGCATGAAATGAGAGTCAGAAGCTACAAAGATATCTTACATATTGGGACATGGAACGTGGAGGTGGTCAGCAATGAAATGGAATGTGTACAACTCGATCTGTTAAGTGTCAGCAAACTGAAATAAACTGGCATCGGGCACTTTACATCTGATGATCATATGGTGTACTATGCTGGAAATGAAAGACTAAGAAGAAATGGTGTTGCATTTATAATTAAGAAGAAGCTTGCAAGAACTGTAACAAAATGCAGTGCAATTGGTGAACGCTTTATTTCTGCTCTTCTATGAGGATATGGCCCCAGCCCCATATATACCCCAACAACAACTGCAGAAGAGGATGAAATTGATGAGTTCTATTAACAAGTACAAGCTGAAATTGGCAGAATATTCAAACAAGATATATTGATAGTCATGGTTGACTGGAATGCAAAAGATGGCAACAAAGAAGAAAGCAAAGTGATTGGAAAATATGGACTTGGCAACAAAATTGAAGCTGAAGAAAGCCTGATAGAATTTTGCAAAATCAACGATCTATTAATCTCAAACACCTTCTTCCAGCAACACAAGCACTGGCTATAAACATGGACTTTACCCAATGGATTGTACAAAAACCAAATTCACTACATCTATGGAAGTCAACGATGGAAAAGCTCAATAACATCAACAAACACAAAACCTGGAGCTGACTGTGTACAGATCACGAACTATTAGTATGCAAACTCAAGCTGAAGCTGAAAAAGAGAAAGCCAGTCATGGATGTAGCAAAATATGACTTTGAGAATATACCACCAGAATATAAAGACTGCCTGCAAAATCGATTTGCTGCTTTGGATACAAATGACAGAGCACCAGAAGAGTCATGGGATGACAACAAGAAAGTTGTGCCTGAAGAGCATGAGAGGTTTCTACAAAAGATGGAAAAGCAAAAATGGCCAAATCAATGACTGAGGAAACTGAAAATTGCCCAGAAACACAGAGAAGATAAAGCCAGAGGAGAAAGAGAGGCAATCACAGCGCTCAAAAGAGATTTCCAACGTGCAGCAAGATGAGACAAGGAGAAGTACTACAATGACACATGCAAGGAAATAGAATCAGAAACTATTACAGGAAGAACAAGATCAGATATCCTAAAGCCATGAGAGTTAAAGAGAAAATTCCAGCTTCGAATGAGAATGCTACAGGATGCTCAAGGATCCATGTTGAATGATGCTGAGAAGACCAAGAAAAGGTGGAAAGAATATACAGATCATGATACAATAAAAATCAAGTGGATCAAGAGTCGTTTCAACCTGTACCTTATGATCAGGAACCACTGGTGATGAAAGAAGAAGTCAAAGCAGCATTGAAAGCATTATCAAATAACAAAACACCAGGCATTGATGTCATTCCCATTGTGTTCTATGTAATAATTATTGGTTTTTGTTTTCTGTAAACCGTCTTGATGCTGGAAAGGCGGTATATAAGAGCACATAAAAAATAAATAAGTACTACAGGAATTGGATGCAGCTGTTGCCATACTTACAAGGCTCGGCAAGGAAATTTGGGAAACCACATCATGGCCAAATGACTGGAAAAGATCTCTGTTTATACCAATATTGAAGAAACGTGATCTAACTAACTGTGGAAATTATCGCACAATTGCTCTGATCCCACATGCCAGCAAGATTCTACTCAAGATCATTCAACAGAGACTACAACCATACTACTACTATTACTACTACTACTACTACTTATCATTTATATAACACTATAAGGCATACGCAGCACTGCACAGACACAGTTTAAAAACGGTCCCTGCTCATAAGAACCAGAATAAAATATAAGACCATAAGGACCACATTTAAAACAAATGCACAACCTCTCAGCAGTCTGCTTGGTAGCACTCATCCAAACGAATATGGGCACAAGATTACGACGACAACAGCACCAAAACCTGTTCTCCATCCCAGCTCTAAAAACAAAAAGCTTGCAATTGCTCTTTCAAACAGCATTGGAACTCATTGCCACCTACACTAAGGTTCATCCAGAACTTAAATTAATTCTGGAAAAAGCTAAAAACACACCTCTTCAGAGGAACCTTCGGAACGACCACATAGCCACCCACAGAAGAAACCTGCAACCTATGTCAAATACCCATATATTGCATATTGTGTATGTAATTGCATAAACAACCTTTCTCCGTAAATCTATTGTAAGTTTTGTTTACATGCCACATAAGCCAATCCTATGTATATAGGTATTTCTGTGTTCAAATTCTAGTTAAATCCTGTTAATTACAATGTATATAGTTACTTGTTACTGATACAATTGTTGAGTTCTATGTAAACCACTATGATACTATGAATAGCAGTATAAAAGAAATGTTAAATAAATAAATAAGAGCTTTCAATCTAGTCAATACAGACAACACAACAGCTGAGTACAAGGATACATCCAGGGAATGGTAAGTAGGAAGAAAGGAGACTAAGTAGAACAGGATCCAAAAGTAGCCTCAAAGAGGTGAGTTTCTAGCCTGTATTTGAAAAGGGCCAAAGATGCAGCCTGACATACAGACTGGAACCAGAACTGCCTGAAGAGCAAGCAGGGTTCAGGAAAGGTCAAGGAACAAGAGACATCATCACTGATGTGAGATGGATCCTTGAAAAGACAAAAGGATATCTATATGTGTTTTATTAACTACAGCAAGGCTTTTGACTGTGTAAACCATGAGAAACTCTGGGCCACATTAAGGAGCATGGGTATACCAGAACACCTGATAGTTCTCTTGCACAACCTTAACATTGATCAAGAAGCAACAGTTTGAACGGAACTAGAAGAAACCGAATGATTTAAAATCAGCAAAGGTGTATGACAAGGCTTTCCCCCTACCTGTTTAATTTATATGCAGAACAAATCATCAGAGAAGCAGGACTGAATGAAGACAACCAAGGTGTGAAGATTGGTGGAAGACTCATCAACAACCATCGCTATGCTGTTGATACCATAATACTGGCTGAAAGTGAAGGACATCTGAAACATTTGCTTCTCAGAATTAAGGAACATAGTCTTAAAATGGGCCTGCACCTTAATACAAAGAAGACAAAGATCCTGACAACTGGCAAAATTAATAAGTTAATCGTTGATGAAGAAGAAATTGAAATAGTTGACAACTTTAACCTGTTTGGGTCAATAATCAATAAAGAAATGACAAACAGTCAAGAAATCAGATGACGCATTGCTCTTGGCAGAATGACTATGAAGGACCTACACAAGATTCTTAAAAGCAGAGATGTCTCTCTCCATACAAGGATTCGGCTTGTCCAAGCCATGGCATTTTCAATAAATTCATATGAATGCGAAAGTTGGACAGTGAAAAAGACAGAAAGAAAAACTGATACCTTTGAATTATGGTGCCGGCAAAAATACTGCAGGATTACTGAGAAAAGCTGTTCTTGCTTGGAAGGATTCTGAAATTGTAAGTATTTATCTGCTGGGAATTTCTCAGACTCTTGGGTTAAAGGAAACACCTTGGATTTAAACAAATAAAATCTATGCGCCCAATATTCGAAAGTCATTTACACGGTTTACAACCCTGTAAACCGTGTAAATGCTGCTGAATGGGATATTCAACAGTATTAACACGGTTACTGCCACTGAATATCCCTTATAGCCTCATTGCTAACCACTTAGCATCGGGCTATGTCATGGGCATTCCGGGGCTTAGCAGAGGCGGCGATAGTCGCTAACTGGGTAGCGGCAATATTGCATCGCTACCTGGTTAGTGACCTGCAGGAAAAACTAGACGAAGAAAAAGCTGGCCTAATTTTATCTGTGGCTACCCGGTTAGCTTCTGTAGCTCTGGGGCATATGCAGCGATTCCAGACATTCAATGCCAGGGCTGCATATGACCCCGACATTGAATATTTGGAGTTAGAGGTAAATGGGGATGACTGTGCGTCATAGCGGCGTGTAGCTGGCTCAATTCAGTATCAGGCCCTATGTCTTTTTTAAAGTTCTGAGTTTTTTAAAGTCACACATGGCACTGTTTTAACAAGCCAGCTTCTATTAAGTGTTCCTGTCCCTCCCCGCCCCCCCCCCCCCCCATCTCAAGCATTATTTTAGATTTATAGGCTCTTACAGCTCTTAAAGGGACAGAGGTAGTCAAACTACCTTTCAGAGGTAGCTGGTTATCCTCATCAGGTATAGTTTAATGAATTAAGGCCCTGAAATTAATCCTGACATGAACAAAGTCCCTTAAACCTGTTAGGTATACTTGTGTTTGTACAACTATCCCTAGAAACTTTGAGTAAGTAAACAACTTAAATATCTTAACAAAACCTTAAAACAAAGATGCAGATAGCAGTCCAGCAGTGAGATGTAGGTTATCCAGTCTTTTGCATTGAGTGTCACATAAACGATTTTCTCCCATTTGATGAGGGGTCTTACTTGTGCACTAGGTGCAAGGACTCTTTGCATGGATGAGATGATAGTGCAAGGAAGATGATTTTGGATTTGTTAGGAAATGGGCAACATTCTAGGAAAGGGAGGGGCTTTTCCAAAAGGATGGGCTCCACCTTAACCGGGATGGAATCAAGCTGCTGGCATTAACCTTCAAAAAGGAGATAGAGCAGCTTTTAAACTAGATAACAGGGGAAAGCCAGCAGTCGCTCAAGAGTGCATGGTTCAGAAGGATGTATACTTGAAGGATACTAGCAAAAGAGGGAAGTTGGACATCCCAATAGAGAGATTCTAATAAAGATAAAACTAACCCAAATCTGTCTTGGGTCCACTCCTTTTCTCTTTCTATACCCAGTCCCTTGTGCACTCATCTCTTCCCATGGCTTTCAGTACCATCTTTATGCCGACGACTCCCAGATCTATCTCTCTACACCTGAAATCTCTCCAGCAATCCATACCCGGATCTCTGCCTACCTTTCTGACATTGCTGCTTGGATGTTTCACTGCTGCTTGAAATTGAACATGGCCAAAACTGAGCTTCTTATTTTTCCCCCTAAAACCTCCTCTCCCCTTCCTCCTTTCTTAGTCTCTGTGGATAACTCTCTACTCCTCTCTCCTTGGCTCACAACCTAGGAATCGTCCTTGAATCTTCAATCTCCTTCTCCACACACATCCATCTGATAGCTAAGACCTGCTGTTTCTCTATCAATAATATCAACAAAATCCACCCATTCCTTTCTGGACACACTACTAGCACACTTATCCATTCGTTAATCACCTCCCGTCTTGACTATTGTAACCTGCTCCTTGCTGTTCTTCCTCTGAATCATCTTTCAATCTGTTCAGCACTCTGATGCACGGCTAATCTTCCGCCAGCCTCATCATGCTCATATTACCACTCTTCTCAAGTCACTTCATTGGCTCCCTATCAGTTTCCACATCCAGTTCAAACTTCTCCTGTTAACCTATAAGTGCATTCACTCTCCTCACTACCTTTCCTCTCTTATACCTCCCTATACCCCTCCCCAGAAATTCCGCTCTTCTGGCAGATTGCTTCTATTTGTGCCCTTCTCTTCTATTGCTAACTCCAGACTTCGCTCCTTTCACCTTGCTGTTCCTTATGCCTGAAGCAAACTACTTAAGTCTGTACGTCAGGCGCCTTCTCTGGCCCTTTTCAAATCCAGGCTGAAAACTCACCTCTTCGCTGCCGCTTTCGGATCTTGACTCACCTGATCTCCTTTGTGTTTTCTTACCATTCCCCCTAGATGTATCCCTGTCTACACCTACTGTGTTGTCTGTCTCAACCAGATTGTAAGCTCTGATGAGCAGGGACTGTCTCTTACTTGTTTGTGCAGTGCTGTGTATGTTTTATAGCACTATACAAATGCTCAGTAGTAGTAGTAGTAATGACCCCTAAGTACAGAGCTGACAGAACTGAAAGATTCCAAATTACCCCATCAACTGATAACCAGATTAATATGAATGAAATACAACCTCTAAAGTACCTGTATGCTAGTGTTAGAAGTCTGAAAAATAAATGAGAGAGTTAGAATATATAGCACTAAATGAAAGGTTAGATATAATTATCATCTCAGAGACCAGGTGGAAAGAGGACAACCTGTAGGACACTGTGATATCTGGGTACAAACTATATCACAATGATAGGGTAGATCAAATTGGTGGAGAGTTTGCACTTTATATTAGAAAGGGCATTGAGTCACACAGGATTAAAGTTTTGCAGAAATAGAAATTCCATGTAAAAAGGGGAAGACAATGGCAGTGGGGGTGTACTACCAACCGCCTGGCCAGAATAAACAGATAGATGATGAAATGCTCAAAGAAATCAGGGAAACTAACAAACGTTACAACACAGTAATAATGGGTGATTTCAGTTACTCTGGTATCGACTGGGTCAATGTCACAACAGTGCTTGGGAGATAAAGTTTCTAGTTGAAATAAATGACTGCTTCTTGGAGCAACTGGTTCATGAACTGACAAGTGGAGAAGCTATTTTGGACCTAGTCCTTAGTGGAATACAGAAACCGGTGCAAGAAATAAGGGTGTTGTGGCCACTTGGCAATATTGATCATAGCATGATCACATTAGATTTAATAAATGGAGGAAGGACGGCAAGGAAATCCCCAGTACTACCCAGGGCCATACCAAGGGCTGTGCAAGCAGTGCAGCCGCACAGGGCGCAGGCACAGAAGGCACTGATATCATCACTGGGCTTCCAGGAAGCTCAAAAAGAGAGGTACTGATTGTAGCTGGGTGGAGGGGGGAACCAGACTTGTTAGTCACACAGGGCACATTTCTAGCTTGGTAGAGTCCTGGTACTACCTTTTAACTTTCAAAAGACTATGATGAAATGAGGAAAATAGTTAAGAAAAAAAAACTAAAAGGAGCAGCTGCAAAGGTTAAATGTTTACATCAAGCATGGGCGTTGTTTAAAAATACTATCTTGGAAGCCCAGACCAGATGTAGTCCACACTAAGAAAAGTGAAAGGAAGGCCAAAAAACTGCCAGCATGGTTTAAAGATGAGGTCAGAGAATGGAAAAAGGAGCCAAATGATGAAAGCAGGAAACTACATAAACACTTGTAAGTTAGATACAAGGCATTGATTGATAAGGCAGGTAAAGTGAGGATTTGAAAAAAAGCTTGCCATGGAAGCAAAAACATATAATAAATACTTTTTTGAGTACATTTGTGGCAAAAAAACTGTGCGAGTCAGTTGGACCATTAGATGATAGAGGGGTAAAAGGGGCACTAAGGGGGGACAAGGCCATAGCAAAGAGACTGAATGAATTCTTTGCTTCGGTCTTTACTGAAGAAGATGTAGGAAAGTTACCCATGTCTGAAATAGTATTTAGAGGTGATGTATCAGAAGAATTGAAAGAAATATCTATAAACCTGGAAGATGTATTACAACAATTTGAAAAACTGAAGAGTAGCAAATCACCTGGACCGGATGATATACATCCAAGGGTGTTGAAAGAACTGATATATGAGATTGAAATATTAGTAATTGTTACATCTGAAGATTGGAAAATGGTCAGTTTTTGAAAAAAGGATCCAGGATTAATCTGGGAAATTACAGACTGGTGAGTCTGACATCCGTACCAGACAAAACTGTAGAAACCATTATAAAGAATAAAATTACTGAACTTGTAAATAGTCATGGTTTAATGGGAGAAAGCCAACATGGAGTTAACCAAGGAATGTCTTGTCTTACTAATGTGTTATAGTTTTTAAAGGTGTGAATAAACAAGTAGAGAAAGGTGAGCCAATTGATGTGGAGACTGATTCTGATTCCTGCTCGTCTGGGTCGTCCGGACATGCAGAATCTGTATAGCCCCCAGATATACCCAATTCTGCAATTGTGAGAGCTATACATTGCTGCGGTTGCCCACTTGAATGGGCTGGCATGCACAGCATTCTGTGCCAGCCAGCGTACAAGTGCCTGCCCGTCCTCCCAGCACAGGGCTCTTGCATTTGTGCTGGTGCCACGGCGTCCTATCCCCATGGCACCAGGACGCACAGCAGGAGCCCACAAGTCCCACTGCAGCTTCAAACCACTTTTCCCTGCTGCCCAACTCTTTGGGGGGGCTTCCAGGGCTGGGATCAGGCGGAGGGGGGCCTATCTCCCATGGCTCATGTGCTGGAGGGGGGCTTCTGGGCCCAATCATCATCCTCAGTGGGACTTATTCCACCTCCCCCGTCCATCTTGGCCTCACCAGACGTATAAGTCTGTGACCTGAATTGGGTCTGTATATCAGGGTGAGTTGGCCCACCCTCGCTCTGCCCACTCTCTGCCTCTGGCCCCCCTCCCGCTCCTGTCCAGCGCTCCCCGCACAAGCCCTCTGTGCGTGCAGGGAGCCTGGGTCACAGAATTCGCTCCCTGTGAATAGTGTCATTGGATGTCCAAGTCGGATGTCTATGCCTGCTATTCGCAGGTCAGAACCCATAGTGTATCTGGATTTTCAGAAAGCCTTTCACAAGGTTCCTCATGAGAGACTCTTAGCAAAATTAAAAAGCCATGGGATCGAAGGCAGTGTACTATTGTGTATCAGTAACTGGTTAAAAGATAGAAAGCAGAGAGTAGGGATAAAATGGCCAATTTTCTCAGTGGAGAAAGGTGAATAGTGGAGTGCCCCAGGAACCTGTGCTGGGCCTGCCGCTTTTTAACATATTCATAAATGACCTGGAAATGGGAATAACAAGTGAAGTGATTAAATTTGCAGATGACACAAAATTTTTAAAAGTTGTTATAACACAAGAAGATTGTGAAAAATTGCAAGAGGATCTTAATAAATTGGAAGACTGGACGTCCAAATGGCTGATGATATTTAATGTGGACAAGTGCAAAGTTAGGTACTTAGGGAAGAACAAATCAAACTATGATTACACGATGCAAGGTTCCACATTAGGAACCATCACCCAGAAAAGGGATTTAGTCTTCATCATGGATAATACGCTGAAACCCTCTGCCCAGTGTGCAGCAGTGGCCAAGAAAGCAAATAGAATGCTAGGAATCATAAGGAAAGGAATGGAGAACAAAACCAAGGATATTATAATTCCTCCGTATCATTCTGCGCCTTGAATATTGTGTGTAGTTCTGGTCACCATATCTTAAAAAAGATATAGCAGAATTAGAAAATGTGCAGAGAAGAGCCATCAAAATGGTAAAGTGGATGGAAGGATACCCCTGTGATGAGAGGCTTAAAAGGTTAGGGCTTTTCAACTTGGAAAAGAGACAGCTGAGGGGAAATATGATAGAGATCTATAAATTAATGAATCGAGTGGAATGGGTAAACATTTATCAGTTGTTTACTCCTTCAAAAAGTAGAAAGATTAGGGGACATACAGTGAAGCTACAATGAAGACTAATAAGAGAAAGTATTTAGGACTAATAAGAGAAAATATTTTTTCACTGAACAAGTAATCAAACTGTGGAATTTGTTACCTGAGGATGTCGTAAAAGCAATTGGTGTAGCTGGGTTTAAAAAGGTTTGGACTAGTTCCTGGAGGCAAGATCCGTAAACCATTATTAAAGAAGACCAGGGAAATTCACTGCTTACCCCAAGATAAGCATTGTGGAATCGGTGTATCTTTTTGGGAACCTGACAGGTACTTGTGACCTAGATTGGCCACTCTTGGGAAAAAGGATACTGGGCTTGATGGACCTTGGTCTCACCCAGCCTTTCTTATGTTCTTATGTTACCATGGACTGCCCGAAGAACAAACCAGTCAGTACTAGAGATCAAACCTAAGCTTTCTTTAGAAGCTCAGATGACAAGTCTTCGACTTTTATACTTTGGACACATCATGCGAAGAGAAAGATCATTAGAGAAAGACATCATGCTTGCCAAGGTTGAAGGTCAGTGTAAAAGAGGAAGGCCATCAATGAGATGGATCAAAACAATAACAGCAGCTATAGATGCCACTCTATCAACAATGAGCCGCCCAACTGAAGACTGAACACAGTTTAGGAAAACTATCAAGAGGGACACTGTGCGTTGACGCTGATTCAATGATACTTGACAACAAGAACATGATTAATCTTATAGTAGCATCCTGTAGATGAGACCCAAACAGCCAACTGAACAGAGAACTGATTTAAGCTAAGTAACCACATATGGTACTAAGATAGGCAGATGCAAATAGTTTGGTTTCTCTGTGCTATTTAATAACATCTAATTGAAATTTGTCACAATATTATATTTTCTTGTGCACACTGGGCCCAATATTCAGCGGCGGTGACTAGCTTGAATATAGCTCATAGCCATCGCCACTGAAGGCTTCACCCAGATATTCAGTGCTGGGACCATATCTGGCCACCGGCCTTGAATATCCGGGTTTGCTGCACAGTCTCAGATATTGAGCCGCTGCCCAGATAACTCCTACGGGTAAAGATAGGCAAGCTTTTCCCATGCTTATCTTTACTTGCAGGTTGCTAACCAGGCAATGGTTCAATATCGCAGCTGCCCAGTCGGCATGGGTACCTCTTCCGCCCTGCCCCGGAATGCCTACAATATGCCCTGATACTACATGGTTAGCTTTGGGGCGTGCAGCGGCATTAGTAGGGAATATTCAGTGGCGCTAACCATGTTAGTACCACTGAATATCCATCTAAGCGGCATTTACATGGTTTACAGGTCAGTAAATGCCTTTGAATATGGGACCCGCTATGTTTTGCCCTGGTTCACAGTCTGCATGCATGCACACACGCACTGCTTAGAAGGACCAGTGATCATACCTCTAGAAGGTTCTGTCTAAGGAGATTATGGAGACCTTTTCTTCTCTAAATATCATGAGGGACGCAGAGAGTGGAACACCTGCAACAGAATGCTAATTTGCTAATTTTAAAAGACTTGGGGGCCAGATTCAGTGGCGGCCATCAGTGCTGTTAAATCATCTGGCCGTCACCACTTTAAATTGAGGCCGGATATTCATTGTCAATGTCATATCTAGCCACCAGCATTGAGTATCCAGGTTGGCCGGATAGTGATTCAGCTAACCGGGCAGCGGGGAGATTCAGCTGCTGCCTGGTTAGCTAAAGCGGCTAAAGCTAGGCCAGCCTTTAAAATGCCTTACTTCAGCTGCTTAAGTTAACTGGCCAGTGGCTGAATATCAGTGCTGACCAGTTTTCTTCAGCATTGCCCCCGTAATGTCTCAATGCTACGTGGTTAACACTGGGGCATTTAGCAGAGTTAGGAGGGAATATTCAGTGGCAGAAATCAGCTATGTGTTGCTGAATATCCCGCTCACCGTCTCAGGATAAAGTTTCTTTCTTGTGCATTTGTTTGTACCAGTGGAATTTTTTGATAATCTTGCAGAATGTTTTATTTATTTGAAACATTTATATACAGTGTAATTACAAAGGTTTAGGTGCATTCCATAATAACGAGCTATAATAGAAGCATGACATCAGGCACATGTAACGTACAGCAGACATAAAAGGACAAACATACTGTAACTCAAGAATAAAATAACATAAAGTCCAATTCATAACATGAACAAAGACACATCCATTTATTTAAAACATATAGAATGTAATTTTATAAGAAGCCTTATGAAATTAAGCACCATCAGTGCATGTAAGTCACCGATTTTAAATGACTTATGCGCATGAATGGGCCTTTATGCGCTTACTTTAGTCCATCAGCGTTTTAAATTTCCATCTTTGTACCAATATGTTACGATACCATAGCAGAACCAAACAATATAATAACATTTCATAAAATTGCCCACAAATACACAGGATGCTTTGCTACATTCAAACCTTGCAAATAATGGATGAGAAGAGTTTTCCTTGCATTTGGTTTTAGAGCTTTTCCTTCCAAAGTAGTAGGATGAAAGAATGAATTAAATATTAAAGAGATTTGGGTCGTTCATTTCAGTGAGTTTGCAGCATGTACAAATGGTAAGTTTACCAGATGTCCCCACTTTTCAGGGATTGTTGGAAGGTGATATGTTCCAAGTATATAGCCTATAGTTCAATATTATACGAGGTACATTGTTCCATGTAAACCTAATTGTTCTGTGTAAACCGCCCCTGATCACTGGAAGCATGCTCATGTAGGTTCAACAGTTTTAATCTTGCTGCCTCGCCATATAGCCGATATGTGATCAAACACCCACCATCTCAGATCAGACACTTGATGACAACAATGTATCCTACCAAAACCTCAGCACTTTGGTTGACTGGTTTCTGAGACCCTCCCACTGTGTCACCTGTCATTCATGGTTATGTTGTTTCTTTCTCTCAGTCAATCCGTTATCTAGCGATAATTCTGGACATCCATCTCACCTTTCACAATCATATTAATATGGTCGTGAAGGGTTCTATACTCTTTGTCAAATTTGTCAAATTTGTTCTATTCATTCCTATTTATCTGATTCCTCCTTACTTACTTTGCTTCTTACCTTGGTGATCACAAAATTTGATTATTGTAAATATTATTTATGCTGGTGTAGCTCAATCTCAACTTAAACACTTAGGGCCCGATTCCGTTCCGGACGTCAATCCGCTCTCTACGTCCGGTCTGAACCATATATAGAGAGGGGATCATGATTCTGATCCTGCGGGGCACATCTAGCCCCGCGGGATCAGAATTGTAAACAGTCCTGCACGTGCAGGCCAGGACTGTGATTCAGTCCGACCTCCATGTGAAGGACTGTTCCTGCTAATTCAGTCAAGGCTCCTCATGGAGTCAAGTTGCCATGGCACCGTGGCTCCATTGAAGAGCCATGATGCTGACTGCTGGAAATTAAAGGCAATTCCTCGCAGCCCAACCCTCGATCTGGCCTTCTATGGTCCCCCTGCCCAATCCGCGCCCCGGCATTTAAAAAATGGCATTTCCTCGGAGGTGGAATAACTTCCCCGCAAATGTTGCCAGCCCTGGATGTATAGGGCCAACATTAGAATCGGTCCTGTATGTCCAGAGCTGGTGACTGCCCAGACTCCACCCCAAGCTGCCCCCGTCTAACTTCCCCTCACAACCGGCAGGGAAGTTAGTCACAGTCAGGGGAAGGCATGAATAGCGGGAATGGACGGCGGAGAATTAGCTTTAAATTCTGGCGACTGGCATCGCAGCTCCTGCACGTGTAGGACTGTTCACAATTCTGATCCATCGGGGCTAGACATGCCCTGCGAGATCAGAATCACGATCCCCTCTGTACATCCGGTTCAGACCAGACGTACAGAGGGGATCGACGTCCGGGACGGAATCAGGCCCTTACAGTACAGAATACAGCTATTTGTCTATTTTACCATGCTGCCAAGTATGATCATGTGTCCCCTCTTTTCATTCATTCTCATTGGTTACTGATTGCTTATCATTTTCAGTTCAAACATTTTACTCTCACCCATAAGATTCTTCACTCAGGGATCCCCGGTATCTCTCTTCACCCTCATTTTGCATGCCCCTCCCCGATTGTTGCATACCTTACATTTGCATCTCCCTTCTCCATCCCAGGCCCGATTGCTCTCCAAATATCTGGTAACCCTAGGACATGGGAGTTTGCTACTGTAACTCATGCTCACTGATATGTAGGGTGCCTCAAGGCTCAATCCTTTAACATTTCCTCCTTAATAGATATTTGCAGTCACTGGGAAAGATTACTGTGCAGTGGTGGTGACACCTGTGGCCCAAATGGTAGGGCTGTTCCAAGGAGATGAGTCGCCCTATGTGAACCCCATCCCTTGAGCCCCTCCCCCTCTCTGGCACCTATTACTGCCACTGCCGCCCTTCTCCAGGACCTGCATCCATGGCAATAGCTGAAAACAGCCCCGCAGTGCTAACGTTAAAATGTTGGCCCCGTGGGTCTGTTTGCTTCCACCTCCTCCGACGCTCTATGACAACTTCCACACCAGAGTCTTGAACTAAGTTATGACTTATGCCAGTTAATGCACGTATGTTTTAGCAGGTGGCAGTGTTAACATGGAGTTAACATGGACTGATGATAATAATATCGGAGCTGTGCCACATGCAAATGAATGCTAAGTAGGTTATTAATTTTTAAATTTGGTTCACGCAAATTGTATTTAAGCTATTGTGAGTTGCATTAATTTAGAAGTACATAACACAAAAATGCCTCTGCACCTTAGAAAGGTTTATATTAGCATAGTCACATTAGGAATCACTTCGGCACCCTCTCCTCCTGTTTAGACAAGAGGCCTTCTTATGCTGACCCCCCATCCTTACATACCCAATACTGCTGGAAGGCCCCCTCCAAATGACTAAGTTCCTCTAATACCCCAGGCCGTAACCGTCACTCTGCTCCATTGATGGCTGTCCCAAAGCTGGAGTGGGCAGGAGAGGGCACTTTCATCCCTTGCTGTTTTATAAAAATGGCAGCAGCCAATCTGAGACTGGCCAGCGCTGTTTTCATGGTGGAGCTGGCAGAGCAAGAGTTAGGAATGCCCTCTCCCACCCCGTTCAGCTGCTGGACGGCTACCAGTGGACACGTCTATCAGTCCCACCCTAGGGGAAGAGAAGGAGACTGCAGAGACTTCGGTCCACCTGGAGCAGCCTTTCTTCGGTACTGTGGATGGGGGGGATTGGTATCACGTTGCCGTTTTTTGTTTCACTCAGGGAGGGAAGGATGAGGAAGGACATAATGATAAACCACGTCTCTAACCTTTATGTACGTAGTGTCACCCCACTCAATGTAAACCCAATGTGTGTAGCCCACCACTTTGACTGAAGGAGAAAGCGGAATACGAATCTGGATAAATAAATAAATATTTATTATAGTTGATATCAGGCCTTGCAATAGCCCCTAGAAGCTAACACTAAGGTATAGCTGTAATATATCAATAGTATCTCCTACAAATCATTAGGTTTAATACCGTTTAGTACATTTAGACCCCCATAATCTACCTATGGCAGAGTTATTCTATAAAGATGCATCAACCTGCTGCATAATGGTCTATTGCAAAGTTTCTGATTGTGACAGTTCTGCCGCTTGGTAAAGTGCAATATGTGTCCCAGTCATCTGCGTGGACAGCATATAATTTGCAGTTAGTTCCAGCATTGCTGCCGCCAGAGAGCACCTTGCTGAAAGGAGGCTTATTGGTTTGTGGTGCAATATGAGGCGAGAACGCTGGCATTTTATCGTTTCTCCTTTCTTCATTTGTTCCTTGTGCCCAGGCAACCACAGCTGTGTACGTGACCATCCTGGACGAGAACGACAATGCCCCGGTTTTCCAGCAACAGCTGTACGAAATCAACCTAGATGAGGGCTCAGTCACGCTGAATGCCACCATCGTCACCACCACAGCGATTGATCGGGATGAAGGCTTAAACAGCTCCATAACATATGCTATTGCTGGTGGCAACATACTCAATACCTTTCATATAAACAACAAGTCGGTAAGGCTTAGCAAGACTTGACTTATAGAAAGATAGGACAGATGGCCTATGCAGTCTGTCCATCCACTGCTCAGCTCTACAGTCCTATCCTCTCCCTCGGCAGTCCTCTGTGCTTGTCTCATGCTTTCTTGAATTCAGATGCTGTCCTTTTCTCTCCCACTTGTGCACGCATAAACCGCCCTTCTGAACAGGAATCTTTCCTTAGACTTCACTGGTTAGAGGATTTCTCTTTTGCAGATGCCCTTGCTACTGTGAATAAAACTGTGCACGTATTTGAAATCGCGGTGCCATTGCTTCTAAACTATCATCCTTCTGTAACCGTGCTGTATAGCCTTTCATACAAGCTTTGCAGTTTTGCAATATCCGTCACTGGTTTCACTGGCAAAATGGCTGTTTTGCTACAGATTGCTATTTTGTTTTAAGAGCTGGCACTGTACCGACACTCAGATTCTATTTAATACATATGTTAATATGAAAACGATGACTGACAATATGTGCACTAAATCAAACGGTCTTACATGTGAGATGCCTACAGGTGTAATCATTTATTTTGAGGACAAGCTTCATGGCAGAGCTCCTGTTTAATAATTTCAGATTTTTGTTCTGCTTAATATTTCCTCTTGGGTCAATAATCAAATGCAGTGGTCAGCATTTTTTTTTAACGCTGGCTGCATGGTTAGAGCAGTGGACTGGAACCAGAAAAACCAGGGTTCAAATCCCACAGCTGCTCCTTGTAATCTTGGGCAAGTCCATTGCCTCAGGTGCAAACTCAGATTGTAGACCCTCTGGGGACAGGGAAATACCTACGTACTTGAATGTAACTCACCTTGAACTACTACTAGAAAGGCCTAAGGTGGATACAGATCAAATTATCCATGTATATTTGAGATCGCTACTCAGATAGCAAGTGGCACCGAATATATGAGGAGAGCAGTGACTGCTACCACCCTGTGGATAGTAGCGATATTTAGTCCACTCTCCATATAGCTAAGCTGTTGAATTAAGCCAAATGGCAATACAGATAGTGGCTGATTGTCACTGACTATTCATAGAGTACCTGAAAATTCACAGATAGGGGACATCTCCATATTGTGGTGACTACTGTATGGATAAGTCCTTTTGAATATCAACCTGTCTCAGAGGGCAAGTATGCAAGGCTGTCATTTTAGTTCTCCTTTGAAGAGACAAATATAAGGAAATGAAATACCAATAGGTTTTCTAATGTAAAATATAAAACAAACACACCTGAGGCTTCAAATGAATGCATGGAGACATGTGAAGGTAATGCTTTCAGCTCCCAATGATGAGGGACTATCAAAGCATTATTCTCCAGCATGAGCCAACATGTGTTAAATGTATAATACTCTAGGTGGATTGAAAGGATCACTTTGCCTGGTATCCTTGAGTGAAGGCCGCTATCATCTTGGCCTTGGGCCTTTGCTGACAGAATAGTAATGTCTAGGGCTATGGAATGCTTCAGCCAAGCTGGAGATACAGGGTAGGAGGAAGGCTGTCAGACTTAAATAAAAAAAAAGATAGGTTTTGTTCATCTGGCCCTGATGATCTGCAGCAAATTGTTCATTCTAAGGCCTATCTTCAAGGCTCACAAATAAGTCTGGTGTAAGTGTAACCCTGATCTACCACTTCAACAGACTGTGGGGCCATTTCTAAACCTCAGTACAAACCAGGTCCATTTCAAGAGGGAGAGGAGGCACAAAATCCATTTCCCAAGGCCTTTCAGCTTCAAATCGTCTTTGGAATATAGATGTGCAAATAACACCGTACAACAGGTTGGGGTTCCAAAAAATGAAGGGCCCAATATTCAAAATCACTTTTCCATATAGCTGCGGTGTTGCAGAAAATTTTTACAACTACTGCAGTACAATTAGAGTAGTGCTAGGGTGGAGTGTAGGGGTTCCACCTGATTTTACGGATAGTCGGAGATATTCAGCCACTATGGACCCTATTCCGTCACACGAATAGCGGGGATGGAGTCCATCCCCGCTATTTGTGCCTCCTTCCCCCCCCCCCCATATAACTTCCCTGCCAGTTGTATGGGGAAGGTAGATGGGGGCGGGGAAGGGGTGGCATGGGGGCAGAGAGTGGGTGGGCAATAGGTGGTTGCCTGCCCTGGACGTACAAGGCCAATTCTAATGTTGGCCCTGTATATCCAGAGCGGGCGAAAGGTCTGGGAAGTTATTCCACTTCCGAGGTGGAATAACTTCCCTGGACATTTTTTTTTAAGCTGCTGGGGCGCGGATGGGGCAGGGGGGGACCAGGGTTTATTCCCCGTAGCCCGACCCCGACCCTGACCTTAGGAGGTCGGATCGGGGGACAGGCTGCGTGGAATAAACATTTTAACTGGGCGACCGGCAACATGGCTTTTAAATGGAGCCACGGTGCCACGGCTCCATTTAAAAGCCCTGACTGAGTTACGAATGTATGTGCAGGCCGAGACTGAATCTTAATCCCAGCCTGCAGGTATATGCTTGTTTGCGATTCTGATCCCGCGGGGCACCAACATGCCCCACGAGATCAGAATCATGATCCCCTTTGTATGTCCAGCTTAGCCCGGACATACAAAGGGGATGGACGTGCGGGACTGAATGAGCCTGTATCTGTATAGCTATGCAGTTTAATTTAAAATAGCAGAAAGATTGTTTTAAATTAAACCGCATAGCCATTGAGATAGTAGCTGAATATCGCTGTTATCCCTAAAGTCAGTACTAGTCAGCAATATCTATTACCACTAGTACTACTGCTTCTGATCATTTGTATAGTGCTACAAGGCGTTCTATATATAGTCAGCGCTGCTCACTATCTGAATAGCACTGATCAACATACAGCATGTATTTAAACAACATGGCTGGCATTTAAAAAAGACAAAACACTGACCACAGTGTTTGAAGATTGACTCAAAGGTACTGTATTTAGGGGGTACCAAAAGGGTCCCTTAGTAGCTGATTGGAGGTCTTCGTGGATGCTTAATACTGTTATCAGAGATGAGGTATTTTGATTTTAGAAACTCCAATGGGAGGAATCCAAGTCAGGAAAGTAGAGTCTGTATAAGAGAGGTGCCTTGTGGGTCCTTTTTTTTCCATTCTCTTTTTGTTGACTGAGGGTCAAGTTGGAGATGAAGTAAGTTTGAGATCCTATAGTATCTCAGGGGTGTAAGAAACCAGAGGTGATTTCTTTATAGAGGGGAGCATTGCCTGTGCCCAATATTTGGACCCAATATTTAAAAAGAGCTGAGCACCTAAATGTGTGCCCTATTTTCAACCACACTTAGGAGCCTAAGTTTTCAGACGACAATTCATTTAGGAGGAGGAGTTTAAATTGAGGAATTTAAAGTTTATGCATCTAAATTTAGACCTGGCATCCATTTGCCTAAATTTATGAGCCTAATTTACTGTAGGTGTCTAGTGGAAAGCGAGAAAGAGAAGGCTTCTAGTTCTGAGAACCCTGTAACACATTAAGAGGGAGAGTTACTAAGGTGTGTTAACATTAACATGCATTAAGATTCTGTACCATATAATTTGCCTATTTTGATTCTAAAGAAGGGCTGAAGCATAAGACCTTGGAAAATTAATTTTGTGTTAATGCGTGTTATTAGTAACTAGGTCCCATCAAATCACATGGGACCTGTCCTAAAATAACATGCGTTAATGGTAGTGCACATTAGTAACTACTCCCTAAATGTTTAAGACAGGTTCTTTCTATATGAATTGCAGTGGAAGAAAGTAATCTCTACAAGGTTATCAAATTTATATCAAGTGCTCTGGTAAACCTATTTCCTTATGGAACATCTCCATTCTTGTGTGAGCATGTGCTTTTTGTGATGAGAGGGTAGGAGAAGATATCCAAATTCTAATGGCCTGGAAAATTGGCTTTAACCCTACAAGAAAAGAACCCAGAGAGCCCAATTTGGTTGTTTGATTGCCCCAGAACACCCAGAACTGTCCCCGCATCCAACCAGTAAATGAAGCAGTGGTTATATAAGACAATGGGGTATGTTTACTAAACTGCAGTAATGTCATTCGCATTAGGTTCCACGGTAAAGGTACAGATGCCCATATAAAGGCGTGGGCAGTGCATCGTTACACCAAGCCGTATCAGCTAACGCATGTTACAAACTAACGCGCGCTACAAGGCGCCTCATAAGGCACCTTACAAGGTACATTACAAGGCACCTTGTAAGGCACCTTGTTAGGTACCTTGTAAGGTGCCGTATTAAGTAAGATGCCGTATAAGTAAGGTGCCTTATAAGGTGCCTTGTAAGGTGCCATATAAGTAAGGTGCCTTATAAGGTGCTCTATAAGGTGCCTTGTTAGGTGCCCTATAAGGTGCCTTGTAAGGTGCCTCATAAGGCGCTTTGTAAGGTGCCCTATACAGTAGGGCTCCTTAGGCTATGCGCTATATTAGGCACCCCTGGACAGGGCACCTTAGAGGGCACCCTGGGTTACGGAACCATAGGTTACGGTGGCCTAACAAGGTTATGGTGCCCTAGGTTAGTGTGGCCTAAGGGCTGCAAGGTGCTGCAGGATGACATGCATGACCTGTGAGGAACAGAGACAGATGTAGCCCTAACACTAGAGAGAGCACTCAGGAAAGGCAATGAACAGGTGAGTGAAGAAGGGAGAGCTGGGAGACGCTGGACCTGCCATGTCTGTGGGCATCCCATATGGCTGCCAGTACTGATGACAAACATGGTGGGGGCAACTGTACCACAGCACAGGGTGTTGGTAATGTAAAGTACGGGAAAGACAGTTGGTGGCAGACGATGAGAATACGTGTCCCCCAGTGGAGGCGGAGGTGGCAGGATAGTTACAATGATGGGTGGACAGAGGAGTGGTGGTGCCATGCAGATCAGGCACAGGCGAGGCAAGCATGAAGAGGCGCAATGCAGGAAAGGGTAGCAGTGCAGGACATGGAGTGACAGCCTGCACAGGCAGACAGGACTCTACACAACTGACAGACGCAGATAGACAGACCGAGGGAATGTTGGCAATTGTTGAGAGGGTATTATGGGCTGGCAGCACAAATCTGCAAAAATATGACTGTTACAGGCATGCACACTATTTGAGTAAGACAGGCATGAGAGGAGGGAACAATGAGGAATTGAACCCATGAACACTGCCAAGAATGGCATTGTATTAACCAGTAGGCTATACCTCCGTGGTGTATGTCACAGCAATGGCTGGGTATAGAAGGACTGCAGGTCACCGCACAAACTGTCTGCTCTGAGTGCCAGGATAGGGTAACCCCACCAGTACCCATGATGCAATGCACTTGCTGAATAGCTGTCTACAGCTGATCAGCAAATGGGGTCTGCACCTCTCTGGTACCTCATCTTGGAAAGACAAACTGACAGTGCGTGATACTGGCACAGAGTAGCTACAGACTGTGCCATTGTTCAGGTTCTGTGTTCTCCCTGAGGGATAGGATGGGTGCCCAGCACTAGGTCCGCAGTACATGTGGTGCTAGAGATAGGCCCTGCTGTACATCCCCATCAATGCCAGTGTGTGACAGGTGTTCCTTGCAGTGCAGCTGAAGGTAATTCGGTGTCCATCTGTATCCTGCAGTCACATGTGGCCCTCTGGGACCAGACACCACCAGATTAGTGTGTACCCTATGTTAGGGTCTGGCTGACATGGGCACCTGTTATCAGGGCAGAGGGGTTTCCAAACTTGCATGAGGTTTGTGTAGCAGTGCCTTGATAGTTCAAAGTGGTATACACTACATACCCCAAAGAGCTCTCATCACCCTTTTTGTAGGTAACAGGTGCCCCAGACCCTGTGAAGCAACCTCCATCCTGCTGGTATGCGACAGCCCTCCAGGGTTAGTGGGCTAGAGCCATACCTGTGGCTAGGGCAGTGGCAGACCAGCAGCAATGATGGGGTTAGCTCTGGAAAACCCCAACTGCCTCACACCACTGTCTGCCAGTCACCAGCAGACAGCACAGTCAGACTGCACCGTATAGGTGTTCCGACCATGCACAGTCTAACTGCAGATAGTCCACTAGCCAGTCCATAGTGTATGCTCACAGAGGAACTATGTGCACCAAGCAGGCATCTCAGTGATTGGGGCCCCAGCACTGGGGACACAACAGGATCACTGGAAGCAGATAATATAGAGCGCTATGTGGGAACTTAGACATGCCATGGTCACTGCTCGGTCAGAGTGAGTGCCCTCCCAGCATGCCATGCTGTGGCCACCCTATCCTTGCAGGCGGTGGTCAGGCACTACAGTGTCCCAGCCATTGCCCCACACCCTGTGAAGATGCATCCTGGCCAATCCGCCCTGTCCGGGCCATACCCACAACACTTTGCTCCTCATTATGCACATATTCAGGCTAACGCTGGTAACAGTGGGACATTGTGGGCCCGGTGAGGTGTGGGCAGCCACAAAACAATGAATAGACATACACACACACACTCCTATTGCAGCATTGTGCACAGATAGGAGTGGTTGGCAACCCTGCCCACCACACTGGTCCTGATCACAGTGCTGACATTGCTAAACTGTGCAGGAGGTAGTAGTAGTGCCCTGGTGATAACTGCAGCTCAATGCTGGGGCCAACAGCCTGACTCTCCATGCATCTTTGGATTGTGGAGCCTGTGTGAGTGGGTGTTTGTACCCCTGTTTGCTGCTGCTTTGGGCTTTGCACATGTTGCTGTTGTATCTGCATTGTAGGGTAAAACATAGGGACATGCTCTGCAGGAACCACAGCTGGGGCTTGAACCTGTGACCCTCTGCTTCTGGACACACTCACTGGGTGTACTGCACCACACTGTTGCCACCGATGCATGGTGGTCCCTGGGGCTACCTGTACCTTTCCTCAGCCAGACCTTTTATGTTTCACTGCACACCATGTACTGGTACAGGGCATAGCCTAGGTCCACTGTAGGCAGGTGCTACTGCCCCCTCCAGCACGGGCACACCCCCCCTGCCATGCTGACATGGCCATATGCTGTCGGTGCTGGTAGTGCGCGGTTCCAGGCCATCCACTGTGTGGGTAGGTGGTTGCCTAGGGAGCGGGGTCTGGGGCATGGGGCATACATGAGCATCCTCACATCCCCCCCCCCCATCACCGCCTACCAATAGTCTGTTCGTTC
This sequence comes from Ichthyophis bannanicus, assembly GCA_033557465.1. Classification (NCBI taxonomy): domain Eukaryota; kingdom Metazoa; phylum Chordata; class Amphibia; order Gymnophiona; family Ichthyophiidae; genus Ichthyophis; species Ichthyophis bannanicus. The sequence goes on from CM066034.1 coordinate 608,151,869, forward strand.
CACTTGGGGGAGGGTTGGCTGGGGAGATGTCAGGTCAGTGCCCTGGCAACTATTAGCTCGGGTGGACCAGGTAGATGTAGGTGGATTGTGTTTGGACTTTGTCAGCTGCTGTCATGATGATTTCTGGTTTCTATGTTCCTATGTGCCACCTAGGCGCCCGCCTAGTCCACCCTGTGCCCCTGCTGCCCCCGCTACATGTCCCGCCTGCAGCCTCCAATGCCCCACTTGCACCATCGCCATGGTGGCCTTTCATACTTGGGCACTGTGCTGGTGCTGAACATGGAGCACTACTATCACGTTTCTTGGGCTCCCTGTCTATGCTATACATTGCTGACACTTAACTGGTTTCTCTCTCCTGCAAATGTGCATCTTACGGCAGGTTTTCATTCGCGGTAGGATTCAGCCCTTCAGTTCAGCGCGTTAGTGTGCAGGGAGCCTCTCCCCACCCACTCCCCACCCATTGACCCCTTCCCCCCACCCTCTCTCCACCTAACGAGCGTTAACGTTACATAACGTGCAGTCTGTAACGTTACCGCAGTTTAGTAAACATACCCCAATGTGTGTGATTTCTTCCAGTTACATCAGTTTTAAAATATACAAAATCCAAGACTGTGTCTTTAAATTTCAGCCAATTTTCAGCCACAACTAGGATTTCTGTTTCTTCTCTCATGTCCCTTGCTTAGTATTTTTTAGACTCCACTCTGACGTTTCCTGTATTAGTATCTGGGTTCAGCCACTGAGCCACACCTCCGAGTAGGAACTTGATTCAATTCCCGACTGAAAGTTGAACATTATCTGAGGGTTCTGTTCATAAGAACCCTCTTTTAGTCTTGCTGAAGAACTCCCAGTACCTCTTTCTGCGATAGAGACTCCTGAAGTAGTGTGCTCCAGCTGACAACCTTCCTCTGTCAAGACTGAAAGTATTCCTCTTTAAACAAAACCAAGTAATCTCCTGTGCAAACAAGGAGTTTAGTGCTTTCTGACCTCTCATAAAGATCATTTTTGGACTCTTTCTCCCTGAGGATCCTTCATTCCTTGAAAGCCTGAGGCTCCCCCTTGGAGCCCCCACTGCCTTCCCTGGAGGACAGCTAGAAAAGAAAGAACCATGTTTGTGTTCCTCAACTATATCAAAGCATCTCTCAAAAGAAGATACATGCCAATAGGGAAAGGCTGTAAAACCACTATTCCATCTTATTACATAATAAGCCAGTGTCTGGGAAGACACTGAAGAAATGAGTGAGGGCTGTCCACAAAATTTTTCAAATCTGAGAAATTGTTTACATCCTGAACAAAATAGTAAATTAAGGGAAAATATAAGAAATACATCAATATATAAAGGAAAAAAAACAATCCATCATAGCCCACATCACAGAGAGAAGCAAGAAGAAAATACTTAGAGGGTATTAATGAACAAACAAACCTTTTTCAAAGAAGGGGAAGCTGTAAAACTAGAGGGCATAAAATGAAGCTGCAAGGGAGTAAACTAAAAACAATGTCAGAAAATACTTTTTCACTGAAAAGGTGGTGGATGCTTGGAATGCCGTCCCGATGGAGGTGGTGGGGGAAAATACAGTGATGGAATTCAAAATGGCTTGGGACAGACACAGTGGATCCCTTTATAGCAAGAGTATAAAATCAAAGCAATCTTAAATATCTTTTATATCACAGGTCTGCAAAAAAAATTTTTTTCAAGAGCTGTTTTGGTTATTCCACATAATCTTTATGTTTTTTGGTGCGCTGAATCCGAAAATGACCTCCATTTTGTTATAGGACATCACATTTCCTGACAATTTAGGTAACTATGTTAAATAAGGCAATACCTCAAAATAAATGGAAATAGACTTATAAAATTAAAGTTTTATTACAATATTTTCATGAAAATCCTTTTTTGAACTGAAATGCGCTCACCTACACACACTAAACTTGATTCTTCTTCCTTGTGAGCCTCCTCTTTGTGCATTTACGCTTGTGAGTAGCGTCTGGAATATCTCTCTGAAGCATCCAACAGTAGTCTGCCATCATTGTAATGCTCCATTTTCCCTGGTATCTCCTTTCCATCTCTTTAATGTCTTGGTGGAATCGTTCACCTTGTTCCTCACTCACAGCTCCCAAATTTTCAGGAAAGTAGTCAAGGTGGGACTGGAGGAAATGCACTTTCAAACTCATCAGGCAACCTAAAGCTTGAAATGCTTTCAGCATTCGTCTGACGATCTTTTTGTAGTGAGGATCTTTGTTATTGCCTAAAAGTTTCTGTACGACTTCTTTAAATGCAATCCACCCTTCTTTTTGAGGATCCGTCATAGTATTGACAAACTCTTGATCAACTATAAGCCTTCTAATGTCTGGTCCGATGAACACACCTTCCTTCAATTTTGCCTCTGACAGGCCTGGAAACTTGGTGACCAAGTATTTGGAGCATTCTCCATCTCTTGGAAGTGATTTTACGAATTGCTTCATCAATCCCAATTTTTTGTGGAGAGGTGGTAGAAGAACTTTATGGGAAGGTACCATAGTTTCTCGGAGGACATTTTTTTCACTGACTGTTAGCACCCTCGGCTGCCAACTCTTCTTGGTCCAGTGATTTTGTCGGTCTCGACTGTCCCATAGACACAGAAAACAAGGATATTTGGTATACCCAGCTTGTTGCCCGAGCAGCATGCACAAGACCTTCAAGTCCCCACACACTTGCCAACCATGGTCTTCATATTTAAGTTTACGAAGAACCAATTCCAAGTTCTCGTAGGTTTCCTTCAAGTGTACGGAATGACCTACAGGTATGGAAGCGTAAAAACCGTTGTGGAGTAAAACTGCTTTGAGACTTCTTTTTGAAGAATCTATAAAAAGACGCCATTGCTCTGAATCATATTGGATTTTAAATTGACCCATCAGACCTTCAACATCGATGCAATAAACCAACTTGTCTTCCTGGGCGAAGTAAGGAACGAACTTCTTTTCACGATGTCTGAACCATGAAGATGACACTCCTGGCAACAATAAATTCCTGCTTTTCAGCCTAGATCCGAGTAACTCAGCGGCATCTTTGGGAAGATTCGAGTCTCTTACCAAATCATTCATCTCCTCCTGAGAAAACAGTTTTGGTCTTGTATCATCTTCAAAGTCAGAACTTGATTCGTCACCTGGTTCAGGTATGACTTCACCTTCATCGGAGCTAGGTATCTCTTCCAAGGTAGCAGGGGGCTTGGGTACTGGCATATCTGTGCCATGGGGGATGGGACGAATTGCTGAGTGAAGATTGGGGTATGAAATGGAATGCTTCCATTTGGAATTAAACCCTTTCACATCGCATGAACAAAAGTAACAGTCGTCACTATGGATCTTTTGCTCTCGCCATAACATAGGAATCCCATAACGGAAAGATTTTTTCTTACCCTTGAACCAGTCTCAGAGGTCCTCAACACACCGTTTGCACACTTTATGAGGCGCCCAGACTTTATCTTGATCTCCAATTTTTAGTCCAAAATATGCAAAGTATACTTTTTTCACAAAGTCTGTAATATTCTGCTGTTGCTTCAACACTGTATATTCACCACAGATGAAACAGAAACTGTCTGGCGAATTAATACACTTTCGCGGAGCCATAACATAACAGTTGAAGAATGACGAGCTAACACGAATTGCGATGAAAAAGTGTGAACAGCCTAGAACCAAGAACCTGATGATTCGTGCACAAGTGTGGCATGCAGGAGAGAGCAGCTCTGTGTCTGCACACGAGACGTCATAGTGCTGGCCACGCACCCCTACACTGACCGGAGCTGCTGCTATCTGCCCTGTGTCCCCCTCCCACTGGATTCTTCAGGAAAGATTAACCCCTTCTACCATTAGAAGCACAGACTTAAAACTTGCTTAGCTTATGTATATATTGCTGACCATCAGATTTACAGTGCTATATTTTTTTTTTACATAACTCAGACAACCCCTTTAAGTTTTTTTTGGCATTTTATATCTTAAATGCACTTATGTGAATTAATTAATAGTAATTTGAATTAATTAATAGTAATTTGAAAAAATTTGATAAATTTGAAGACAATTTTGCATGTTATGGCAAATCATGACGTCTAGGAGTTTTTTCAGTATTTTATTTGGATCTCGGATCTAGGCTGAAAAGCAGAAATTTATTGTTGCCAGGAGTGTCATCTTCATGGTTCAGACATCGTGAAAAGGAGTTTGTTCCTTATTTCGCCCAGGAAGACAAGTTGGTTTATTGCATCGATGTTGAAGGTCTGATGGGTCAATTTAAAATCCAATATGATTTTCAGCACACCAAAATATATGGAAATTAGATGAAAATAATCAAACAGCTTTTTAGTCGCAGAAATAGAGGGGTGTGACCTGCACAGAGTGGCAGATACAATCCTAAATAAAGGCATAGAAGGGGGTGACTTGCACGGAGCAGCAGGTGCAACCCTAAACAAAGACATAGAGAGGGTGACGTGCATGAAGTGGTGGGTACAATCCTAAACAAAGGCATAGAGGATGGTGACCTGCACAGAGCAGTGGATACAACCCTAAACGAAGGAATACTACTACTACTGATCATTTGTATAACACTACAAGGCGTATGCAGCGCTGTACAAACACATGTAAGAGACAGTTCCTGTTCATCTGAGCTTACAGCGTAGTCAAGACAAACAAACACAACAACAGCTGAGGACAGTGATACAACTTGGGGAATGGTAAGGAAATATATGGGAAACTAAGTGGATCAGCATCCAAACGCGCCCTCGAAGAGGTGAGTTTTCAGCTTGGATTTGAAAAGGGTCAGAGAGAAAGCCTGCCATACAGACTCAGGTAGTTTGTTCCAGGCATAAGGAGCAGCAAGATGAAAGCATTGAAGTCTGGAGTTGGCAGTAGGAGAGAAGGGAGCAGATAGAAGTGATTGACCAGAAGAGTGGAGATCCCGAGGAAGGGTGTAGGGAGAGAGAAGAGAGGAAAGATAGTGAGGAGCAGCAGAATGAGCGCACTTATAGGTCAAATTGGAGAAGTTTGAATGGAAATAGATAGGAAGCCAATGAAGTGACTTCAGAAGAGGGGCTATATGAGCATATTGAGGCTGATGGAAGTTTAGCTGTGCAGCTGAGTTTTGAACAGATTGAAGGGGAGCGAGATAATTCAGAAGGAGACCAGCAAGGAGGAGGTTGCAGTAGTCTAGACAGGAGGTGACTAAAGATCGGAGAAAGTGTCTTAGTAGTCTGTTCAGAAAGCAAGGGGCAAATTTTGCTGATGTTATGGAGAAAGAAGCAACAGGTTTTAGCTATCAGTTGGATGTATGTGGAGAAGGACAAGGAGGAGTCAAAGATGACCCCAAGGTTGAGAGCCAAGGAAAAGGGAATAATAAAGTGTTATCCACAGAGATGGAGAAAGGAGGAAGGGAGGAGGTGGGTTTAGGGGAAAGATAAGAAGCCTGGTTTTGGCCATGTTTAATTTCAAACAGCGGTGAGACATCCAGGCGACAGTGTCAGATAGGCAGGCAGAGATCCATGCATAGAAAGGGTGACCTGCATGGACCGGCGAGTACACCTACTCTAGCCACCTTACAGGGCAGACTAGATGGGCCATACTGATTTTTATCTGCAATCATATACTATGTTACCATATGTTACCTTATAAAGGAAATAGGCACACAGCTTTAAACAATGGCGAACTACATTTCTAGCTTCTATTTCTACCCTACTTTTTCCTATCAAGCAAAACCATTTCCAAATGTAATGGAGCTAGAAACACCTAAGTATTTCCCTGCAATGTTACGCACATTTACAGGGAAAGCGATGGAAAAAGATTGCCCCTAATACCACCACCTGAGATTTCAAAGCAATGAATTGGTTCCTAAGGAATTGAGTGTTACAGAAAGCATCTGGAAAAATATGTATTCCTTCTTCACTAAAAGCAATGTCTTTGTTTTTAAAGTATGCTTTGAGCACATTTATTTTGTCCACTTTGGACAGAATGTTGACCAAAAGAGTAGCTCTTCTAGATATCTAATTATTGTGGAGTCTTCAAGAAATGCATTGAAATCCTGACTCTCATATTGACATATATTTTACATCAAATTCATTACCAGTGATCATTTTACTCTTAAGAGAAACATAAAACAACTTAGCAATAGAAACCTCTACCGTAAACTTTAGGCCCTCTTTGAGGTACCTTTTTAGCAATATTTCAGCAGAATGCAAATTCAGAAATCTTAAATTACTAGCCCTCAAGAAATTCTCTAGGGAAGTTAATTTACTAGGTAAAAGGATAGAATCTTTGATAACTGAAGCATTTGTAGCCTGCAATGTCTGAAGCTGAACAACCATTTTCTTCTTTGACTTATCCATCTTAAGAATCTTATTATCAACATTTATTTCAATTTATTTATTTCAAAGTTTTTCTATACCACCCCTTCCTGAGATCAGGGGCGGTATAGAAACATCATGCAGTTTAACAATAGCCTCTTGAGTCTTCAGGAGTGTGAGAGCTATTGGCTGGGGGGCCAGAAAGTGCTTGGGTGTGGTGGGGGGTCATGTGCCACTTTTAAACCATCAGTGCTCCCTTTAAGAAGGCTCTCTTGGGACATTGCATCATGTGTGATACCCCATTGATCCCAGGGAGAAGAATAATAAATCTTGCAAAGTTGATCTTAAATTGTATTGTTTACATACTGCAGGAATTACTAACCTCTGGTACTGAATTATTGCAAGTTAGTGACTCCCACATTAAATTAAGCTACAGTAAAATGTGATATTTTACTGCAACTTAGTAACTTCCCCACAGTGACCTAAATTGATGTGCTGAGGCAGCTGCTCTCAATCCAGTCCTCGGTACACACCTAGCTTGTCTGTATATCAAGACCCACAATGAATATACATAAATCGATTTACGTGCAATGGAAGTAATGCATGGAAATACAACTTGTCAACGACTGCGCTGATCCAGCTCCAGCGACTGCGCGTGTTTGTAAGAAGACGTTCCACAGTCATTGAACTCTGCCCCGCAGCCTTCAGAGCACCTCTTAAGCAAAGTGTTTGGGCACCTCACTGATTGATAACAAAGGATCAGGCAGCACACTACCTGCATTCGGCAAACAAATTCAAAATCGGCCCCACAGACGTCAGATTCGTTCAAGTTCAGCCAGGAAGCACACATTATCGCCAGTAAACTCCTCCTCCGCAGGAGGCGTACTCACTTGCAGATGTCCTGTACTTAAGCACACATGCTCTCTAGGCGTTCCTTCGCCTTGGGTGCAGCTCACAACTTAGCTTAATAGCTTTCACTTCAGTCAGCTTTACAAGGAATACACCATGCAAAGCAACATGGTCATCCTGATTACCATAGTCTCCTTGATATTGACAATTAATGCCCACTCAGTTAGGGATAAAATCCCACTCATAACAGATTACATCATAGACTATGATCTAGACATTATGGGGGTCGTTCTGAACCATGAATAGTGGGGATGGACGTCCATCCCCACTATTCATGCCGGCTGCAACCCCCGTCTAACTTCCCTTCCGGTTGTGCGGGGAAATTAGTTGGAGGCGGGGAATGGGCGGTCTGGGAGCGGAGAGTGGCCGGGCAGTGGGCAGTTGCTGACCCAGGACGTACAGGGCCAAGTCTAATGTCGGCCCTGTATGTCCAGGGCCGGCAAAATGGCTGGGGAAGTTATTCCATCTCCAAGGTAGAAAAACTCCCCTGAATATTTTTTTTTTATCATTTGGGGCTGAGAAGGGGATGGGGGGGGGCCAGGGGACATTCCCTGCAGCCCGACCCTGGCCTTCGGAGGCCGGATCGGGGGTCAGGCTGAGGGGAATTTTCAGATTTGGTTGGCGACCGGCATCATGGCTTTTAAATGGAGCCGTGGTGCCATGGCACCGCGGCTCCATTTAAATGCCCTGACTGAGATAGCTGGGTGCAGGACTGTTCATGATTCTGATCCTGTGGGTCTAGATGTGCACCACGGGATCAGAATCGTGATCCCCTCTGTGCGTCCGGTTCAGACTGGATGCACAGAGGGGATGGATATGCGGGACAGAATCGGGCCCTATGGGGGGTCATTCCGGAACACGAATAAGGGGTTTGTACGTGCCGCAGGGACGTTTATGTGCCAAAAATGTCCCAGACCATATTCTGAAACATTTCTGACATGCACGTCCATAGCACTAGCACAGGGATCTCAGAACGTGGGCAGGAGAGGGCGGAACAAGAGCATGGTCATCCGTGGAGATGTAGAAAGCCTATTCAGGAAATGCCCATGTACGTATTAAGTGTTTCCCAGAAACATCCACGTTATTCCTGCTGAAACATGGAAGAAGGAAAAATTCTGCTCTTCTCTGAAGTGTGGCCCATATTGAAGAATGGTTGTGACAAGTATGTTTTGAACTGGTGTGACTGCAGTCTGAAAAAACACAAGATGCGGTCTTATGAGACAGGGAGCAGAGGTGAGGGAATGTTGTAAGATCTAGACACATTAATAAACACCCTTACAGAAATATTAAGAAAAGCAATAGTGTTTATTCAGGCTATGTACTAATATGCTGTTTGTGCTAAAGGAACCAATCTATAGGATCCTAACAATTCCCATGTTCTGAAAAATGGGACAGCTAATGCAGGGGTAGTATAGGTGTGAGCAGGGAAAGGATTCCTTGTTTGGTGAGAAACAGAGATCATATTTGTAGTCCTGGTACTCCATGCTATTATGTTATGTCATAACTGTTATAGGTTCAGGGCCTTTTTTTAGCAGAATCATGTTTTTGTGACAGAAAGTGAGAGTGTGTGTTTGAGGGGTGCACGGGGGGGGGGGGGGGATTGGTGTGCTCATCTGCAATTAAGGAGGGACATGAAAGCCTGGCCAGTAACTGGACCGTATAGATGACTGAAGTGTCGCCAGGTGCCACTGTAATTGGGCAGTCAAACTTAGAGAGTGTTCACTATAGTTAAATGTCAAAAAACATCCCTGTCAATAATAAGGGACCCTCAGAATAAGGGTACTCAACAGTGAAAACAGCACTAATACATGCCCATAATGCACATTTTGTCAGACCAATGGTGTTGCTGTTGAGCATGTACTAACTAGTGCTATGTGCACTGCTGAATGCCCATATTCTGAGGGTCCCTATTATTGACAGGGATATGTTTTGACATTGAGCCATAGGGAACCTATGCTGATTCCTTCTGGATTATTTTACATAGGTTACTCTAATAAAATCAGATGATATTGGCAGTGTGATAGGGCAGCCATACATCTACTGTGCCTGGCACTGGCACTGGGAGACACGACTGATGTAGTGCCAACATTCCCTGAATTGTCCCATGCAGCCTACATCTCTACCCAGGTCATGATCAGTGAGAGTGGTGATATATCTAGAGTTTGGCTACTTGGTGTGATGGCACAGGGATCCTCGCTTCCCTGCCCACAAAGCCCGAGTATAACCGAAGTACCCTGGTCAGACCACCATCTAATCACAATCCAGTTACCAGCACAAGTCCCAAGAAACAATGGGAACACAACCTCATATACATCACGCTTCATACGCTTTGACAAAGACACATTCCTCGACAAAGTACTACCCAAACTAGACACAAGATCACCAGACATCAACTCAACCATAGCACATTGGAATCTTATTATTCAAAAAGCAGCTGTCCAAACACAAGTCTTACACAAACAAACAAGACAGAAAAATGGTTCACGAAAGAGCTGACAAAACTAAAAAAACAACTAAGGAAACAAGAAAAGAGATGGAGAAAACTTAAATCTGATGAAAACAAATCACAATACATGCTCCTACTCATAGAATACAAAAACGCAATTAACAAATCAAAAAGAGACTACCACTCAAAAGTAATAAACTCATCCATCAACCGCCCTAGGGAGTTATTCGCGATAGTAAAAACATTAACAAAAACTAGTAACACCGAACCTAAACAACAAGCAATAAACATACAAACTCTAGCAAAACATTTTGCAGAAAAACTAAAAAACAAGACCACTACCCCAACCCCGCTATTATCAAACACGAAAACCACACATGAATGGACAAGCTTCCAGTTGGTAGAACAAAAGCAACTTCTCAAAATCATAACAATGATAAACACCACCACCTCCCCACTCGACCCATGCCCCGTTTCATGGATTAAGTGTGTGAAAGATGAACTAGCGGTAAATCTACAACACATAGTTAACCAATCCCTTTCACAGGGCATCATGCCTGATGCCCTAAAACTCACAACACTCCGACCAATAATAAAGAATAATAAGCTCGACTCAAAAGACCCAAACTCATACAGACCCATAGCCAGCATTCCATTCATAGCTAAAATAATAGAGAAAACAATTCAAATTCAGTTACAGGAACACATTGATGAACACAAACCACTTGACTCACACCAATTTGGTTTCCGCCCTTTCCACGGAGTAGAAACCCTCCTAATCACTCTTATGGACTTCCTCATCAAGGGCACAGATGACAAACACCAAGGCTTCTTACTCCTATTTATAGATATCTCTGCTGCCTTTGATAACATTAATCACCAGACACTGATCAACAGATTAGAAAACCTAGGAATAGGCGGGATTGTCCTTAACTGGTTCAAATCCTACATCTCACATAGATTAATACGTGTCCAAATTGATCAACAAACATCAGAAACATTCCCCCAAGGACAAGGAATACCCCAAGGATCAGCCCTTTCAGCCCTCCTATTTAACTTGTATCTGCAACCGATAACAAACATATTTAAAAAACACAGGATTGACCATTTTATATATGCTGATGACATCATGCTAGCTATCCCCATAACCACTAAAAACCATACATATGACTCTCTATCCAAATGCATGGCCGAGACCTCCTCCTGGATGGAAACGAACTACCTCAGCATAAATCTCAAAAAAACTGAGGCAATGTTTGTAACAAGATCTTCTATGACTGAGAACACTTACCCGGAAACAATCACAATCAACAAAACTTCAATACCCGTCAGAAAACAGGTAAAATACTTAGGGGTAATAATAGACCACACCCTATCCATGCTGCCACACATAAAACAAACAGTAAAAACCATTTTCTACAAACTCAAAACTATTCAGCACCTAAGGCCACTCCTTGAAACACAAGACTTTAGATCCGTAGTAAGTACACTGATCACCCCTCACTTCGACTATTGCAATAGTCTCCTAATAGGCCTCCCTCAAAAAAGCACATACCTTCTACAAAGAGCACAAAACATCTGTGCAAAAGTAATTGCTAAAGCCCGCCTAACAGACCACGTAACCCCAATACTGCTGGAACTCCACTGGCTTCCTATAAACAGCCGAATCAAATACAAAATTATCCTAACAACCTATAAACTCATAAACGACATAGCCCCCTCACACTTAACCACATTACTGCAATCTCCAACATCGACAAGGACCCTCAGACAAAACGCAGCCCACTCCCTCATCATACCTAAAGCCATCTGTAAAACCAAGAATACCACTAGCTCTAGAGCATTCTCATTCACTGCTCCTACACTCTGGAACGACCTCCCTATTGAACTTCGCACCATAAGAGACCTCATCCAATTCAGAAAAGAATTAAAGACCTACCTGTTCACTGAACACTTCGAAATCCCCTACTCCCCCAAAGCCAGCTCTACTACAAATGTGGGCACCCATGCACAAACTCCCTTAACCCCAACAATGTAACCATAAGCCTGTCCCCCCCACACACGCCCCAAAGATGACAAAAAATAAAAGGAACTAAATTCCAGCACCTACGCCAATTTCTACCCCATACACCACACACACTACACGATGTAAATATACTTTTGTACAAAGTTTGATATGTTTGCTTTAATACCTACAAAGATTTTGCTTTAATACCTTCAAGTTGTTTTTGTTACAATACCCACAAAGTTTATATTTACTGTTCAATGTAAATAGTTGATTTCTACTGTTCTATGTAAAATGTATACAAATTGTGTACAAGACTGTTAATCTGTTATATGTAAACCGCCCTTGATCTCTGGAAGGGGCGGTATAAAAGAAATAGTTAAATAAATAAATAAATAAATAAAATAAATAAATAAGCAGTGCCAGTAAGCTGAATGTAGGAAGGCAGACAGGGTTGCCCCACAGGTAGTGGTTATTTACATATGCCATGATGGGACAGGTGTAGCTGCTGTGAGAAATGCCAGAAGGTCTTACTACAACTACCACTGATCATTTCTATAGCGCTACAAGGCATATGCAGCGCTGCACATACACATATAAAAGATGAACCCTGCTCAGCAGAGCTTACAATCTAGTTGAGAGAGACAACACAGCAGTTGTGGACAGGATTCATCCAGGGAGAATGGTCAGGAAAGACAAAGGAGCTTAGACAGATCAGATCCAACAGTGGCAACGATGAGGTGAGTGCTCATCCTGGATTTGAGAGGGGCCAGAGACAAAGCATGATGTACAGACTCAGGTAGTTTATTCCAGGCATAAGGAGCAGCAAGGTGAAGGGAGCAACATCTGGATTTGGCAGTAGAAGAGAAGAACACAGATAGAAGCAATCTGACAGTTCATGGGAGGGGGGTTGTAGGGAGAGAGAAGAGGGGAATGGTTGTGCGGAGCAGCAGAATGAGTGCACTTGTAAGCCATGGTCTCAAAAATAGCATACATTTGTTGCACAGCAATATTATGCATCCTTTGGAGACCTGCAAGATTAATTCAGGGTTTTGTTCACTTGGTGAAGGTCCATCCCTAGCAGTTTAAGGCGTGTTTGTAAAGATGACCAGGGGATTAATCATTGGGGATTTTTATTTATTTATTTACATTCTCTTATATACCGCGCTATTCTGCATCAGTGCGGTTTACATTGAACAAAGTGAAATTACATTGAACAGGGCATTATAACTTAGAGAAAACTATTTTACAGGGAACATGGGCTATGGAGGGTTAAGTGGCTTGCCCAAGACCACAAGGAGCACCTGTGGGACTAGAAACCCCAGTCCTTCCGGCCCAAGGTTGCTGTCCTCTAGTGGGATTTGAACCTCTGACCTTCCGGCCTGTACCCCAACCATTAGGCCACTCCTCCACCCATGGTATGTGGCATTGGGATGGTTCCCGTGGTATGTGGCATTGGGATGGTTCCCAATGCCACATACCATTTGATGCAAGGTATGTCCTGACATACATGATCGGATTTACATGCTTGTATACCATATTGGAGTGCACTGGGCTTACCTAGCACTTTTCAGGGCATGAGGGGGACTGGTATATGGTCTAGGTTACAGCTGCTGTCATTTCTCATTGGTATTTATGTCTGGTGTGCATCAGCAAACTACTCTCTGTTATGAGCAGACCATTCTTAAGAGACAGCCAGAAAATAGAATCAGAAGAGCATGTACTCAGAACAGATTAATCATACCTCTTGATAAGCTAAAATTCAACCAAGCAACTTGCTCATGAGCCTTCTCTCTGTACGCCCCAGGCCTATGGGCAGCCTTCCTACAAAACGTAGAAGCATTGATGACCTCACAACACTTCCGAAAGGATATAAAGACTCTACTCTTTAGAGACCATTTTGATAAAAAGACATAGCATTAATGATATTTCTGTATTCCATTATTCCCAATTATGCATTCATATTCTCTCTTAGTCTCCCCATGCCCCTTCACACTTAACAATATCTCTGCTTAATCTCCAATGAGTGGAACAGGACCACTGACTTACCACATAGACCATTCTGCTATATATACACATTATCTGACCTTTTACGCCTTTCCAAAATTATTATTATGTATAATAAGTTAATTCCTTAATGGGTACATTATGTTATACCCTCCCTGACTGTTATTTAATTTGCGCTTCAATTGTTCACTGTATTTTAAAGTTGTTACATGTAAACCACATTGATCCTAGGAAATGTGGTATATAAAAAATGTTAAATAAATCTCATGCATATTCATTGTGGATATCATGAAACTCTGACTGGCTGAATATGTCCTGAAGATTGGGTTGACTACCACTTTACTAAAATGTGTAGACCTGGCAGCTCATCTCAAGGCCACAGGCTCTTAGAACCAACCACTCTACCGTCCTTGTTTTAGGCGGGTATTGAGTGTTCAGACACACATTTCCTGCTGCAATGCCCTCTGGATCCTAGGCCATGCTGTATTTTCTCTGCTGCTATTGATAGTAATCTTCTTGCTGTGGTCCATTGTGGCAACATAGGCAACTGTTGGCTAAATCTACATTTAAGGAGGTTACAACTGGTGTCTTTGCCACTTTCTACTAGGGGCTGATACGTGCGATGAAGGAGCTGGACTATGAGATAAGTCATGGACAATACGCTTTAATAGTGACTGCCACAGACCAGTGTCCTATCCTGTCCTGCCGCCTCACCTCCACCACAACGGTATGTAGAAGCTGCATAAACTTCTTAACATGTCCCTTAATGAAAGTGTTACCAGTCAATGCTGTTTGAACCACTATAGAATAGGAGCAATTATGCTATCTCATGTAGAGCAGCCATGTTCTTTTCATCCACTTTGAAATACACAACAAACATAAAAAACAGGTCTGAACATTCATGAGCCATAATATCGGTGAATAACTCCTTTCTCCAAGTTCAGTAGACTTGCTAGAACTCAGCACTGGAAAATCTCCAGGAATAGATTTTGCAACCAACTAAAATGCTACCAACTTCCTGGCACAAGTATGTGAACAATCTCAACTCCTACTTGGAGCTGATAATAGGTGGGTCAATTTTCAGTGGAACCCATAGTGATGAAAAGTCCACAACTGCTTTGCTTTGTCGATTCTGCACCACTACTCAGCTTATCATAAGGAAAGTATGTGCATTCTTTCCCTTTGAAAAATGGTCCTTGGAAAAAGTACCTGTCGAGATTTGCCTCTCCTTTTCGGGGATCCATTTTACTGTAAAGCAACGTGTTTAGTTTTGAAAATGCAAAACTCTATGCACGGTTGCCACCGTGCACATGCATATACATATATGTAGTCATGTGTAGGGTGAGCAATTTTCAAAAAGGTCTTTGTTGTTATTAAGTGCCATCAAGTCAATGTCAACTCCTAGCAACCCTGTAGATAGTTGTCCATAAAAAGCTCTTGAGCCTGGGTAAATTGGTATTTATCCAGAAAAAACGTTTGAAAATTCCCCTGATTTGGGGGCAATATTTAAAACAATATGGGTAGGGGCAGAATTGCACTGGCTCGTAAGTCCTGGGCTGAGTTAGGTTCAAGGCATTTTCAAAATGATAGTTGCCTGGCAGCAGGTCCAGATCACAGCTCGGCAGTGGCATCCCAGTGCCTATCAGAATTTGGTGCCAAAGGCAGTTCCCTATGCTGCCTTTTTCTGAATCCATGTCTACTCATCACCACTCACGCAAAGCAATTATTGCTTTCAGTCTTTGCTGTTCCACTACTCTTCTATCATACAGTTCTACTACCATTATATTTTCCATGTGTTTCAAGCACTGGTCCCCAGGTATAAACTCTCCCAAATACTGTTCGTATGGAGTATGACCTTTTGGATTTCCTAAAGAAATTAAAACTCATTTTATGATGGATTTTCCAAACAGCCACTAGATTTACCAAATTTTATTGTTAAAATTAAACTTTGATTGTTGTCTTAAATGTATGTTTGTATTGCTTGATGGTTATTGTACCCTGTTTAGTAAAAATGGGGTGTTTATAAATGAAAAATGGAATGAAATGAAATGTTGGTCCTGCCCTATGTCAATAATCTAATTCTTGACCTGGAAATTCTTCAATGTTCTGTTAAATTACAATATTTAGTGGATTGGAACGCAGGCCATCCCAACTTAATGGCATTTGTAAATAATATCTTCCACTATGACAGGCAGATACTACTGTAAAACAAGCAACTGTGTGAACTATTAGAGGCCTATTTACTAAGCTGCATTAAGTCTTAAATGCAGTTTTTAACCCTTTGAAGGCCTACTTTAAAATTTTAATCCACATTTTGCAGCCGGGTTAATTTTTGCATGTTTCAGGAAAATTGTACCCGTCTTATTCAATATGTTCTAATAGTGATGTTCCTTCTGCTATGGTCATGTATTATATACCATTTGATAGGAATATTTAGTCCGAATTTTGGATCCCGAGAGTTTTGGGCTTGGCCTGGAAAGAGTTAATTTTTGTTGATGGTGCAGCACTGCATGAACAGTTAATGCAGTATAAAAGAATGCATTAAGTCACGTACTAAATAGCGAATGTGGAAATTCCTAGTAGGGAACGTGGAATGGGTGGGACTGCACCTTATAAACGCAGGGGTCATTACTGCACATTAACAGTGCAGTAGATAAAATGGAAGTGTTAATTACAATTTCAGAATTATAGCTAACCGTATTCTGTTAGCAGATGTACTTGGTATTGTGCAGAGGTGATCAGAATTCCCCAAAGTGCTTGGAACACCCCTGTCAACATAACATTTTGCACTTAACACTCCTTACCTTTGACAGTTAGCACGTGTTAAGTGTAAATCTTTAGTGGATGTTAGTAAATAGGCATCTTAGTTAGTCATTTGTATTCTGTCAACATGGAAATACCGCCCAGCGGTAGCAGCTAACATGGACAAAATGCAGATATTGCAGGCACGTTTATGCAGTTTCTGCATTTCGCGCATTGTAGTCATGGGGAGGTGGGATCGGGTTGAGGAGTAGGTGCTCTGCTTTTTTGGCAGCCACCACGTAAAAATATTTTGCGTGATGGCTGCCAAAAGCAGCCCGATCTTGGCTGCAGATAACGCCACCTCAAGACATCATTGCTAGTTTTGAGGTTCAAACCTTTAAAATTGACATTGGAAGGGGGGATAATGCAATACAAGTTCCTTTGGTACCCTTTTCAGTGATGGTATGGGAAGATGGCTGAGCGGTCCCAATCTTAAGGAGTGATATTTTTGAGAGAGCATGGGTTGGGTGGGGGATGGAGGGTAGAAGGTGAGATGGAATGCTGTGTATCAGACTGTGTGAATGGAGGATGGTATGGTGAATGTGTTTTGGGTGTTTGTATGGTTTGAGTGGTATTAGGGAAGAACCAAAACAATGACAGTGGAGATTGCAAATGAGAAGTCAACCTCTGGATAAGAGCACAACCAGAGGCTGAGTTAGTTGTCTCTCGGCTTCCTGCGTACTGTAGTTTTGTAAAATGTTGCATGGATACTTATGGAAGCACGTTATAGTGGTGTGGTTGTTTGTATTGCTGATCTGTCAATACCATTATTCGGTAAATGGAACTGTGCTTCTGCTGTTGAATAAATAAAAAGTAAAAGTATAAGGTGGGAACTGAAGGATCAAAAATACAGTCAGAATATGGTTGATGCAACGAATGGTAAAGCAGCTTTAAAAATGCTCAGTGAAATCAAAATGTGGTCTGAGCAACCTGAGATTTCTGCTGAACTGATATGGCCTATTTCCATTCAGGAAACAGAGAGAACACAGGATTCTAATGTCAGAGGGTTCTGACATTAGAATCCTGTGTTGAGAGAACATGAAAATTGTGAGATGGGAGTTCATTGGTCATTATACTATCTGTGGCACAAATTTGAAAACATTGGATGAATTATTCAGAAGTTATTAGAGGGCAAGAGACACTGTGATCCTAAAAGACCAGTTTCCCTTTATGAAACTAGACTAATGATTTTGCTAATTGGCCATCAGTTTTCTTTTTATTCTCATAATGTTTCCAGGCAGACAATAACAATCGCTTTTTTCTCCACTCACCTTGTACGAATAGGTGCTGGTCCATGTGAATGACATAAATGACAACAGACCCACTTTTCCTCGTTCCTATGAGGGTCCCTTTGACCTCACAGAAGGACAGCCAGGCCCCAGGGTGTGGACGCTATTGGCCACGGATGGAGACTCAGGCCTGAATGGGCAGGTGGAATACAGCATTGTTTCTGGTGATCTGCTAGGTGAGTGGGTGTTTGGAGGTAGGGTGAGGAAAAAGAAAGGATTGAAGCTTAAGCAATAACAGGTTTCCTTGGAAATCCACAAATGCAATCCCACCTGTTATTCTTTCAGTATAAATGTCATATTTGCAAGCACTTTAAAAAAAAACCCAAACCTGAATCCTTTAAAGTCACTAAAACATCTGATGGAACACAAATATTATTGTTAATGAGCAGAAAAGTTTTTTCCTCTGTGGTAACTGGGAGGAGATGATGGGAATGCCACTAACTTTGCAGTTACTACGAAGTAATTTGGGCACTTGCCATGCAGTAACGGCAAAAGGTCCTCTTGGTGCATGCAAAATTGATCTAAGAGATGCTAATCTAGCGCATGCACATTCAATTTTCATGCATTAAAAAGTTCTAATGCAGATTAAATGTCATTTATTAAAACATGTGTGATCAAAAAAGTGCTGAAAAATCAGGGAAACGTCCCAAAAATCTGAAAACGAACCATCATTTTTTGCCTGTGCGCATCTTTAGAAAGTACATGTAAATGGTGCCCTACAAGGTGAAAAGTCAAGCACACCAAATATATGCAAAGTATTAGAAACTGTAACTAATGAAATGGTTACACAGCATTTGTGGTAAAATGGATTCATCCTAGTCTGAGTCTGAATCAAATATATCACATGA
Source organism: Ichthyophis bannanicus (assembly GCA_033557465.1). Classification (NCBI taxonomy): domain Eukaryota; kingdom Metazoa; phylum Chordata; class Amphibia; order Gymnophiona; family Ichthyophiidae; genus Ichthyophis; species Ichthyophis bannanicus. Next base: position 608,170,471 of record CM066034.1, read on the forward strand.
AATTAATTTATCTGAAGTTTTTTCAAATCAAGACAGATGTAATAGAGTACAGATGTGATTTTAGAAGCCTTAGTTGAGATTTACACATGTGTAAGCAGGCATGAGTAGAGGAGTAGCCTAGGGATTAGAGCAACAGCCTAATACCCAGGAGACTGAGGTTCAATTTCCACTGGCGCTCCTTGTGACCTTGGGCAAGTCACTTTACCCTCCCTTGCCTTGGAAGAAAAGGCCTGGCAATCTACTTCTAGTCATATCTTGCCAAGAAAACCCAGGAGCGCTGGGTCGCAAGGAGTCAGCACTGACTTGATGGCATGGATGTCCTTGGGGGTGCCGGGGAATGTACAGAGACCTGTCCTGAATAAACTCTGTATGTTCTTATTTTTATTATATATTTATTTTATTTATATTCTCTTATATACCGCGCTATTCTGCATCAGTGCGGTTTACATTGAATAAACTGAAATTACATTGAACAGGGCATTATAACTTGGAGATAACTATTTTACAGGGAACATGGGCTATGGAGGGTTAAGTGGCTTGCCCAAGACCACAAGGAGCACCTGTGGGACTAGAAACCCCCGACCTTCCGGCCTGAAGTACTTTGCCCCAACCACTAGGCCACTTCTCCACTCCAGCTGGCAGCTGACCACTCCTCCGCACTGCCCCCTTCTGCCCACATCCAGCGCTTCCCACACAAACACTGTGTACTTGCAGGGAGACAAGGCAGCAGAATATGCCTCAGGGGTTGTTCGCTGTTTGGGATCGGGATGCCCCCCCTAAGTGTATAAACTGGCTCCTCCCACTGCACGTGGCTATAAATCCACATGTGTTCCCACACTTCCATCTATGTATTTGAGAAACAACTTCAAGTTTAGTGAAGCCATTTATAAAATGCCATCGGAATTAAGGGCGTCCCATCCTCGACGTCTCATTTCCAATCCGCAATCTAAAGCATGCCTTCAGATTTGCAATTTGAAAAGTCATTTGCACAACTGGGTTCATTGGTAAGTTTACTGTCTTTGAAACTGGTTGGATAGTAGGAATCAAAGGGTAGTGCTTGTGGTGTAGTGCAGAAAATGACTTTTGCATTATGCCTAGCTCATTTGCGAAGGAAAGTGAAAGGCATCTAGCAATGGTTACAGGTAACACCAGAACTAGTGTTTTATTCTTCTTCTAGATCTTGAAAATACCAGAGACAGAAAGAAGGAAAATGATTTAAAATCAATGAGGAGAGATTGTAGGGGCACGCAATTCCAAAAGTTACTGTGTTGATGTATATAAATGAAAAATAATGACATTTTTAACAGAATTAGAGTATTTATGGTATTGAGAAGGACTAAAATGTGGACTTAGAAATCCAAGGTGACATAGGATAATAATGTATGTTTTTAGGAGAACCCTACAAACTACCTATTGCCTCTACTACTTCGTATTTCTAAAAACACTTATAAGAGAGAAGGCTCCTATTCAGCAGAGCTTACAATCTATTCAAGACAAAAATGCATGACAAGGATTTATGGGAGCAACCATTACGCATGTGTGCTTGATAACCTATTGAGCAAGGTTTAAAAACTGGCCAAGGATAAAATTGTTTTCTGAAAACATATCCTTCCCTGTAACAAAACCCTGAGCTCATTCACTGCCAGATCTGAGGGAACAGGAACAATGCATATTCAAGGCTAACCTGAATGAATTCCTAACCTATAGAAATGTATGAACAACAGAATCGGTCGAGAATGCTCCAAAGAATGATGAATAGCACGTGCAGCTATCTTTTTAGCTTAAATGCCATGTTAAATAGTGAAAGATTTGTTCCATTATTTATTGCTAGATTAATACATTAAACTAGGTATAGCTTCTCAGATTTAGTTTTGAATGATATGAGTTACTTTATTTCCTGTTGTTTTTATTATTGGTTTTTAATTTTGATACAAGCTAGCTGTATTATAGAGTGAACATTTTTAAAGGCCCTAATTGTTTTCACAGACTTTGAATTTCTTATATTTGAGATTCACATTTTGTGGATTGGTGTATTTGTAATAAGAGCCGGATGAGCCTCTAGGTATTTTTAATGATGTTATGAGATGTTCCACATTATGGGATTACTCTGTAATCAGAATCCTTTGGGCTCTTATGCATCTCTGTCTGCAGTCAGAACCATTGGATTCATACGTGTATGTTTTCATAAGGAAATGTTTCATAATTTCTAGAACTGTTCCCATTTGATGTAATTGCATATTTTTGAAAGCTGCTCCTCTCTTGGGAATCCTAATGGAAACCAAGCTATAAATTACAACAAAGAAATATAATAATAGATACATTAGCAGCAATACACAAAGTAGAAACGTTCATAATATCCCTCTGCTAGCTTCATCCCAGACTGTAGAACCTCTTGGCACACTTCCTCCTAAGTGTCATGTGCTTGCTGTGGGGTTGGGGACATCTTAGTCCACTGGACTCAGTACCTTATAAACCAAAGGGATGATGGTGCTGAGGAGGCAGAATTGGTGCTGCCAGCGGGTTCTTGATTTTCTGCTCCACCTAAGGTGAGATCAGCCAGGCATGCAATACCCCCTCTGCCTGCCATAGGTTCTCCACTGCAGCAGCCAAGCCATGTCTTAAGAAATATAATAATAGATAAATGGACTTGCCCGAAATTTCTCATGAGTGCATTTTTTACTGGGCCTAAAGCTTCATTTTAGCATTGTGTTTCAATGAGATTCTCTGAAAACAAATGTATGCAAAATCCATTCATCCAAAGCCCGACGGATAAACGACCATGAGAAGACCATCATGGTGATCCTAATATGAACCTCTGCTTTGTTGTCTTGCTATAGAATATGGTCCTCCTAATACCTGGGCTCCAGTAGCAAATAGTATGAATTATAGGTTCAATCTCCGGTTTAGTATGTGTGGTTGCTGACGCGTGCTAGTTTTGAGTAATTTTGGTTGTTCGCATGTTAACCTGTTTTAGGTGCCTTTGTATAGTTTTTTAAATGTGAAACATGGTGAAAGTGACACTTGGTCTAGGTTATGAAAATAATAATGGGGGTGCAGTAAATTGGCCTATCTTCACCCAGGACTGTTGCAAGGGTTGAAAAACAAGGGTGTCGGCCTTGGATGCAAAGCTGGGACAAAGCTTGCCACACCATCTTTTTGAGTCAGTCTGTGAGCCCGCAAACGTGCAATCCCGAAAGAGAAGGGAGAAACTGAGAGCAACCAGAGTGCAACTGAGAGACACTTGAATGACTGAAAAGGAATACAAGTCTATGAGAAACTGAGAAAGACAGACATAAAGGAAAAAGCAAAGGAGACATGTAGAATGGGTTTGGAGTACTTATACATAGCAACCACCTAAAGTGCCCATCCATGTGTATAAGTCATTGAAAATACAAGATTTATGCACACTGATGGTACATAACCTTATGCGGCTCCTTAAAAAATTACCTCCTAAATACGTACAGTTATATTTATATGTATTAATTTTGATTGTATGCACACCAATCTGACTTTACACACACAACAATGTATGTGTGCACTGAAACAAAACAGAAGATGCAAATGCATGTAAAGCAGCTCATTATTATGCCAAATAGCATAATTTGTATTAAACTTGGTAAGCTGTATTATTCATTGAAAGTTAAAAACGCCTCGAGAGATGATGATAACTTTCTCACAGAAACATCAGTCTCCTAACCTATAAGCTGATGTCCCTGGGGAGTAAGTTAAAGGTGCTGTCAGCGTTCAAGCAATTGCCCCTTAATGCCCATTCCCTTAAAAATTAGTGGAGCCACCCTAACCCTTCTGAAGTTTTCAAAGTCTGTAAGAAATGCAGGATGTTGCTAGCACCCCAAATCCCCCCCATCCCTGATCCCTTTATTTTAAGTATTCCTCTCTTAAACGACCCCTCCCCCATTCCTCCATCCTTTTGTAAGGAATATAAGGTGCCACTGTCCCCCCCCCCCCCATCCCTCCACTCTCATGCCACTCAGCATTTTCTGCATGATTCCTTTGGTCTAGTGGGGGGCAGGAGAGATCCCCAGTCTTAATCCAAAATGGTACCCTTCAAGCCGCACAATACTACCGCTAGAGGTTGGGCAGTAAAATAAGGGGGTTTACCTTATTTGGCTGTCCCCAAATAACTTCAGTGATCATGTAGTAAGTGTTGAGGGGGTGTGAAGAAGTTGGTGGGGGAACTTTAAAAACTAGAAAAACTGCAGATTATAGACAGGCTTTTAAGAGAAATGAAGAAGAAGGACAATTATGTGAACACTGTCACCACAAGCCTTCAAAAAATGGTAGACCAACTTGAGGCATGGTACCTTTGCATTTCTGTGGCCAGGACATGCAATATTCTCTGCTGCAGCAATTCAAGACAAAATTTACTATGAGATTTTACTAACGCGCCATATTGAGTTACCATGTGTTATTGAATCCTGCAGCAAATTGTTCTGTAGTGCAATAGCACACAGATGCACTATTTTACTGCAGGTTAATAAATAGGGGCCTTAGTTTTGAGGCTAGAAATTTTTCTTGCTCGAAATGAGATACAGGTAGTAATCATATTTCTCCATGTAGAAGCAGAATAAGTGCTCACATATGGGTGATGTCACCGACAGAACCCTCATAAGAACATAAGATATGCCGTACTGGGTCAGACCAAGGTCCATCAACCCCAGTATCTTGTTTCCAATAGTGGCCAATCTAGGTCATAAGTACATAGCAGTTTTCCCAAAAGACACAGATTCCACAATGCTTGTATTGGGGAAAGCAGTGATATCCCGAGTCCCTTTTAATAATGGTTTATGGACCTTTCCTCCAGGAACTTGTCCAAACCTTTTTTAAACCCAGCTACACTAACAGCCTTTACTACATCCTCCGGTAACAAATTCCAGAGTTTGATTACACTTTGAGTGAAAAAATATTTTCTCTTATTACTCTTAAATAGTTTACCCTGTAGCTTCATTGCATGTCCCCTAGTCTTTCTATATTCTGATGACAGAAATAATCGATCTACGTTTACCCGTTCCACTCCATTCATTAATTTATAGACCTCTATCATATCTCCCCTCAGCCGTCTCTTTTCCAGGTTAAAGAGCCCTAACCTTTCTGGCCTCTCTTCATAGGGTATCCTTCCATCCCCTGTACCATTTTGGTGGCTCTTCTCTGTACACAATATTCAAGATGCGGTCGCACCATGGAATGATACAGAGGCATTATAATATCCTTTGTTTTATTTTCCATTCCATTCCCTCAAAGCAGCCCCAACATGAAGACCTCTCATCCTCTTTAGTATCAGAGGGATCATTTCAGACTCTGCAGGGCCAGGACCAACCTGCTGATATTCCCTGTCAGATTCCAAAGGCATTGGCTGAATCTGCCATGGGCCCCACATGAGGATTGATTTGTAAGACTTAGGAGGTCATTGTGAACTGTGAATAGCAGGGGTGGATGTCCGGTTTGTTTGTCCAACCCCTGCTAATTGCAGGGAGTGAATGCTGAACACCAGGCATCCTGCACGTACATCAACATTCTCCAGGACCAAGCAGGAAGTCAGTCCTCACTTATGGGTGTCATCGACGCCGATGAAGCCCCAGCGGAGCATTTCCCCAGCTTTCCATGAAAGCCTTTGGGAATGCTGGCACGCATGCGCGGTTCCCTTCCCGCCTAAAGGTGCTATCGTACCTCAGTCTCTTTTTTTCCGTGAAGCCCATCGGACGTGTGTCCTTTTTTTCCCGGAAAAGAGACGTTTTTTCTTGGCGTTATTTCGCTTTTTTCCTCGGATTCGACGTCGGTTCCCCTCCCGCCGAGTTCGGTACACCGGTATCAAATCCCTTTTTTCCTTTTTCGGTTTTTGCCCTTAGTGGCTAGGCGCTCGCGCCAAATCTTTTTCTTTTTCCCTGGAAGGCCGGTCCTTTGACCTCGCGGGGACCCTTTTCTCTCCGATGGCTTCCAGTGGTTTTAAAAAGTGTGATTGGTGTAAAAAGATAATGTCTCTCACCGACACACACGACTGCTGCCTTCGGTGCCTTGGCGCGGACCACGATTCTAAAATGTGCGGGCCATGTGGAAAAATGTCTTCCAAGGCCCTCCGAAGTCGTCAGCAACAAAGTGAAAGGTTTTTCTCGGACTCAGCCTCTGCCCGGGCCCGGACCTCGTCTGAGGCCTCGACATCTCGGGATTCCGATCCCGAGAGGCGTCGGAGCTCCTCGGACAGGGGGTCCCCCGACCGGGAACGTAAGAGGAAGAAGAGGCTCGTGAGGGTGGCGTCGGAGGAGGTCCCTGAGCCCTCGAGGGCCAGGTCTAAGACCCCCGACCGTCGTCCCGGGCCCGTGGACCAGGAGAAGCCAACTAAAGTTCCTCGCATGGAGCCGGAGTCTGCTGGACACATAAGTCCTGTTGTCCTCGTGGACTCGCCTCCCCGAGTACCGACGTCGGGCCCGGCACCGCCGGGGCCCGAGTCGGGGGCTGCTGCGTCACCCGAGCTGAGTCTCAGGTTGACAGCCTTGGAGAGCAGAATGTCTGCCTTCATGGATCAGCAGCGGGCACTGATGTCCAGTCTGTCTGGCGCATCTGCCCCGACCACCGGGACATCGACTTCAAAGTCGACCCCGGAGACCGAGCCGATACTCGAGTCCCTTGCGGCTCGAAGTCGTCCTCGGTTGAGGTCTCCCTCGACCTCCCGTTCGGGACCGAGGGTATCGACACCAGTGCCACCGGCGTCGGGGCGGGTACCTAGAGGCCCCGCGGGGTCGGACCTCATAAGAACATAAGAACATAAGAACATAAGATATGCCATACTGGGTCAGACCAAGGTCCATCAAGCCCAGTATTCTGTTTCCAACAGTGGCCAATCTAGGTCATACGTACCTAGCAGTTTCCCCAAGGGACACAGGTTCCACAATGCTTGTATTGGTTCAAGCATTGATATCCTGGGTCCCTTCTTAATAATGGTTTATGGACCTTTCCTCCAGGAACTTGTCCAAACCTTTTTTAAACCCAGCTACACTAACAGCCTTTACTACATCCTCCGGTAACAAATTCCAGAGTTTGATTACACGTTGAGTGAAAAAATATTTTCTTTTATTAGTCTTAAATAGTTTACCCTGTAGCTTCATTGCATGTCCCCTAGTCTTTCTATATTCTGATAAGGTAAACAATCGATCTACGTTTACCCGTTCCACTCCGTTCATTAATTTATAGACTTCTATCATATCTCCCCTCAGCCGTCTCTTTTCCAGGTTAAAGAGCCCCAACCTTTTTAGCCTTTCTTCATAGGAGTAGCCTTCCATCCCCTTTACCATTTTGGTGGCTCTTCTCTGAACCTTTTCTAAAATTGCTATATCCTTTTTAAGATATGGCGACCAGAATTGCACACAATATTCAAGGTGCGGTCTCACCATGGAACGATATAGAGGCATTATAATATCTTTTGTTTTATTTTCCATTCCTTTCCTTATCATACCTAGCATTCTATTTGCTCTCTTGGCCGCCGCTGCACACTGGGCCGAGGGTTTTAACATGGTATCCACAAGGACGCCTAAATCTTTTTCTTGGGTGGTGGTTCCTAATGTGGAACCTTGCATCGTGTAACCATAGTTTGGGTTGTTCTTCCCTAGGTGCATAACCTTGCACTTCTCCACATTAAATTTCATCTGCCATTTTGATGCCCAGTCTTCCAATTTATCAAGATCCTCTTGCAATTTTCCACAATCCTCCTGGGTTTTAACAACTTTAAATAGTTTTGTGTCATCAGCAAATTTGATAACCTCACTCGTTATTCCACTTTCCAGGTCATTTATGAATATGTCAAAAAGCAGCGGACCCAGCACAGATCCCTGGGGTACACCACTATTCACCTTTCTCCATTGGGAAAATTGGCCATTTAGCCCTACCCTCTGCTTTCTATCTTTTAACCAGTTCCTGATCCACAGTAGTACACTGCCTCCTATCCCATGACTCTTTAGTTTTGCCAAAAGTCTCTCATGAGGGACCTTGTCAAAGGCTTTCTGAAAGTCCAGATACACAATATCAACCGACTCACCTTTGTCCACCTGTTTATTCACTCCTTCAAAAAAACATAACAGATTAGTAAGACAAGATCTTCCTTGTCTAAAGCCATGTTGGCTGTCTCCCATTAGGTCATGACTATCTATATGCTGAGTAATTTTATTCTTTATGATGGTTTCTACCATTTTTCCCGGTAATGATGTCAGGCTGACCGGTCTGTAGTTTCCCGGATCACCCCTCGAACCCTTTTTAAAAATTGGTGTTACATTGGCGATCCTCCAATCCTCAGGTATTAGAGATGATTTTAATGATAGTTCACAGATTACTGATAGCAGGTCTGCAATCTCAAATTTCAGTTCTTTCAACACCCTTGGATGTATACCATCCGGCCCAGGTGATTTGCTACTCTTCAGTTTATCTAATAGTTGTAAGACATCTTCCCGATGTATCGATATTTCCTTCAATTCTTCCACACCTTTAAATACCACCTCGACTCGACATCGGACGAGTCTGCTTGGGAGACCGAAGACGAGGAGTCTCCTGACACCTTCAAGACTCGGTGTGTCCCTTCGGACTCACCAGAGTCTGAGCCCCTGAGTAGATCCCCTCCGGAGGATACTAGGTTCTCGGAGTTTGTCCACGATATGGCCGCTGCCCTGGCTATCTCGGCTGACCCCGAGGAGGAGCCTCGAGCCGAAGAGTTCGATGCTCTGCAGTATGACTCTCCTCCGAAGGAGGCCTTTACTGTCCCGGTTCCTCCGATGCTGGAACGGCTCCTCTTCCAGATGTGGGAGGCACCGGCCTCGGCGCCGGTTTTGAGCAAGCGAGTCGATTCCATCTATCGGCTCCGAAAGAGTCCTGGCTTCCAGAAAGCACAGCTACCACACCATTCCATGGTTGTGGAATCGGCCATGCATCGTCTGAAGAGTCAGAAGATGCACTCCGCGGTGCCTCCTGGAAGGGAAACCCGAAGCCTTGATGGCGTCGGTAGAAATTGCTTTCAGGGCTCTATGCTTGCTTGCCGTGTCCAGACTTACCAGCTGTACATGGGCATGTATTTACGAGACCTGGCCAAGGAGTTGGCCGGATTCTCTGCTGGTCTCTCCGGGGAACCCTTGCAGAGTTTTAAGTCCTTGTCTTCGAGGATCCGGGAATGCTCTAAGTTCATGTCCCACGCCGCCTACGATGGCTTCAAGGCTTCGGCCCGAGTAGCGGCAGCTGGCATCGCGGCCCGACGCCAGGCATGGCTGCAGTCATCGGACCTCAAGCCATGGGTTCAGGACAAGTTGGTCGATGTCCCTTGCTGAGGTGAAGACCTTTTTGGCAAGCCTGTGGCCGAGAAGGCCGCTCAGCTCGAGACAGAGCACCTCACGAGGACAAGGCTGTCGAGGAAGACCTCTGCCCCTTCTCATAAGAAGAAGGGCTCGGGTAAAAAGTCCTTTTACCCGAGGAAGGGCACTGCCTACAAACAGTACCCACAATATCCGGCTGCCCAAGCTGCCCCCCAGGGTCAGCAAGCCAAGGGCCAGGGTACTGGGCCCCGTAGGCAGAGGACCCCCAAGCCTGCAGCCCCTGCTCCCACTCAGCAGGGTGGGGGTTTTTGACTCCTTGAGTATAGCCATACCTCCCTTGCAGACCCAGCCCTGCACAGGAGGCCGCCTAGCCTTGTTCGCCCACAAGTGGCCCTTGATAACCCAAGACAGTTGGGTGCTGGACATAGTCCATCGAGGCTATGCCCTGCACTTTCACCAACTGCCTCCGCCACACTTCCCAGGGGAACCTTTTTCCGGCCTCCCCTGCATACAGCCCTTCTCCTCCAGGAGCTAAAAGGTCTGTTGCTGGACAAGGCGGTGGAGCCTGTGCCTCCCCACTTCCAAGGTCACGGGTTTTACTCCAGGTATTTCCTGGTGCCAAAAAGAACCGGTGGTCTTCGACCCATTTTGGATCTCAGAAACCTGATCAAGTTTCCAGTGAAAGAGAAGTTCAAGATGCTTACTCTTGGAACACTTCTGCCCTACCTCCAGCAGGGAGATTGGCTATGCTCTTTAGATCTAAAGGATGCGTACACTCACATCCTTATTCATCCAGACCACAGAAAGTACCTCAGGTTCATTGTGGGAGGAAACCATTATCAGTACAGAGTACTGCCTTTTGGACTGACCTCCGCTCCCAGGGTGCCTGGCAGTGGTGGCAGCCTACCTGAGAAATCAGGGCATCTTTGTGTTTCCTTACCTAGACGACTGGCTCATCAGAGGCCAGACTTCCCTAGAAGTTCAATAGGCCACCAACAGGACCATAGAACTGCTCCAAAAGGTGGACTTTGTCATCAACTTCGCAAAGTCCACTTTTCTCCCCTCCCAGAACTTGGAGTTCATAGGAGCAAGGTTGGATTCTCAGCTGGCAAGAGCATTCTTACCGGTGGACCGAGCACAAAGGCTCATGGACCTCACCAGCAAGTTTCTGCACAGGTCCCTGGTCTCCGCCAGACTCTGTCTCAGGCTTCTGGGCAACATGGCGTCGACAGTACAGGTGACCCCCAATGCCAGGCTCAATATGAGACCTGCCCAGTCGTGCCTTCGGACTCAGTGGTCACAAGCCTCAGGCAGTCTCAGAGACAGGATCAGAGTGTCCCACCGTTTCCTGGCATCCCTCAACTGGTGGTTACACCCCCCCAATCTGCTGGTGGGGGTGCCCTTTCAGATCCCACCTCATACAGTGGTACTGACCACCGATGCCTCTCTGCAGGGTTGGGGAGCACACTGCCTAGACAACTGCACCCAGGGCCTGTGGTCTCATTGGGAGGCGTCCCAGCAGATCAATCTACTGGAACTCAGAGCTATCCGCTTGGCCCTCAAGGCCTTTACTGCTTCCCTGGCACAACAGTCTGTCTTGATCCAGACAGACAACCAGGTAGCCATGTTCTATGTAAACAAACAGGGCGGAACTGGTTCCCAGCCCCTTTGCCAGGAGGCCCAGGACCTCTGTTCTTTTGCCCTGAAGCACAACATGCTCCTCAAAGCAGTCTATCTTCCAGGCCAGGAGAATTCCCTGGCCGACAGATTGAGCAGGATTCTGCAACCACACGAGTGGCAGCTACATCCTTTAGTGGTTCAAAAGATTTTCTTGAAATGGGGGCTTCCCTCCATAGACCTGTTTGCCAGTCCACTAAACAACCAGCTGCCAAGGTTCTGCTCCAGGCAACCACATCCTCTGAGAATAGCAGCAGATGCTTTTCTGATTCCCTGGACTCAGGGCTTACTCTATGCATTTCCTCCCACCCCTCTGGTGGCCCGAACACTGTTCAAGATTCTCCGAGACAGGGCCTCAGTCCTCCTGGTAGCTCCCAGGTGGCCAAGGCAGCCTTGGTTCCCCCTCCTGCTTCAACTGGCAGTGGATCTGCCTCTGCCTCTGGGATTGCAACCCGACCTTCTCTCTCAGAATCAGGGCTCCTTGCTGCATCCCAATCTCAAAGCTCTCAATCTGATGGCATGGAGGCTGCAAGGGTAGTGTTGGCTCCCTGGGGCCTGCCTCCCGAGGTTGAGGAAGTTCTCCTAGCCTCCAGGAAACAATTCACGTACCTATTCTCTCAAGTGGAAAAGGTTCTCTGTGTGGTATCAGCTACGTGCTGAGGATCCTTTCTCCTGTACTGTGTCAGTAGTGCTTCAGTACCTGCTGCACTTGTCCAATCAGGGTCTCAAGTCCAACTCTGTTCGGGTCCACCTCTCTGCTTTAGCAGCTCACCACTCCCTAGTTGAGGGCCATTCCTTGTCTGTGCACCCTTTGGTGTCTAGGTTTCTCAGAGGCTTGCTTCTTCTCAAACCTCCCATACGTCCTCCTGCTCCTGAGTGGGAGCTTAATGTGGTCTTGCAGCAGCTGACTCGCCCACCTTTTGAGCCTATGGCTACTTGCCCTCTACGCTTCCTTTCCTGGAAGACTCTTTCTGATAGCCCTTACTTCGGCTAGGCGAGTGAGTGAGCTTCAGGCCTTGGTCTGTGATAGACCTTACACCAGGTTCTATAAAAACAGGGTGGTCCTCAGGACTCACCCTAAGTTCCTTCCTAAGGTTGTCTCCTCTTTCCACCTCAACCAGGAGGTGGTTCTTCCTATTTTCTTCCCTAGGCCTCATGCAAGTCAGGCTGAAACAGTTCTCCATACCTTGGACTGTAGGAGGGCCTTATCCTTCTACCTTGAACGTACGCAAGGTCACAGGAAGGCTTCTCAGCTAATAACTTGGGGAGGCCTGTGTCCAAGCTTACCTTGTCCATCTGGGTGGCTAACTGTATCACCTGGGCTTACAAGGCAGCTGACCTTCCTTTGCAGGGTAGGGTCACGGCCCACCGTGTGAGGGCCATGGCTGCATCAGTGGCTCACCTCCGCTCTGTTCCATTGCAAGACATCTGCAGGGCTGCTACTTGGTCTTCAAGCCAGACTTTTGCAGCCCACTACTGTCTGGAGAGGGAGTCCCGTAGGGACAGTGCTTTTGGCCAAGCAGTACTCCGGAATCTCTTTGAGGTCTAGGCAACTCCTGCCCTCCTGCCCTCTGGTTGGGTTACCTGTGGAGGGTGTGTCCTTGCAAAGCCTTTACTGTGTTGCTGAGACTAGAGGGAGTTCTCTTGTTCAGCCTGGGTTCCTGGTAGCCCAGAGCTGGGGAGTCACCCATAAGTGAGGACTGACTTCCTGCTTGGTCCTGGAGAAAGAGTAGTTACTCACCTGTAACAGGTGTTCTCCAGGAGCAGCAAGAATCAGTCCTCACTACCCTCCCTCCTCCCCTTGGAGTTGCAGTTGTACATAGTTTAATTTTTACATTTTTGTTTGCTGTTCTTAGCTATGTCATTTGACTGAGGTAAGATGGCACCTTTAGGCGGGAAGGGAACCGCGCATGCGTGCCAGCATTCCCAAAGGCTTTCATGGAAAGCTGGGGAAATGCTCCGCTGGGGCTTCATCGGCGTCAATGACACCCATAAGTGAGGACTGATTCCTGCTGCTCCTGGAGAACACCTGTTACAGGTGAGTAACTACTCTTTGTGCAGGGAGCTCTGGATGGGTTCAGGAGGGGGAGGGCCAGAGGAGGAGCGAGGGCAGGTTGGAGGCAGGATCCTGCAACTGGACATACAGGGCCGATTGTGGTCGCGGCCCTGTATGTCCGGAGTTTCCTTCTTAGATGTGGGACTTATTCCACCTCGGAAGTGGAATCAGTCCCCCTGACATTAGAGGACAGTGCAGCAGGGCCAGCACCGACCAGGTGAGTGGTGCAGGGGGAGCCCTGCCGCCTGATTCCGGCTATGACAGGCCCATTCGGGGGCCAGACAGCGGGGAATGTGTAGCTGACCATGCTTTTCGCTGATTGGGGCTCCTGCATGGCATCCCAGTGCCATGGTGATGGGATGCCATGGCACCATGCAGGAGCCTTAGGTTGGTTGTATGGGGAACAGGCCAGATGTGCAGCGGCACAGAATTGGGGCATATCCTGCACATCTAGGCCCATTACACCCGATTCTGAACCCACAAAAACATATAGGACCCACGGGTTCAGAATCGGGTGCCAATCCAGCCTGTCCAGATTTTGGACGTCCGGACAGGCCCCAATAGTAATTGAGCCCTTAGAGGATAGGGTGATGATTTCCTTTGCATTTGCAAAGCTACTGCTTCAACAGCACATCGGCACATCAAATCCATCCTAGAAACTCATTTCCTGCCTGGGGGAGAGGAATCGACATAGAGACCTCAAAGAGCCTCCACACTGTTTCCCGTCCAAACAGTATCGCTCTCCAGTGAATCGAGAGGTGATATCTCTGTGCCACACCAGAAGTCATTGGTGCATCAATGCTTCCAGAAGAGATCTGCCTCCCCCCGTGAGGTGGAAGTTGACCCAGGCAAAGGGTTAGATGTCTTTCGAGTACCCCTCTGAGTCTGCATCAGACTGCTCCTGGGAATTTGAGTTTGATTCCGAATACTTCTCAGAATTCTCCAGTTACCCTTAGATCCCACTCCTCCTCATCAAAGCTGCATCCTCGCCTGAAGTTCTATTCGTCCATGATTTTGTCAGGGAAAGTGACAACTCCATCACATTTTTTGTTGAAGATGGAGCGAGGAGCCGATGGCCAAAGAGCTGGATGTCCTCCAATATCCTGTTGCACCTAAGGAGGTAGTGACAGTGCCGATGCATTTCATTCTTCAGAGGTTGCAGATGAAAATGTGGGAAACCCCCACCTCTCACTGCTTCCAATCAGCAAGAAGGTTGACACTTTATATAGCTTACAAAAAGCTCCCTGATTCGAGAAGTTACAACTGGTGCACCATTCCATGGTCATTGAGTCCATTCTCAGAAGAGCCAAGAGTTCCAAGTCTGACTTTTTGGTGCTCCAATGAGGGAGACAGGTACATTGGATTATTTTGGGAGAAAGTTTCTTCAGAATACTATGTTCTGGTCCCATGCAGCATTCTACCAACTTTTCATGGGCAGGTATTTATGGAACATCATGTGCAATCTGGATGAGTTTCTGACTTTCTCCCTCCAGAGAAGGGAGACCCATTCCATGGTGACACAATGAAAGGAGTGTGGAAAATATATTGTCCAAGTTGCATATGATATTTTTGATATGGCATCGAGAGCCTCATCCATGAGTATTGGTGCCCATAGAATCTCATGGCTCCGGGCCTCAGGCTTTTACCATCCAGTGTGCAGGAGCAATTTGCTGACATGTTGTGCCATGGAGAGAATCTCTTTGGAGACAGGGTTCAAGAAGCTGCAACCATGATCAAGCAGCATACTGACTCCTTGTGGATCCTCTCTAGCCCACTTCTGACCTGGCCTCTAGGAGGTTCCACAGCAGAGTGCAACAGTGATCCTATTATTCTCTCTCCCACTCCTCACAATCTAGGCAGCTTTTCACTCCCATCCTAATAGCTGAAGGTTCAGAAGACCCAACCAGCATCCAAGCCAAAAACAAGGGTGAGATTTTGACTGGTTCCTAGAGAACATAGCCTCTACCCCAGTCCTGCTACCAGAAAATCTTCCAGTTAGGAAGAGGCTCATGCTCTTTGTAGGTTGTTGGCCTCTTATAACCGATGTTCCCGCTAAGGTGAGTCCTTTGCCGACATTCCTGCTGGGGGGGAGGGGGGAGGTACAAAGCAATCATGCTTAGGATCGTACAGCATCATCAGACCTTTGGATTCTCAAAATAGTCCAGGAGGGATATAGATTGCAACTATTTGATCTTTCAGCATCAGGACCCACTTCTTTAGGAACTTTCTAACCTTCAGGCCCAAATGCAGTCAAATCCCTTCTACCAGAGCAGAAAGGGCTGGAATTATAGTTGAGGTATTTTCAGGTGCCAAAGAAAACAGGGAATGCCATCCCATTCTTGACCTGAGGGATATGAACAAATATCTAGTCTGAGAAAAGTTCAGAGTGGTTTCCCTGCGCATCTTGCTCCCTTTTCTTCAAAAAGGGGATTGGCTATGCTTTCTGGACCTAAAGAATGCCTACATCCATATACTGATACATCCCTGTCACAAGAAGTATCTGTGATTTGTCATAGGGAGACACCATGTCTAATACCATGTACTGACCTTTGACCTCGCATCCACTCCTTGCATGTTCACAAAATGCCTTGCAGTTGTTGCAGCTTTTCTACGCAACCAGGGCATGCAGATGTTTACCTACTTGGAAGATTGGCTGATCAAGAGTGCCAATCGGGAAGTTGTTCAAGATTCCATATGTCTTACCATCCAGGTGCTGGAACTATTAGAGTTTATCATCAATTATCCCAAATCAAACATCAGCCCATCATAGCAACTGGAATTCCTTTGAGCTCTGCTAGACACGACTCAGGCAAAAGCCTTCCTTTCACAAAACATACTCACCTGGTTGGAATGATAGTGGAGGAAGCACAGCAGTCAGTTGACATCAGCATGAACCATGTTGAGAAAGTTGGGCCACATGGCTTCGATGGTTCATGTAACTCCCTTAGCACTTCGCAAAATGAGATTCTCTTGGTGGATT
Source organism: Ichthyophis bannanicus (assembly GCA_033557465.1). NCBI lineage: Eukaryota > Metazoa > Chordata > Amphibia > Gymnophiona > Ichthyophiidae > Ichthyophis > Ichthyophis bannanicus. The sequence continues at coordinate 608,186,486 of CM066034.1, forward strand.
CCAGGCGCGCACATGGACACAATCTACTCACAGGCTCAGAATCGTCATTTCTCTTCTCTTCTCTTCTCTGGGACTTCTCTGGGACTGTCCTGATGGATGGATTATTCCATTCTGGCCAAAGGTCTCACTTTTCAAACTCCTCCCTATCAAAAGTTGCTAATGACAGACATGTCCAGTCTAGGCAGGAAGGCTCATGTAGATGGATTTCATGCCCAGGGATTCTGGACAATTCAGAAAAGTCATCCTCAGATAAATTTCCTGGAGCTGTTTGGAACTGAACTCCTGACACATCAGCAAATTTGGCCAATCTGTTTATTAGAATCTCTCCAGGGATTAGAAACCAACTCCAAACACCTAGGCCCTTTTCTTTGTGTTCCATGTTGCCTTGTTGTTCCTCTCTGTTGCCTAATAGCTTTTTAAACTGTTCTGTTTCTTTGGTGACTGCTAGTTGCGATACTTTGTTGCCCTTTATAATTTGTTTACAAGGCAGTTAGTAGCTAAGGAATCCCATATGTGAGCACTTATCCTGTTTGTCCACAAAGAAAATATTTAATCACAAGTGTTCTCCTTGGACAACAGGATAAGTCCTCACAAACCTCCCTTGGAGTTGCATTCTGGCCTAACTGGTAACCAGACTGAGATGAGGTGCAGCGACAACAGGTGGGAATTAACGCACATGCACTGAGGAACCAATCCAAAAACTTCTAGAAGGAGCTGAGAGAGGTTCCCATGCAAGGCTCACCCATATGGTTCCCATGCATGTGAGCCTTGCATGGGAACCATGTTCCCTGTAAAATAGTTATCTCCAAGTTATAATGCCCTGTTCAATGTAAACCGCCTTGATATCATGAAAGACAGTATATAAGAAATGTTAAATAAATAAATAAATAAATATGTGAGAACTTATCCTGCTGTCCATGGAGAACACCTGCTACAGGTGAGTAGCTTTGTTTTTCAGGTATTGTGATTACAGCAGTTTTATAAGGATGTTAAATTTTCCATCAGGCAAGTCTCATATACTAAGATTTGCCAAATAATCATAAAGGACCCATACTTTCAGAACAAATAATCACAATATCTTTTACTACTATTATTTCATTGTTAGCAAAGATACAGTGATACGTCAAGTGACGCACGCGCCTAACTGTAGGTTCCTCCAAATAGGAATAAAAGCGCATATTAAAAAGTGTCAAAGTTTTGACTCAGAAACAGTCTGGGAAACTGCTACCAAACTGGGTTCAGCAAACAATACCTTAGGGGCATGTTTACTAAACACCGTTGCTGTGCGGGTTCCCGTTAGTGTGCTGGTGCCATATAAGGAGTGGGCGGGCCAGGCAGAAAAAAGCAAAAAACTGGACCGTACGTGTGTGCGTCGCACTAATGTGCGGGGCCCACATTAGCGCGTGGGAAGGCTAAGTGGGGCGCTGCTGCAAAACCAAACAACAGAGCTGTAGTACAACAGTGAAGACACCGACCAATGGTGCAGGGGCCAGGGGTTCAAACCCCCATCGCACTCAACAAAAAAGACCAGCTGAGGCACCAACATTTATGGGCAAAAGTGGTTAGGAGGCATATTAATTTTGGGCAGCAGAAGGCGGCGCACTGTTATTTTTATTACGGCATGAGGCGGCGCACTGTTTAGTGTGGGCGGCAGATGGCGGCGCATTGTTAAGTTTGGGCGGCAGAAGGCGGTGCGCTGATAAATGTGGGCAACAGAAGGCGGCGAGCCGGTGGGCAGAAGGTGGCACGCTGATGTGTGAGGGGGCAGTCCAATAGTGGGAGGGATAAGTGGCGCGCTGATGTGCAAATAACAGGAGCGGAGCCATAGCACAATGGTTAAGACACTGACCACTCGTGCAGGGATCATGGGTTCAATTCCCCACAGTGCCCATTGAAGACAGCTGGCTGAGGCATTATTTTAGGGGCATTTCCATGTTGTGCGGCATAAGGCGGCGCGCTGTTAATTTAGTGCGCCACAAGATGGCGCGCTGATGGCTACAAGGCTGCGCGCGGATGCACAAACACAGGAACAGAGCCACAGCACAATGGTTAAGACACTGACCAATGGTGCAGGGGCCAGGGGTTCAACCCCTCACAGTGCCCAGTGAACAAGGCTGGCTGGGGCAGTATGTATCATGGTGAGGAGTGCTGTAGGAGGCCTTCCATTTATATTTTATTTCCCACCACTAGTAAACCCGCTCTCACAGTGTGTTAACATACGGATGCCCATAAGGCACATGTTACAGTGCACTGTCCGCCAAGGCACCCTAGAATGTCCCCTATAGGGCACCATGTATGTTGCGACACAGGATAATGTATAGTGCACCCTATATGGATGGCAACCATAAGGTGGCCTATAGGGCGCCCTATAAAGCACCCTCAGAGGCACCTAATGGGTGGAGTAGCCTAGTGGTTGGGGCAAGGTACTTCAGGCCGGAAGGTCGGGGGTTCAAATCCCACTAGAGGACAGCAACCTTGGGCCGGAAGGACTGGGGTTTCTAGTCCCACAGATGCTCCTTGTGGTCTTGGGCAAGCCACTTAACCCTCCATTGCCCATGTTCCCTGTAAGTATTAGTGTATGTGTCTCATATCCCTGCATGTTAAATGTATCCCCCAATTGTGTTGTGACCGCTTTGATTGAAGGATAAGGCGGTATACAAAACTGTCTAAATAAATAAATAGTAAGCTGTGTGTGGTTTTGCCGGCATAGACATATGTACAGTAAATAAAAATAAAGCTGTGGACAGCCCTATCAAAGGGCCCCACTATGGGTTTGAACCCATGACCTCTGGCTGTACAGGGAGTGATGTAACCATTGGGCTACAGCTCTATAGCTGATAGCAAGCCCCTGGCTGGCTGCAGAGAGCCTGCACGTCACCCCACAGACAGTCTGCTGTTGTAGACAGGATAAGGTTAGGCCACCCGTACCCATGATGCACTGCACATGCAAATCAGCTGTCCACAGATGCACACAAGATGGGGAATGCACCCCAACAGCTACCCGGCCTGGTAGGGGGAATTGTCCATGTGCACCCACACAGCACCTCGGCCTGGTAGGGGGTCCTGAGCGGGTTGACTACCAGCAAAGAGTAGCTACACACCGTCACATTGTGCGGGTACTGTGCTCACCCTGAGGGTGTGATGTGGCGGCCAGGACCAGGTCCACAACACCAGCCATGGCTGGATGAGGCCATGACAGAGCTCCAAAACAGTCCTAACCTGTGAGATAGGAAGGTGCTGCAGAAACATGTTGGATATCTCTGTCTGTCTCAGTTAGTGGAAACCCCCATGGGACCCCCCCCCCCCCAGGTGGCAAACAGGGCCCCCCACCAACAGATCCCCATCCCACCCCCCACGGCAGCAGAGTGGACCATCAAACCCCAGTCCTGCTGGGGAACAGACACCCTACAGGGCAGTCCAAGCAGCTCCACACACATCCATAACACAATATCAGACAGACTTTAGGCCTGGATATCCAAAGATGCACCCCAGCACTATCAGATATTCACCTGCAGCAAGCCATCAGCCGCTGCACCCTGCAAGGCACTCCATCAAGACACATACCAGCTGTGAACAGTCTACTGGTTAGCCCTGATGGAAATGCATGCACCCAAAACTGGGGTGGCAGCACACACAAGCAGAGAGTTCTGTGAGGAGACCCCAACAGGAAACCCATATATATCACAAGAGAGAAACACAATACAGCACTATGGGGGTGCCTAGCCATGCTGTCATCACTGCACACTCAGGGTGAGAGTGCTCCCCCAGCAGCACATACAGAGGTCACCCTGTCTGTGTAGGTGGTGGCCTGGCACTACAATGTCACAGCCAGTGCCCTATGCCCTGTGCAGATGCATCCTGGCCAGCCCACCATGTCTGACCTATACCCATGGTACCTTGCTGCTCATTATGCACATTGGCAGGCCAATACTGGCAGTAGTGCTGGCAGTGTGGGTTGGGGAAGGTGTTTGCAGCCAACACACACTGTATAGACAGACACACACTCCCACACCTATGCCAGCATTGTGCTACTATTGAGGGGGTGATTAGCCTTGGCCACCACACTGGTCCTGGGCACGGCACAGGCATGGATATGGTACGCAGTACTGCTGGGGGTCACTCCCCAGGGTGGTGAACACCATCAGAGGCCAGGCCTGGAGCACGCACCGCAGACACCAAACAGATTGTTCGGATGGGGTCAACTAGCAGTATGTGCGTAACGTAGGGATATCTATCAGCCTGTACTCTTAGCAAACGTTTCAGAGCTGTGTACCTCAGGTGTAGGGTGACATTGCTAAGGTATGCAGGTGCTGGTATTGGGAGATGCACGCAGGGTCCAATGTTCTGCCTCTACAGGAGACATTGGCCAATGGGGCCTGTGGGTGTGGGTGTGTCTGCCCCTGTTGGCTGCTGCTTTACGGCAGCGCTTCCCCACTCCAGCCCAGTTTTGCATCACACTGTTCGGGTCTTCCTGCTGTCCCTCATGAATATGCATGAGCTACATCTACATACCGTGCATAGATATACAGCACAGGCATTTGTATGAGTGGCAGCATGGAACCTGACTGGTGTGTGGCCCACCAGGACTGCATTTGGGGGATTCTGCTGTAGGTTCTGCCCCTGTTCATGGTGTCTGTGCTCAGTGGGGTAAAAGATAGATGTATTACCATTGCATATGTCCTCGTCACGAAAGGTGTGTCCTTACTGTCACTGTTTATTTGTGGGGAAAATATGTGGGCAGGATTGCTGGTAGCCCCAGCTGGTCTTTGACCCTGTGACCTTCTGTTCTTGCATGCATTGTCTGTGTGCACTGCACCACCGTGTAGCCACAGCTTGGCTGAATTCCCTGGATAGTCCATGACTGTGGATCCGGCAGGGCCTGTCTGTTGCTGTGGACTGTGCCAGCCTGCACATGGCTAGGCCTCTGTCTTCTGTCGCTAGCAGCCACTGCCCCCTGCACCACATGTACTCGTCCGCCAACAAGCTGGCATGAGCTTCTCCCATAAAAGGCAGGTGACCTGATTGGAATGTGGCAGTACGGGACTGCATTTGGGGTACTTGGCTGTGGGTAATGCCCATTGTTGTGGTGTGTGTGCGTTGTTGGGTAAAATATGGGTGTTTTCCCCATGCTTATGTCCCCTGCAATACAGGGGTGTCTGGGCAACAGTGATATTAATGGGCAACCATAGCAAACACTCCCAGGAAAGCTCCACAAAAGGAAATGTTTTTTGGAAGAGTCTCCGCTCCGTAAACCCTTCCAAAATTCATTTCTTTTTTCTGGAGCTTTGCTGGGTGTGTTTTCTGTATTTGCCCATCACTATAACTGTTCCCCAGCTGAATTACTATTTTTAATAGTTCTGTTGTGGTCATTTTCTATTTTTATTTGCACTTTTGTGCTGTGCACATGTATCACACTGCTCACGTTTTGCTGGTTTCCTCGGTTTTCCTGTACATTGCTGACGGAAATGGTTTCTCTTCCCTTTAAATGCTTTCTACCGCGAGGGTTTCCCTCGCGGTAGTTTTTACATGCAAATTCGGGCCCGATACTGTGCGGGGAGCCTCTCCCCTCCCACTCTCCACCCATTGACCCCGTCCCTCCGCCCCTCCGGAGCCTTCCTCCGCCCTCCTTTAGCCATTCCACGCCTCTATCGGACATTTGCGGGCCCGCACTTGTACGGGGCCCGTTAGTGTGCCGCGCACCTTTGCGGGGGTGACACGCACGTGTGCGGGGCATTTAAACGCGTTTATTAGCGTTTCAGTGCCGCGTTTCCATGCGCTATTTTGAGGCGCGCACATTTCCGGTTTTTAGTAAACATCCCCCTTAGTCTTTGAATTTAATGTAAGACTTCTTGAAGAATCTTTTCATCAACTTTTGGTTGCCTCAATCCTCCTAGTAGTATGTATTATCTAGAAGACTTTCTTTATTATGCAGAGTTGCAGAGATGTCACTTAAAGGACAGGGCTGTCCTCATTTCTTCTAAAAGGGAGATTAGAAGTACAGTGCTCGCATGCCCAATCACTTTGCTGGGGGCATCCCTGAACCTGGGACCAGCCTGCCCGGTGTCTCCTGGGATGAGCTCTGTCAATCCCTGAATAATTGGTACCTGCTGCCTCTATCTTAGAAAGAAGGATGTTAGCAGGTAGAAATTCCCTGCACCCAGGAAAACCAAGGTTTCAACAGTGCATATAGATAGTTGGAGTACTACTACCCATAGGGAGGCGTGGTCTAATGGTTAGGACAAGGTACTTCAGGCTGGAGGGTCGAGGGTTCAAGTCCCACCTGGGGACAGCAATCTCAGGCCGGAGGGATTTGGATTTCTAGTCCTATAGGCACTCCTTGTGGTCTTGGGCAAGCCACTTAACCCTCCAATGCCCATGTTCCCTGTATGTATTAGTGTGTGTGTCTCATATCCCCTCATGTTAAATGTATCCCCCAATTGACCACTTTGACCCGGTGAAAAGCAGGATATAAATACAGCTAAATAAATAAATATGAAGAAGAGTCATTCAAGGAAAGGAGAAAATTTCAGATGACTATCGGCAAGATACCAGAGGCTTGTTTATGTAACTGGGGCCCTAATCCCGTGAGGTATTTCCATCTAGATAGAGTAAAGCACCTTTACTTTTGCTTGTATTTCACCATCGTTATCCTCCCATTTTTTCCTTACAATGCACCCTGACTCAAGGGATGTGTACAGGTAAAAAAAAAAATAGTTTGATTTTTGAAATTTTTGGAAATGTTCTCGATCTTCAGATGTTTTTTCTGATTCATTTCACACATTTAATAAAAAAAAGATTTAGCTCACATTATACAAAAATCAGTTGTAAGCACATTAATATGTAGGTTAATGCACATTAAAAAGATTTTGCATGCACTACATTTTTATTTATTTATTTTATTAATTTATACATTTCTTCTATACTGCCCCTTTCAGAGATCAAGGGCGGTTTACAGTTAACAATTGATCAACTTTTACATGGAACAGTGTCAACTTGTGTGTCAACTTTCTATTTACATATATACAGGAGTCAGCTTATTCTTATCTTACTTCCTTCTTTAGATGGGTGGGGCAAGGCTCTGGGGCTGTTTGGTGGGGGGGGGAGGGGGAGGTTAATAGGTTGGTTCTGTATTTGTTGGGTGGATGTTTGTGGGAGGAGGGGGTTTCAGTTAGGTTTTCAAAGTGTTCAGTGAAAAGGAGTGTTTTGAGTCCTTTTCTGAATAGTTGGAGGTCTTTTGTCATGCGGAGAGTTAGTGGAAGTTCGTTCCAGAGGGTGGGAGCAGCAAATGAAAAGGCTCTGGAGCTTGTGGTTTTCTTTGTCCTGCAGATGGTTTTGGGTATGACAAGTGAGTGACTTACATTTTGTCTGCGTGATCTGGATTCTGGTGGGGAGTGTAGGAAGGTGGTTAGGAGAGAGGGGGAGATGTCACTGAGCAGTTTGAATGTTGTAAGGAAAGTGTGTTAACTAAAATACGTATCCCTATCCACGTCTCCCTTATGTAAAGGAGTGGAGCTGGACTGGTGGATTCTACAAGTCATCTGTTGGATATGTCATGTCTGATGCTATCATCTTCTCCACTCCAGTGTCAGATCTAAATTTCTACCTCTGCTGCTAGACCCAACCCTTTTGGAGGTCTGCTGTTTATCAACAACTGGATCCCGGTCCTCTTGGAGGACCAACTCTGCCTCTCAGTGGAAAAAGCTGATACTCCATCCTAAAGTCCAGAGGTCTTTCCTCATTGGGAGGGGTTCCTATCACCAGCGATTATAACTCTGCTGGCTCCAGGCTTTACCAGATTTACTGAAGAGACAGGAAGTGCCCCTGTCTAACCTCTACATAGTGAGCCATGCCGGTGGCTGCAACTTAGCACAGCCACGGGAGAAAAAAGGAAAATGCTCCAGCAGCTCTTTATTTCCATGGCTGTGCAAAGGTGAGTCGGGGAGCTGGGCTTCAGGCCTCACCGGCTCTCTCTTAAGCCAGTCAGGTGCATGCAGGGCCCCTTGGGGTGTGGGAACATGTGTATACATATGTGTGTATGTGTTTGGGGGGGGGGCTGCTGGCACTGAAAGAGGACTGTTACTGGGGCTAGAATGGCAAATGGGTTAATGTTGGGAAATGAGGAGACTGCAATTGAAAGGAAGGCAATGCTGGGAGGGACCGAGACTGGAGAGGGCTGATACTGGGGAGCCAGGACTTGAAAAGGGCTGATGCTGGGGGATAGAGGGACTGGAAGGGAGCTGATGCTGGGAGGTACTAGAACTGGAGGAATACTGATACTGTGGGGCTAGGACTGGAAATGGGCTGATGCTAGGAGATGAGGAGACTGGAATTGGAAGAGAGATGATGCTGGGAAGGACTGATACTGGGGTAGCTAGGACTGGAAATGGGCTGATGCTGGGGAGCCTGGAATTGGAAGGGAGATGATGCTGGGAAGGACTGGACTGAAGGAGGACTGATACTGAAGGGAGCTAGGACTGGAAAAGACCTGATGCTGGGGGATGTAGGGATTGGAAGGGAGCTGATGCAGGGAGAGATTGGAGCAGGACTGATACTGGGGGGCTAGGACTAGAAATGGGCTGATGCTGGGGGAGGGGAAGAATTAGACTGGAAGGGAGTGGATGCTGGGAGGGGCTGGAACTATAAGGCAGCTGATGCTGGGGGAGGACCACAAGGGACTGGGGCAGAGGGGAGGAAAAAAAGAAGCTGGGGGTGTGAGGATAGAGAGGGGAACAGATATTTTGTGTGGGAGGGAAGAAAAAGGTCATACAATGGGAAGAGTTGAAAGAGAGAGGCAAAAGAGTGAATGCTGCGTAAAAAGGAGGAAAGGCAGAGTTAATGAATATTGGAGAAGGAAGTAACTGGGTGGCCAAAAGGATGTAGGAAGCAGTACTGGGAACAGGGAGAGGGGAAGAGCAGGGACTGGGGCTTAGGTGGAGACTTTGAAATTGGATGGGAGAAAAGATGAAGACAGAAGATTGGCTGGGTATTGGGAGAGTAAGTGGGGACTCAGATGGTGGGCCCAGATGCTGGCACAACTCACTGTGCATGCAGCTCTGGCATCGTGCAGCTTCATCTTTATTTCTCTGAATCAGTAATAGCAGCCAGTGCTGCCTGTTGCATTCACTTCCAGTGTGCAGGGCCATTCACTGGCTGCTGCATGCTGACTCAGAGAAAAAAGATAAAGCTGGGGATGGTGCTATGAGATCCTTCTGCCTCTGACTCAGAAAAAGAAAGAAGATGACAGGGATGGTGTTGCATCATATTTTTTCCTAGGGGGAGGATAGAGAGAGGGAGAAAAAGAGAGATGGGATGTGGATGTGTGTGTGTATATATATATATATATAGAGAGAGAGAGGTCAATTCCAAAAGGTGCACGCCTGGGCCGAGGGGATGCCTAATATTTGGACAGGGCCAAGTTGTACTCAATTCCACAATCGCGGGAGCTATACTTACCCGGGATTGTGGAATCGGGCAGATAGATAGCCCAGTGTGCAGCTGATTCCATGGAGGGAGATGCACTAGATGCGGCCAGCCCAGACTGCAAAACGCTCTGGCTGGTATGCAGGTGCAGCAGCATCTCATCGCCATGGCACCGAGACGTCCAGCTGGCGTTGCAGAATTGCCCTGAGTGAGTGCGGCCCTGGCACACCACCGTCCAACCCTTAGTGGGGGCCCCCAAGATCTGAATCAGGCAGGGGTGCTGTACTGCAGCATTGCGATAGGGTTGGGGGGCTGCAGCCTGCGAATACTGTAGTACCTGGCACTTATTCCACCATCAGGGTGGAATAAGCTGAGTGTCCATCTCAGTGCTGGGGGAGCATACAGAGGCATGTCCTGAATAGGCTCTGTACGTCTGGCCATGCCCCTACTCCGCCCCTGCACTGCCCCCTCTGCCCACGCCTAGTGCTGTCCACACAAAAACTCTGTACATGTGGGAAATGCTGGCGGCAGAATCAGGGCCTGGATCTAAGCATGGGTTGGACATCCATCCTGCACATCCAACCCGACTATTCGCATCATGGAATGCCCCCAATGCTGTGTGTTTGTATGTATATATATATATATATATTTATTTATTTATTTAGACAGTTTTGTATGCCACCTTATCCTTCAATCAAAGTGGTCACAATACAATAGGAGGTATATATTTAACAGGAGGGGATACGACTCTCAAACGTAAATACATACATATATATATATACAATAAAGAGATAGAGAGAGAAAGGTGGATTTTAAGTTATGAGAGAGAAGGAATATATTGGCCTGGAATGGAGAGGAACAGGGGAGCGAGAGAGAGAAGATACTGTGCTGGGAAAGGAGATAGGACAGATGCCGGACCACTGTAGGAGGAGAGTATGGAGAAGGAGATGGGGATAGATGGTCTATGGTGGGGGAAAAGGCTGGGGAGATGGAAGAGAAAGCATGAGATGCTGGACTTTGGGGGTAAAGTAGAAGGGTGAGGGGATTGACAGATGTTGAATTGGGGTGGTGAGCGAGAGAGTGGGGGGGGGGAATGGTGGGCATGATGGAACTGTGTGAGAGAGGCCATGGGAAGCTGGCAAGGGGATGAGTGAGAGCAGGAGGATTACAGAGGATTGAAATGTAATGGGGAGTGGGTGAAAGACAGAGGGGAATAAGAGGCTAGCAAAGGAGTGAAATGAGAAATGGGGGAACTGGGCTGAAGGTTAGAAGAGTAGGTGGAAAGTTGCTAGGTGAAAAATCAAAAGAGGATTGAGGACAGAGGGTTGAAATTGAGTGGGTGAATGAGTAAAGAAAGAATTGGAGAAAGCGAAAAATCAGTATGTCAGAGGCGGATGTAGACAGAAAATGGACAAAAAAAAAACAGAGAAGAGAGAAGAAAGGACAAAAGGACTGTAGACAATGGAGAGTTAGCAGAAGACATGAAGAACGCAGAAGAGAGAGACTGAGGCAATTCTGACTGAAAAATGCCCAAATAACAAAAGGTAGGAAAAAAGTATTTTATTTTGAATTTATTAATTGGAATATATCTTCTCTCAGAAATGTGCGTTGATGTCTTTGCGCTTTGTTCAGTATAATAGAAAATTAATTTCATAGTTTAATTTTTCCAGTGTTGTGGTTCATTCAAAGTTTGGCTTTTGGGGTTCCCAGTTCAATTATTGTCTTCATATTTCTAAATCGTGATCCCTTGTTCTGTATTTGATAACGGTCTGTCTGTTTTGCATGCATGACAGGACTGTGCTATTCTGTTCGTCTAGTTTCTGTGTAGTAGACCCACTTTTCCCAGTAAGAGATGTATTGCTTTAATATCTGTAGTGCTACCTTTTGATGAATAGGGTTAGGTGCTGTGTGGGTCTTGGTAATGTTGTTTAAGCAGGTTTGCTATGGGTTCTAAATGAGCAGGGTTTTGTAGCAATGCACCTGGCAGAAATATGATAGCCTTTCTTTATCCTCGCTGTACATGCAAAAGGTTTTCAGACACTCATTAAGAGGCATGTTTACTAAAGGTTAATGTGCTTTCACAAATTTGAATGTGTGCTAAGTGCAGCAACACCCATTTATGTCTATGGGTATAATGGTCCTTAACACACATTAATGTTTAGTAAACATGCCCCTAAGTCATTGTTAGGACAAAAAAGAGGCTTGTGAATGACTCCTTTGAAAGCCGCTTGAAATTTTAGATGGGCACCATATACATTTTAAATACAATAAATTTGATTTGTACAAATGAGGCCCAGTGGATATGCAAATATTTATGCAAATGAGGCCCTGCAATTAGTCCCTGCACTTGGCTCCACAACACCCTTGGGCTGCCCCTGATTGTACATATCGTCCCATGCATGTTACTCCAAGCCTTCGTTTGCGAATGGCACTTCCATGCCATACAGATCACCCCATGCCTTCCTGGAGGAACAATGTGGTCAGTAATAGAAGACCAGAATAGTCTCAATCTGGGCAGAGAAGATGGGTCAGCTGGTCTTTACCTGCCATCATTTATCACTAAAATAAAATCTTATAAAGCAAAAGTAGCATGTAAGGGCGGTATAAAAACAACCACATTCCACTCTTGTTAACAAACATAGTCTACGGGGCAAGTAAACCACCTGAGATTCAGTAAGTGCAGCAGCAAAATGGAGAGTATAACGATTGCTTACTGTCAGGCCTATTTACTAAAGAGGTTTTGTGGCAATAAATGACCTTAATTGCCATTAATGCACGTTAAAAATGTGTTCATACAGCTTTTAAAGCCAAATAAATCAGGCACAACGCATGGTAAAATAATGAGCTACATCACAAGCGACTGCATATAACTTAGCTCATTACTATGCAAAAGGGTTGCTGTGGCTTGTGTCAATCATTTTATGGAGGTGTAGTTAACATTCCCAAGGGAGCATTCATTGGCTCCCTAATAAGGAAACCGATACTCCTAGGGATCTTCTTAAAGGGGCCTGTGTTCACTACAAAAAAAATCCCTTGTCCCCATGTACTATCAGCAGACACTAAAGTCATTATCTCTGGCGGGTCACTGGCCCCCCATCCTGTGTCAAAAGAAGGGCCCTTTGACATGGGATGGGAGGATGGGGCAGTGTCACTGGCTCACCAGGAATATTGAGTTCCTTGTTTGCTAAGGGTGCTGGACAAGGGAAAAATTTTTATTTGCAGTGGATTCTGGCTCCTTTAAAGGATGGAGGGTCCAGGAAAAGGCCCGCCCATCCCATAGTGCTGTGACTGGAAATGTGCGATGTTCTTGGTCACAGCAGCATACATTATTGCCTTAGAAATTTACTAACCTGTGGTATCAGATACTACAGGTTAATAAGGTTTACTGCGTGGTAACATGGTGAGATTTAGCCACCCTTTAGTAAATTGACTCCTGCATCAAAAAGACTTTTTCCTAATGGCTGAGTAATTTATTTCTTACTTAATCTCAAGTGGTAAACTGTTTGGCAATGTTCGTACTTTAATCAAAATGGTCCTAGATATAAGACAGGCACAGCCCAGCACCCACACTATAGGTATGATTAATAAATGTCCTTGGCTAATACTGAGGTCACGATTGGGTTTATGCCATGGCAGTCTGTGTGACAACTGTGGTGGCTCCTTCCCACACTATGGGCCATGTTTACTAAGCCCGGTGCTGGTAACATGGGTTTGGGCCACATTACAAGTGTAGGGCTCTGCTCTAACTGCGGGGTGGGGTTGCAGCCTTTCCGTTGCATTTACTGTGCATTGCCATGTTAAACCCACTGTTGGAGCAACTAATGCCACCCACTTATACCCACACTACCTGTGCTGAGCGCAGATAACAAGGACTTCAAACGCCAGCCTAGGAGAGCTTTGATGGGAATGACTGCATCCTGCCCACTCGCCACGCAGATATGTGCTACCTCAGTATGAGTGTCCATGCCACTTGTTAGCGCGGCACAGGTTCTGCTTGCCAGCCCCATGCTGTCTAGATGGCACACGTCTGTATACACGCCCCGAGTTACTTCTTATTGCACTTGTGATATTTTTTGACTCCTGATCTGGAAACTTGCAACTCGAGCAATATGTGAATTAACCCTTGTAACTTTTTTTATTCATTTTGAATAGGTGAATTTGTGATCTCTCCTGTGGATGGTGACCTGCGAGTTCGAAAGGACTACGAGCTGGACAGGGAAAATATTGCTTTTTATAACATCACCGTGATGGCCACAGATCGAGGAACCCCACCATTGAGCTCCTCAGTGAGTCATGGGCGTCCTTTGCTCTTGTTTCTACCTTGACCCTGGATTCTAGTTTCCATGTTCAGAGGCAAATATGAAGCACACTAATTCCACCTGCTGGACATGGAGGGCCAGATTTTATAACAGGATGCCTAAGTGAGAAGGCGAAATAGGTACTTATCTACCCTTATGAAATCAGCTCCGAGATGCAGGGCAATACCACACAAATGCTGATACACACATTCAGCCCTTCTCCAAAGCAGCTTTAAATGTGTGTGTGTACTTTTATGCATGCTCCCACGTATGTTATCAAGTATGCCCCTGCTCTGCCCATATTATGCACCCAGGACTGCCTACACACAGCTCACGTATAAATACGCACTGTCTTGTCAGCGCACATACTCATACACACTTAAACCATACCATAGTAAAGACCTTTACACACCTCCATGTTAACTGTCGGGGGCATGGAAAGCATTTCCCTGGAAGTTAATGAGGAGCCTTGTCCCATAGCACGTGCTGCATTAGCCTATTGAAGTGGTGTTGGGTGAAACTGCAGAATGAACACTGCTAACTACGCTGAGCTGATCATGCCCACTCTTCTCTCTACCCTGCTCACTCATACCTCTAACACGGGTTGCACAGTTAGCGCAGGAATCATTCTGTAATGTCATGGCCCTGTGCGGGCAACGTGCATCCCAGCACGCCTTTAGCGTGTGCCAGAACACATGCTGCCAGCTAGCAACTGTTAGTAAAAGACCCCCCCCCCCACACCCCAGTTTCACAGGATTGAATATTAACATGGACGACTCTATCATTCATCTTTATGCTGACAGTGAAATGAGTAGCAGCTATAAATGGAACACATTTGGAGGGTAATGTTAAATTGGGTTGCACAAAACCCATAGGGTAATTTCATAAGAGTTTATTGACATGTATAAAACAGAGCTTACGTACAAAAATTCGATTATAAAATTTGCTCCATATTGTACAAAATGAATCCAAGTTTGACCATGGGTGCCAACCCCTTGGGTGCTATGGGTAGGGGACCACTCCGGTACTAAGATGGGTGGGAGAGACTCTACACTGCCCTTTAGGCAAGTCTGTAAGATAGCAAATGTGTAACGGAATGGGAGCACCTAAAGCAACTCTTGCCTGGCAGAGTTGGTACAAGGGTCTTGGGCACTCTAGGCAAACCTTCAGCCTTACACCCACTCCCAAGATTCCACAACATTCCTGTAAAAATGCATAATTAGACATCCTACTTATAAATATTTAAATTTGATCTGTTTGTGTGTGCCCTACTCTCCCTGTTGGGGTTGTCATGAGCTATTGTTTTGCTTTGACTGATGCCTCTCTTAGCTATCCCTCAAAGTTGCCACCCTAGGCAACCATCTAGTCTTGTCTAATAGTTGAGCTGGCCCTGTTGGCTGGACACCATCTTTTCCAATGACTGCCCTAGCTGCTTCCTCCTGTTCCACTTCTTAAGTCTCACCTCTCGAATCCAGAAGACTTAAGAGGGGATTCAGGAAGTAGATGTGATATCGCAGGGTACTCAAGCACCAATAGTGTCTGTGGAGCAGAAGCCTTGAGTATGGCTTCTGCATTTGTAATGTTAGGCCTTGGATCAAGGTGCCACCAGCAGTCACCAATGGCATATCATTCACAAAAGAAACAAAGTGCATATTAGATGTAAAGTCAATGCATAAAACATATATAGGTCAAAATTCTGTGGCTTCCAATATATACTGGGAAGGCAAAAAGACCTAGCTTATATTCAACTTTGTTGATAGTACTGAATGCTGCAGCACATTTCATAATCACTTCCTCACATATCTCTTATACTATAATTTTCATATGCATTTTGTCAATTTTAAGATTGCAGTTGCTGTCTCCATGAAAGGAATATTGTTGGAAAGGCAGAGGACATAGTTGTGTTTATTTAGCTCAGGCTAAGTGTCTTTTGCTTCTTTCCTAAATTTTTAATTTATTTTTTTCACAATTGACCAATGCTGTGGTAAACAGTTTTCTTGGACACTTGAGCACCTTATTTTATTTTAACTTTTTCAATACCAGTTATAATACGATAATACAAATAAAGTGCAATATGCCCATAAAATCTTTTGGAGAAAAGTATAATGCCAGGATAGTGTAACTTTTGCTATAAACTACATTTCATTTACCTACTGGAAAATATCAAACCATGGACAGATCATGTAGACAGAGAATAATCCCTGTGCTTGAAGTGTTGAATTGGCTAACAGTCTCAGGCTGTGTTAAATTCAAAATATTTACATTGGGATTTAGTTTTTAAGAAAAGAGAAACCAATCTATTTGGCTGAAAAACTGAGCTGGAACTTTCCAAATAGACATTTTAGATCTGGTCAAGATTTCCTTCTTATAGTTCATGTACCACGAATGCCTATTTGGTATGCGGTCTTATTTGCATAAATTAGTAGGGTCTGTAAAGCAAAGCTGTGTGCAAAAAACAC
Organism: Ichthyophis bannanicus; assembly: GCA_033557465.1. NCBI lineage: Eukaryota > Metazoa > Chordata > Amphibia > Gymnophiona > Ichthyophiidae > Ichthyophis > Ichthyophis bannanicus. The sequence goes on from CM066034.1 coordinate 608,202,663, forward strand.
TGTCACTCATTGTTAGGGTCAGTCCTGGTTGAAAGAGATATAGAAAATCCAGATACAGAACAGGATATTTTTTGTTATATTCCCTACTTGGTAGAAGAGTACACCAAGGGAAACTGGAATGGAAATTAATCTCAGAATGTTGTCAAAGAAGGTGAAAACATGGCTTTTCCCACAGGAATAATTTGTATGAGGATCAGGAAGAGCAATATATGTAGGCATGACTGTAGAAGCACCCAAATATGCTGGTAATTTTAAATTCATCCATGTCCCTCCAGTCCAGTCCAGAAATATGGGTTATGTCCATCCACCAGCAGATGGAGACTGACTATGCAAAACTTCTAGTGATGTCACACCATATAGAGAGAGGCTGCCCCCCTTTGCCTGCAGTATTGTCAGTCTCTAGCAGCTGGTGGATGTATGGACAGTTCTCTATCTCTGATGGATTGAGGCCCATCTAGTAGTAATTGATTTTGGATTTTTAACAGAGGAATTTAAAAAGAGAAGCCTGACCCAAAGGAGACGTTAGACTGTGAGAGGGGGGGGGGGGGGGGAAAGGCACCGACCAACTATTTAAAAAAAAACAAAAACAATCTTTTGGGAAGCAGTCTCATCCAGAGCCCTTAAGTGGATGTGGAATAACCTCTGCGGGGCCACTGCAAGCCATTCAGTCGACATCGGTGGTTCCCGAGAGCAGCCTCTTATCAGGTCAGTCCATTTGCATCGCTGCTACAGGGCACAGCAGCGATTCGACCAGATTGGAAGATTTCAGTCTAAGTAAATGTGCCTTGGTGCGGACAGTCAGGATGCTTGATCAGAGGGCCCTTGGGAGGTTTTTGGGCAAGCGGTGTTTGTGTTTTTGTCGGGCTGTTCGGGTGACGCATTTGAGCGATGTCCAGAGCGAAGGCAACATGTGCGGCATGTGGCATGCACCGGAGTTCCCTCTCACAGATGAATTGCTGCAAGTCCTGTGAGAGGGAAAGCCGGCTGCTAGAGGAGGATCATTTGAAGGATGAAGTAAGCTCCCGGGGGTCCCTGGTTTGCCCAGAGGGGCAGGAAAAACTGGCAGATGCCATTTCGCGGCAACAGGAGGTTTCCCATGCGTCCTCACTGGCGACCATTTTGTCTCCAGAGAGGACTGCTACCTCTGGCAAGTTAAGCGCATGGTCGGGAGCCAGCACAGGGAATGAGCTCTCAGACATTTGGAGGGGCAGTCAGGCAGAGGACAGTGCCCTTTTTTCTCCAGAGTTCATCCTCTTGTTAAACAGAGCATATAGATCGTTCAGACAGAAGGGCCAGAGCCAAGGACAGGTGGGGGCTTCCTCTCAGGAGCTGGGGGCCAAATGGGTCTTTTTATATCCTGTATGGGGATTCCCAAGTGCAGCAGATTTGAGGCAGGTGACATGGGGGAGCAGCAGCTCTCCAAGGGGTCGGAGGAAGCGGAGGATCCTGGAGAAAGACCCTTAGGGCTTCAGGAAGAGACAGACATGGGGACCCTTAAGGAAGAGGGGCTGCACCCGGGGGAGGACCCCTCCATAGTCAGAGTGTTCAAGAAGGAAGAACTCTTAGCACTCATTTCGAGTTCGCTAGCAGCCTTGAATCTTTTTTAGGATATCTGAGGAAGAGGTTCCTTTGGAAATCCTCTTCTGCAAGGGATGCGGTCCCCCTTTCCGGTGTATAAAGCAATTATGCAAATGATAAAGGTTTAGTGGGACCTCCTTGAAGCTGGTCTTAAGGGTGGTTGGGCTATGGCTCGGCTGAACACAGTACCTCCAGTGGAGAAGGAGCTATTCATGAATCCGAAGGTGGATGCATTGGTTACCACAGTGACGAAGAAGATGATAATCCCAGTCGAAGGTGGGGTTGGTCTGAAGGCCCTCCAAAACCATTGGTTGGAGTTGCTCCTTAAGCAGGCCTTTGAGATTAATGCTCTCTCATTTCAGACCTCCATTGGAGGAGCGTATGTGGCGAGAGCCTGTATGCAGTGGGTGCAGGCTTTGCCAGAGTTGCTCCATGACGCAGACACGGAACCTGCAGAGCTGCATATCTGTTGGATTCCTGCTATGACCTTGTTTGGCTAGGTGCTTCCTGTGGTTGTGTAATTGGTTGGCAGACGTGGCTTCCAAGATAAGGTTGAGCAAGTTGCCATTCAAGGGCAAGCTCTTGTTTGGAGAAGCCCTGAAAGAGTTGGTTAAGAAGACAGGACACACTAAGGGGGCCCGACTGCTAAAGGACAAGCCGCACAGCAGAGGTCAGCCACCACAAGGTCACGGAGGAGCATGGGACTTTCACTGGTTTTGGATGGTGCATTTTGCCCCGGCACAGCAGGATCAATTCCCCTATAGAGAGCAGTCCTTTCGAGGTAGAGGGACAGGCCAGGCCCATGGCTACTATGTGGGTTCCTCCAACTCCGTAAAAAAGCCACAATGAAATGAGGGGATCCGGTAGCTGATGGAACTGATAGGAAGTAGGTTACAGGTGTTCTACAGCTCCTGGGTCCATATCACTTCAGGACCGGTAGGTTCTGGAGTTTGTGTGCGATGGAAATGCTCTCAAGTTCCAGTACCCTCTGGCAGATGCATTCATGGTGTCCTGTGTTCAGCACCAGGAAAGGCAAGACAGTGCGAGAGACACTATAGTGCCTATTGGCACTAGAGGTGGTCGCTCCGGTGCCAGCCAACCAGTATGGGTTAGGTCAATACTCTATTTCGTAGTGCCCAAGAAAGAGGGCATGTTTCAACCCATTCTCAATCTCAAGCACGTCAACAAAGTGCTTTGGGTCACACTTTTCATATGGAGACGCAGCGCTCAGTCATAGCTGCAGTGCAATGCGGGGAATTTCTGACAGCCTTAGATCTCACAGAGGCTTATCTGCACATTCCCATCTGACCTGATCACCAGAGGTTCCTGAGGTTTGTGAAAGACATGGGACATTTTGAGTTCTGAGCTCTGCCTTTTGGGCTGGCCATGGCCCTGCAAAAGCAGGGAATTCTCGTACATCTATACCTGGACGATTGGCTCATTCGGGCAAAGTACATAGAGAAGAGTCGTGCAGTAACACAGCAGGTGATCGCCTTTTTACAGGAACTAGGATGAATTATCAGCCCGGCGAAGAAAAAGCTGTCTCCGACGCAGCAGCTGATTTATCTAGGAGTGCAGTTTGACACGATGAGTGGGAGAGTGGTCCTGCCAGATGACAGGATAGACAAGATACAGCATCTGCTGAGACAATTTTTGTGGATGGCAGCCCTTCGGCAGGGCATTACTTGCTGGGGCTGATGGCGGTGGTGCTGGAATTTCTCCCCTGGGCCAGAGTGCACAAGAGACCTTTGCAGAGGGTGTTTTTGTCCCGCTGGCCCCTTCAGCTGCACCCCTTCTTCCGGAGGCTTCAGTGTCCAAGGGAGATGAAGGTTGAACTGAGATGGTGGTTGATCAGGGCCAATCTCAGCTGAGGGATACTGTTGGAGATGCAACTTGGGTTGTGGTCATGACGGGCACCAGCCTGTATGACTGGGGAGCACATTGCTTGGCTCAGGTGCTCAGGGGCAATGGTCACCAGAGGAGCGAACCTGATCGATCAATCGCTTGGAGATCAGAGCAGTATCGATGGCTCTTCAGCAGTTTGCTCTGATGCTGGAAGGCAAAGCAGTGAGTGTTTTTGGACAATGCCTTGGCAGTACCGTATCTAAATAGGCAGGGGGGCAGGGGCAGCATTGTGCTCACGGCAGAGGTCGTGCCCATACTGCAGTGGGCCGAGAGACATGTGGTGGTGCTGTTGGCAGCTCACATGGCAGGCAAAGACAATGTGCAGTCCGACTTCCTCAGCAGACACCACTTGGACCCAGCAGAGTGGACACTAGAGAGCTTGGTGTTCAACAAGATTGTGCGCCAGTGAGTGCACCGGTGATGGATCTCATGGTCTCCACGGAGAACACCAAGGCCAGTTGCTTCTTCAGCCAGTACAGAGAGAGAATGTCGGAAGGACTGGATGCCCTAGCACAACCCTGGCCTCAGGAAGATCTGTTGTATATATTCTCACCATGGGAACTGATAGGCTGGTTACTACATAGGATAGCTCGGCACAAAGGCAGGGTGATCTTAGTGGGCTTGACTAGCCTCTGAGGCCATGGTTCATGGATCTCATCCAGCTGGCATCAGAACGGCCATGGAAATGAAATGGAATCTTCTTTCCCAGGGACAAATTCTCATGCACAAGTGGATTGATTCTCGCTTGTGGCCTGGCTCTTGAGTGGGCACGATTGAGAAGGCACGGCTATGCCCCAGGGGTCATTGATACTCTGTTAATGTCAAGAAAGAGGTAAACTTCTCTATCGTATGTCCAAGTGTGGAGAGTCCTTGAAGAATGGTGCACAGAGTGCGGTCTTCATCCACTGGGAGCATCAGTAGTGGATATATTGATTTTTTTGCAGACAGATCTGGAAAAGGGCCTGGCCTTAAATTTCCTCAGAGTTCAGGTGGCAGCCTTAGTCTGTTACCGGGGAAAAAATATACGGCACACCTCTGGTGGGTCATTTGGACATTTGCCGCTTCTTGCACGTGGTGAAGCAGGTCAGACCACTGGTTAGGGCAGTGGTTTCTCTGTGGGATCCTAACCTCATTCTCTCAGTGCTGATGGAGGCTCCTTTTGAGCCCTTGAGGAAGGCTTCCCTGAAGGATATGATGTTGAAAGTGGTGTTCTTAGTGGCCTTATGTTCAGCTTGACGTATTTCGGAGCTGCAGGCTCTTTTGTATTGCTAGCAAGGGAGTGCGTAGTGCTGTACACAGTTCCTTCTTTTCTGCTGAAGATTGTGACTCCTTTTCATGTCAATTGGGTATTTATTTATTTTATTTATTTATTTAGAAGGATTTAGTATACCGCCTTATCGTTAAATCAAGGCGGTGTGGCACATCAATCAAAATCAATAATAAAGTGTGGTTTGTAGCATGCAGTGTGAGAACTGAGAAGTGTAGTGTGTGGGGCAGTGCGTTAGATTATATCGGTGAACTATTTACATAATGAGCTATATACATATATACAAAATGGGTCTGTTTGAGAGGTGTGCTAGGATTGAGATTCTGTAATGTCTTGGAGGTAGGATCGTGATCCTGTAATATCTTGAGGTAGAAAATTTATGTGAGGTCCTTGAAATGTACTGTAAATAGATCAGTCTTAAGAAGTTTTCTGAAGTCCTTGAGGTTCTTGGTTGATCTTATGTGGTCTGGGAGAGAGTTCCATATAGCGGGTGCTGCCAGGGAGAGTGCCCGCCTTAATGTGGCCAGCCTTGTTATAGCAAATTCTTTTGGTGTTCTGATGGTGTCTGAGGTTCCTTTTCTTCTTGGTCTCCTGTTGTCATCGGTTTTTATGAGAGGGCGTAGGCTGTCTGCTGATAGGTTGTGTATTATTTTAAATATGTGTAGAAGTACTTTGAATTGGATTCTGAAGCTGATTGGGAGCCAGTGTAGGTGGTACAGTATGGGGGTGATGTGATAGTGAATTGTGTGATCTGTCGTGAGTCGTGCGGCTGTGTTTTGTGCTAGCTGTAGTGGTTTTATTGTCTTTTTAGGTAGTCCTTGGTAGATGTGATTACAATAGTCTAGGGTTGGAGTGATGATGGCTTGACAGACTGTTCGAAAGTGTACATGGGCGAGGATGGGTTTGAGCCTTCTGACTGTCCTCATTTTGATGTAAGCGCACTTTGTTATTTTTGCAATGTGGGACTGGAGGTTGAGGTCCTTGTCGAGCGTTACTCCCAGGTATTTTATTTCTTGTCTTACCGGTATGATGGTGTTGTTTAGGTTGATGGTGGCCGATGGTGATAATGTCCGGTTTCTTGTGATGAATAGAGCTTCGGTTTTGTTGTAATTTATTGATAGGTTGTTTTCTTGCAGCCAGGTTGCCATTTGTTGGAAGCAGTTGGCTATGTTGGAGTAGTCTGGGTTGTCCAGTTTGATTGGTGTGTATATCATTATGTCATCTGCGTATATGGTGTATTGAATCTTGTGGTCCTTGATGATGGTGCATATGGGTTGTACATAGATGTTAAATAGCAGGGCGGAGAGAGCTGAGCCTTGTGGGACTCCTTGAGTGGCTCTGAACGGTTGAGAGGTCTTTGTTCCACACTTGACTTGTAGTTGTCTGTTGGTGAGGTAAGATGTAAACCAGCTCAGAGTAGTACTGTGTAGGCCTGCCTCCTGTAGTCTGTTTAGTAGGGTTGTGTGGCAGACAGTGTCGAAAGCTGAGGAGATATCTAGGAATATCATGATGACGCCCATTCTGGTGTTGTCGATTGTCCTCAAAAGGCTGTCAAATAGCTGGATCAGTATGGTTTCAACCCCATGTCTGGGTCGAAAACCATGTTGATTGGGGTCCAGTGGATTGTAGATGTCGATGTGTTGTTGGAGCTGGTGTTGGACTGTTTTCTCGATGATCTTGGACAGGAATGATAAGCTTGATATGGGTCTGAAGGCGGCTGGGTCAGTTTTAGCTAGGGTGGTTTTCTTGGGGATTGGACGTATTGTGGCTAGCTTCAGGGAGTTTGGCATTGTTCCCTTGGAGAGGGAGTTATCTACTATTTTCCGTACGACTGGTGTTAGTTCCTTTTTCGTTGCTTTGATCCAGGCTACTGGGCAGGGATCTGTAGGGGCGGTGCTGGTGTTGAGGTCAGTGATGATCTTGGAGAGTTGTTCATTCGATGGGATGTCGAATGTGCCCCAGCTCCGTTCAGGTTCGGATGTCTTGTATTTCACTGATGCGCTGTTGTTGTTGGGTGTTGCAGTGAATTTGTTCTTGAGGTGGTCAGCGAAGATCTGTGGGTCTATTTGTTGTTCGTTTCTGTTGGAGGGTTCCTTGGTGAGGTTCTTTACGATTTCGTAGAGTTCACGGGGTTTGTTAGTGGACTTCATGATAAGGTTAGTATGGTATTCTTTCTTCTGCTGGTTGATGAGGTTGTTATATTCCTTTTGTTTTGCCTGGTATTGTTCCTGTAGGGATGTTGATTTGTTGCGTCTCCATCGGCGTTCAAGTCGTCTTAGTGCTCTCTTTGCTATTCGTATATCCTTGGAGTACCATGGAGTGGAGCAGGGTTTTGTGCTGTGTGATTGTTGTGTTCTGCGGGTGGGTGGTCTGGCGGCAGATGAAATGATGTCGTTCCATTTGGAGATTTGCTCATCTATGTCCATTGTTTCGGCATTGAAGAGTAGTTGCGTGTCTTGTGTGAACTGTTCCTTGTTGAAGCTTTTGAATCTCCTGGTTGGGGGTGGGTCGTTGTGCCTTTTTTGAGTCTGTTACTTGTAGTTTAATCTTTATTAGGTGGTGGTCTGACCAGGGTACCGGTGTGAAGTATGGCCCTGAGATTAGGCTTCCTTCCTTTAAGTTGTTTGGAGCAAAGATTAGGTCGGGGTTGTGTCCAAGGTTGTGGGTGGGGGTGTTGATGAGTTGGGTGAATTGGAGGGTAGTCTCTCTCCCTGCCTTTGGAGGTGACGTGGCAGGCACTGAGGATCAGCGGCTTCTGAAGCTGGATGCTTGCAGGGCGCTGAAATGTTATCTCTAGCGCACACAGTCGTTGAGGAGATTGGACCGTTTGTTTGTTCTGTTTGGGGGGTCACGTAAGGGAGAGGTGGCCTCCAAGGCTTCCATTTCTAGATGGGTGAAGGAAGCGATTGCTTCGGTGTATCTCCTCAGGCATAGAGCAGTGACACAAGGTTTGAGCGCACATTCTACCAGGGTTCAGGCGATGTCCTGGGTGGAGATCAGTTTGATGCCTCCAGTGGATATCTGTAGGGCAACGTCATTACATAATTTGCAAGGCACTATAGGGCCGATAATGAAAGCTAGTGCGGGCTTCACGGGCCCCCTAATGCCACGTTTAAGCACACTTTACGATCCTTTAAATGCAGAAAACAGATGTAAACGCTGATGGAAAAACTAGCGCCCAATTAACACCACACATATTTAAATGAATTTATAATTATTAAATGTATTTTAATCAATTGGTCTGGTATGCAAATCATGGCTATGCTGATGCAGAGGCAGGCGTAGAGGATTTTGTAACCAGCCATAGTGCCAAAATTTTTACTGCAGGATCTGAGTAGATGTTAACCTCTAACACATGCCCCCGACAGGATCTTGATGGCAGCAGTTGCTTTCCCCGATGCCTAGATCATCTTCTCAGATGATCAGGCATTGGGCATAGCCCCCAATGCCATCAAACCACCATTGGGGGCCATGCCTGACAAAAAAGAATCCCTGGAGGCCCAGCGGCCCCGTTCCCCCCAACAGTATTTTGATGGCATCGTGAAAAGCCCCCAATGCCATCAAAACACTGTCGGAGGCTGGTGCCCAGACAATAAAAGATTTCCTGGTGGTCCAGAGGCCTAATCCCCCCACCCCCCGATAGTATTTTGATGGCATCGAAGATGATCACGGCATCGGAAAAGCCCCTGATGCCATCAAAATACTGTCGGGAGCCAGTGACCCAACAAGAAAAGAATCTCTGGAGGTCTAGTGGCCCCTGTATCCCCCCACCCTATTAAATACAAAAAAAGTAACCTGGTGGTCTAGTGGCCCCTATATCCCCACCCCTAATAAATACAAAAAAAGTAACCTGGTGATCTAGCGGCCCACCCCCATTAAATATGAAAAAAATAACCTGGTGGTCTAGCGGCCCCTAAATTCAGCCCCTCCCACCCAATACCTTAAAATAAGTGGGAGCGCTACCTACATTCTCCCGCTCTGTGTCCACCATCTTGAAAAATGGCATCTGGCACCGTGCGCAAGGTTAGATTGCCATATAGTCTAACCTCGCCCCGTGCATCCCAGGATGCACTGCGTGGGGCCAGATGCCGCCATTTTTCAAGATGGGGGACGCAGAGCGGCAGTGTGTAGTACTCACTCTTATTTTAAGGTTCTGGGTGGGAGGGGCTGAATTTAGGGACCGCTAGACCGTTATTTTCTTTTTTATTTATTTAATGGGGTGAAAGGGTATAGGGGCTGCTAGACCACTAGGTTACTTTTTTTTAAATTTAATGAGGGGTGGGGGGTACAGGGGCCACTAGACCACCAGGGATTCTTTTATTGTCAGGGCACCTACCCCGACAGTATTTTGATGGCATTGGGGGCTTTTCCCAATGCTGCGATCGTCCCCAATGCCATCAAAATACTGTCAGTGCTAATATGTAAATTAGCCACGCGATACCAAACTAGCGCAGGCTTCTTGTGCACATGTGTTTAGCTTACTCTCCCAGTTTAACGCAACAATAGCTTATTTGCATACGCACAGTTAACACAGGGGTCATTTGCATACCCTGTCCTTCCTGCATCGCATGTTAAAATGTGTGTGTTGTCAGGAACATTAAAAATTGCTTTAGCACAGGTCTAGCACCGGTTTTCTGCATCGGCCTGTATAGGTTGGATGTGCAGGCAAGTCAAGAGGCATGCTTCAGTGATCAGATCTTGATGGTGGGGCTCGCTGATCCCTCCCATGTTTAGGTACTGTTGCGGTACATCCCGTATTTCTGGACTGGACTGGACTGGAGGGACGTGGACGAAGGTGAAATCAGACCTTACCTGCTAATTTTCTTTCATGGATTCCTTCCAGTCCAGTCTAGAACTCTCCCAGATGAGTTATGGATAGTTGCAAAGTAGCGAGCCTGCGCTATGGGACAAGCCCACAGAGAGCATCGCCTTGTGAGGTTCTTCTCATTCAAAGTCAGTGTTGTGGATGACACTTGGATCACTTTCCAAAAAAAAAGGCGACAAAGACAAAAGAGGAAAATTCAATAAAGGGTTCAGATGCAATTTCACAGATGCTGCATTAGGCAGTACATATATGACTGGGTCAGTGCTTTATATAGTTATGGTGTTTTGGTTTGGTTAAGTGTAGTCTAACCTCTCGTTGGAAGGACAGACTAGTGGCTTTGGCAATAGGATACTGCAGGCAAAGGGGGATGGCCTCTCTCTATATGGTGTGACATCACTAGAATTTTTGCATAATCAGTCTCTAGCTGCTGGTGGTTGGGCACAACCCGTATTTCTGGAATGAACTGGAGGAACTCCATGAAAGAAAATTAGCAGGTAAGGCCTAATTGCACCATCTAGTTCAGCAGTTTTATTTAATTTCATTTATATTGCCGTGGATATATGAGAAGGATGCTATCTCTTAGTTTATATTATTAATTTCACAGGAGATTGTGGTCTCTACTTGCAATATATAAGTTTGTGAAATTGATTAACTAAATGAACTTCTCTAACATGGATGAAGCCAGTGGAACCTATTTCTTTGTAAGATCTTAGTAAGAAGGACCAACAATAGATCTTTTCCGGGGTCATGTTACCTTTGATATACTTCAGTGAAGTAGAATTTGCTATAGTGAGTGAAATCTTAAATCATAGGTCAAAGATTGATTCACAGCACTGGTCATTTTCATGGGAGACATCACTTTTCCTAAGCCTTTTCACCAATTTTACCATCTAATTATAAAAATGACAGAATCTGCATTTTGAAAAATGTCAAAATTCACAGCCATACCATAAGGGAGACAGACATGGTTGATGATTCATGCAGCTAGAGGAGCCCCATGTTTCTAACACAGATTAAAGGGAAAAAAACCAGCAGTACATGATGTAAAGCTTCTCTGAGTGGTATGTTGCAGTTTCATTTTGAATTGTGAGCGAGAAAGGTGGCTCCAAACCTTTGGACCTGTTCACTCTGGATCTGACAGTTTTCTCCTGCACCTTTGAGCTTTTAGATGAATTGGAGCTGGCTTTTGCTTCAACTGTAGCACAATGATCCTTCTTTCACTTCTATCCTCGGGTGTTTCCCTATTTTTAACCTGTCCCTCTCCCATGTGACCCAGCCATTGCAGTTACAGCTTGGAACCAAAGACTGCAGCTCCCTTGTAAAACTTGGTGAGTGCGCATCCTGCCCCTGACCAAGTAGGTGCCGACATCGTGTGAAGGCTGGGACTACATTTTCCCCTTGGCTCTCCAGTTGACTGTGAATGTTGCTTCTTCTGCATCCAATGTCCTGGACAGCACAAGGAGAAAAAGCGGGCCCTGAATTCAGACACAGATATACTGCATGGCAGCACACAGCTCTTAATCTTATAGTGCTTACCAGCAAACTGTCCTTCAAGCTAAGGTGCTGACTATCTATGCCCTTGCAAGTAATGGTACAAGACTAGTCTTGGTCTTTGCAGAGCGAAATCAAATCTCACTACTTAGGTATATAGCTCAAAACAAACAATGTTCATGTGGACTCTGTCAATCATTTAAAGAACAGTAGAGAATGGTAGATTGATTAAATCTTCTATTATTGATTAAATCTTCTATTATTCCAATATCAAAGTGCCCAGAATGTCTCTGACATCTTAGCGCTTCAAAGCAGAATGTTTAGTGCCTATTCTTAATGTAGCGCAAGTTAGCATCAATGACTTTACTGGTTTTTTTGTAAATATCACCACTTCTCCACCACCTTCGTGTCAAAATCTAATAGCCTAAAACAATTCCTTATCTCATTTTGTTCTCCTCAACGCCTCCCTTTGGCACCATTCTCGCGTTTCACTCACGTCAGGAGTTTCTTCAGGAGGGTCTACAAATTTAAAAATCAATATTGACATTGAAGTTTGCAAATATTATCCACATTAATATAGTAAACTTATTTTGTGTTGTGGTTTCACAAGGTAAAAAAGTATGTTACGCCAAAATACCCCTTACAATTAAAGTACTTACTATCTAAAAATGCTGCCCACGTTCCTTTGTACTTTACTTGTCTCTGAGCTCAAGGCTTCCCAAAAAAATGCCGCGCATGCGGCCTGACTAGAGGAGGCTGATTTTATAGGTTGTTTGTGCTTTGCCACTACCTATAATAAAACTCTTCTATTTTCTTAAAGGCAAATACCCCACTCAATAGAGGAATTTAAACCATTGGGTGTTAACGTATTTAAATTAAAGATCCAACGTTGTTCGTGTATTAAAAGGATTTGTTCCAAGGTCTTCCCCCTCATTGCTGACTGAACATGTTCGATGCAAAAACACCTTAGATCTTCAAAACCCTACTGAACCTCTGTCAATATATATTGGCTAATTTTTGCGTCCTTTGTTAGGCGATATGCCTTCCTATATTAGAGACATTTCTCATTTTCTGGAGAAATTAGACCAGCAAGCGAATTGGGCAACTGACCCTGTGGTGCTTCTGATCACCTTAGATATAACGGCGCTATACACGAATATACCTCAAAGAGAGGCGTTCAACACAGTAGAGAGGGAATTGAAGCGGAGAGGAGACCTTTCAGAGGCTTTAATATCATTTCTTCTGGAATTAACACAATTTACAGTTTTTCAGAATTATTTTGTGTTTGAACGAGTACTGTACAAACAACTTTCAGGAGTAGCGATGGGGGCCACGTGTGCCCCCTCAATAGCCAACTTGTTCATGGGCAATTTTGAGAAGAAATGGTTAGAGTCTTCCCCCTATGCCATCAATATAAAAATGTGGAATCGTTTTATTGATGACATTTTTCTTTTGTGGAAAGGTTCTACAGATTCAGCAATTCAGTTTGTCCAGTGGCTTAATACTCTTGATGAAGCGATACAATTTACTCACACCATAAACACAGACCAGATCACTTTTTTGGATTTAACGATCAAGAGGGGTCTTCCGGGGTGGATATCAACAGTGCATAAAAAATCTATTGCCCGTAATACCTTTTTACATTATAGTAGCGCTCATCCATCTAGACTAAAGAACGGTTTACCATTCTCTCAGTTTTTGAGATTTCGGCGAAACTGTACAGATGTGTCTGACTTTAAAATTCAATCACGGACTCTCTCAAAAGATTTTGGTGATTGGGGATATCCCCTTCCAATAGTAACACCTGCTTACAAACGGGCATTGTTTTGTGATCAGGCCTGGCTGATTGGGACCTCTAAGGCTAAGACCAGTGAAATGGATAGTGAAAACATTAATATGATTACTAGATACTCACCTTTAAGTTATAAGATACAGCGAATAATAACAAAACATGTTAATATTCTTCAGACAGTTCCTGGTCTAGAAGACAAACATATAAGATGTGTGTGGCAACGTCATGCTAATTTAAAAGAACAACTGAGCCCAGCGGCCTTACGGCCGTTAATACAGAGACTAGAAGATGGCAGAGAAAGAGGACACAAGATGTGGGAAATGTGCAATATGCGAGATTACAGCAGAAGTGAAGGATTTTGAATATCACGATAAAACATAGACATTAAAACAAGCAACGACGTGTGATACCCCTTCGGTGGTATATGTTATTAAATGTCCTTGCAGTCAATTGTACATAGGTAAAACCACTCGCTCATTTAAGACTCGCCTACTTGAACATAAAAGTCGTTTACGATGCAAGGTACTGACAGCACCTCTAGTTCAACATTGTGTAGACTTTTGACATGAGTTTGAAGATCTAAGGTGTTTTTGCATCGAACATGTTCAGTCAGCAATGAGGGGGAAGACCTTGGAACAAACCCTTTTAATACACGAACAACGTTGGATCTTTAATTTAAATACGTTAACACCCAATGGTTTAAATTCCTCTATTGAGTGGGGTATTTGCCTTTAAGAAAATAGAAGAGTTTTATTATAGGTAGTGGCAAAGCAGAAACAACCTATAAAATCAGCCTCCTCTAGTCAGGCCGCATGTGCGGCATTTTTGTTTTGGGAAGCCTTGAGCTCAGAGACAGGTAAGGTACAGAGGAACGTGGGCAGCATTTTTAGATAGTAAGTACTTTAATTGTAAGGGGCGTTTTGGCATAACATACTTTCTTACCTTGTGAAACCACAACACGAAATAAGTTTACTATATTAATGTGGATAATATTTTCAAAATTCGATGTCAATAGTGATTTTTAAATTTGTTGACCCTCCTGAAGAAACTCCTGATGTGAGTGAAACGCGAGAATGGTGCCAAAGGGAGGCGTTGAGGAGAACAAAATGAGATAAGGAATTGTTTTAGGCTATTAGATTTCGACACGAAGGTGGTGGAGAAGTGGTGATATTTACAAAAAAACCAGTAAAGTCATTGATGCCAACTTGCGCTACATTAAGAATAGGCAGTAAACATTTTGCTTTGAAGCGCTAAGATGTCAGAGACATTCTGGGCACTTTGATATTGGAATAATAGAAGATTTAATCAATAATAGAAGATGTAATCAATCTACCATTCTCTACTGTTCTTTAAATGATTGATAGAGTCCACATGAACATTACTTGCAAGTAATGGAGCATAGGTATGATAATGGAGTTCAATTTGTAATAAAATAAGAGAATAAGTTGCACAAAAACAAGGTCAAAAGCCTATAAATCACTGTGTTTCTCATACGTACCCCAGCCTGAATGTCTACCCATGCCTAATATTTTTGTGGCTTAATGTCTCCATCTCTCCTCCCTTCTGCCACCATGGTCTTTCTCCTCTTTAGGTCACAGTAGGCGTACGTGTTTTGGATATTAATGACAATGACCCTGTACTCTTGAATCTGCCTCTGAATATTACCATCAGTGAGAATACACCAGTTTCCACCTCTCTCCTCCGTATCCTTGCCGCCGACGCTGACAGCGGGCGCAACGCCATCCTGACCTTCAACATAACAGCTGGAAATGTAGAAAGTGCCTTTTACATCCACGAGACTGTAAGGTTCTTTTTTATGGTTTGTGTGTATTGAGCTGAAAGAGGTTTTATTTCTCAAACTGTTTATTTCAAAGGAAGACCTTGTGGTGGACATGGTTAACCTCCTTTATACATTGTGGGCCCAATATTTGAAAGGCATTTTCACAGTAAACCATGTAAATGCCTTAAATGGAGATATTCAATGGCACTTACATGCTTAGTGGGGTTGAATATCCCCTCCTAACTCCCCTACATGCCCCAATGCTATCTGGTTAGCATCGAGGCATGCCAGGGGTGCTCCGGGGTGGAGCAGAGGCAGCAACAATCACGAACCGGGCAGCAGCAATATTGCAGGCTGCCTGGTTGGCGATCTTCGTCTTAAAGATAGGCAAGGAAAACCGTCACCTATCTGTAAGGTGCAGGAGCTAATTGGGCAGCAGGCAATATCACTGCTGCCTGGTTAGATACTGTGGCTTCCGGTGTCTGTGGCGATCCCCAGATATTCAATGCCAGGGCAGCATATGACCCTGGCACTGAATATCTGGGGTTAAGGGTCGACGGGCAGGGCTATGCGCCGTAGGGGCGCATAGTCTTCCCAACCCAATATTGGGCCCGATGAAGATAAAAGCCATACGTTTTTTCTTTTTAAATTTTAGCTTTCATACCCTACCTCTGAATTTGCTTAGAGGCTTTTACTTATACATTTTAAAAACACCATTCATATATGATCTTTGCAGTTTTCCAGGTCATGCTGTGTCTTCCTAACGGGAACCAATGTTTCAGCCACCATATTGTGGCTTTCAAACAGGATGAAGTGGTTAAGCGGTTCATGTCTGTTCTTTTCTATAGTAGTCCTCAAAGTGGATTGGTGGGATTGAGGAATGACTTCCCTGCAATCTGAACTCCCTGATACTCTTCCTGGTTTTTGTCTTGTTATGTGTAGACTGGTGCCATTTACGTAAACCGCCAGCTCAACAGAGAAAAGGTCCCTGAGTACAGGCTGACAATCACTGTGAGGGATAATCCAGAGAATATGCGCAACTCCAGACGGGTAATGTCAGGCCCTCCCTAGCAAACTGTTGAATCCTTTCATTATCCTTCTGTCCATGTGGACACACTGCGGTTGATATTTGTGCCATCTTAGCAGAATTGTTCCTCAGGATGTACAGCAAAATAACCCATAAACTTTGGAAAGTGCTTGTGGTTGGTTCCTTATGCTTTCTTCCACATATTAATGCCTCCTAGGAATAAACATTTGGTTCATTAGTGCGCCTTAAATTTTAGTGTGTGCTAAATCAATTTAATGCACATTAAACTATGAATAACATGTGTTAAGTCAATTAGCGCTTTTTAAAAAATCCTAGTGTACATTTTTTAAAAAATTTGAATTTTAAAATGAATACTTGCAGCAAACTGAAAAACCATCTGAAAATTAGGAAAAAGCTCAAATAAACCAAAAGCAGGCCAAAAATGTTTATCTGTACACCTATCTATGGTCCCTCTTTTAAACAACTGAAGTGTCAGCCATGAGGGCTGCTGGAGGGTCAGAGTATTGCATATATTATCATTTGACCCTAAAACAGGTGGAGTTAGATAAGTGAAGTCACAAGCAAAATGAGCAAGTCATTTTGGGAGACTGGTAAAACAAATACATACATTTGTGGGAAATAAAATGGGGTCGATATTCAGATGGGTTGATGTGGTTTACAAGAACTGCAACCCAGCGATATTCAGCGACACTATACAGATAGTACTGCAGACTATCCTCACAGACAGCAAGAAAAGGTGCATGCTTAATTCCAGGGCACTTGGGTGGTCCAAACAGCTATATGGTTAGTGACAATATTCAACCGCTAACCAGATAACTAAACTGCAGAAAATTAGGACAGGTCAATGGCTGAATAGTGCCACTAACCACATAGCAAACCCTTTGGCTGGTGAAACCTGATATTCAGTGCCGAATGCTGGACGGGCTCTCGGATCAAATATCCAGTTATAATTAAAGCAGCAGCGACCAGGTGCTTTAAAGGCACTGACTGCTGCTGCTGCTGAATATTGACCCCAATATTTTTAAGCAGATGACTGGGGGGGATTCTCCTGTTCTTATTCCGTAAAAAGACTCACAGGCAGCACTATTTATGGGCCATTGCAAGGGTGGCAGGACGATTTTGCTTTTTCATAGGAAAAGATTCATTCACGTCATTCAAATAGCACATTGCACATAGTTAATCCAGAGATTGCACCAAAGACTTATACAGAGACACTATTACCTCCTCTTTTCTGTTGGCCATTCCTCTCCCTATGCACTCAAGCATCCTTCTGGCTTTCGCTGTCTCCTTTTCTACCTGTTTAGCCACTTTAAGATCATCAGAAACAGTCGTGCCTAGGTCCCGCTCTTCTTTAATGGACAGAAGTACTTCTCCCCTTATACTGTACCACTCTCTTGGATTTTTGCAGCCCAAATGCATGACCCTGCATTTTTTTGCTTTAAATAATCTTGTGGATCTTGGAAAAATGTCATTGTTTTCTTGAACTATTTGGTAAGCCTTTTCGATGGAGTATCTATAAAAACCACTGGGAATTCTGGAATCCATCTTTGCTTTTCAAACATCAGAGCTGGTTTTGTCAGATTTGATTTTGGATTTTGAGAAAATTTGACATGGGATTTTCCTCGAATTTCATATACCTGCCAAGGGAAATTTAACAGTCTTCCTCAGTGGATCTGGATGAAATCTGAAAATGCCATCAGATTTGGATTGGGTTAAAATCCACATGGTTCAAGTATGACACTGTTTTATTTGCATACTGTATCTCCACTGAAGATTATGGGATGTCATGCTGCATAGCGCCCTAGAGGCGACATCCATGCACTTGTGTTCCCAATTCTTAGATTTTCAGCTGTTTTGTTAGGCTGTATGATACACGCAACAAGAACGTTTTGTTAGGCTTAATGATACACGCAACAAGAACTTTTCAAGACTAGAACTTCCTAGACATTACAACAGAACAAAAGTAATGCTATTGTCCAATCCAGGTTGTGTTTAATTATTTTCCTTTGCATAAAGTGGCAGCATGTTTGACAGCTCTGAGGAATAAGGAATTTGCCTATTTTCCCCCTCTTTATGCTTTCTTTCCATTCAGGACTTTGACCTTCTAATTATTTCAATAGCAGATGAAAATGATAATCGCCCTTTGTTCACTCAGAGCAATTATCAGGCAGATATTATGGAGAACTCACCTGCAGGTAAGCCTTCTATTAATATGGGTCAGAAGTAGCCTAGTGGTTACAGCAGCGTGCTGAAAACCAGGGAGAACCGAGTTTGAAATCTGCTTGTTCCACCAATGTTCCTTGGACAAGTCCTTTTGCACTCTGTTGTCTTAGATACAACTTACATTTTAAGCCTCCTTAGGGAGGAAAATAACTATACTAACTGAATTGTAACACACCTTGAGGTTAGATTTGGAAAAGGTGAGTTAAAGAAAAAAACTCCCATTGATTAATTTGATGAATAATCTATCAGAGCAGTTAGAGCTGGATCTTGTGAGTTGGACTGCTGTGAGCAACAGTAGCTGCATTGCTTTCCATTGAAAGTTTTCTGCAGCGGACAGATTTCAACATAACTCTGCAGTTTGGTATTCTCAGGACTCATGTGCAAGGGTAGGGATAGGCTGAAAAACAGACACGTTTTCAGCCTTCAATGGACAGCCTAGTCTTAGGGTGAGGTAATGATCAGCACAGGGCCGGGGCATCCACTAGGCAAACTAGGCCGTTGCCTAGGGTGGCAACTTCTGCAGAGTGGCAAAAGCAAGGCATTCAAAGCTAACTTATAGATTTTGACAACCAGAGGGGGTGTAAAGCTTGAGATTTGCCTAAGGTGCCAACACCTTGGACCAGCTATAGGGCCGGCCCTGGATCAGTATCTTTAATACTGGTAATAGAATAGGAATGTATTGTTGAATTTGAGAGTTATTTACTTTTTAATAGTCAAATATAACTGTACTTGCAGTCAAGACTTATGATAGCATAGGTATAGTCTAGGTCATTGGATATTACCACCTAAATCAATTATATTGTATTGTGGAGTCTTCATTGCAGGATTTATTGGAGTATTAGTCATTTGCATTCATGTAAAATGTACTTCCAACAGTGCCTGTAAAACATTTAAGATTGTAAACCCTCACTATGATATAGACTTTTGAATAGTGGTATATCAAATCTTAATAGATACCATAAATTTGTTCAATATCTCTCAATTTTTGGTAGGAATAAAGTCTATACTGCATTCAAATAATGTTCTTTCACAATAAAGGTGCAGAGTCTGTTGGGTAGTTCAGTGAAATGGAACTCCTCCTTAAATGCAGTTTGAACTGTACTTCTAAATAGCTGAATATGAAAATACAGAAAAGTGTGAAGACTTTTCCAACTCCCTGTACAATCTAAGGTCCCTTTTAGGGATGTAGCCAGTTGGGTTTTCAGGATCCCTGCAATAAGTATAAGTGCAAAAGATTTGCCTATAGTGGATCTCCAATATATGCAGATCTATCTCATGCATATTCATTGTGAGAATCTGGAAAATCCTACTGGCTAGAGGTACCTCCAGGAGAGGGTTGAAAAGCACAGTTGAAGAACAATCAGTGATATTTATGTAGAAAGAAACATTCCTTTGCTTTGGTCCCCTGGTGATAGTATTTTTACTCCAAGGGCAATACTTATCCCTTCAATCATAAAAATGTCCAGTCCATTACCCTTCAAAAGCCTTGGTAAAGTGGACTGCTCAAGATATAAGGGGAAACTATTTGCCCTTGAGAGGAGAATTTAACCTTCTAGCACAGTGATAAACTCACTTTTGCACATGCTGAGTTGTCCATGATAAATGTGACTTGGAACAAGTCCATTTCTTGCTTTGCAAATAATTTTGTGAATGTTCAATATTTTCACTTTTTCATGAACACTTTCACCATGATTTAAGGGGAAAACAATTCATATAAATATTCAAAATCTAGTAAAATGTTATTTTGTTCAGGCCATCCAACGATACCATGAGAGCGTAGCAGCCATAGTACCAGAGAGTGAGTTCTCAAGAGGGTTTCTCACGGCAAGAGTACATAGAAAGCAAGCCAGTAATCAAGCCCTTTATAATATCCTGCCAGCGAAGGCCAAAAAAAAGGGGTGATGTTGGTAATAACTTACTAGGATCAAACAGTTCAATTTTTTAAACTAGCAGTTTTGTTGCAAACATACAGTATATCCCTCTAGTGGCATCATTCCAGGTAAGCCCAAATTTTCATAATCCGAGTCCATATGTCGAAGTATAATTATAATTACTAAAGACGCTTTTAGTATCTGTAGCACATGCACACAAACTCATACATGTTTATTTTGTGCACAAAACAAATGAAGTGCCTCTGATCGCCATGGGAGCTCTGTGCAAACCACCCTGTGCCCCGAGACTGACCACTGTCTCTGTTTTTTTTAGCAGGACTTTGAGACTTCCAAAGGGCTTCTTGATTCAGTCTGCCAGGGCTGCAGCAGCCTCAGCCATCACTTTCACATATGTCATGGGGCCTCATCTTGTTTGCCTCATCCATTACTAATGTCAGTCACCTTGCTGTGTGGAAGGGAAAGAGAGGGTGGAGTGGAGGGGTGGGGTGGGGGGGAGGGGGGGGTGGCGACACCTAAATGCCTTCAAATTCTTCTAATTAGTTTTTTTTTCTTTGCTTAGGAACCACTATCACAGTACTGAGTGCATTCATTCTAGCTATAGATGCCGACCAAGGCCCGAATGCAATTGTGGTATATCGTCTCCTGGGTAATCAGTTGGATCTATTTAACATCAATAACAGCACAGGTAAGGGGATGATGGCTTTTTGCTACTGTTTATGAGAAACTTGATGCGTTTTATGAGGCTCCTTAAAACCATGACATCTTATCAGGGCCCCTAGTTTTCTATCTCTTACCACAGAATTCCTCGTTCACACGAAATTGTGAGCTAGGCCCAGGAAGCCACAACTGACCAGGCATTTCAGTGCAGATAGGCAGGCATGCAGAAGAGTGTGTATGTGCATAATCCCCCATGCCTGCCTACTACCAGAGGGTGAACAGTGGTGCCTCATAGTGCATCCTCCCTCTCTGCTACCTAGGCCCAACTGCCACTCTAAACGACACAGCAGTTGAGTCCCAGACATTACAAAAAGGTCGCCTGCCAATCCAGATTGGCATTATTGGTATAGAAATGGGGTGTATGTGAGAGGACTGAGAATCTGCAGGGTGTGGAAGAGAGTGCCCATACTGAGTATCAGCAGATAGGGGAAAGGTGAGAAGAATGAGAATTGGCTGGGGCAGAGGGTAGAGGGTTATGAATAGCTAGAGGTGGAGGCAGAGTCGGCCCAACCAGTAGGCAAACGAGGCGGCTGCTTAGGGCAGCAACTTCCAGAGGGCAGCAAAAGCAGGACATTCAAAGATAAAGATAAATAATAGATCTTGACAATGAGAGGGGTTGAGGGTCTCCTAGGGCACCAACACTTCGAACCAACTCTAGGGTCAGCCCTGGGTGGAGGAGGATGGGGGAAACTGGAGTTTTGGCAAAGGAAGAGCTGGAAGATGCAGATATGTGTGGAGGTCAATTTGGGGGTAAGAGGGGATCCTATGGAGAAAGAAATGACAGGGAGTAAACTGGGGAGGAGAATTAGGGCAGTTTGGCATGGAGGGGAGGTTCCTGAAACAACAGGGGACAGGTATTTAGTGTGTATATATGTGAGAGAGGGAGATGTAGAAAGGACCTTGTTTGTATGTGTGGGTGTGTGTATGCAAGAAAAGAGATGGATGTGAAAGCGAGAGAGAGGATTAGCGCCAGGTATGTCTGTGAGAGAAGATATCTGGGCCAAGTGTGAAGGGTGAGTGGAGAAGAGAATCTGCATCTCTTTCCCGCCCCAGTCTCAGATCCCTCTCCATTCTTTCTTCCTTACCTTGTCCCAAATCCTTTTACCCTCCAGATTTCACACTCCTTTCCCCTCCCTGGGTCCAGTTCCTCCAATTTCTGTCCTTCCATAGTGCACATCTATCACCTCCTCATCTAAAATCCCTTATTCTCCTCCCTCAACCCAGAGATCCAGTGCTCATGCCGACCCTCTTTCCTTCCTTTTCTGCACCAATTACTTTCAAATTAGACCAAGGGATACACCATGGAGCTAGTAGATGGTACTTTTAAAACAAATTGGAAAGCATATTTGTTCATGCAACGCACCGTTCAGTCGTGGAAGTTGTTGCCAGGTGAAGTGGTGAAAGCAGTCAGAGTAGCTGGGTTTAAGAAGAGTTTAGATAACTTCCTGGAGGGAAAGTCCAAAATCCATATTAACCACACAGACTTCACAGCGCCACTGCTAATTCCCGGGTATGAGCAAGAGGGATTAAGTCTAATTTTTGGAATCCTGCCAAATAAAAGTGACCTGGATTGACCAGTGACAGAGAGAGATACTGGAGACCGATTTGTGGAACTTAACAAGGAAAAAGGGGAAATGCTAAATAAATACTTCTGTTTCATTTTTGCAAAAGAAAATATTGGAGAAGGACCATGCACTTACAGGACTGGCCCATGGTTTACTGCCCTAGATGAACCCTCAATCCTGCACCCCCTGGGGTGGCCCAGGTCCTACCCTTCTCCCATACTTAGCACCTCCCCTTCCCTATCACCTATAGTCCATAGTAACATAGTATCTGACATCAGATAAAGACCATCATGGTCCATCTAGTCTGCCCAGCAAGGTAGCAAGAGTAGGTGCACCTGCCGCTCCATGCAGGTCACCCCCTCCGCATGCCTTTGTTTAGGGGTTTACCCTCTGCTCCGTGCAGGTCACCCCTATTTGTTGAGATAGCAGAGACAGTTAAGGTTATTTTGATTTTATCTTGTTTCTATAAAGGGATCCACTGTATCTGTCCCATGCCATTTTGAATTCTGTCACTGTATTTGAATTCTGTCATTGTATTCTGTAAAGAAGGAAAGAGGGTTGGCATGAGCACTTCCGTCGGGAGGGCATTCCAAGCATCCACCACCCTTTCAGTGAAAAAGTATTTCCTGACATTGCCTTTCAGTTTACCCCCTTGCATCTTCATGTTATACCCTCTAGTTTTACAACTTCCCCATCTTTGGAAGAGGTTTGTTTGTTCATTAATACTCTTTAAGTATTTAAAGGTCTGAATCATATCTCCCCTGTCCCTCCGTTCCTCCAGAGTGTACATATTTAGGTCTTCAAGTCTCTTCTCATAAGTCTTCTGACGCAGGCTCCAAATCATTTTGGTCGCCTTCCTCTGAACTGTTTCCAGCCTTTATATGTCCTTTGCAAGATATAGTCTCCAAAACTAAACACAGTATTCCAAGTGAGGCCTCACCAGTGACTTGTACAGTGGCATTAATACCTCTTCCTTTCTGCTGGTAATTCCTCTCTGTATGCAACCCAGCATCCTTCTGGCTTTTGCCACTGCCTTGTCACACTGTTTCACCACCTTGAGATCCTCAGAAAAAATCACTCTGAGGTCCTTCTCTTGGTCCGTGCACACCAACCTCTCGCCCCTTATCACATACAATTCCCTTGGATTTCTGCTTCCCAAGTGCATGACACTACACTTTTTCACATTAAATCTTCACATTAAACTGCCAAGCATTAGACCATTCTTCCAGCTTTTGTAGATCTTTCCTCATGTTATCCACTCCCTCGGGGGAGTCCACTCTGTTGCAAATTTTCATGTTGTCTGCAAAAAGACAGACTTTTCCATTCAGTCTTTCACAATATCGCTCGCAAATACATTGAACAGTACTGGTCCCAGGACCGAACCCCGGGTCACACTGTTAATAACCTTCCATTCATCCGAGTGAGTTCCGTTTACCATCACCTTCTGTCATCTGTCAGTCATCCAATTTCTGATCCATTTTCACCATATTGGGACCCATCCCCCAAGCTGCTGAGTTTATTGATAAGCCTCCTATGAGGAATAGTATCAAAGGCTTTGCTGAAATCTAGGTAGATCACATCCATCACATGCCCTTGATCTAGTTCTCTGACCACCCAGTCAAAGAAATCAATCAGATTTGTTTGGCAAGATTGTCCTTTGGTAAAACTATGTTGCCTCGGATCATGCAACCTGTTGGTTTCAAGGAAGTCCACTATTTGCTCTTTCAGGAGTGCCTCCATTACTTTTCCCGCCACTGAGGCCTATAGTTTGTCACTTCTTCCCTTCTGCCACTTTTGTGAAGAGGTACCGCATCAGCCCTACAGTCCTTTGGAATTTATATCTCCAAGGATCTATTAAAAACATCCTTTAATGCCCTGCAAGAATCACTCTGAGCTCTTTCAGTATCCTGGGATGTATCCCATCTGGTCCCATGGCCTTGGCCACTTTCAGTTTTGCAAGCTGTTCTAACATGTCTTCTGTGAATGGTGTGGCATCTATATATTTCTCAGTCACAAGTAGTCCTTCTCCAGGATTTTCTTTAGTAAAAATAGAACAGATGTATTTTTTTAGCATTTTTGCTTTTTCAGTGTCACTTTCCATAAATCCGTTCTCGGCACTTTTGAGTCTTGCAATTCCACCTCTGATCATCCTCTTCTCCCAAATATACCTGAAAAATGTTTTGTCATCACACTTTAGATCTTTAGCCATCTTTTTCTTCTGCCTTGGATTTTGCTATCCTTATTTCTCTTTTTGTCTCTTTTAGCTTTATCCTGTCTTCTGTGTTCCTCTGTTTGCGAACTAATGAATTTTGTGACTGCTGTGTTTTTTGCCTTTATTTGTGCAGTCACTTCTTTGGAGAACCAAATAGGTTTCCTTTTGCTTTTGTTTTTGTTTACTTTCCTTACATATCTATCTGTTGCCCCTTTTATTGCCTCCTTTATTTTAGCCCACTGCAGCCAACCATCTCCTCTTTTCTTCCTCCTCACCAGTGTCTGCAATCAACTCTTCCCTTCCCTTTCCTACCCTCCCTCCCACCCCAGGCATCCATCATCTCCCCTTCCCTTCCCTTCTCTCTTGCCTTGGGAAGGGACAACACCACAACCCCCACCCCCATACTTCAAAGCAGCATCAGGGACCATCTTTTTACATGTATCTGTGCAGCTCTGCGTTTGCCTTGTAGCGCTATATAAATGATGAATCGTAGCAGTAGTATAGCAAGCCGCTTTGGTGCTGTGGCAGACTTTAAAGCACCTACGCAGATATGCACCCTCATGGCCTGCTGTTTCTGTCCTTTCCAAAAGGAAGTCTGCATCGGACGGGTGTGGGAGCGGTAGGCCATGAGTGCGCATGCACGTACAGGGGCTTGAAAGCCCAACAAGGCGCCAATAGTGGCTTGTGGAGGAGCCACCTCCAGGATATGCTGCCCTAGTCAGATGCCTCATCCACCTAATGGATATGGAGAAGAAACCGCACTATTCACAGAAGAATAGGTTTATGAACAGCTTGCAATGAGGACGAGGACAAGGCCATGGGGCCAGATGACATACATGCAAGGACATTGAGAGAGTTTAGAGAGGTGTGGACGGGACCTTTAAAAGGTGTGTTTCAGATATCCTTGGAAACAGGGGAGAGTTTCCTTAACTGTAGAAGCTCTTGTGGCTTCACTTCACAAAAGAAGTAAAAAAAGCGGTAGCAAGCTATAGGCCGGTAAGCCTTATCTCAGTGGTGGGAAAAGGAATGGAGACGCTGCTGAAATAAAGGATAGTGGTCTTTCTAGCTTCCAGTGGGTTACAAGATCTGAGGCAACATGGTTTTACTAAAGGAAGATCATACCAAACAAATGTGATTGATTTCTTTGACTGGGTGATCAGAGATCTAGATTGAGGGCATGCGATGAATGTGGCCTACTTAGTTTTCAGCAAAGCCTTCGATACTGTTCCTCATAGGAGGCTTGTGAATAAACTGAGCAGCCCGAAGATAGTTCATGGAGGCAGATCTATTCTATGCATATACATCGTGGATTTCTTGAAAGCCAGACTGGCTAAGTATTTCTTGAGGCCGGGTCAAGAGGCCCTGTTCCAGGGGCTGTGAATACCTGCCTCTGCGGCATCCTCAGCCATGGACCATCAGGAGAACAGAAAACCTGAATGAGAAAACAAACCCAGATCCCCCTGTATGGTAGCACACAGTGCGTCAGCCTCTCTCGTGTTCTGTGTTTTATAAAAGAATAAATTAGCCCTTCTTCCTGGCTGCAATACTTTTGTTGTTGTTGTTGTGGAAAGAAAGCCCTCCATCCCCAAGTCAGGGCTTTTGCTGTTTCTGCTGCTTTGTATGCTCTGCTGCGGAAAGGCCAGCGCAGTTGAATCCCAGTCTTATTTGAGTTATAATGATGAGAATCGTGTACTAGGAAGAGCTTTCAAGAGCCTCATACACCAGGGATTATCTAAAAATCAAAATGAGACGCATTAAAGGTTTACCTTGTTTCAACTTCCAAGTAAATTAATTATTTTGCAAGTAGCTAATACCTGGTGAAATTCACTGAGGGAACCTCTTTACTTCTCAGCTAAGTCAACTCTCCCCAGCCTGACTCACTTCCTGTTCTGAACATTTGTCCCTCCTACCTCCAAAACCAGCAGTCATTCTCTCTCTCCATCCGCAACCCCACCCAATCCTGACAGTCACTCTCACTATGTCCACTCTACCCCACTCCTCTTCCCTGGCCCCAGCAGTCACTCAGCTGTTTAGACCAACAGGATAGTTCCACTGCTAGATGAATGGATGTGAAAGTGACTAATGAATCAAAAATGCATGGTAAGGTGCTGCTTGTCTCCCTTCCATTTTATAATCCTTAGCAAAATGGATCAGGATCTTAACTAGTAAAGCAAACAAATACAGTAGAAATCTGGTAGCTACATAAATAGAAGACAATTTAAATTTTTCAATGTAACACAATGACTCCATTAGTTCAAACACACTTTAATGTTTGGTGATTGCTAGGAGTCAGGACTGACTCGAAGGCACGTATTGCATTGCATGAAGGGATTGTTTTTATTTCCACTGTATAGTGAACTTCTAAAACAGTTTCCATCCTTTCATAGCAACTACTTTAACTTAGGAGGACATTTTAAAAGGTCTAGTCGTGATGTAGGACATCGGAAGACATGCACATGGATGTCTCTGCAGTTCTTTCACAAACGACATTTACAGATGTCTCTGGTGCAGGAACGTCCAAGTAGGCGAGGGGGAATGGTGGAGGCGTGTCTGGGGAGGTACTATGGACTTACATGGCTCCGATTTCAGGAACAATGTGGACGTCTCCGCAGTCCTTCCACAAATGGCGTTTACAGATGTTTCCAGTGCAGGGATGTCCAAGTAGGCGAGGGGGAATGGTGGAGGCGTGTCTGGGGAGGTACTATGGACTTACATGGCTCCGATTTCAGGAACAATGTGGACGTCTCCGCAGTCCTTCCACAAATGGCGTTTACAGATGTTTCCAGTGCAGGGATGTCCAAGTAGGCGAGGGGGAATGGTGGAGGCGTGTCTGGGGAGGTACTATGGACTTACATGTCTCCGATTTCAGGAACGATGTGGACGTCTCCGCAGTCCTTCCACAAATGGCGTTTACAGATGTTTCCAGTGCAGGGATGTCCAAGTAGGCAAGGGGGAATGGTGAAGGCATGTCTGGGGAGATGCTATGGACTTACATGTCTCCGTTCGATTTCAGGAACGACAGGGTCATTTGCGGGCACGTCCACATTTAGACCTACTAAAGGCATGACTAGGCATCAAGAAAGTGCTTGTTTTGACCTAAAAGCATCCAGTGAAGATGGAGAGTGAAGCAACTGGTCTAAGATCACAAAGACCCACACCAGGATTTGAACCCTGGCCACACTGCTCCCAAACCACTACTTTTACCATTATGCTATTAGACGTCCATGTTCTGAGGTGTTATTCTGAGGGTGTCTATGTCCATATTGGGCACGTCTATTTTTCTGAAATCGTACCTGAACTTGCACGTACCTGTGGTTTTTTCAGATGTTCTGGCTTTGACATCCCATTGTAAAATGTGCCTTTTAGTTTATGAACCATCAGCTTGGAACCATCAAGAAAGGAGCTTGAAATTCACTCCAGTAAAACTTCCTAAGCTAAAATTAACAGTTTTATTCTGAATTTGACCAACTATGTTTATCTCTACAGGTGTTGTTTCAGTAAAGTCAGGAAGAGTTATTGACAGGGAAGCCTTCTCCCTCCCCATCTTGGAGCTTACTCTGGTGGCTGAAGACATTGGCAAGTTGAATAGTACGGCTGGTCTGACTATTACCATACTGGATGACAATGACAACAGGCCAGTCTTCAACCCAGCGGTCATAAATGTCCACCTACGGGAAAACAGTCCACCAGGTCAGACTGATAATTGAAGAAAGACGACAGGAGTGAGATAGATGTAGACAAATTAAAGAAATGAGATAAAAGGCCAAGACAAGGAAGAAAAAAAAAGTATTTGAAATATGGTTGTGGTCTATGTAGTAATAGGAGTTAGCCAAGACCTGCATTTAATGCATGTTAGTTAACACTCATGCATAAACAAGTTTATTGTGCATAATTTGTATGTACAATAATACCAGAGATCCCAATGATAGCATGAACACATATGCAAGTTTAAGAAAAAATAAATATATACCTATAGATATAGATGTTTGAATGTTTTTACCAGGTACTAACATTGTCATACACTTCTATCCGTTTTACTGCTTGAGGGGTTATTTTAGAAGCCCTATTCCTGATTCACACGTTTATAATCAGACATATACACATCTGAATCAGAAGTTTTGAGGGGGCCCGTTGAGAATGTGGTCTGGGCAAGACAAAAACCTACACACTCATTCCCCATTTCATATAGGGAATACTGTACATGAGTAAGCCCAAATGTATCCAAGTCTGGATCTATACCTATTCCCTGGCAGGTGTAAATTTGTAAAAAGTGTGCACTTCAGCCAGTTCTTTTCAGGAGAGATTAAGGGAGTTCAAGATAGCGTCCTCTGTAGGTAACTAGCAGCAGCTGCACGTCTAAGTGTGCAAAATGGCTCATATGCATGTATAAGTGTCAGTATTTAGCACCTGCAAGTTATGAAATGTCAGCACTCACAAGTCTAAGTTGCCGGATTTCCTCTGTTGATGTTTCCCACATGTAAGTTTTCAAATGGCTCCTCCCACTGCACATGGATATCAGTGCACATGTATTCCTGCCTTTCCTTTTATGTGCTTTAGAAACCGCTCCAGGTTTGGCAGAGCTGTTTCTAGCACAGTCAGAACTGAGTATGTCCTAGCCTCAGTGTCTCAGTTGTAATCTTCATGTACTATGCTCAAGGAATAAGGATAAACTGTGAGCCTAGCTTGGATCCTGTTCCTTCGCATTGCCTCTTAGGGGCATGTTTAGTGAAGGCTGACGCGCGTTAATGAAGTTAGCACGCGCCCACTGCCAGTGAGTCCATAGAAACAAATTAACTGTGGGCACTTAACATGCGTTAATTTCATTAGTGCATGTCAAGACTTTTAGTAAACATGTGCCTTGGTTTTCCTCAAATCCTCCTCTGTCATGATTATCGCCCATTTAATTAAAATGTTCCCCTCTAATATTAACAGGGTCCTGATTTTAATGTGGGTCTATTCGGCTAATTTTGTTTGGGGAAGGAGGCATAATATTTTAATTTCTGTTGCCCTGCTATCCACAGCTCCCTTCCCCAAGAGCACCTTTTTCCCCTCCCCATACCGGCAGGAAGAGAGTGTACTTACTTATATCTGTAGTCTAGTTCTGTTCATGTAATTTGAGCTGCACAGTGTCTCATAGTCTCCCACATATCTCCCTCCGTAATACAGCAGCACATATACGCAGATTGAAGCTACAGGAATGGCTAGGGTTGCCAACTGTCTCCAGATGCGCCCAACACATTTGATCCCGTCCTAGTTTTACCCCACTGCATGCAGAGATATGTAGTTCTGATTTTTCCCTTGCGCTCCATAAGAAAAGCAAGACTACATGTCCCTGCTTTACAATGGGATAAACCCAGGACTGGATCAACCCTGTGGGGCGCATCTGGAGCCAGTTGGCAACCCTAGGAATGGCCCATGCTACTGAACTCCTCCAACACTGTAAGCAAATGTCAGCCATTAGAGTATGGCAGAACAAGGAACTAATGCCTTCATATTCATAAACAAATTCACAAATGCAAACTATAAAAAGTTTTAAAAACTGAAAAAATCCCAGAAAGCAAGGTGTAACTAAAACTGATATAAAAATAACAGGATACCAATATCCTATTTAAACATTTCTTGTTTCTATTATGCCAATGTTAATGGCGTCTATTTAAGGTGAGATTAAAAGAAGGCAAAATTACCAACCATATGCCTGACTTTATGGGGACCTTTTACTAAAATGTGGTAAGATTTTGCACTCACCGAGGGTTTTGAGTGAAAATTAATATACGGTAAGTGCAACAGTCGTGCGCTGTAAGGGGTGTGTAGCATGTTTCTGGCTGTTACCGCACTGAAATATACCCTAATATGTGAAAGCGGCATTTGCAATTAACACAAATGCACTTAACATCACCCACTAAGACGCTGTTAAATGCACCCACTTTAGCTGCAATATTGACAGCGTGCAGTGTGTACCCCTGCACTAACTGCAATGTGCTCTCCACCTATTCTCCACCCATAACATGCCCATCCCCTGCTCCACTGCATGATGAGTCATTAACGCAGGAATTAGCATGCAGTAACTCTCACGCCTGCATGGTAACACGGTTTCACACTGACAGTTACCGCATGCTAAAACACGTATTAGCTGCTTAGTGCATCTTAGTAAAAAGGCCTCTGTGCTTACTGTGTATCTAAGAAGAGCCAGCCAGCCTCTCAACCCTTTCTGAAAACATTTTAAAGAGCTGTAAAAAGGAGGGAGTAAAGGTTAAGCACAATGTTTGATATCTGCACTGATGTTGCAGTTTGGTTTCCCCCAGGTTTCTCTGTTGTGCAGGTAAGAGCCACAGATGCAGACAGTGGCCTAAATCAACAACTGATCTACCGAATTGAGAGTGGTGCTCAGGACAGATTCCTCATTGACAGTGTTTCTGGGGTCCTACAAGTTGCTAATGTCACCGTGGACAGGGAAGAAAGAGATGCCTATAGATTGATTGTGCTAGCAACAGATCGTGGCACCGTCCCTCTCTCCAGCAGTGCTACCGTTAACATATTCGTTGACGATGTCAATGATTGCCCTCCAGAGTTCATCAACCCAATCCAAACAGTGAGTGTGCTTGAATCAGCAGCGGTGGGCACTGTGATCGCTGACATCACCGCCTTAGACAGGGACCTTAATGCTCGTTTGGAATACTACATCATTGCGATTGTGGCGAAGGATGACACCAATGCCCTGGTTTCTGGTCAACAGGGAGCTTTCTCTATTAACTTCACAACAGGTATGGCTACAATGTATTTCTCCTCTCTTCCTATCTCTACCTCTTTACCCTTTCCTCTATCTTTCTCTTTTCCTTTCTTTCTCCTTGCTGCCATTTTAAATTTTGACATACTTTTTCTTTCCTCTTCTTTCTCGTTGTTTATTTATTTTTCTATTTTTTCCTTTGACACTCTATTCTTCTAACTCCTGTTCTAGTTGGTTCTCTTCTTTCTTTCTCCCTATCTTTCTTTTACTTATTTTCAACATGCTGTTTCTTTTTTGCTAGACTTCTGTGTATTTAGTTTTACCCTCATTTTCTTCCTTTTCTCTCACATTTTCTTGTACCATTCCTCGTACTTTCACAGCCTGCCTCTTTATCTCTCATAGTTTGACTCTCAGGTTCTCTGCTGATTTTTAACAGTTTCATGCTACTAACTAATTCTTTTCTTTCCTTTACGGCTTTCAGTCCTGAAGGTTTGACTTGTCTTTCTCTGTAAAGCTGTCTTCTGTCTACTTCATCTGTTGTCTTTCTTCATAATCATCATCACCATCTTCATCGTTTTAACATGACCATCATTGCCAGCATGGTCCTCACTGGTCATGCTGATGAGGCCTTACAAGGTGAAACATTCGCCATTCGTGGTCATTGTGTAGCCTTTGCAGACTGAATAGGAGTGCCTCAGCTGTGTCCTGCTGCAGGGTGGAAGGTAGAGAAGCTACTTTCCTTCTCTGTACATGTAATATACTGGAACAGCAGAATGGAGAAAGAGGAATTGTGGAATCTGTCAGCAGGAGAGACACATCTTTTATGTCTTCTTCAGATTTCTTATAAGATGCTGTATAGATTAGCCCAGCTTTTGAAATTTTCTTGAATTCTTTCTTTGTTTTTCACATTTCTCTATCTCTTCATTTTCTCGGCCTTTGAAATAAGTTAAGCCAAAAATGAAATAAATGTTATTCATAGGAAAAGTTATACAATTCTAAAGATCCTTAAAGGTTCGTGAAAAACATTCACCTAGACATCAGCAGTTTTGCAGGCCTGTGTCAAGCTGTTTATATACTCATTATTTTCAGCTGCTGTGCTATAATCTAAATCCCCAATAGTCAAAGGGCAGTTTTCAGAGCCCTTTACCCAAGTACATTAGCTGGCTGAAAATTGCCCTCCTCGGTCTAGTTAAAAGTGCAGAGAGGGCAATAATCAGAATGTTTTACATGGCTTAACGTACATTTGCCCAAATAAACTGCATTTTGATTATTGCCTTCACCCCCTCCTCACAGCAGCTAAAAATATGCATGCTATTCAGTGTATCTAGTTTGATCCACATAAAAAAGGACATGAATAGGTCAGGAGAGAAAAAAAATTGTGTTTTCCAATCTCAGTGACTATCATATATGCTTATTACTGTATGAACTACATGTGCATAAGTTGTGGAATTTAAACCCCTACTTGGTATGGAGGAGAAGAACAATGCTTAGTGAGTAGGCTGAGATCTAGGGAGGTGAGGGTTCAAATCCTACTACTAGTCCTTTTGATCTTGGGCAGGTTACTGAACCCCTCATTGCTTCAATTACAAACTTAAATTGTAAGCCCTCCGAGGATAGTAAAATGCCTTCTGTACTTGAACTTAACTTGCCTTGAACTTCTAAGAAATCATGAGCTTAAGGTTTGCCCAGGGCATCAACGCCTTGAACTAACTCTGGGACCTGCCCTGCAAATGACCACTATAGCTTTTATTTCTGCAGACCCACTTTCTGCCATGCTCTGAAAGGTGCAGCTTTCACCCCAAGGGAATTTAATCAGAGAACTTCATAGTTACCTAACTATATCTCTTTGAAAATTGTCCCCTATGCAGAGGGCATTTCCCAAATGTATTAAATGGACATAGAATCATTTATCATTTTTATCGAGAAAGACTCTTCTTACATTTCAATCACTTTTAAATAGGCGTCGTTATTTAGGAAATTATCCAGAAATTAGATTGCTTTTAAATATTTCCATATAAATATCATACTGCTAGACAATTTGTCTCAGTTTTACAAAACCTATTTAGGAAAATGGCTCTTTCCTTTTATAATTTCCAGCAGCAATATTTTATTTGTCATGGTAGGTATCTGGAATAATTATGAGAAATGTAATTACAATCTTTGTAGGCCAGTCACATAGCTTGGTGTTTGGATTAAGCCTTTTGAAGGCCTGTAAAACAAATGGCAAAGGTACAAATCCACTTTCAAAAACCAGTACACAAACCCATCCCTCTATTATGTCAGAGGTTTGGCTGCGAGGGAAGGAATGGTTATGAAAGGCATCTGTTTGTTATCACTATGTCAGTAACTTTTTAGATTGTAAGCTCTTTTGAGCAGGGACTGTCTTTTTGTGTTTTCATTGTACAGCGCTGTGTGTGCCTGGTAGCGCTTTATAAATGCTTAGTAGTAATTGTGTGCTCTCTGGTTTCATAGGAGCAGTGATGGTGAAGAACACTTTAAATAGGGAGCTGGTAGCCACGTATGAAGTCACCATTTCTGTGCACGATAATGCCAGTGATGCCGTTGAGCGCTCAGTTAGTGTGCCAAATGGTAAGTCAATTCAGGTATAGTGAAAAAGTAAAATCAAGTCAGGTTTCAAAGGAACGTACTTTGAGCAATTTCCTTGAATCTGCTGTGTGTTTTCTGCAAATAGAAATTTATAGGTAGAAGTGAAAACCCAGGGGTAGATCAAGATAATCTGCTATCTGGGACGGGAGATGAGCTGGCGCTCCCCCCCCCCCCTCCACCCCTCACCGGCAGCCAAAGTGGAGAGCTCTAGTCAGGGAACAGGGGGTCCCCTCACTCAGAACACCAGTTGGGTGGTTGCCCCAAGAATAAAGAAAGCAACATATTCCCATATTGTATAATTAAAAATCACCCCTTTGCTATGATGTTCATGTGCAGCAAAAATTGTAGCAGTTTAATTATGTAGCTTGGGAATCTAATATAAAACACCAGCTCCTCATGCTGTGCACTGCCCGGCTATGGTATTATTCTACATCCAAAGAAACTCCTCTTCCAATAATGGGCACAGAGCATAACTAGGACATTTCCCACACAACTCGACTTTGATTTTGTTGTCATTTCAGTAACAGCAACATAAACCCCCACCAATACTGGGAATATTGTGAAGTAATACAAAACCTTACAAAAATTACACGGGACCTAGAGAGAAAAATCTTATCACACCATAACAGCATCAACTGTTAAGCAGGAGCCTACCCAGAAAAAAGCAGCACTATAAATATTGCAGTATGCCCTAGAACTTTAATACACCTATTCAGAAAACTGAACAAACTGGATTACTACCAATTCCTACAGAGAAACTCCACACTAATGGAATGCTGGCCTTGGTCTCACAGTCAGAATATAAATGGAGCCTCACCAAGTCAGGAATAAGTTACCACAAACTAAAAACAGACATATATAGACAAAAATTAAACCAAAACCCCAAAAACCAGCCCCTGTATCAGTGGTGTAGCCAGGTCTGATCTTTGGTGAGGCCTGGGATTACTATGCATAGGTATAAAACAGTGTGAATGTTGACATTGCCTCGTTATCCTCTCATTGCATTGTTTTTCTGCTACTGGCTAGGTGGGTCTTAGGCCAAAGTGGAGAGGCCATCGCTCACCCAGGCCAATCCTTGACTGTGCCCCTGCATAAAGAGATGTATATGCCCCTGTACGGTGCAAATATAAAGATAGAACATGTAAATTCCAAAGACTGACATATTCTAATCACTAAATTGAAAATAAAATTCATTTTTCTACCTTTGTTCACTGGCCATTTTATTCTCAAATTTTGTTGATCTCAGTTTCTGGTTTCTGCTTTCTTCTGTCTTCTCCTAACACACTTTCTGGGGACTACAGCCATGTTGTCATTTCTCTCCCCTCCTGTCATCTTCACTTTCTTTATATCTTTGGCATTTATCTTTTCCTTTCAGCTTTATTCCATTTATTTTTCTCTTTCTCTCCATCAACTCAGATTTTGCACCCCCTCTTTACCATCCAGTCTTCAATCCTCTCTCATTACCACTTCTACCACTTTTCAACCCTTAAACAGTCCTCTTATTCTCTATTCTTCCGCAGCCTCTTATTCCCCAGTCTTTAAAAAACTCTTCCCTTTCTCTCTTCCTCATCCCGTGTCCATCAAATTCTCCTCCCCTGTCGATTGTCTCCCCCTCTCTCTCCTCCATCTAGCACCTCGCCCCCTTTTTTCTCGCTCCCATCCCACGGTGCACATTATAGAAACATAGAAACATGATGACAGAAAAAGACCACAAGGCCCATCTAGTCTGTCCTTCCATAACTACAACAGTCCACTTTTTACCTTTAGAGATCCTCTGTGTTGGTCCCATGCTTTTTTGAATTCAGTTACTGTCCTCATCTCTACCACCTCCACTGGGAGACTATTCCACGGATCCACTACTCTTTCCGTAAAGAAATATTTCCGCATATCACTCCTGAATCTATCTCCCTTCACCCTCATCCCATGTCCCCTCGTAGCAGAACTTGCTTTCAATTGAAAGAGGCTCTCTCCCTGAACATTTATGCCACGGAGGTATTTAAACATCTCAATCATATCACCTCTATCCCGCCTTTCCTCTAAGGTGTACATATTAAGATCCTTAAGTCTGTCCTCATATGCTTTATAATGAAGCCCATTAATCATTTTAGTAGCAACCCTCTGCACCGACTCCATCCTGTTCACATCCTTTTGAAGGTGCGGTCTCCAGAATTGCACACCATACTCCAAATGAGGTCGCACCAAAGACTTATACAGAGGCATTATCACCTCCTTTTTTCTGCTAGCCATTCCTCTCCGTATGCACCCAAGCATCCTTCTAGCTTTTGCCGTCGCCTTTTCTACCTGTTTAGCTACTTTAAGATCATCAGACACAACCACGCCTAGGTCCCCGCTCTTCTTTAGTGGACAAAAGTACTTCACCTCCTATACTGTATTGCTCCCTTGGATTGCTGCAGCCCAAATGCATGACCTTACATTTTTTAACATTAAATCCCAGCTGCCAAATTCAAGACCATTCTTCAAGCTTAGCTAGATCCCTCCTCATGTTATCTACACCTTCCTGGGTGTCTACTCTATTGCAGATTTTGGTATCATCCGCAAAGAGGCAAACCTTACCCGACAGCCCTTCCGCTATATCACTAACAAAAATGTTAAAAAGAATCGGACCAAGGACAGATCCCTGGGGCACACCACTGGTAACATCCTTCTCCTCAGAGTGAGCTCCATTTACTTGTACTCTTTGTCGCCTCCCACCCAACCAATTTCTAACCCAAGCAGTAACTTTAGAGTCCATCCCTAGGGTGCTCAGTTTGTTTATAAGTCGCCTGTGAGGAACAGTGTCAAAGGCTTTACTGAAATCTAAATACACCACATCTAGAGCTCTCCCTCGGTCCAACTCCCTGGTCACCCAGTCAAAGAAATCAATCAGATTTGTCTAACAAGACCTGCCTCTGGTGAATCCATGCTGCCTTCGATCCTGTAATCCACCGGAATCCAGAAACCTCACTATTTTCTCTTTCAGCAGGGTTTCCAATAATTTACTCACCACCGAAGTTAAACTAACCGGCCTGTAGTTTTCAACCACATCCTTACTTCCGCTTTTGTGTAAAGGCACCACATGAGCCTCTCTCCAGTCCTTTGGCACCACTCCCGACTCCAACGAGGCATTGAAAAGGTCAGTCAGTGGAGTTGCTAGAACGTCCCCAAGTTCCCTCAGTATTCTAGGGTGTATCCCATCCGGTCCCATCGCTTTGTCTACTTTAAGTTGAGCTAGTTTCTCACGAACACAGTCTTCTGAAAATTGTTCAAGATGTCCCTCGCTTCTGTTCTTATTTGTGGTTGTTTTCTGAGGTCCTGCTCCTGGTTCTTCATCTGTGAACACAGAACAAAAATATTTGTTAAGCAATTCCGCTTTATCCTTATCAGCTTCTACATATTCCCCCCCTGCACCCTTGAGTCTGACAATACCACTTTTGCCCTTCCTCTTCTCACTAATATATCTGAAAAATGTCTTATCCCCCCATTTTATTGCATTGGCTATTTCCTCCTCCTTTTGAATCTTTGCCTTCTTGACTACTTTGCTAGCTTCTCTAAGTTTTTCCAAATACAGATGCCTGTCTTCCTCTCTCTGTGATCTCTTGTATTTCATGAAGGCCTCCCTCTTTTTCTTCACTTTTTCAGCTACTTCCTTCGAAAACCATAGCGGTCTCCTGTTTCTTTTGCCTTTATTTACCATTTTAACAAAAAGGTTGGTTGCCTTTAAAATACCCCCTTTCAGTTTTGCCCACTGTTTTTCTACATCCCCCAGCTGTTCCCATCCCACTAACGACTCCCTGAGGTATTGGCCCATCTTCGCAAAGTTAGTCTTCCTAAAGTCTAAGATCTTCACCTTGGAA
Organism: Ichthyophis bannanicus; assembly: GCA_033557465.1. Classification (NCBI taxonomy): domain Eukaryota; kingdom Metazoa; phylum Chordata; class Amphibia; order Gymnophiona; family Ichthyophiidae; genus Ichthyophis; species Ichthyophis bannanicus. The sequence continues at coordinate 608,240,143 of CM066034.1, forward strand.
TGGATTCTAACAGCCCTAGTCCTAATACTGAACCACACCATCTGGTGATCACTGGATGCAAAATGATCTCCCACTACAACATCAGAAACACTTTCACCATTGGTAAGCACCAAGTCCAGTATGGCCCCTTCACTTGTGGGGTCTGTTACCAATTGCCTGAATAGTTCTCCTTGTAGAGAATCCAGGATCTCCTTACTTCTAGATGATACTGCAGCAGGAATGTGCCAATCAACATCTGGCATATTAAAATCTCCTAGCAGTAGCACTTCCCCTTTCCTAGCAATGCTGCGTATGTCTTCAATTAACTCTCTGTCCACCTCTTCCTCTTGTGAGGGAGGTCTGTATATCACACCAATGCAAATAGATTTCTCTTTCCCTCTTTCTAGTTTAACCCACAATGCCTACTCTCTCCCTATTAAGCTCTGTAATTCCAAAGCTTTAATAGTAGTTTTTACATATAGTGCCACTCCTCCTCCCCTTCTTCCTACCCTGTCCTTTCTGAATAAAGTATAGCCAGGTATAGTTACATCCCAGTCATGGTTTTCTGTGAACCATGTTTCTGTAACTGCCACCAAATCCAAGTCAGCCACTCCCACCAAAGCTTCAACTTCAGGGATCTTATTTCCCATGCTACAGGCATTAATATACACTGCTTTCCATATGTTACCCCTGTTACCCATTTCCATAAAGGTATTTAATGTATCACCTACCTGGGGGCTTTCACTTACCTAGGGGCTTTCTTCACCCATCCCCAACGAATCTAGTTTAAAGCCCTCTTCAGTAGATTAGCCAGTCTACTACCAAAGATGCGTTGACCTTTCTTGGACAGATGGATGCCATCTCTGCTCTGCAACCCTTGGAACAGCATCCCGCTCTCTCTAACCCTTTCCTTGTGTGCATCCCTTGTTCTCTCCTTTCTTGTGTCCAGCATCTCCCCTCTGCTTCTTTCCACACCCCATGTCCAGCATGTCACATCTTCCTCTCCCTTCCTTTCTGTCCAGCATTTCGTCTTAGCTCTCCACTCCTTGCCCAATATCACCTCTCTCTCCTTCCCCATGTCCACCATCTGTCCTCTCTCCCTTTATCTTTATCTCTATTCAAACATTTGGTATACTGCTTGGATCAAAAGACATACAGCCGTGTACAAAAATCAAATGACTGCTGGGGTGAGAACAGAAAAGAACGCCAATAATTGATAGGAAAGGATAGAGGAGTAGCAGAGAAAGAAGAAGGGGGGAAGGAAAAAGTAGAAAGTTAGGAAGGAGGGTGAGGGAGGTTGAAGGCACACTGGAACATCTCATCTTCTGTCTCTCTCCCTTCCACATGTCCACCATCTCTCCTCTCTCTCTCCCACCTTCTGTGCCCAGCATCTTTTTCTCTCTCCCTCCCCCTATTCCCTGCATCTCTCCTCTCTCATACTCTCCCACCCCCCCCCCCCAATATCCAGCATCTGCTCTTCATACTCCTTGTCTTGCATTTGCCCTTTCTCCCCTTTCTCCTCATCTCTCCCCTCCATGCCCAGCATCTGCCTTTTCTCCCTTATCTCCCATCTCGATGCCTAGAATATGCCCTCTATGTACCCTGTGGGCCACCATCTGCCCTCTGCCTCTTCACACCATGGTCAGCATCTACTCTTCATTTCCCTGTGGCCACCATCTCCCTCTAACACCCACTTATCCCATGTCCAGCATCTGTCCGTCACCCCATCCCATAATATTTTGCCCTCCATCCCCTTCTATGTCCCTCTCCCCATGTCCAGCACCTGTCGTGTACCTCTCATATTTGGCACTGCCTCTCTTCCTGTCTGCTGCCACCTCCCTTGATGTCTGTGACAGTGAACAAACAAAAGTACAGGATCTTTGGGTCTGCAGCGCTGTAGAAGGGCATGCCGTCCCCACCACCTCTGATGCGAAGCATGCGTCAGAAGGGGAGGGACCAGTGGGGCCTTTCAAGCACACTGGAGGTGTGAAGATCCCATGCCTTTGTCTGTTGGGTTTTCTTTTGAGCTTCCGCTGCTTGCTGCTCCTCGTCAGGACTGCATCAGCAGCAGCGGTGACGGGAGGGGGAGTAATGCTGCCACAGATCCGCAGACACAGGAATGAATCCTTTGAAGAAAATGGTTGGGCTTTTTTGGAAAAGAAAAGACAGAATGAGGTAGCTGTCACAGGAGTCCTTTGGGGGCATTCTTTGCCACTCTCTAAACATTGCCGCCTGAGGCAGCTGCCTCACTCTGCCTAATGATAGAACCGCCCCTGTGAAAACCTAAAAGTCACAATCAGCTTTGCTGCCTTTTTCCCTGTGATTGATTCTCTTCTTGTTTTCAGCTGTTGTTTTTTCTCCCTTGATTCTGATTTTCCTTTGTTGGAAATCTCTGTACACACTGATTTCAGGTCTTTTCTCTTTTGCCTCTCATGTTTTTATCTTTTTGTCTATCTAGTCCAAGAAAAGCGATATAACAGATATTAGACCCACATGAGACAAATACTGAATACAACAAACAACGGGCTTGTAAAAAAAAAAAGAACTAGAACAAAACAACTTTAATATTTGGCAAAGTTCAGCATTTGTCAAACACGCACCAAAACCATCAGAAGGCACACTTCAAGACACTATTGACAAAATGACTTGGTGCTTAAAGACTGAGGTCAAGAGTCCAGCATGCAGTGAAACATCTAAGCTAGACATTTTCAAATTCTGCCTATATTCAACCGCAATAGCTGTTTAGGTGGTGCTACTGAATATACTTGAACCATCTTAAATTAAAAGTTTTGTTACATCTGCTATTTATGTGGCCCAGGTTTGGCAGATGAATTATCACATTTTAGACGCATTAGTTATATATCTAAGAGGGAGAGTTACTAAGGTGTGGTGAAACAGTGCTTTTTACCTTAGAAATATTTACCATAAGAGGCACTAACCTGCAGTATCTCAGTACTGCAGGTTAGTAACTCTGGCGGTAAATGTAAATTGTCATTGCTGTAGCTGGGAACATTGCAAGTTCCTGGCTGCAGTAACACAGATAGCAGGCCACAAATCAAACCCACTGCCTCTTAAAGGGGCCAGTATGGGATAAAAACACCCACCACTTAATCCCTAGTCGCTTCCCTAACATGACGTATAACCCTCCCACCCCCTGATTCCGCTCCCTGGCATCAACTGTAAAGCCCCCCACCCCTGACATGGTCTAAAGCACCCCTCCCCGGCACTCATTAACCACTCTGGCATTTACTGGGGTTTTCCCTGGTGTCAAGCAGGGAACAGAAGCAATTTCCAGTTGTTCTGCCCTGTCAAATGTCTGGTTTCAAAGTGATGCCAACTGCCCCTGCATCATTCCCTTTATGCACATCAGTAAGTACCTCTCTTAAAGTGGTGCAGTCCTTGGAATGCTCAAATTCCTGCCTTCGTTTCAGATGGATAATTTTAGCCATGCAACAATTTATACATCAAAAATGATACATTCAAATGGTCCAGAAATAAAACATTTTTTTTCCTGTTTTCACTATTTGTTGCACGGAGATAAAGTTCTAACAAACAAAAACAAAAGCAAGGTGATATCTTTTCATTGGACCAGTTTAATATATTTCTTAACAAGATTATTGGAAGTAATACTCTCTCCATCAGGTCAGAACAGAATCAGTATCGATTGCAATCATTTACCTTCCAACCAGTCCTGAAGCCTTTTTTTTTTCAAGGTTTTTTATGCAATGTTCAAACTGTGCAAAATCGGTGTTGTTCTTAAAAATGAATTACATAAAGATGTATAGAAATGTAATGTCCGTCATTTCATAACATTTTTGTCACTATTTGCAGAAACGATTTTGTTTTCACTTTTCAAAGCCTAAGTTAGGAAAAAAGTCAAAAAAACGCCTTCAAAGACAAATGAGCCGATGTTCAAAGCCCTTGGCTGGACGATCAATGGGAAGCCATCTGGATAACGACGCTGATCATGATATTTACTGGCACTATCCAGATAGTGCTACTGAAAATCTTTATAGACCATCCTTGCACTATCCATTGAGTGCAAGAACAGTCCAATCCGTGTGTGGAGCGAGGGTGGTGCCGGTGCTGTCTGGATACGTGCCAACTTGATCCGGATAGCACAATTTTCACTCAGCACTTACCTGGATAACTTAGGATGCATGAAAGCTGCCCTAAATTGCAATCCGGAAAAGTACCAAATGAAAATCGCTGCTGTCTGGATACCATTGGAACTTATCTGGATACTACTACTAATCATTTATATAGTGCCATTAGGCTAAAGAGCATGGTGAAAAGCAGAAAACCTTTATTCGTCATACGATGAATAAATGTTTTCTGCTTTTCACCTCGCTCTTGTTTGTGCTCTTGTGTTGCTGTGAATGTGTGTGCTCTTTTCTGGACCCACATACACATAAGAGACAGTTCCTGCACCATAGAGCTTACCATCTGCTAAGACAGACAAACAGAGCAAACAAGGGACTAGAGACATGATTGAAATGCACATAGGTGTAAACAGGAGAATAAGGGTGTCAGAGTCCAAAAACAGCCTCAAAGAGATGAGTTTTTAGCCTGGATCTGAATAGGACCAAGGATGGCATTTGAACATTGACCTTTTTGAAAACTGGGCCCAAAGATTTCTCTTCAGCGCCAGGCAAGTGTTGAGGCTCCAATGGCAACCCACTAAAGATCTAGAGGTGCTCTCAGCTCTAAACTCAGCCTAGCTCTGACAGATATGACAGCACTATGTCTGATGGTCCCAGTCTCTCTGCAGGGTTGGAAAGTATTCACTGCCACATTTCCAGTATGGTCACAATAGGCAAATGAAATCTATCATAGTTTCTACCACAACTCTCCTTCTGATGATAGCCTGTACAGTCAATAGCTTCAGATTACAGTCGGAAGGATCTCCAGTATCTCTCAGCCATGGCCAATATTTTTGAAAGTCTAGGACTTTGTTATTGTGGTTATGCAATTTTCTTTTATGTTTTGTTTTAATTATTTGGATCAAAAAGAATGAGCAAATTGATAGCAATGGAATATTGTACTGCATACAGCAAATATATATAAATATATTTATTTTTTTAACACTTATTTATTATTTAACACTTATTTATATACCGCATCTTCCAGCGATCAGTTGCGGTGTACAATCAACAACAGTCAACAATGCAGAGCTTGTTTTACATAGAACAATGATAACTTTTTACATAGAACATCTTAACTTACACAACAACGGGTTTAAAAAACTAAGCGGAATAATTCAATAATTCAACTAAGACAGAATGTGTGACAGTTAAAACAAAAGTACTGTCCCTATAACATAGGCAGATTATGACAGTTGTAACTATATACAGATTATGACAGTTGTAACTATATACAGGTAGAATTTCAATGCATAAGAGTGGAGTGATTATACATTTAAGTTTTGTATGTATTGTTTGTAGTAGGGAGTATAAACCTTTTTTTGGGCAGGTTCGTGTTTAGCCATTATCTAAGTTGAGTGGAAGGTCTTCCATGGTATTATAGTGTTTAGTGAATAAGTATGTTTTCAATTTTTTTGTGAATTCTGTTATCTCTGTTAGTGATCGTAAGTCCTCTGGTAATGAGTTCCAGACTGTTGGGGCTATGTGGGAAAAGGCTCTATTATTTGTTAATTTGTGAGTTCTTATATATTCTTTCGGCATTTTAAGTTTATTTGATTGTCCTTTTCTATGAGTGGGCTTAGGTGGTTCTTTGCTTATTAGGTTACAGAGTGTCTTCGGGGCCATGTCATTTAGGGCTTTGAATGTAGTTATTATTGTTTTGTATGTTATCCTGCTTTGTATTGGTAACCAGTGAAGGGATGCTAGTATCGGTGTAATGTGTTGGAGTGAATTTATCTTTAATATAATTCTAGCTGTTGCATTTTGCGCAAGTTGGATCCTTTTGATATTTTGTTTAGAAATGCCTATAAGTATTAAGTTGGCGAAATCGAAGTGGGGAGTTATGGTAGCCTGTATTATATTGATAAAATCTTGTATAAATACAAGGGGGCGTAATTGTTTGAGGATATGTATATACATATACATATATGTATATGTATATATATATATATATATATATATGATATTCCAGCAAAACCTCCTCCTGATCCCTGATGGAAATTTGTATCCCATTAGCAGGGATAGGGAGGGAAATGGAAGGGAGATGTGCTGGAAGGGGGAGGGGCAGGGAGAGGGATGAAAGGAAAGTAGAAGGGGGCAGGAGGAGGAGTGGAAAGGGGAAGAGGAGGAACAAGTTCAAGGGATGGGAGATTGAAGAGATGAGCACATGTGCTAGAATGTGTAAATGTCAAGAGGCACATCCCCACACACTACATCATACACATAGTCACATCCCCACCCTACACCAGACACACACACCATCCCCGCACTGCACACATACACATGCCACCTCATTACCACATACACACACACACACACCAGCCCCCCCCCCCCCCATATCACCTACGCTACACCCCACCAAACACACACATGCACACACCAGGGCAGGGGTAAGGATACTGGGTGCTCTAGATGAATCCTGAGCCTTATGCACGCCCCTCCCCCAAAATTTGAGAATTCAACTCTACCATCCTAACACCACCCCTCCCACAACAGTCCTGTAAAAATGCAGAATTGGATATTAAACTTTGCTTTGTAGGTCTCCCTGCAGGTTAAAGAATGTGCTGATGGCTCTTTGATTTTGTGTGACTGTCAGGATCTATTGTTTTGGTTTATTATTTCCTGATATACCACCTTTCTCTCAACAAGCAAAACCGTTTACAAAATTGCAGCAGATTAGGCAACGGAAAGAAACTCCAAAATTAATAAGACAAGAAAGGAAGAAACAGAAGTCAAAGAGGACAGAGACCAGTAAACACATGTCAGGCAGATGGCAGCCCCCCCCCCCCCATCACCCCCACTGCTCTATTTGCTGCCTCTCAGAAGGTGCTGTCCTAGACCACCGCCTAGTATTGCTTAGTAATTGGGCCAACCCTGGCAGACACACACACAACCATCCCTGCACCACAGATACCCTCCACCCTCACGCCACACACCCTACCGCCGCATCAGACACGTGAGTACGCGCACCGGATATTCAGCGCCAGCGTTTAGATTGTGGCCAATGCTGAATATCTGGATAAAACATCGAGCGTCTGCACTATCCAAACAGCAGTGATATTGAGACCACTAACCAGTTAACCTTTTGACAGCTTTTTTGCTCTCCTAAGGTTTATCTGGGCAGTTATCTTTATTCCATTTCTTGATATACCGCCCTTCGAAGAAACAACAGAGCGGTTTACAAAAGAGCAAAAGGCGCACTGCCAGGAAAAGGAAAAGAGCGCCATAGTTTTGATAGGACAGAGAAAAACAAAGAAAGAGGGAGAAACTAGAGACGGAGAGAGGAACCAGGCAGCGAGAGAGAAGGGAAATCTTAGCTAAGGACAGAGGGGGGAGGAAGATTAAAGGCATCTCAGAAAAGATGGGTTTTTAGCAGAGCCTTGAACTTGGTGAAGGAAGGCTCTAGGCTTATGCTTATGTTTTTTTTATTTAAAGATTTTCTATTCCACATTACACTGCAAGCATCAAGGCAGTTTACAAATATAGACTAGGAAAGGAAGTTTCTAGCAATGGTGTGAAAATAGTAACAGAAGAAGCTGAAAAGTAAGAGCAGGTGGAAATGATCACGCCTACATTCAAAGTGCGTACTCTGCCACGTACACTAATATTGTATAAAAGCAAGAAGGCGTCTACTTGTCTTTATAGAATTGCTCTATCTAGGTATTTCTGTAGGTGCCTACCTAGGGCACCTTGTCAAAAAATGACCTTTTGAGTGCATAAAATTTAACCAAGCCCAGGAACATCTGTAGACTGCTGCTTTTTGTGTAGCTAAACTTTATACAAACAATGGTTTATGCACACAAAATTTACCCACTGAGCAGGAAAAGAATTTCAGTCTCGAAGATGTGTGGGGGCGACTCACAACGTTATCCGTAGAAATCTTTCGACTAGCTGCTTTGTGATTTTTAAATGGATTGTATGCTGTCATGGAGTTGTGTCTGCCAAGCTGTCTGATTAACCTCTGGGAAAAAGGAACCAGAGTTCTCTAGGTGCAATGAAATGTCGTCTGCATATGGTAAGACGTAAAATGACTTACTGTAGCATTTGTACCACTCTCACATTTTCCCATATCACTTCAGCTCATTCGGGTATATTTTCTTTCTCGGAAAGCTCACTGGTACATTGTAGTCCCTTTCTGTTTATCCTGAATCTTCCCCTTGAATTCTGCAAGCGAGTTACATGAAAAACTATCAACAAAGAGCAAAACATCTCATGCAAAGCTTTTAATTTTATAAAGGTTTTTCTCCATGTATAAAGTGTGATTTATTTGCGGAAAAGGCCTTTCATAAAATTGCATGGTCATTTCAGCACACATCCATACAGGCACTGACAAGGTGGTATGTCCTTCTACACGTACCATGCATAGGCATTCGCACGGGCTTAGTTTGGGCAGGCAAGAGTGGAGTTGGGACATACATGTGTATTTTATAACATACAGTCAATACATACAGAGTGGAGGCAGACCATGAGACCATATAGAAGTCTTCATTAGAAACAACCCAACTTGGCCAAGTTTCGGCTGGTTAGCCTTCGTCAGGGGTCTAAAATAACATAAATATGTAAAATATAAATTAGAGGTAAATTAAAGAAAACCATACCTAAAGTATATATGTATATACAATACATATAAATAAATAAAAGAAAACATGCCAGACTCCCAATAATGAAACTGCAAAAACATCTGTATGTGTCGACTGATTGTCACTGCGGAGTTTCACATTCCGGTTTTCTTTCTCTTCTTAATATATAACATATGTATGTCCATGTGCAGAGTACACAAACTTATTAACTTCAGCTTTGGAGCAGGCATAATGTGTATGTTGGCATTTGTGTGCTGTTGGGGCTGGTACTGCTCGCCTAGTTTATAACGACACCTACTAGGTGCCTAGGTTGTCTTCATGAAATAGGCGCCTTTCTGAACTTCTCATATAGGTGTCCTGCTATAAAATCAAACCCCTAGTGTACAATTTGTCTTTATCCAATAAGCCTACTTCTGATTTCTGAGATATTTTTGTTGATTTGTAGGGTCTAAATTAATTTAAATTTGTTCTGTTTCTTTCTCATTTGTTCTTGCTTTTTCTTTCTTTCTTTCTTTCTTCCATTTTCTTGTCTGCCTTATTGCTGGTGCCTTCTTTCTCTTGTCTTCTTTTTCTGTTTCTTCTGTATGTCTCTTGCCTCTTATCTCGATTATCTGACAGCTAAACTGACGGTGAATGTCCTGGATGTCAATGATAATGCCCCCCGCTTTCGCCCTTTTGGAGTCACTAACTTTGCCGATAGAATTTTGGAAGGTGCCACCCCAGGGACAACACTGCTTTCCGTATCAGCTGTGGATCCAGATAAAGGTCTAAATGGACAAATCACGTACTCACTATTGAATGTTACACCAGCAGGTTATGTCCAACTTGAAGACCCTATGGCAGGTACACGAGCTTGGGAAGCCACTTAACCTTGCATGAACCTTTTCTTCCTGCAGAGGGTAGGACATACTGTAAATACTAAGGGCAAGATTGTCTAAAGTGCCTTACTATGTTCATGTGTGCTAATGCAGTTAACCTGAGTTATTAATAAACAGCTCCCATTGCATAAAATGGGACCCGCAGTAAATAATGTACATTAATGAGGATGAGTGTGCCATAAGGCGTAGTGTCTTTCAGTAAACCTAGCCTTTAGTTTAGTTATTATTGTGATCATGATTTGTATAGTACATATCAAATATATGCAGCACAGTACAAAAACATATAGGGGTAATTTTATAAAAGTCTCTATGTCTAAAGCCTGTGTTACATATGGCAAAGGGCTTTGGTAAAATTGCACAGCCATATATGTGCATATAAGAACATCCCCCAGAAAGATCACATGCAGGTGTTTCCAGGGTGTAGATCAGGTAGAGCAGAGGCAGAGATATGATATGTGCATGTATTTTATAAAATAATCTGGTGCATGCTTGGGAAGGCGGGGGGGGGGGAGGCTTATGAGCCCAAAGTCTTTTTAAGTATCTTACAATGCCTGTATAAAGAGAGCAAAATGTCACTGTTGTACTCAAAAGCTGTTGCTAGACATTTGTGTCTGTTGGTGAAGTTTAGATATACTACAGTTCCTGTTTCTTCACCCAGTGAGCATCCAGTGGTTTATAACTTTTCCAATTGTCTTATAACTTGGTCCGTGGAAACGAGAAACAATGACTTGCAAAGGAAAACTTGTGTCAAGATTGCATGTGACATCCAGAAACTGCATCCTATGAACTGTTAACATATTAAAATACTGGATGATGGCAAATAAAGGCTGGTTGAGCCATTCAGTCAGGCCCGGTTTAAGCATAGTCAACATAGGCGACTGTGCAAAATTTTTAAGGCACCAAATATCTAGGCTAAACAGGAACATGATTTTGCTCGCTTTAGGGCCATTCTTTATAGAGGGAAATCTCTCCTCTCCACCACTCTCCAGTCCATCTTAAATCCAGCCCTATATCCAGTCTGCTAAGATATTTTGATATACTCTACTAAGAGAGTGCTTCAGCTGTCGACCACAGAAACTTGACCAGTTGTAGGCCGTTGCTTCTTGTCTAAGTCAGGTCTATTGTCTTTATTTTTTGGTTCTCTCCCATCTTAGATATATTAGCATACAAGGTCCCACGCTTAATACCCAGAAACCCCTCCTTCCCTTCTCTGCCTCTCCACTTCCCACAGCCCACTTTGTCTTACCACCAACCTTTGTAAAAATCTAAACAGTTGTCAAAAGTAGTAAAGCTGTTGCTTGAACATCTCACAGTCTAGGTCCCATAATCTTGCTGGATGGTACCTAGCCACCATAAACCTGAGCACCCATTCAGTCTGTTCTTGGGGCGTGAGTTTATTTCTTTATTTATTACTACAATTTGGAAGAAAATTGATGCCTTTGAATTATGGTGCTGGCAACGAATACTGTGTATACCATGGACTGCCCGAAGCACAAACCAGTCAGTACTAGAGATCAAACCTAAGCTTTCTTTAGAAGCTTGGATGACAAGACTTTGACTTTCATACTTTGGACACATCATGCGAAGAGAGAGTTCATTAGAGAAAGACATCATGCTTGGCAAGGTAGAAGGTCTGGGCCACATTAAGAAGGATGGATATACCAGAACACCTGATCGTTCTCTTGCACAACCTTTACACTGATCAAGAAACAACAGTTGGAATGGAAATAGGAGAAACAGAATGGTTTAAAATCAGCAAAGGTGTAAGACAAGGCTGCATTCTTTCCCCCTACCTCTTTAATTTATATGCAGAACAAATCATCAGAGAAGCAGGACTGTATGAAGACAACAGAGGTGTGAAGATTGGTGGAAGACTCATCAACAACCTTTGCTATGCTGATGATACTGCATTACTGGCTGAAAGTGAAGATGATTTGAAATATTTGCTTCTCAAGATCAAGGAATATAATCTTAAAATGGGTCTGCACCTTAATGTTAAGAAGACAAAGAGCCTGACAACTTGCAAAATGAATAAGTTCATCGTTGATGGAGAAGAAATTGAAATAGTTGACAACTTTAACCTACTTGGATCAACTCAATAAAGAAGCAACAAGCAGTCAAGAAATCTGATGAAGCATTGTTCTTGGCAGAATGGCTATGAAGGACCTACACAAGAGTTTCTCTTGGTTTACAGTCAAAAGCCTTGCTGTAGTCAATAAAACACAAATAGATATTCTTTTTGGAATTCTTTTGTCTTTTCAAGGATCGATCTCACATCCACGATAATGTCTCTCATTCCTCACCCTTTTCTGAACCCTATTTGCACTTCAGGCAGTTCTCATTACAGGTATAGTTGTAGTCTCTGCTGAATGATCTTGAGTAGAATCTTGCTGGCATGTGGGATAAGAGCAACTGTGCGATAATTTCCACAGTCAGTCGGGTCACCTTTCTTCAGTATTGGTATAAACACAGATGTTTTCCAGTCAGTTGGCCATGATGATGTCTTCCAAATTTCCTGGCAGAGCCTTGCAAGTATTGTAACAGTTTCATCTGATTGGTGTAACACTTCAATGGGAATGCCATCAATGCCTGGTGCTTTGTTCTTTGATAAGGGGATTGCTAGATTCATTGGGGATGGGTGAAGAAAGCCCCCAGGTAAGTGAAAGCACCCAGGTAGGTGATACATTAAATACCTTTATGGAAATGGGTAACAGGGGTAACATATGGAAAGCATTGTGTATTAATGCCCGTAGCATGGGAAATAAGATCCCTGAAGTTGAAGCTTTGGTGGGAGTGGCTGACTTGGATTTAGTGGCAGTTACAGAAACATGGTTCACAGAAAACCATGACTGGGATGTAATTATACCTAGCTATACTTTATTCAGAAAGGACAGGGTAGGAAGAAGGGGAGGAGGAGTGGCACTATATGTAAAAACTACTATTAAAGCTTTGGAATTACAGAGCTTAAAAGGGAGAGAGGAGGCATTGTGGGTTAAACTAGAAAGAGGGAAAGAGAAATCTATTTGCATTGGTGTGATATACAGACCTCCCTCACAAGAGGAAGAGGTGGACAGAGAGTTAATTGAAGACATATGCAGCATTGCTAGGAAAGGGGAAGTGCTACTGATAGGAGATTTCAATATGCCAGATGTTGATTGGCACATTCCTGCTGCAGTATCATCTAGAAGTAAGGAGATCCTGGATTCTCTACAGGGAGAACTATTCAGGCAATTGGTAACAGACCCCACACGTGAAGGGGCCATACTGGACTTGGTGCTTACCAATGGTGAAAGTGTTTCTGATGTTGTAGTGGGAGATCATTTTGCATCCAGTGATCACCAGATGGTGTGGTTCAGTATTAGGACTAGGGCTGTTAGAATCCATTCCAAGGTGAAGATCTTAGACTTTAGGAAGACTAACTTTGCGAAGATGGGCCAATACCTCAGGGAGTCGTTAGTGGGATGGGAACAGCTGGGGGATGTAGAAAAACAGTGGGCAAAACTGAAAGGGGGTATTTTAAGGGCAACCAACCTTTTTGTTAAAATGGTAAGTAAAGGCAAAAGGAACAGGATACCGCTATGGTTTTCGAAGGAAATAGCTGAAAAAGTGAAGAAAAAGAGGGAGGCCTCCATGAAATACAAGAGATCACAGAGAGAGGAAGACAGGCATCTGTATTTGGAAAAACTTAGAGAAGCTGGCAAAGTAGTCAAGAAGGCAAAGATTCAAAAGGAGGAGGAAATAGCCAATGCAATAAAAGGGGGGCATAAGACATTTTTCAGATATATTATTGAGAAGAGGAAGGGCAAAAGTGGTATTGTCAGACTCAAGGGTGCAGGGGGGGAATATGTAGAAGCTGATAAGGATAAAGCGGAATTGCTTAACAAATATTTTTGTTCTGTGTTCACAGATGAAGAACCAGGAGCAGGACCTCAGAAAACACCCACAAATAAGAACAGAAGCGAGGGACATCTTGAACAATTTTCAGAAGACTGTGTTCATGAGAAACTAGCTCAACTTAAAGTAGACAAAGCGATGGGACCGGATGGGATACACCCTAGAATACTGAGGGAACTTGGGGACGTTCTAGCAACTCCACTGACTGACCTTTTCAATGCCTCGTTGGAGTCGGGAGTGGTGCCAAAGGACTGGAGAGAGGCTCATGTGATGCCTTTACACAAAAGTGGAAGTAAGGATGTGGTTGAAAACTACAGGCCAGTTAGTTTAACTTCGGTGGTGAGTAAATTATTGGAAACGCTGCTGAAAGAGAAAATAGTGAGGTTCTGGAGTTCAGTGGATTACAGGATCCGAGGCAGCATGGATTCACCAGAGGCAGGTCTTGTCAGACAAATCTGATTGATTTCTTTGACTGGGTGACCAGGGAGTTGGACCGAGGGAGAGCTCTAGATGTGGTGTATTTAGATTTCAGTAAAGCCTTTGACACTGTTCCTCACAGGCGACTTATAAACAAACTGAGCACCCTAGGGATGGACCCTAAAGTAACTGCTTGAGTTAGAAATTGGTTGGGTGGGAGGCGACAAAGAGTACAAGTAAATGGAGCTTACTCTGAGGAGAAGGATGTTACCAGTGGTGTGCCCCAGGGATCTGTCCTTGGTCCGATTCTTTTTAACATCTTTGTTAGTGATATAGCGAAAGGGCTGTCGGGTAAGGTTTGCCTCTTTGCAGATGATACCAAAATCTGCAATAGAGTAGACACCCAGGAAGGTGTAGATAACATGAGGAGGGATCTAGCTAAGCTTGAAGAATGGTCTAGAATTTGGCAGCTGGGATTTAATGTTAAAAAATGTAAGGTCATGCATTTGGGCTGCAGCAATCCAAGGGAGCAATACAGTATAGGAGGTGAAGTACTTTTGTCCACTAAAGAAGTGCGAGACCTAAGCGTGGTTGCGTCTGATGATCTTAAAGTAGCTAAACAGGTAGAAAAGGCGACGGCTAAAGCTAGAATGATGCTTGGGTGCATACGGAGAGGAATGGCTAGCAGAAAAAAGGAGGTGATAATGCCTCTGTATAAGTCTTTGGTGGTGCGACCATTTGGAGTATGGTGTGCAATTCTGGAGACCGCACCTTCAAAAGGATGTGAACAGGATGGAGTCGGTGCAGAGGGTTGCTACTAAAATGATTAATGGGCTTCATTATAAAGCATATGAGGACAGACTTAAGGATCTTAATATGTACACCTTAGAGGAAAGGCGGGATAGAGGTGATATGATTGAGATGTTTAAATACCTCCGTGGCATAAATGTTCAGGGAGAGAGCCTCTTTCAATTGAAAGCAAGTTCTGCTACGAGGGAACATGGGATGAGGGTGAAGGGAGATAGATTCAGGAGTGATATGCGGAAATATTTCTTTACAGAAAGAATAGTGGATCCATGGAATAGTCTCCCACTGGAGGTGGTAGAGATGAGGACAGTAACTGAATTCAAAAAAGCATGGGACCAACACAGAGGATCTCTAAAGGTAAAAAGTGGACTGTTGTAGTTGTTGTTATGGAAGGACAGACTAGATAGGCCATGTGGTCTTTTTCTGTCATCATGTTTCTATGTATGTTTCTAAGGCTTTCAATGCTACTTTGACTTCTTCTTTCATCACCAATGCTTCCTGATCATAAGGTATAGGTTGAAACGGCTATTGGCCCACTTGGTCTTTATGGTATGATGACTCTGTATATTCTTTCCACATTTTCTTGATCTTCTCAGCATCATTCAACATGGATCCTTGAGTATCTTGTAGTATTCCAATTCGAGGCTGGAATTTTTTCTTTAACTCTTGTAGCTTTAGCAAGGCCAATCTTGTTCTTCCTCTAATGTTAACGAGCTTTTCCATTGTTGTCTTTCACAGATGTAGTCAATTTGATTTGTGTAGAATCCATTAAATGAAGTCCACATATACAGTCGGTGCTTGTGTTGCTGGAAGGTGTTTGAGATGAATAGATCATTAGTTTTGCAGAATTCTATCAGTCTTTCTCCAGCTTCTGTTGCCAAGTCCATATTTTCCAAACCACTTTGCCTTCTTCTTTGTTGCCAACTTTTGCATGCCAGTCACCCATAACTATCAGGATATCCTGTTTGCATGTTGTCACTTTCAGCTTGTACTTGTTCATAGAACTCATCAACGTCGTCTTCTTCTGCAGCTGTTGTTGGGGCATATACCTGAATTATGTTTGTGTTGATGGGCTTTCCTTGTAGACAAACAGAAATTAAGCGTTCACTGACTGCATTGTATTTCATTACAGTTCTTGCAAATTTCTTCTTAACTATAAATGCAACACCATTTATTCTTTGTCTTTCATTTCCAGCATAGTAAACCATATGATCATCGATGCAAAGTGCCCAAAGCCAGTCCATTTCAGTTCACTGACACCCAACAAATTGAGTTGTACACGTTCCATTTCATTCTTGACCACCTCCAACTTCCCTTGGTTCATGCTCTGTACTTTCCATGTCGCAATATGTAAGATATCTTTGCAACTTCTGACTCTCTTTTTATGTGCAGCTACATCAGCAGATCCAACCACATCGTAAATGCTGGCTTTACTCTGAGAAGTCTTCAGCTCATCCTTAGTAGCCTTTTGATTGCCTTCCAACCTGGAGGTCTCATTTTCCAGCACTATAGTGCAATTTGTTTTGTGACTATCCATTTGGTTTTCGAGGCAAGATACAGAAGTAGATTTGCCAAGCCTTTCTTCTGCACAGTTAATTCCAGTGTTGTTGCATTTGTCACAGAAATATGATCCTCCACTTACAACACCGTCCCATTCTGCTGCTGTCCAGTTTGTCTTTGTCTGGCATTTCAGCTGAGACCTGTCTATCTTGGGAGACCCTGCCAGTAGTTAAACACACTGGCAGGGTCACTGAGGCACACAAGCCCTCACAGCATGACAAGCTGCAAACCAAGTATACAGAGGCACTATTATCTCCTTTTCCCCATTGATACCTCTATTTATGCAACCAAACATTAACGTTCATGCTACTTTATTACATTGACTGGACCTTCTGGTCATTTGATAGGATTATTCCTAGATATCTTCCTTGTTTAACAGTTTCCACTTCTAGGCCATTTAAGTAAGTCAAGCTGGTAGATTTCTGTGTACTGAATGCATGGTGTTACCATTTTTAGCACTGAAGCTGATTTTCCAAACCCTCGATCATTCTTCTATTTATTCAGCTCTTA
Organism: Ichthyophis bannanicus; assembly: GCA_033557465.1. Lineage (NCBI taxonomy): Eukaryota > Metazoa > Chordata > Amphibia > Gymnophiona > Ichthyophiidae > Ichthyophis > Ichthyophis bannanicus. Next base: position 608,256,910 of record CM066034.1, read on the forward strand.
TTGCCTGTCTAGTCTGCTACACTTGTTAGTATTGTCTGCAAGCAAACATATTTCCCCCTCAAGTCCTTCTGCAGTGCTGCTAATAAAGTAGTGGAGCCTGATTTTATCAGGTGCGCCATCCGGACGGCCCTGAGCAGGATGGGCCCATTAGGACCTGGTTCACACACAAAAGCAGTTTAGAATCCACTGTTTTCAAAGAGCGCATGCTAAATGACAAAAACAAGAAAAACTTAAAATCTTACTCACTTTTCTGTTTCATTTACAAAACAAAAATCAACAACATGAAATGCCATTGACAGAAATTCCCTAAGATATGTTTCTTAGCCAAGTCCGTTTCCATTGTTTCCTCTTTGGTTCTCCACCAATCATTGTAGTTGAGTACAAAAGTTTCCATAACTACCTCAGCACCTATCAGACCCCTCATCTCACCATGAGGCCCCATATAATATCCAAGCAGCCAGCTAGTGAGGCCACAGCCCAAACCCCCAGCAATCTACCTACCCTCGGCCTTTTTAGACAGTCCTCAACCACCAACTAACAGCATCACAATGATCAAATTCTGGAAGGTCTCGGCCTGCCGGTACCAATCCAACTCCCCCATGGCCTCCTATGTCAGCAGGCTTAGTCAGCCTCTCAACTCTTCCCCTACTACTGCTTTCCATATCTGACCCAAACCTTTTTCGATTTCATTACAAGTGCAGGCCTGGTACCCCATCTCTGGCTTGGTTGCCTCCTTCTTTGATTCTTAAGGTTCCATGCTTAATTCAACATTTAAACGCCTTTCAATTTTTTCATGCAAAGGTTTGTAACAGCTGGAGAGCTGGCAAAAACACCCAGTCTCTCCCTGTTCATTGATACGGGGTTTTAGCTATGGTTATTCCTTACAGATTACCCTAGCCTTCTTGGAAGTCTGATGCAGCCAGACTAACATTGTTAGAGTTATAAATGCCACTTTGGAGAGATTCCTCTAGTCTCTTGGAAGCCTGATGCAGTTGTATCACTGCTATTAGGGTTGTTAAACTTGCACCATACAGGTTACCTGAAGGTAGTTATGGTTTAACCATATCAACCCAATGCAGCCCTGCCACTGCTCTTAGGATTTAACCAAGCCTGTTGCAATTGAATCTTCATTCTGACCACTTATCTGTGTAGTTCCCCTTGTGGCCCTGTAAAGTTCAACTTCTTGAGCAAATACATCAGCCTTAGCTTTCATTTCTTTCACATCACCCTTCGCTCATATTATCTGTTACTGTTATCTCCAGCAGGTTTATTTTATTTATTTCTTTTATTTATTTACAGTTTCTTTTATACCGCGCTATTCGACATCAGTGCGGTTTACAGTGAACATAGAAACCACACGTCTCAATTAATTGATCTGTGCTTACAATAAACAGGTAAAATAAACTTGGATATACATTAAACAGGTTTCTTGAACAGGGAAACATGATAACTATGTACAATGCCACTAAATGCAGCTATATATAGGGTTATGTGAAACTAGGTGCATTTCTCATGGTGAGAGGAGGTGTTTAAATATTGTCATGGTTTTGGTTGCTTCTACCACTGCCAGGAAGCTTTTCCAGGCATCCACCATACTTTCAGCAAATATGTTTTCTTCTCATAGTTCCTCTCTACCTTCCTCCATGCAATTTCATATTGTGGCTCCTTGTCCTTCAGTTTCCTGTACTTACTGTGGGGAACATGCTTCTTCATTAGTGACTGATGTTACACGACCAAAGTACCAAACAGTATTTTGCCATTTTATGTCGATAAATGAAAACCCTAAAGGGTCCCTTTTCTAGGTAGGTGTTCGCTCTGGTAAAGTTAAGGGGTGATAAGCGCAAAGCCTGTGTGACAAAGGCCGGTGGTGTGCCCAACATTTGCCCTGTATTTACTGCCCAAGGCAGACACTTATCACATTCAAGAGCCACCTTCCTGCATTTTATTAAAGCTTTTCGAATATTTATTTATTTGTAAGTATTTGCTATACTGTCCTTTGAATGTAAAGACCAACCAAGAGGTTTACAATGAAACTGACAGCTAGTCAGGGAGGAAGAGGAGAAATACAGTAGCCAAGCAAGAGGAAAGGAGAGAAGTCCTTGCATAATGGGAATGGGGCCTAAGGCAGGAGGTGGCACATCACTTCTCAACCACAATACTGGGTCCAGAAACAAGCTGGAAGAGCAAAGCCTTAATGGCCTTTCTGAACTTGGGAAAAGAAGCTTCCTGGCAGACGGAGAGAGGTAAGGAGTTCCAGAGAAAGGGGCCTAAATAGGAAAAGGCAGAAACGCGAGAGATTTCCAGGCACCACTGGGAAGGCGGAGGAAGAGCAAGCAGAGAAGCCTGAGATGAGTGGATGGAACGTGAGGGACATGGAGAGCTAAGAGACTGGCAAAGTAAGCTGAAGCATCCAAGTGTAGAGAGTGGTGAACCAGGATAAGTGTTAAATTTGAGACGGGCGGATGCAGAAGCCAATGCTGGGGTATTATTAAAGGGGGGACGTGATCAAATCACTGGTCACCCAAGAGAAGTTTCAGGCATTTAAGAGAGGAGAAAAGAAGGCCATTATAGAGGGAGCTGCAATAGTCAAGTCGGAATATGATGATGTGACTAAGGTCAAAACCAAGGGTTCTAAGCTGGTCAAAGCTAGGAGCCTAACAGGCCTGATTATTCGGAGAACAAAAAATGAGGATCTAACAATGGCATATATCTAGGGTTTAAAGGAAAGAGTCTAGCCCAGGATGATCCCCAGGTTATGGATAGGGTTATACGCTCCTACCATGTCCTCCATCCCTTCTTTCTTTCAGCAAATACATTTTGAGTGTTATGCCTCCCCCTCCAATTTACCTTTCCTGATAACTCTGCATGTTTGTTTGCAGTTTCTGAATGTTAATCTCCATGGGGTAATTTCAAAATGCATTTTCTTCTAATAAAGCATGTTTGGCAGGAGGAAAATGCTAAGAAAATCGCACGGGTATGCATGCCGGCAAGTGCATTCATGGGCAATCCAGGGGATATAGTTTGGGCAGAACAGGGGGCAGAATGGTGAGGTACATATGTATTTTATAAAATATGGGTGTGCCCGCATATAGTACACACTGCTTTAAGGTTTTGTGCAGGAATATATGTAGGCAGCTGGAGTTAATTGTAGGAGTCTGTTTTATGAAGGCACACACATGCATGCCCTTCAACAAACTGAACTATTCCTTCTAAAAAGGAAAATGTTATGAAACCTATATCAACTCTTCCTCAGCCACAGTGCTGAGAAACCCATTTACATAACCAGTACAGCCATTCAAAGAGTTAATTTCATAATAATCTCCTGAGGAACCATCAGAATAGAGCAACTCAGCTGCTGTAATCTCACAACTGCATATGCTCTTAAATTCAGTCGTCCCGTTGATAACGTTTTTTGCTTTTCTTTAAAAATGATAGTGCTTCATAACAAAACTCTTGTACAATCCGAATGCTCTCATATTTGTTTGTTCGTAGCCCAATTGCTCACAAGCTAACAGCAAAAATGATTACTTGCATCCAAAAATATTTTAACACTTATCTTGCAAAAAAACACTGTCAAATGTTGCAGCTCTCTCATCCACTCTTGCTTGCCCATAGCATAAACCTTACCACATTCTAAGCCCTCACTTTATTTTGCAAGTGTTAAAATACTTTTGGATGCAAGTAATCATGTTTGCTATAACCTTGTGAGCCACTGGGCTATGAACAAAGAAATATGAGAGCACTGGGACTATGTAAAAGTTTTGTTATGAAGCACTAATCATTTTTAAAGAAAATCAAAAATGCTAAAAAGCTTTCAAGTTAGCACTCATGACTGAATTTAAGAGCCTATATCACTGTGAGATAACAGCAGCTCAGTTGCTCTGTTCTGATGGTCCCTCAGAAAACTATTATAAAATTAACTCCTTGAACATTTGTAATGGTTAATTTAATAAGGTTCACAGCACTGTAGTTGAGATGTAGTTGATGTGAAGCAGCATTTTACAAATGATGTCCAAGCGCAATCTGGGACATTCAAGCCCGAATGTCTGAAAGAAAACCAGGCATGTCCTTATGAGTCCACAAACGTGGACTTGCCTGTGGGGGCACATATATAGACGCCCATAGAATAGTATTCCATACTGTAGGCATCCAGGAATAGCCTAATAGTTAGAGTAGTGGGCTAGGGCCAGGGTTCAAATCCCAGTGCTGTTATCGTTGTGATTGTGCAGAGTACTGGAGATGGTAGAGTGCCATCGTCTCTTCACCTTTTTGATGTTTTACGGCCAAAACAAGCACCTTCCTGATGCCTATTCATGCCCGGAGCAGGTCTAAACTTGGACGGGGTCGCAGATGTCCCCAACGTTTCTGAAATCAAGTAGGGACATCTAAGTCCATTGCACTGCCCCAGACATGCCTCTACCATGCCCCTGCCTACTGGGACCTCCCCACACCACAGATGTCTTTAAAAGCTGTTTGTAAAATGGCTCCCGGGACATCTCCATGACATGGACCTCTGCGTGCACGTTTTCCAAATCACTATGAAGTCAGTGGCACCATTTCCATTTATCAGTACCAGATCCAGTGCAGCCTCTCTTTGAGTGGGTTCTACTAGGTGCTTGGCCAAAGTCCTTGTAGGACATCTAGTGTTTCTTCAGTCCGAGCTGATATTGCAATAGCTAGGATCTGGCCACCATCTGAAAGACTAATGTCACTGATAAGCAGGACCTTCCTTTTGCACATAATCCTGACAGCACCTCTTGTTATGACTGAATCTACTTCCTTTCACTATGCTAGTGGTCTGCATAAGACTCCCATAGACACAGAGGTTCTCCCATAGCAATTTGGCTTCCTCCTGCTCCCTTATTTCAGTCCCTATTACTATTTTCCCAATATAAAGATCCACGCCTCTCTCCATCCTCCCTTCCCCTGCTCTGTTTCTTCTACTGTGATAATAGTCTGTAATAGTCACATTCCAGTCCTTGGTTCCAGTATACCGAGACTCAGTGATACCAAAGTGATGACTTATGCTACTGATTCTCCTTTAAAATTCTGCTCTTTTTCAGGAAAGATCATTGCAAACAGAACAGTGGATTATGAACAAGTCCAGTGGTTGAATTTCACTATTAGGGCGTCCGATAATGGGTCTCCCCGGAAATCAGCTGAAGTCCCAGCATACCTACAGATTGTGGATATCAATGACAACAATCCCATTTTCACACAAACATCTTACCAGGTGAGGCTGGGGCAGCCTGGGTACAGTGATGAATCTTAGCTTGGTTTTATGTAATCTTTTATAAACTTGAAATTTATCCAAACCAGGGTCTCAGTTTAATTCAAATTATCTGATCCTGCACGGATATCACTTGCACTGAATCTAAGCCAGCTCAGCTTCTCGCACCAAAATTGAAGCCAATCCAAACAAGGATCTGATTTATACTTTTTATCCAGCTAATTGAACGTGGAGCAAAGGTAACTAACTAGGCTCATGCCACTTCTGTAGTTTCAGTGGACAAGAACATAACTGCACTTGGTCCTTGGTCCATTCTATGCCTGATTTTGCATAGGGCGTCTAGGTAGGAAAAGGAAAATCCAAGTTGGGGCTTTTACATTTAGCAAGGTGCTTTACGGAAGGCTTTCTGAATGTGGAGCATAAAGTGCAGAAAATACTCATGTATGTGGCGGCATGGTGAAGGTGCACACACAGTTTACAAAGAAACGTGTTCAGAAACAGAGGGGTTCTGTATGTGTAAAGGCCGACACTGTACATGTGGCAGTTATGCAACCTAGATGTGTAAGTGTCAATATTTAGACTTATCAGTGGCAGATTTCATAAAAGCGGATATCCAAGAAGAGCCAGTTAAGAAGCCGGGTCAAAACCCCCCCTTTTTTTAAATAAAGTTTTGAGGTGTTTTTTAAGATCGGAATGTTAAACAGAAATATATGTGTTGTATTACTAGTGGAAAATTGGCAGTACATGCATACTTTGGGGCCCTCCCAAACACATCCCCAACACAATCCCCTCCAAACTGTTTGTATTGCAGACCTAAACATGTAGAGTGGTTTTGTAAAATTGATATTTACATATACAAATGCCGCGCAATTACTTTTAAAATTACTTCCTGTATTTACTGTGGGGAACATGCTACTTCATTAGTGATTGATGTAACATGAACAAAATACTTTTTCATGACAGTATTTTTTCTATTTTATGTAGACAAATGCAGACACTAAGGGGATCTTTTCCTAAAGTTCCGTAAGTGTTTGCACTATGTATAACGCCTGTGCACTAGATGCCGGGGGTAATGCTAAGCATCTGCCCTACATTTAGCACAGAGGGCAGACACTTCCTGCATGTGAGAGCCATGTTCCCTGCCTAGGCAGATAGTGTGGGAGCAGCCGCACCACCTGCTGAGGCAGGTAATATGTCCTAGCACCAAAATGCTCTGAACAAATGCCACGGCCATGATCACTCCGCGCCCCCACCCTTCCGATGCATTCTTCCTCCAACAAATCTCACCCAAGATCTGATTTCCCTCTTACATGCAACAATCTCCCCTGATCAGGCCCCCCGGCCCCTCCACAGCTCCCACACCAGACATCTCTCTTTCCGATCCAGAGGTTCCTTGCAAAAGATGATCCCCCTCAAAAGCTCTATCCCTGACACCAAATCCCCCCCCCCCTGCAGATGAAACCTCTCAACTATACCTGGGGGAATCCCTGTTGTCTAATGGGCCGGTGGGAGCTTTTTGGGGAGATCATCTTTTGCCGGGGAGGGGGGGGTGTGTCATGGTTCAGAAAGTCTTGAAGGACTAGAAAAGGGGATTGCTACTTCTGGAGAGAGATCTGCAATTGTGAGTATATACTTCAGGGAATTTTTATGAAGGGAATTCTTTGGATTAAAGCTGATTAATCTGTGACCCCAGTGTATCTGTTAAATCAGTCAGGGCCTAGTAGCAGCAGTTTAAGTTTAAATTTAAAACACAGAAGAGAGCTTTCTGGTTAAATTTAGAACCCAGCAGAGAGCTTCTAGTTTAAATTTCATAATAAGTCAGAGCCTAGCAGCAGCAAAGAGCTTTAATTTAAATCAAATCAATATAACTTAGCATAAAAGGCAAAACAGGGTCAGTATTCTTTGAGCAACAAATAGTCTTCTAGAAACCTTTACAAAGAGGCCTTCTACCTAGGGGGCAAAAGACCTGTGAAACTTTTTCAATAGGTGTTAAAGCCAGGTGGCAGGTTAAAAGGCCATTTTGAAAGGCCTCCTTCTGTCCAAGCAAGGACTGTTAATCACCCAGGAAGTTGGTCACAGCTTACCTCAGAAGCACAGGACAGGGTACTGTGTAGCAGCCCTCTTTTAATAAGTCTTATTTTCCCCCTCCCTCCCCAACACCCACCCACCCCTTGGATAATCATAGCTTTATAGGTACTTACACATCTGAAAGGAAAGGAGGTTCTCTCAGGTGCAGCTCGTTATCCAAATCAGTCATACACTAAGGACTTGAGATTAATTAAGCTTCAGGTGAACAAGGTATATTAAATGTATTAGGTACACTTTTATTAGGATAAGTATCCACAGCAACCCTTAGTAAGTAAAGAACTTAAAGATCTAAACACAAGCTTAAAACTAAGATGCAGACAGCAGTCCAGCAGCAAGATGGGGGCTTTCCAGTCTTTTGCATTGCGTGTCACATGTATGATTTTCTCCCAGTTGGTGAGAGGTCTTACCTGCGCACTAGGTGCAAGGAGCTCTTTGCACTCAAGGAATGAGTCCGTTCTCTAGAGGCTAGAGTAGAAGACTTGGAAGACATAAGAAAGACAGAGAGGTACATAGACGAGACCTACAGGGATATAGTCCTGAAGTCCCACCTCCAGTCTGGCAGCATCCCTGTTGCCATGGAGGAGAGAGGTCACGTGATAGGAGAGCATCACCCTGGCGTGGCAGGAAGTGATCCTGTAACTAGGACCTGTCCTCCAGGTAATGTAAAACCCTCTTGCACCGAGGAAGTTTCTCCAGGGCCATGTGCCCATGAGGGAAGGGTTAGGACAGCCATTATAGTTGGTGATTCAATCATTAGGCATGTAGATAGCTGGGTGGCTGGTGGACGTGAGGATCGCCTGGTAACATGCCTGCCTGGTGCGAAGGTAGTGGACCTCATGCGCCACCTACATAAGGTCTTAGATAGTGTTGGGGAGGAGTCTGCTGTCTTGGTACATGTCGGTACCAAGGAAAATGTGGTAGGGAGGTTCTGGAGGCTAAATTTAGGCTTTTAGGTAAGAAGTTGAAATCCAGAACTTCCAGGGTAGCATTCTTCGAAATGCTTCCCGTTCCACGCGCAGGACGCAAAAGGCAGGCAGTGCTCCGGAGTCTCAATGCGTGGATGAGACAATGGTGCAAGGATGAGGATTTTGGATTTGTTAGGAACTGGGGAACATTCTAGGGAAAGGAGGGGTTCTTCCAAAGGGATGGGCTTCACCTTAACTGGGATGGAACCAGGCTGCTGGCATTAACCTTTAAAAAGGAGATAGAGCAGCTTTTAAACTAGATAATAGGGGAAAGCCAACAGTCACACAAGAGCACATGGTTCGTAAGACTGTATCCTTGAAGGATACTACCAAAAGCAGAGAGGTTCCAAAAAAGAATAAAGTAGCCCAAATGCCCTTGAGTATGGTGCAGACAGAGCTTCTTGTTGTTGTTGTTAAGTGCCGTCGAGTCGGAGTCGACTCATGGCGACCCTCTGGATAGCTATCCTAAATTGTGTTCGATCTTCAGTCAGGCGGCTCATTATTGACAGACTGGTACCCGTAGCTGCTGTTATTGTATCGATCCATCTCATTGCTGGCCTTCCTCTTTTGCGTTGACCTTCTATCTTGCCAAGCATGATGTCTTTCTCTAATGATCTCTCTCTCCGCATGATGTGTTCAAAGTATGAAAGTCGAAGTCTTGTCATCTGAGCTTCTAAAGAAAGCTTAGGTTTGATCTCCTCTAGTACAGACTGGTTTGTTCTTCGGGCAGTCCATGGTATACACAGTATTCGCCGCCAGCACCATAATTCAAAGGCATCAATTTTCTTCCTGTCTATCTTTTTCACTGTCCAACTTTCACATCCATATGATGTTATTGAAAATACCATGGCTTGAACAAGTCGAATCTTTGTATGGAGAGAGACATCTCTGCTCTTGAGAATCTTATCTAGGTCCTTCATAGCCATTCTGCCAAGAGCAATGCGTCATCTGATTTCTTGACTGCTTGTTGCTTCATTATTGATAGTTGATCCAAGTAGGTTAAAGTTATTCACGATTTCAATTTCTTCTCCTTCGACGATGAACCTGTTGATTATGCCAGTTGTCATGATCTTTGTCTTCTTTACATTAAGGTGCAGGCCCATTTTGAGACTATGTTCTTTGATTGTGAGAAGCAAATGTTTCAGATCATCTTCACTTTCCACCAGTAATGTGGTATCATCAGCATAGTGAAGGTTGTTGATGAGTCTTCCACCAATCTTCACACCTCTGTTGTCTTCATACAATCCTGCTTCTCTGATGATTTGTTCTGCATATAAATTAAACAGGTAGGGGGAAAGTATGCAGCCTTGTCTTACACCTTTGCTTATTTTAAACCATTCTGTTTCTCCTTGTTCCGTTCGAACTGTTGCTTCTTGATCAATGTACAGATTGTGCAAGAGAACGATCAGGTGTTCTGGTATACCCATGCTTCTTAATGTGGCCCAGAGTTTCTCATGGTTTACACAGTCAAAAGCTTTGCTATAGTTGATAAAGCACAAATAGATATCCTTTTGGTATTCTTTAGTCTTTTCAAGGATCCATCTCACATCCGCAATGAAGTCTCTCGTTCCTCGCCCTTTTCTGAACCCTGCTTGCACTTCAGGTAGTTCTCGTTCCAGGTATGATTGTAGTCTCTTTTGAATAATCTTCAGTAGAATTTTGCTGGCATGTGGGATCAGAGCGATTGTGCGATAATTTCCACAGTCAGTTGGATCACCTTTCTTTAGTACTGGTATAAACACAGATCTTTTCCAGTCAGTTGGCCATGATGCTGTCTTCCATATTTCTTGGCAGAGCTTAAAGACTCCAAATTACCCATGCCTACCAATAGCCAAATTAATATGAATAAAATACAGTCTCTAAAATGCTTGTATGCAAATGCTAGAAGTCTAAAAACTAAGATGGGAGAGTTAGAATATATAGCACTAAATGAGAGGTTAGATATGATTGGAATCTCAGAGACATGGTGGAAGGAGGACAACCAGTGGGACACTGTGATACCTGGGTACAAACTGTATTGTAATGATAAAGCTGATCAAATTGGTGGAGGGGTTGCGCTCTATGTTAGAGAGGGCATTGAGTCAGAAAGGATTTAAGTTTTGCAGGAAACAGAATTTGCTGTAGAATCTCTATGGATTGAAATTCCATGTGAAAAGGGGAAGGCGATGGCAGTGAGGGTGTACTATCGACTGCCTGGCCAGAATGAACAAATGGATGATGAAATGCTCAAAGAAATCAAGGAAGCTAACAAACGTTACAGCACAGTAATAATAATGGGTGATTTCAATTACCCCAGTATCGACTGGGTCAGTGTCACAGCAGGACATGCTAGGGAGATAAAGTTCCTAGATGAAATAAATGACTGCTTCTTGGAGCAGCCAGTTCATGAACCAACCAGAGGGGAAGCCATATTGGACCTAGTCCTTAGTGGAACACCAGATCTGGTGCAAGAGATAAGGGTTTTGGGGCCACTTGGCAATAGTGATCATAGCATGATCGCGTTTGATTTAATTAGTGGACGAAGGATGGTAAGGAAATCCACAGTTCTACCTTTTAACTTTTGAAAGGGAGACTATGATAAAATGAAGAAAATAGTTAAGAAAAAACTAAAAGGAGCATTTGCAAAGTTTAAAGACTTACATCAAGCTTGGGTGTTGTTTAAAAATACTATCTTGGAAGCCCAGACCAGCTGTATTCCACGCTTTAAGAAAAGTGGAAGGAAGTCCAAAAAATTGCCAGCATGGTTTAAAGGTGAGGTCGGAGAGGCTGTTGTTGCCAAAAAAGCATCTTTTAGGAAATGGATAAAAGAGCCAAACGACAAAAACTAGAAAGAACAGAAGCACTGGCAAGTTAAATGCAAGGCATTGATAAGGCAGACAAAGGGAGAATTTGAGAAGAAGCTTGCTGCGGAAGCAAAAACGCGTAATAAAGACTTTTTCAAGTACATTCGTAGCAAAAAACCCTTGAGAGAGTCAGTTGGTCTTTTAGATGATAGAGGGGTTAAAGGGGCACTAAGAGGCGACAAGGCGATAGTGGAGAGACTGAATGAATTCTTTGCTTCGGTCTTTACTGAGGAGGATGTAGGGATGTTACTCATGACTGAAGTGGTATTTAAAGGTATGGAAGAATTGAAAGAAATATCAATACATTGGGAAGATGTATTACAACTATTTGAAAATATGAAGAGTAGCAAATCACCTGGACCGGATGATATACATCCAAGGGTGTTGAAAGAACTGAAATATGAGATTGCAGACCTGCTATTAGTAATCTGTGAACTATCATTAAAATCATCTGCAATACCTAAAGAATGGAGGATGGCGAACGTAACACCAATTTTTAAAAAGGGTTCCAGGGGTGATCTGGGAAACTACAGGCCGGTGAGCCTGATGTCAGTACCGGGATAAATGGTAGAAACCATCATAAAGAACAAAATTCCTGAACATGTAGATAGTCATGGCTTAATGGGAGACAACCAATGGCTTAATGGGAGACAGCCAACATGGCTTTAGACAAGGAAGATCTTGTCTTACTAATCTGTTATGTTTTTTTGAAGGAGTGAATAAACAGGTGGACAAAGGTGAGTCGGTTGATATTGTGTATCTGGACTTTCAGAAAGCCTTTGACAAGGTCCCTCATCAGAGACTTTTGGCAAAACTAAAGAGTCATGGGATAGGAGGCAGTGTACTATTGTGGATCAGGAACTGGTTAAAAGATAGAAAGCAGAGGGTAGGGCTAAATGGCCAGTTTTCCCAATGGAGAAAGGTGAATAGTGGTGTACCCCAGGGATCTGTGCTGGGTCCGCTGCTTTTTGACATATTCATAAATGACCTGGAAAGTGGAATAACGAGTGAGATTATCAAATTTGCAGATGACACAAAACTATTTAAAGTTGTTAAAACCCAAGAGGATTGTGAAAAATTGCAAGAGGATCTTGATAAATTGGAAGACTGGGCATCAAAATGGCAGATGAAATTTAATGTGGACAAGTGCAAAGTTATGCACCTAGGGAAGAACAACCCAAACTATGGTTACACGATGCAAGGTTCCACATTAGGAACCACCACCCAGGAAAAAGATTTAGGCGTCATTGTGGATAACATGTTAAAAACCTCATCCCAGTGTGCAGCGGCGGCCAAGTGAGCAAATAGAATGCTAGGTATCATAAGGAAGGAATGGAAAATAAAACAAAGAATATTATATTGCCTTTGTATCGTTCCATGGTGAGACTGCACCTTGAATATTGTGTGCAGTTCTGGTCACCATATCTTTAAAAGGATATAGCGTTATTAGAAAAGGTTCAGAGAAGAACCACCAAAATGGTAAAGGGGATGGAAGGATACCCCTATGAAGAAAGGCTAAAAAGGTTAGGGCTCTTTAACCTGGAAAAGAGACAGCTGAGGGGAGATATGATAGAAGTCTATAAATTAATGAACGGAGTGGAACGGGTAAACGTAGATCGATTGTTTACGTTATCAGAATATAGAAAGACTAGGAGACATGCAATGAAGCTACAGGGTAAACTATTTAAGACTAATAAGAGAAAATATTTTCTCCAGGACCAAGCAGGAAGGCCGTCCTCACATATGGGTGACGTCGGCGCCGACGGAGCCCTCGTGCGGAGCATTTCCCCAGCTTTCAAAGAAAGCCTTTGGGAATTGCAGCACGCATGCATGGTCCCCTTCCCGCCCAAGGGTGCCATCTTGCTCAGTCTTCTTTTTTCCGCGGAGCCCGATGGACGTAGTTTGTTTTTCGCCGAGGAAAAAGTTGATTTCCCTATTTTTTTGTACTTCTCCTTCGGTTCGACGCCAGATCCTTTTCCCACTCGGACCGATACACCAGTATCGAGCCCACTCTCACCTTTTTCGGTTTTTGTCCTTCGTGACTAGCGTTCGCGCCATTTTTTCTTTTTTCACTGGCAGCCCTGTCTTTTGACCTCGCAAGGGCCTTTTTCCCCCGATGGCTGCCAGCGGGTTTAAAAAGTGTGATCGGTGTAAGAAACTTATGTCTCTTACCGACACACACGACTGCTGCCTCCGCTGCCTCGGACCCGATCATGACCCGATGATTTGTGGTCCGTGTGGCAAAATGTCCTCGAAGGCGTTGAGGAGTCGGCAGCACCAGAAGGATAGGATCTTCTCTGACTCCGCGTCCGGATGGGCCCGGACCTCGTCAGAGGCCTCAACGTCTCGGGACTCCGGCCCCGAGCAGCGTCAAGGTTCCTCTGAGCGGGGGTCTCCTTCGCGGGAACAGCACAGGAAGAAGAAACCCGCGAGGGCGGCGTTGGTGGACGCTCCTGGTTCCTCGAGAGCCAGGTCGCATAGCCCCGATAGCCGTCCCGGGTCATCAGAGTCGGAGAGGCCTGCCAAGCAACCTCGTCTCGAGATGGAGTCTCCTAGACACGTGAGTGCTGTAGTCCTCGTGGACTCTCCTCCAAGGGAGCCGACGTCGGACCCGACGCCGTCGGGGCCCAAGTCGGGGACTGCTGGGTCTCCTGAGCTCGGACTCAGGTTGACGGCCTTGGAGAGCAGCCTCGCTGCCTTCATGGAACAGCAGCGGGCATTGATCGCCGGTCTCACCGATGCATCTGCCCCTACCACCGGGACATCGACGTCCAAGTCGACCCCGGAGACCGAGCCGATCCTTGAGTCCATGCGGGCTCGAGTCGATCCTCGGCCACGGTCTCCCTCGGCCTCCCGTTCGGGACCGAGGTCGTCGACGCCGGTACCCTCGGCGTCGGGGCGGAAGGCATCGGTGCCCACCCGACCGGAGCCGCTCGACACCTCCTCCGAGGAGTCGGGCTGGGAGACGGAGGACGAAGAGTCACCCGACACCTATCGGACTCGGTGTGTCCCGTCGGACTCGCCGGAGTCCGAGCCTCGGAGACGATCCCCACCGGTGGATACCCGGTTCTCGGACTTCATGCGGGATATGGCCAAGGCCTTGGCCTTCCCCGCGGATCCCAAGGAGGAGCCTCGAGCCGAGGCCCTCCAGTATGACTCTCCCCCGAAGGAGGCCTTTACTGTACCGGTTCCTCCGATGCTGGAGCGGCTGCTCTTCCGCCTGTGGGAGACCCCGGCCTCGACGCCGGTGTTAAACAAGCGGGTCGATTCCATCTATCGAGTCTGCAAGAGCCCCGGGTTCCAAAAGGCACAATTACCGCACCACTCCATGGTTGTGGAATCGGCCATGCATCGACTGAAAAGTCAGAAGATGCACTGCTCGGTGCCTCCCGACCGGGAGGCCCGGAACCTGGATGCCCTCGGTAAGAAGTGCTTCCAGGGCTCTATGCTTGCTTGCCGTGTCCAGACATACCAGCTGTACATGGGCATTTATCTCCGAGACCTGGCAAAGGAGATTGCCGGGTTCTCTGCTGGTCTCTCCGAGGATCCTTTGCAGAGGTTCCAGGCCTTGTCCACTGGTATTCGAAAGTGCTCAAAGTTTATCTCTCGAGCAGCCTACGATGGCTTCGAGGCTTCGGCCCGAGTAGCCGGGGCCGGCATTGGTGCCCGCCGAAGGCTTGGCTACAGTCATCCGACCTCGAGCCATGGGTACAGGACAAGTTGGTCGATGTCCCCTGCCGAGGTGAAAACCTCTTTGGCAAGCCCATGGCTGAAAAGGCTGCAGAACCCGAGACCGAGACTCTGACCAGGACTAGGCTGTCTAGAAGGACCTCTGCCCCTTCTCAGAAGAAGAAGGGCTCGGGAAAAAAGTCCTTTTACCCAAGGAAGTAATCTGCCTATAAACAATACCCTCATTATCAGGCCTCTGCAGCTCCCCAGTAGGGTCAGCAGGCCAAGGGGCCGGGTCATGGGCCCCGTAGGCAGAAGGCCCCCAAGCCACCAACACCGGCCCCTGCTCAGCAGGGTGGGGGTTTTTGACTCACAAAGCATAGCCTCTTCTCCTCAGCTGGCTTCTCTCAGCACAGGAGGCCGGCTGGCCCTCTTTGCCCACAGGTGGTCAGCCGTCACATCAGATACCTGGGTACTTCATATAGTCCAAAAGGGCTATCTTCTCCATTTTCACCAGGTGCCTCCCTCCTATTTTCCAGGGGAGCCTCCGAGACTCCCTCTGCATAGGGACCTACTCATTCAGGAGTTGGCAAGTCTACTAAAGGAACAGGCTGTGGAACCGGTGCCCCACCACCTGAGAGGTCACGGCTTTTATTCCAGGTACCTTCTGGTACCAAAAAGAACAGGAGGCCTCAGACCCATCCTAGACTTATGCAACCTCAACAAGTTCCTGGAGAGGGAAAAGTTCAAGATGCTTACCCTTGGAATCCTGCTGCCCTACCTCCAGTAGGGAGATTGGCTATGCTCCTTGGATCTAAAGGATGTTTATACTCACATCCTTATTCATCCAGACCACAGACAATATCTCAGATTTGTTGTGGGAGGAAACCACTATCAGTACACTACCCTTTGGCCTGACCTCCGCTCCCAGGGTGTTCACCAAGTGCCTGGCAGTGGTGGCGGCCTACCTAAGGCTTCAGGGTCTTTTTGTGTTTCCGTACCTGGACGACTGGCTCATAAGGGGCCAGTCTTCCCAGGAGGCCAATCAAGCCACCCTTCGCACTGTGGCTCTGCTTCAGCACTTGGGGTTTGTCATAAACTTCAAAAAGTCCACTTTGCTCCCATCCCAGAACTTAGAATTCATAGGAGCAAGGCTGGACACTCTTCAAGCGAAGGCTTTTCTGCCAATGGACAGGGCCCACAGGCTGATGGATCTGGCCAGGCAGTTTCACAGCAATTCCCTGGTCTCTGCCAGGCAATTCCTGAGACTACTCGGCCATATGGCTTCCACGGTTCATGTCACCCCCAATGCCCACCTGCACATGCGGCCTGCTCAGTGGAGCCTTTGCACACAGTGGCATCAGGCCACAGGGAGCCTAGCGGACTCCGTAAGAATATCCGACCTGCTGGTCTCCTCTCTGCAATGGTGGCTGCATCTTCCGAATCTGGTACTCGGAGTGGTTTTTCAATCCCCTCCTCATTCTCAAGTGCTGACGACAGATGCTTCTCTTCTAGGTTGGGGAGCACATTGCCAAGGGACTTGTACTCAGGGTCTCTGGACCCCCTGGGAGGCTGCTCAACAGATAAACTTCCTGGAGCTACGGGCGATACGCCTAGCTCTGAGAGCCTTCTCCAATCTCGTTTCTCACCAGTCTGTACTAGTCCAGACGGACAATCAAGTTGCCATGTTCTACGTGAACAAACAAGGAGGCACAGGCTCCTTCCTTCTATGTCAGGAGGCACAACGGCTGTGTTCTTGGGCCGTCAATCACGGAATCCTCCTCAAGGCTGTCTACCTCCCAGGTCAAGAAAATTACCTGGCGGACAGACTGAGCAGGATCCTGCAACCACACGAGTGGAGATTGGACCCGTTGGTAGTTCAGAAGATCTTTCTCAGGTGGGGCCTCCCCACCATGGATCTTTTTGCCAGTCCTCTGAGCTGGCAACTCCCGAGATTCTGCTCCAGACAATCGTATCCTCTCAGAGTAGCAGCGGATGCGTTTCTGATCTCGTGGTCCACAGGCCTGCTGTATGCCACTATTGTCCCGAACACTGTTCAAAGTCCTCCAGGACGGGGCCTCAATGATCCTGATAGCCCCCAGGTGGCCGAGGCAACCGTGGTTCCCACTTCTGCTGCAACTGGCGGTGGCCGCCCCTCTTCCTCTGGGGTTTCAGCACGATCTCCTGTCTCAGGATCAGGGGTCTCTCTTGCACCCCAACCTCCAGTCCCTTCATCTGATGGCCTGGCTGCTGAAAGGGTAGTCCTGGCTCCCCTACTACTGCCCCATGAGGTGGAAGATGTAGTCTTAGCCTCTAGGCGGAAATCCACCAGGAAATCCTACGCTCTTAAGTGGCGTAGATTCTCTGCATGGTGTGCTCAGCACAGCGAGAATCCCTTCTCGTGCTTGGTAGCGGTAGTCTTGCAATATTTGCTTTACCTCTCCAATCTGGGCCTTAAGTCCAACTCTGTCCGGGTTCACCTCAGTGCTCTCTCAGCGCACCACTCGCCAGTGGACGGACGACCTCTTTCCAACCACCCTTTGGTGGCTCGTTTTCTCAGGGGCCTCCTTCTGCTTAAGCCTCCTTTGCGTCCACCAGCCCCTGAGTGGGATCTGAATGTGGTCTTACAGCGGATTACTTGTCCGCCCTTTGAACCTATGGCTACCTGCCCTCTCCGTTTTCTCTCCTGGAACACCTTGTTTCTGGTAGCTCTTACCTCTGCTAGGCAAGTGAGTGAACTTCAGGTGCTAGTGTCTGATCCTCCTTACACTAGGTTCTACAGGAATAGGGTAGTCTTACGGACTCACCCGAAGTTTCTCCCTAAAGTTGTCTCCCCTTTTCACCTCAATCAGGAGGTGGTTCTTCCGACCTTCTTTCCCAGGCCGCATGCCAACCGGGCTGAGATGGTCCTGCATACCCTGGACTGTAGGAGGGCGTTATCCTTCTACCTTGACCGTACGCGGGAGCATCGGAAGGCTGTTCAGCTCTTCATTTCTTTTGACCCCAATAAGTTGGGGTTACCTGTCTCCAAGCGTACTTTGTCCATCTGGGTCGCTGACTGTATCGCTTGGGCTTATGGGGCAGCCGGCCTCTCGTTGGAGGGTCGAGTCACGGCTCATCGTGTCAGAGCGAAGGCTGCGTCAGTGGCTCATCTCCGTTCTGTTCCGTTGGCAGACATCTGCCGGGCCGCTACTTGCTCTTCAAGCCAGACTTTTGCGGCCCATTACTGCCTTGAGAGGGAGTCCCGCAGGGACAGTGCTTTCGGACAGGCAGTACTCCATAATCTCTTTGGGGTTTAGGCAACTCCTACCCTCCAGCCCTGGTGTTGGGCTACCGGTCGGGGGCGTTCTCAGAGAAGATTCCTTCCTTACGTACTGCCGAGCTAGAGGGAGCTCATTTTTTCGGCTTGAGGTCTCCGGTAGCCTTAAGCTGGGGAGTCCCATATATGAGGACTGACTTCCTGCTTGGTTCTGGAGAAAGAGTAGTTACTCACCTGTAACAGGTCTTCTCCAGGAGCAGCAGGAATCAGTCCTCACAACCCTCCCTCCTCCCCTTGGAGTTGCAGTCATATGATTTATTTTGCTAATTTTTTGCTGTCTTTTAGCTATGTCATCAGACTGAGCAAGATGGCACCCTTGGGCGGGAAGGGGACCGCGCATGCGCGCTGCAATTCCCAAAGGCTTTCTTTGAAAGCTGGGGAAATGCTCCGCACGAGGGCTTTGTCGGCGCCGATGTCACCCATATGTGAGGACTGATTCCTGCTGCTCCTGGAGAACACCTGTTACAGGTGAGTAACTACTCTTTTTCATTCAACGTGTAATCAAACTCGGGAATTTGTTACCGGAGGATGTAGTAAAGGCTGTTAGTGTAGCTGGGTTTAAAAAAGGTTTGGACAAGTTCCTGGAAGAAAGGTCCATAAACCATTATTAAAAAGGGACCCAGTATATCAATGCTTGACCCAATACAAGCAGTGTGGAAACTGCTAGGTATGTATGACCTAGACTGGCCACTGTTGGAAACAGGATACTGGGCTTGATGGACCTTAGTCTGACTCAGTATGGCATATCTTATGTTCTTAAGGGGGGATGTCTGGTATAGGGGGGCTCTGCTAATTTACATTTTGCTGTCCAGCAGGGAAGAGGGGCTGATATGGGGTGTGGGAGCTGTAGGGAGGGGGGAATCTGATTAAGGAGTTAATTGCATAGAAAGGAGATCAGATCTTCGGGATTTACTGGGAGAAGAATGCAATTGGAGGGGTGGGGGTGTGAATAATCGCAGCTGTGCATTTGTTCACATCACTTTGGCATTGGGGCTACAAGTTTAGTGACTTCAGAGGTCCTGCCAGCTGCCGTACTATTGGATTACTGGTAGTGTGGCTGCTCTTGCCACCTCTTGAGGTGGTGTTAAGTGCAATATCACTATTGTCAATTGTGACAGCTAGCACAAAGCAACATCCTGTGCTCTAGCTGTCACCGACCAATGCACCCAGTCTCCGCCCCCAACCCCACCCCTTTGCACTGAGAGCTTGGAATTTTTACAGTGCTGGCTTTGACAGCGCTTAGCACATGGAAGGAGTTATCGCAGGTCATTAGCACATGTTAAACCGCATGGTAACCATTCCACACTTTAGTAAAACCGTGCAAAAATATATGGTGAATACAAATATGTTTTGTAAATGATTCTATTTCCTAAAACAGAAGACTTGTTGATTGATGGCATCACAGCTTGACATGTAGAGAGATTTTACAGAAATCAACAAAACAACACCTTGTCGTTAGATTAGCGCAAAATACCTTCCAGGCTAACTGGAAGTATAATGGCTTCTGTAGTGATTGAGTGACATTTCTACACAGAGGTTTAAGAAAAGGCTCCTATGCATGTGTAAGTGCCGCCACTTACAATTAACAGCTACCGAGTTTCCTCCTTTGAGTTTGCCCCTGTGTAGGTTTGGCAAATGGCTCCTTCCATTGTACGTTGGCACTAATAAACAAGGAGATTACATGGATGAGGTGGAGCTTATCTACCAATATTTTGTATGATTTTTTGATTTCTAGATTGGGTAGTTCCTCAGCTAGTCTACCCAGTCACTAAATTCTAGGAAGAACGCTCCAGTATTATTGCTTAGTACAGTACATAAGAACATAAGAAATTCCATACTGGGTCAGACCAAGGTCCATCAAGCCCGGTATTTAGTTTCCAACAGTGGCCAATCCAGGTCACAAGTACTTGGCAGGTTCCCAAAAAGGTATATAGATTCCACAATGCTTGTCCCGGGTTATGCAGTGGATTTTTTATTTTTTATTTAGTCGGATTAAATATACCACTTTATCATTAAATCAAAGCGGTTAGCACTTCAAACAATCGAGGGGGTTGTAGTGTGCAAACATGCAGTGGAAACATCAGCATGAGTGGTGTGGGAGGGGTGTGATCGATTAATTTGAGCTATATACAAGTGATCTATGTACAGGTCTATATACAGTTCTGTTCATATGGGTTGCAGGCACTGTTCCCTCTAAGCTGTGCGTGTGTGCGCGCGCACACACCTCGCCGAGCGAGCGCACATACTTTACAACAGAGTGCACAAAAATTATGGTTCTGATTCTGATAGAAAACAACACAGACGTCTTAAAATTTAAAAGTTGTTGTGCATTTACGGTTTTCACAAGTTCTACAATATTTTTTAGTGCAATCAATGTGGTGTACATACTGTATTCTGCCGTGTAGTCAAATTTTAAAGTATATAACTCCGAGTGTCGTTATGTGGCGCACAAAAATTTAACCTTCCTTCAAAAGCTGTACAGCTGATATTTTATGCGCACACAGCCTACAGAAAATTAGAGGGAACATTGGTTGCAGGGTGAGATTGATTTGAGCTATATACAATTGATCTATGTACAGATCTATATACAGTTCTGTTCCTATGGCTTGCAGGGTTGGATAGGGCAGAGTCTGGGTGATGTCCTTGTAGTGTTCCAAGAACAGTGTTGTTTTGAGCAACTTTATGAAATCTTTGAGGTCCGTGGTTGATCTCAGATCGTTAGGGAAAGAGTTCCACAGGGTGGGTGCTACTAGGGACAGTGCTCTTTTTGAAGTGTCCTGTCTTGATTTGGCAAATTCTTTTGGGGTGGTGATGGTGTCTGTGGCTCCCTTTCTTCTGGGTCTGGTGCAAGGGTCAGCTTTGATAAGAGGTTGTAGGCTGTCAGCTGAGATGTTTTGTCTTATTTTGAATATGTTTAGTAGAACTTTGTGTTTGATACGGGAGCTAATTGGGAGCCAGTGGAGGTGGTACAGGATGGGTGTAATGTGGTTGTGACCTGAGCAGCCTGTTATTATGCGGGCTGCTGTGTTCTGTGCCAGCTGCAGTGGTCG
Source organism: Ichthyophis bannanicus (assembly GCA_033557465.1). Classification (NCBI taxonomy): domain Eukaryota; kingdom Metazoa; phylum Chordata; class Amphibia; order Gymnophiona; family Ichthyophiidae; genus Ichthyophis; species Ichthyophis bannanicus. The sequence goes on from CM066034.1 coordinate 608,278,074, forward strand.
GAGAGCTTGTTTTGAGAGCCCGATGTAGATGGGGTTGCAGTAGTCTAGTGTGGGGATGATGAGAGCTTGACAGACTGTACGGAAGTGGTCCTCTGCGAGAATGGGTTTGAGGCATCTGATGGTTCTCATTTTGAGGTAGGCGTTTCTTGTAGTACTGGCAATGTGGGCTTGTAGGTTCAGGTCCTTGTCAAGAGTTACTCCAAGGTATCTCACTTCAGGTTTTACTGTTATTGTGATGTTGTTCAGTTTGATGGTAGGTGTAATTGAGAATGTGGGGTTTCTTGAGATGAATAGTGCTTCTGTTTTGTTGTGGCTTATGGATAGGTTGTTTTCTGAGAGCCAGGTTGTCATTGCTGGAGACAATTGGCTAGGTTGGAGTAGTCTGCGGTTTCCAGGTTGATTGGGGTGACTATCATGATGTCGTCAGCGTAGATGGTGTATTGAATCTTGTGGTTCTTGATGATAGAGCAGATTGGTTGTAAGTGTAGATTGAATAGCAGGGCGGAGGGGGATGAGCTTTGTGGGATGCCCTGGGTGGCTCTTAGAGGCTGGGAGGTATCTGAGATGCATTTGACTTGTAGCTGTCTGTCAGTTAGATAGGATGTGAACCAGTTCAGGGTGTTGCTGTGTAGTCCAATTTCCTATAGTCTAGCTATCAAGGTTATGTGGTTCACTGTGTCAAATGCTGCGGAGATGTCTATGAAGATCATGAGGACTCCCATTTTGATGTTGTCAGTGGTCCGGATCAGCTTGTCGAAAAGTTGAATTAGCAGAGTTTCTATGCCATGGTTTGGTCGGAAGCCGTGTTGATTGGGGTCCAGGGGGGCGTGGATGTCTATGTGGTCCTGGAGTTGATATTGGACCGCCTTTTCGATGATCTTGGCTAAGAGGGGGAGGCCTGAGATGGTTCTGTAGGCAGCAGGGTCAGTTTTATCTAGTGTGGATTTCTTGGGGGTGGGGCGTATTGTAGCTAGTTTGAGTGCACTTGGCATTATTCCTATAGTTAGAGAGTTTTGGATTATTTTGCGAATGCATTGGATCAGATCTTTTTTTGCTGCTTTGATCCATGTAACGGTGCAGGGATCAGTAGGGGCTGTGCTGGTGTTGAGGGTGGTGATGATGTTTAAGATCTGATCCTTGGATGGGATGCTGAATTTAACCCATCTTTGGTTGGGATGAGGAGGCTAGTTGCTGATGATCCCTCTTTTGTCCTTGGCAGGGGCTGTGAATTTGGTCTTGAGGTGGTCAGCGTAGGTCTGTGGATCTATTTGTTGCTCATTTCCATTGTGGGGTTCATTGGTGAGGGTCTTTACTAATTCGAAGAGTTCACGGGGTTTGTTGGTGGACTTCAGGATCAGGTTTGTGTGGTAATCACTTGTGGTTTATCACTTGTCCAAACCTTCTTTAAACTCAGCTACACTAACAGCTTTTACTACATCCTCCAATAACGAATTCCAGAGTTTGATTACACTTTGAGTGAAAAAATATTTTTTCTAAATGGGTTACACTGTAGCTTCACTGCATGTCCCCTAGTCTTCCTACTTTTTGATGGCGTAAACAACTGATCTACATTTACCCGTTCCACTCCATTCATTAATTTATAGAGCTCTATCATATCTCCCTCTGCCGTCTCTTTTCCAAGTTGAAGAGCCCTAACCTTTTAAGCCTTTCCAAACAGGGGTATCCTTCCATCTCCTTTACCATTTTGGTGGCTCTTCTCTGTACTTTTTCTAATTCTGCTTTATCCTTTTAAAGATATGGCGACTAGATTTGCACACAATATTCAAGGTGCAGTCGCACCATAGAATGATACACAGAATAGAAAATGATCTGTCCATGAGAGGGGGAGTACTTTGGGGGGAGAGAAATGTTTATCTTGTAAAATATTGAATGGGAGGAAGATAAGATCTAGGATGTTGCCTTTTTTGTGGGTGGGGGATTGCACAATTTGTTGAAGTCCTAAGTCATGCATGGTATTTATAAAATGGGAGGTGTGTGTGGTATGCAGAGATGGTAAGTTGAAATCGCCAAGGATCATGTGGTGCTTGTTTAGGGATGAAATGCATGCAGTTTCTAAAATAGAAGATAAGTTGTCTGGGGTGGGAGAGGGAGGTCTGTAAATTAGACTGATTGAGATGTTTTTGTTCTCGATGATTATAACATCCATGCCTTCTATGTTGTTACTTAAATGAAGGGAAAATTTCAGGTCTTTCTTAGCTAGGATTAGAATGCAACCTCCACGTTTGTCAGTCCTAGGGCATTGGAATATGTTATAATTGGATAGAGCTAGTTGGTTGATCAATACTGTGTCTGATTTGGATAGCCAGATTTCAGTTAAACAAAGTACATCTGATTTACTATCATTAATAAGATCTATGATTGCTGGGATTTTGTTTTTGATGGATCTGGTGTTTAGGAGTATGATTTTTATTGGGCATGTTGCATTAACAGAAGAATGACTGGAGTGGGTATGTATAGTATACTACCTCCTATCCCATGACTTTTAAATTTTTTCAAGAATCTTTCATGAGGGACCTTGTCAAAGGCTTTCTTAAAATCCAGATACACTCTATCAACCATTTCATCTTTTTGATGGTGTTTATTCACAGCTTCAAAAAAATATAACAGATTAGTAAGGCAAGATCTTCCTTGGCTAAATCCATGTTGGCTTGCTCCCATTAAACCATGATTATCTACAGGCTCATCGGTCTGTAGTTTCCCAGATCACCCCTGGAATCCTTTTTTAAAATTGGCGTTACATTGGCTATTCTCCAATCTTCAGGTACTACAGATGATTTTAATGATAGTTCACAGATTTTAATGATAGTTCACAGATTACTAATAGTAAGTCTGCAGTTTCATATTTCAGTTCTTTCATCACCCTCAGATGTATACCATTCAGTCCAGGTGATTTCCTACACTTCAGTTTATCAAATAGTTGTAATACCAATTCCCGGTTTATCAAAATTTGTTTCAATTCTTCTGATACATCACCTTTAAATACCATTTCAGGCATGGGTAACTTCCCTACATCTTCTTCTGTAAAGACTGAAGCAAAGAATTTGTTCAGTCTCTCCGCTATGGCCTTGTTGTCCCTTAGTGCCCCTTTTACCCCTCTATCATCTAATGGTCCAACGGACTCTCTCACAGCTTTTTTGCCATTAATATACTTGAAAAAGGTTTTATTGTGTGTCTTTGCTTCCATGGCAAGCTTTTTTAAAAATTCTTTTTTTGCCTGCCTTATTAATTCCTTTCATCTAACTTACCAGTGCTTATGTTGTTTCCTGTTTTCGTCATTTGGCTCCTTTTTCCATTTCCTGAAAGATGCTTTTTTTGGCTACAACAGCCTCTCTAACCTTTCCTTTAAACCATGATAGCAGTTTTTTGACCTTCCTTCTACCTTTCTTAAAGCATGGAATACACGTGGTCTGGACTTCCAAGATAGTATTTTTAAACAACTCCATGCTTGATGTAAACCTTTAACCTTTGTAGCAGCTCCTTTTAGTTTTTTCTTAACTGTTTTCCTCATTTTATCACAGTCTCCCTTTTGATGTCAAAAGGTAGTAATGTGGATTTCCTTGCCATCCTCCCTCCATTTATTAAATCAAATGTGATCATGCAGTGATCACTATTGCCAAGTGTCTCTAACACTGTTATCTCTTGCACCAGATCCTGTGTTCTACCATGGGCTAAGTCCAAAATAGCTTCGCCTTTTCTCAGTTCATGAACCAGCTGCTCCAAGAAGCAGTCATTTATTTCATCTAGAAACTTTATCTCCCTAGCAAGTTCTGCCATGACACTGACCCAGTCGATACCAGGGTAATTGAAATCACCCATTATTACTGTGTTGCAACTTTTGTTAGTTTCCCTAATTTCTTTTAGCATTTCATCATCCATTTGTTCATTCTGGCCAGGTGAACAGTAGTATGCCCCCCTGCCATTGCCTTCCCCTTTTTACATGGAATTTCTATCCATAGAGATTCTACAGCGTGTTTTGTTTTCTGCCAAACTTTTATCTTGTGTGACTTAACGCCCTCTCTAACGTAGAGCACAGCCCCTCCACCAATTTGATCTACCCCATCATTGAGATATAGTTTGTACCCAGGTATCACGGTGTCCCATTGATTGTCTTCTATAAAATGTAGAATGGAGAATCCTTATAGGCGTTCTGTAACTCGGCTCTCTTTCATCCTTTTGTTTGCAGAGGCCTGTGTTTGAGGACATCCCACTGGGTACCATCGTTCTTAAGATCACGGCGAATGATGCAGATTCAGGACGCTATGCAGTTATCCAGTACAGCCTGGTGGATGGAGAGGGCAAGTTTGGAATAAATCCCAGCACGGTAAAAGACTTGGGAGGGGGGGTATCTTTCTCTTTTTTTATGATATGTAAAAGTAAAGAACAAATTGTCATCCAGAACCATGTTAAATTAGTATAGAGGAAGCAAAACGATCGACAGTCCCTGCAACTTTCTACCTTCCTTCTGGGACAAATGGAGGCCAAAAGGATTGTATTCCAAGTATAGGGTCACTAGCATGGCTGTATGGGAATGAACTATCCACATTTCAAGAAACAATATTTGTGATCTTGAAAACTCATGTATCTTTTGATGGTTCTTATGGTCCAAGGAGAGCTATATACAACCTGCCAAGGGTTATATTGCTCCGGGACCACCACTGCTAATAAAATAGTGCATGCACCACGTGGACTACCCATAGGTGAGGGCCACCAGATACATTCTAGCTCATTAGCATACAACTAGTCCCTCTTCTGAGGAAGAGGTGCCAACTGCCCAAATAGGCAAGAGAGCAGAAAGACAAAACAAGATAATTGTGATTTCTGATATTCTGTTCTCCTGTAATTCAGGGAGATATTTACATTCTGTCGACCCTGGACCGAGAAAAAAAGGATTTCTACACATTGACAGCTATTGCCAGAGATAACCCAGGGGACGCTGCCAGCAACCGCCGCGAGAACTCTGTGCAGGTGATGCCTGAGGAATACTGTACTGCATGTAGTGGGTGTATCTTTGTCTTTTGCTTCTGCTTGTAGATTTGTATGAATGCCCTTTATTCTTACAAAGTATACATGATTTACTGTTTTTGCTGCTTATTTGGGTGAAGCCTGGCATTAGGTATCACTGAAGCTAAACAATTAAAGGGCTACCTGTGGAAAGCCTTGCATCAATATTTAAAAGCACTTATGCGGTTAGCATCAGGTGCTCAGGTACTAACTGCCTAAGTGCTTTTGTAAAATAATTTCCTACCATGAATGGATAAGTTTTGTCCATACAAGTTGTTATGTGGCCATTTGAATATTGGAGGAGGCGAGGGTACTCCAGGGGCAGGCCAGAAGCTATCTGTGTAGCAACAATATTCAGACACTGTCCAGATAAATGTCACCACACAAGTAGAAGTCCTAATTTAAGGAAGGTACTTTATTACAGGGCACCTAGGTGAAGAGGCCAAATAAGTGCCTACTTAAGGCACTATTTTGTAAAAAGACATAAGCGCCTATGTGTCTTTATAACATATGTGCTTAAGTGGCAGAAAGTGCACCTTGAATGCAGATGTGGACGTTTTTACTTGCTTGAGACCAAGCGCAAATGTTCACACATAAAGTTTGCAAGTATTTGTATAAATTAAGGTATTTTATAATCGGCGTGGGTACTTGTGAACTCTACCCATGATCTGCCCAAACTACACCCCGAGCTACACCTACTGGCAAAGCACACACCTTCATAACAAGCTGTATACATTTAAGTCGGTCAGTATTTTATGAAAGATCTTTTACGTGCATATGTGGCCACATACACATGAAAGAGTCTTTATAAAATTTACCTCCTAAATGAATAAGTTATCCTTTAAGTTTAGGACTACATATTTAGTAATCCTACCTAAATGGATCGTCTCACAGCAGAGCAACTTGTGATAGCTTTGCAGTTGTCACTCTCTGAACGCAAACAGGATAACAGTGCTTATGTTTAGGTGGTGTCACTGATGTCAGCCTAAATCAGAGAGGCTTCTGGCAAGCAGTGGAAAAGCTTAGGATGCTTTTGCTGGCATGCACAGGAAATCCCTGTCACTACTGTGTGAGACTCCTTCACTCTTTTTCTAGCAATAGTACCCTTCAGATAGCTCTGGTAGTTCCTTTCCAGTGTGCTCTCATAGACCACCAATTAGCATTTCACTTTCACATCTCTGCTGTAGTTTAATTTGCTCAATGCATCCATTTCTCAAAAAGAGGACCTATGGATGATAATACATGCACTAATGCATAACAGATATTGTAACTCGATCTATCACAGCCTCCAGTCTTATCAGGTTAGACATTTAACTCACTCAAAACACAGCCATTAAATTATTATGCAATGTAAAGAAATGTGATCATGTGACTCCAACACTATAAAACCTCCAACATGCATTGACTCCCCGTTTCACTTTGGTTTCAGTATGAAGTTTCGTTTATAACTTTTCAGACAATTCATCAACTATGGCTTCTTTATACTACTTGTGGAAAGATGTGAGCTAAATCCAAATATCAAAATTGCCAATCTTATGGTGCCATGTTAGTCTTGCGTGTTTCCTAAGATCATCACGGCACAACTTGTTATCCATGTCTTGTGTGTTCTGAGAAAGATTAAAATCTACCAGATAGAAAAGCTTTTTCTTTGTGGCATCTTCCCTCTGGAACATCTTGCCACTATGCCTAAGATTTGAAGTAGGATATTGGTGATTTACTGTAAAACTAGCCTCAGAACTGGCTTTACAGTCTTACCTATGGAGAGAGTTAGTGGGTATGGTTCGGTTGACGGAACTACCTGGGCACATGAGCTTTCGGACCTGCTTGATCGACTGGAGCCAGCAAGATCTTTTTTTCTCTTCTAGACCCCACTTACTGACCTTCCCTTTTTTTGGATGATGGAATCCTTTTCATCTGTCTTTCTTCTTTCTGATTATTTTATGTGGAAATAAGGGTCAACAAACAAGTTGCAGCTTTCTAGTGGACTAACAATATATCTTTGACAAACATTTGAGAGTTATCTTCTCTTTTTAAAACTGAAATTGTAGAGTGGTGCTATTGAGCATGGTTCAAAATGGCTATCTGAAGCCTAAGCTCCTCAACCTCATCATGCAAGACCCATTTCCATCAGGCTTAGAAACTTTTTCTCTGGATTTTTTGACTAGGGTGCTTTCAATGGCAAGCTCTGAGCTGACCAAACTTGAGTTTTTTTGGTGTATCCACACAAGGGTAAGCACCTGAGATCTGATCTTCCTTCACCTCAGAAGACAGTCAGTGGCAAAAAGATGGAGGTCACACTGCAGGCCCTAATGATAGAGTTGCTCCAAGTTAAGAAGCTGCTTAAAATAACAAAAGATGCTATAGTAGAACTGTGGGAAGAAATGGCAGATATTAAAATGCAGCTCACTTCAATGCTTACACAAATTGATGCACTGGAAGTCAAGGTGGAGGTGCAGGCAGAGCAAATTGTGATTATGCAATCACAAATTAAAGCAATGCAGGCCTTGGATCACAACTTTGAGGACCAAAATAATTGCATGAGATGGGACAACATCTGGAAGCTATGGCTGCCAGGAGGACTGAAGGATGTGGATGTTCCTAAGCTTCTTGAGGAAATTTAGCCAAAGTTGTTGAATATAAATTTGACCATGAAATCTGATGTGGAGCATAGAGTAGCCTCTCAGCTGTCCAGGTCATCCAGATACCCACAGCAGATAGTTGCAAAAGTCCTGCATTATCCATATACACTGGCTATTTTACAAGCAACTAGAAGTAAGCCACCACTTAAAGTAAGATTCCCCAGCTAAGGAAAGTTGAGGTGAAAGATGGGATATATTATCCTGCAAGGCTGCAGGCGACAGTACACAATACCACCAAAATCTTCAAGGACCCAGAGGCCTTTAAAGATTTCCTGGCAAAACTGGCAGGTAAGGAAATGGAGGTGAAATGATTGGGGTGGTCCTCCAGAGAGAACTAGGTGGCAGGAGGAATGTGTGATGGACTTATTTTTACTTTCCCCATGTTTTGCCAGTGTGAACTAATTACACAGGTACACTACCAAAAAACTGCCTCCAGTTTTGCAACTGATTCCTATAGATTTTGGGGTGCTGAATCCAGGAAAAATAGCCAAAATGTTCCATCACGTCACGTTTTCTTGCAAAATTAGATTTCTTACCCATATAAGGAATGTTCACATAATTTCTTTTTAGCCGACTGCAGTTTATTTTCTTGGCCCAAAATAGAGGTTGTAATGGTTAACTAACTAGAAACACTCCCTCATGATATTTTAGAGTGTTTTGTATTCATTTTATACATTAACAGGACAATTGGGAGGCGGGGGGCTAAATCCAGTACTCGTGCTGGCGCATGTTCTTTCCTGTTCGCCTCGCCTCGTTCGCTCGCTCGCTCAAACACGGTGGTTGCGACATGAACGTTCCTGTCAAATTTCAGTTTCTTGCAAGTTCATTATTACCTTTTGTTTGCTCAGTCGTAATCCAGCTTTATTCCGAAGTGGTTCACTACAGTTGTAGTTTGCAGTGCTGTGTATTTGTGATGGCTCACAGAGCCAGAGGTTGCGTCAACTCTCCGGACAGTTTTTGTTTTATTTGTGGGGAATATACCATGAAAAAGCGGCAGAGGAACATTTCTGCATTTATTAAAAAAGTATATTTCGCCTATTTCGGTTTGAAGTTAGGCGATCAAGACAAACCGTGGGCTCCTCACAAAGTGTGCAAGACATGTGAGGAAGATCTACGCTTATGGATGAAAGGTAAAAAACAAGCATTTCGTTTCGGTATACCTATGATGTGGCGTGAACAAAGAGACCACAGCAGTGACTGCTATTTTTGCTCTTGCATTGTGAAGGGATACAACTTAAAAAATAAGAACGTAATAAGTTACCCCAACCTTCCCTCAGCAATTAGGCCTATGCCTCATAGCAACAAAGTACCTGTGCCTGAACCACCAAAATCTTTGGATCATATTTGTGTGGACGGTTCTGATCATGATGAGACTCATCAGATGGCTTTTCCCGATGAGTCCAGTACTTCCGAGTTTGAAACTGAACCAGATCCGAAACCTGAACTTTTCTCTCAAGCTGAATTGAATGATTTAGTCCGGGATTTAGGATTCCCAAAAGATGCTGCCCAACTGCTAGGTTCTCGGCTTAAACAGAAAAATCTATTGTCACCAGGAACAACCTTTTATTGGTTCCGCAACCGCGAGACACAATTTTTGAAGTATTTCAGCAAAGAGGAAGATTTGGTATTTTGCAAGGATATATACGGAGTGATGGAAAAGTTTAAACTCAAGTATGATCCTGCTGAATGGCGGCTGTTCATTGATTCGTCAAAAGACAGCATAAAAGGTGTTCTTCTTCATAATGGCAACACATTCGCTTCAGTTCCTATTGCTCACTCTGTTATTCTCCAAGAAAAATACGAGAATTTGGCCCTGATTCTTCAGAAGATTCGTTATGATGAGCATAAGTGGATGATTTGTGGAGACTTTAAAATTCTAGGTCCAATTAAGAGCAAACAGTCACGTCAGAGACAGTCCACAGTAGAGGAACGTGATGTGTCCAAGGATAGAACAAGACAATCATATAGTATTAAAAAAGAGGCATTTATTCACAAACCAATAGATGGTGCCCACCCGACACAGGCCGTGTTTCGTTTAACAAAACTTCATCAGGGGTACAGGGCAACTAAAAACAAAAACATTCAATGAATACACTCAAATATATATAATAAAACATGCATTAAAAAATAATAATTAAAATCATAATAAATCAATCACTATATAAATAAACATTTATATGGTAATACCAAAAATGGGTTGGAACTCTATATAAATAAATTGAGAGACTGAGGCAAGGGCAAAAAATACATAATAAAACATGCCTTAAAAAATGATAATTAAAATCATAATAAATCAATCACCATGCTATTAGGGCAGCAATCCGGTTTCACTAAATATCCCTGCTTCCTTTGCTTGTGGGATAGCCGGGCCCGCGACCTACACTGGGGGAAAAAAGACTGGCCAATTCGGGAGTATTTGAGACCCGGTGAGAAAAATGTTCTTCATGAGAGCTTGGTACCTCGTGATAAAATTCTATTACCACCTCTCCACATTAAGTTGGGTCTCATTAAGCAATTCATCAAGTCCCTTCCAAAAGATGGTGAGTGCTTTCAGTACCTTTGCTCAAAGTTCCCCCGACTTTCTGAAGCAAAGCTAAAGGAAGGAGTGTTTGTTGGCCCTGATATAAGGAAACTCATTTCAGATGGAGCATTCGCTGAAACGATGTCTGAGAAGGAAAAAGAAGCCTGGGATTCCTTCAAGGATGTTGTTCTCAAATTCTTGGGGAACAGGCGGGATGAGAACTATAAGGATATTGTTGCCAGGATGCTCAATGCCTTCAAAGAACAAGGCTGTAACATGAGCCTGAAAGTCCATTTCTTGCACTCCCATGTGAACTACTTTCCCGAAAACCTGGGGGCGTACAGTGAAGAACAAGGTGAAAGGTTTCACCAGGACATCAAGGACGCAGAGAGAAGGTACCAAGGAAGATGGAACACCACTATGATGGCTGATTTCTGCTGATTGCTGCTGCGGGAAACCCCAGATGAAAAATACGCCAAGCAGCGCACCAAGAGAAGCATTCGGGGGAAGAAGAAATGGGCCCACCAGGAGATTGATTGACCCAAGAATGACTTTAAAATCTAAACTGTGTTGACAAATATCGTGTTTTTACTAAACTTTGAAATAAAAATTTGCTAGTTATTACCACAGTGTCGGATCTCATTTATTAGAATTTTATTTTCACACCATCGGGTGTTTGTCTTCATGTATTGCAATGGTGCGGTTTGCGTTTTCTATTCTTACATACATACCTGTACAACATTTTTTGCACATTTCTTTGCTTTGCTTTGTGTCTAACCTCGCTCTTATATGCTCAATGTTTGTGCACATGTATGTGGCTGTTTTAAGTGCAGACAATTTTGCTACCATCACAGTGTGTTTTGTTGACATTACTCTATTCTTATGTGCTGCCTTGTTACAATTTTCTTTATTCTTATTTGAATAACTGCTAAACAATTAGTATAAAGAATTCGTCCAAGAAACTTTTATCTCGATCGCACTCAATCTGAAACGTTCACCTCAAACTGCTAACCCAATGTAGCAAAAGATCTGTACGTGATGGAGCAAATTGGTTACCAGATTTGGATTCAGCGCACCAAAAAACGTAAAAATCAATCGAAACATTAGAGGCAGTTTAAAAAAAATTTTTTTTAGTGTACCTGTGTTATTTGTTACTGTGCTGCTGGAAGGTGGGCTGTATCTGCTAGAATGTCTGTGATCTTGCATGCTTCAGAGAGTGTGGGTCATGACATTCGACAGTCTTCAACTGGCAGGTGTTATGGTAGATCTGGCCATACAGCTATGGTCTGCTGTTAACCAATACCATTTTATTTTGGGAAGGATGCATATGATGTATGCAGGAATTTTTAACAGGTGCCTGTTTGCGTAGGCTATGGTAATCTCATAGTAGCAAACTCAAGAAAGAAGGTATAGTTTCCTTTTTTAAGGATATTGGGTTTATTGGACTTGTAACTGGGGGGACGGTGTAGATAGACACTGGAGCGAAGAATGGTGAGAGCTCCCATGGTCTTAGACTGAGACTTTTTGTTTGTGATGGAATGAGCAGCTGGAAGGTTGGTTGGCTTCTACATTGAGCAAGAGTGGGTGTGAGGATGCACATCAGTGTATTTGGTTTGAATTATGGTTTATGGCTATTTTTTTAATATAGTGGTGTTGGTGTGTCTTCGATGGATGAATATTTTGGTTCTCCTGGATGGGGGAGCGGGTAGGCAGAGGGGATCAGGGGGCTCTAGTGAGCATGCTCACTATGATGCAGTTGTATTGGTTTATATGGTTGCATCTGTTTGCTGTGATTGTGTGTGTATGGCTATATCAGTGGGAAGGGTGTGAGTGTATGATGGGTGTAAGAGCATGAGTGAGAGGATGTGATTAGTTTAATCTGTGATGATTCTGTCTGGTGGCTGCAATACTAGTGCATGCCACTCTCTTCCAGAATTCAGTGAGTTTGATTGTATACAGGGCCGGATTTACCTATACGCCATGTACGCCATGGCGTAGGGCCCACAGCCGGCAGGGGCCCACAAAAAAAGAACAAGTAAATTTTTTTAAAATACAATTTTAAAAAAAAACCTGGTGGCTGCCGCCGCGGGGCCCCCTCTGCTGCCGCGGCAGCACCGACTGACCCGCGGGGGCCCCGTCTACAAACTGAAGCCGTCGGGTCGGGTCGGGTCGTTCCTCCCTCCCTCCTTCCCTCCCTCCGTGCAGGCTGCAGGCTGTGAGAGACTCGAAAGGAGAGTGTCTCCTCGCGTCTCTGTTAAGCCCGCAGGGGCTGATGGGAAATTTCCCATCAGCCCCTGCGGGCTTAACAGAGACGCGAGGAGACGCTCTCTCTTCGCATCTCTCACAGCCTGCAGCCTGCACGGAGGGAGGGAGGAATGAACCGAACCGACGGCTTCAGCTTGTAGACGGGGCCCCCGCGGGTCAGTCCGTGCTGCCGCGGCAGCAGAGGGGGCCCCGCGGCGGCAGCCACCAGGTTTTTTTTAAAAATTAAATTTTACTTTAGGCCGACGGGGGGGGGGGGGGGGGTAGGACTGGTAATGGGCTATGGGGGGGGTAGGACTGGTAATGGGCTATTGGGGGGGCTGGGGCGGGAAATGGGCTGGGGGGGGTTAATGCTAGAGGTGGGCTGATGGGGTTAGGAATTGTAATGGACAGTGGGCTGTTGGGGGGGCTTATAACAGGCAATGGGCTTTGGGGGGGGGTTTACTGGTAATGGGCTGTGGGCTGAGGGGGGTTGTCTGGTAATGGGCTATGGGGGGGCTAGGACTGGAAATGGCCTGGGGGGTTAAGACTGGAGGTGGGCTGATGGGGTTAGGACTGGTAATGGGCTGTTGGGGGCTTTAGAACTGGTAATGGGCTTTGGGTGGGTTAAGACTGGTAATTGGCTGTGGTCTGATGGGTGCTGTCTGTTAATGGGCTATGGGGGGCTAGGACTGGAAATGGGCTGGGGGGTTAAAACTGGAGGTGGGATGATTGGGTTAGGACTGGTAATGGGCTGTGGGCTGATGGGGGGGTAGGACTGGCAATGGGCTATGGGGGGCTGACTGGAAATGGGTTGATGGGGTTAGGACTGGAAGTGGGCTGATGGGGGGTTAGGACTGGTAATGGGTTATAGGGGGGGCTTAAACTGAAAATGGGGTGATGGGTTAAGGACTGTAAGTGGGTTGATGGGGGGCTAGGACTGGTATTGGGTTGGGGGGTTGCTAGGACTGGAAATGGGCTGATGGATGGCTAGGACTGGAAATGGGCTGATGCAGGGATTAGAAGGGAATGGATGCTGGGTGAGGCTGGAACTAGAAGGGAGCTGATGTTGGGGGAGGATTAGAATGGGATGGGGCTGTAAGAGTAAAATGGAGAAGGGAAAAATATTTTGTGTGGGAGGGATAAAAAATCTACAATTGGCAGGGTATTGGGAGAGTAAGTGGGGATTGAGGATGGAGGGGTAAAATTTGAGTGGATGAAATAGGAATGAGGAAAGAGCAAAAGGAGAAAGATTAGTATGTTAAAGCAGATGTAGAGAGAGAATGGAAAAAAATCTAGAAGAGAGAAGAAAGGACAAATGGACAGCAGACGATGGAGAGTTAGCAGAAGACACGAAGAAACCAGAAGAAAGTGGCTGGAGCAATTGCAGCTGAAAAAATGCACAAAAGGTAGAAAAATATCTCTTTATTTTGAATTTATTAATTGGAATATGTCAGCTCTGGTAAATGTGCATCATTAACGTCTGCGCTTTGTTTAGTACAAGAGCAAATTAATGTATAGTTTTATTTCTACAGTGTTGTACATTCCAAGTTTGGCTTTTGGGATTCCCAGTTTAATTATTGTCTTCCTGTTTCTAAATTGTGATTACTTGTTTGGTGATGGTCTATGTTCTGCATGTGTAACTGAGCAGAGGTGTTCTGTTTATATAATTCCTATTTGACATTGCCACTTGTTCTCTTTCCCCAGTAGGTCATGTATTGTTGTTCTCTGAAATGTATTGGTTTAATATTTGCAGTGTTGCCTTTTGATTGGTAGAGTATGGTGCTTTGTGAGTCCTGGTAGTGCTGTTAGGATACGGCGGGTTTACTATGGGTTCTAAATGGGCAGTGTTTGTAGTAGTTCCTAATGTGTCTGGCAGTTGGCACTGGATTATAGTAATGTAGAAATCTTTTAGTCTTTCTTTATCCATACACTCATTAAGAGGCACGTTTACTAAAAGTTAGTATATGGTAACATTATGCAAATATTTATGCAAATGAGGCCCCTTATGCAAATGAGGCCCCGCACCCCCTTTGGGCCGCCCCTGCTGGGGGCCCACAATTTTTGTTGGCATAGGGCCTCACTCAAGGTAAATCCGGCCCTGATTGTATATGCTTGGTACTTGTAAGTTTTTGTCTTTGAATGTGAAGGGGATAAATAACTTCATTAAGAGAAAGAAACTTCTGACCTATCTTAGGCAGGAACAGGCTGAGGTAGTGTTCTGGCAAGAAATTTAATTTGGATCCAGTCCAGGCGTGGTAAACCAAAAACGCCTTTATTAAACAATTCTTGTGAGGGGCACAATACAGAACCCCAAAGGGATGTTGCAGCCAATCTTTACCCGACACTGGCCGTGTTTCAGCTATGCCTTCTTCAGGGGTATTTTGGCTGTACGTAAAGGAATATGTTCTTCTAAAAATAAATCCCCTTCTTTTATATCTTGCAATTTACGATCTGTGGATACTCAAAACAAACTGAAATTACATTGAATAGGGCATTATAACTTGAAGATAACTATTTTACAGGGAACATGGGCAATGGAGGGTTAAATGGCTGCCTTCATGGACCAGCAGCAGGCGCTGATGGCCGGTCTTACCGGTCCATCCACCCCGACCACCGGGACGTCGAAGTCGACCCCGGAGGCCGAGCCGATCTTTGAGACACTAAGATCTCGAGTCGATCCTCGGCCGAGGTCCCCCTCGACCTCCCGTTCGGGGCCGAGGTCATCGACGCCGATTCCACCGGCATTGGGGCGGTCGAGACCGAAGCCCTCAAGGCTGGAGCCGCTTGATTCCTCCTCGGAAGGGTCCGGTTGGGAAACGGAGGACAAGGAGTCACCGGACACCCACCGGACCAAATACATTCCCTCGGATTCCCCGGGTTCTGAACCTCAGAGAAGGTCCCCCGCTGAAGACACCCGGTTCTTGGACTTCGTCTGGGACATGGCAAAGGAGCAAAGGCTTTTTCATTCCCGGCGGAGGCCGAGGAGGAGCCTCAAGCCGTAGAGCTCGAGATCCTCCAGTATGACTTTCCCAGAATGGGAAGCCCTTACTGTACCAGTGCCTCCCATTCTGGAACGGCTGATGTTCCGCATATGGGAAACACCGTCCTTGATGCCGGTGCTCAGCAGGTGAATCAATTCCATCTACCGAGTTCGCAAGAGCCCTGGGTTCCAAAAAGCACAACTGCCGCACAACTCCATGGTTGTGGAATCGGCCATGCGCCGGCTCAAGAGCCAGAAGATGCACTCCTTGGTGCTTCCCAGCCAGGAAGCCCGCATCATGGATGCCCTCTGCAGAAAGTGCTTCCAGGGTTCGATGCTGTCATGCTGAATCCAGACATACCAGCTGTACATGGGCATGTACCTATGAGACCTGGCAAAGGAGATTGCCGGGTTCTCAGCTGGCCTCTCCGAGGGACCTTTGCAGCGATTCCAGGTTTTGTCAACTGGGACCCAGAAGTGCTCGAAGTTTGACTCGAGCAGCCTATGACGGCTTTGAGGTGTCGGCCCGGGTAGCTGCGACCGGCATCGGTGCACGCCGCCAAGCATGGCTACAGTCGTCAGACCTGGAGCAATGGGTGCAGGACAAGTTGGTCGATGTCCCTTGCTGAGGTGAAAATCTGTTCGGCAAGCCCATGACAGAAAAGGCTGCCGAGATCGAGTCCGAGTACCTGACCTAGACAAGACTTGAGAAGAAGACTCCTGCCCCTTCTAAGAAGAAGGGATCGGGTAAGAAGCCCTTTTTCCCAAGAAACGTTACTGCTTACCGCAACTACCCCACATATCAGGCCTCCCCAGCTCCCCAACGGGGGCAGCAAGCCAAGGGACAGGGGCATGGTCCACGTAAGCAAAAGGCCCCCAAGCCCCAGGCACCGGCTCCAGCCCAGCCTGGAGGGGGTTTTTGACTCCCAGAGCATAGTCCCTCTCTCCAGGGAAGCAAGGCCATGCACAGGAGGAAGGCTGACCATGTATGCCCACAGGTGGCCAGCCATCACAACAGATGCCTGGGTTCTACAGATAGTCCAAATGGGCTATCGGCTACATCTCACCCAGGCACCTCCCTCCTACTTTCCAGGGGAACCTCTCAGACCCCCTCTTCACAGGGACCTCCTTTTAAAGGAGTTGGAAGGCTTCTAGAGGATCAGGTGGTAGAACCAGTGCCCCACCTCCTGCAGGGAAAGGGCTTCTACTCCAGGTATTTTCTGATACCAAAGAGAACTGGAGGCCTAAGACCCATCCTCGACCTGTGAAACTTAAACTAGTTCCTGGTGAGGGAAAAGTTCAAGATGCTTTCCCTTGGAATATTGCTGCCTTACCTCCGCCAGGCAGACTGGCTATGCTCCATAGACCTAAAGGATGCTTATATATACATCCTCATTCATCCAGACAGCAGACAATATCTATGATTTGAGGTGGGAGGAAACCACTTTCAGTACAAGGTACTTCCATTTGGCCTAGCCTTTGCACCCAGGGTGTTTACAAAGTGCCTAGCGGTGGTGGCGACCTTCCTAAGAAACCAGGGGGCATTTGACTTCCCCTACTTGGACAACTGGCTCATCAGAGCCCAGTCAGCCCTGGAAGCCCAACAGGCCACGTCTCGCACTATCCAGTTGCTACAGCACCTAGGGTTTGTGATAAATTACACAAAGTCCACTCTGGTTCCCTCACAGGGACAGGAGTTCATAGGAGCATGGTTAGACACCCTTCAGGCAAGGGCTTGCCTACTGGAAGACAGGGCACACAGACTTGTGGCCCTAGTGCAGCAAGTGAGTCACAGATCCCAGATCTCAGCAAGACACTTTCTGTGCCTCCTTGGTCACATGGCCTCCACAGTACATGTGACACCCAATGCCCGCCTCCACATGAGAACAGCTCAGTGGTGCCCCAGGGACCAGTGGACACAGGCCACAGGCCGACTCACAGACAGCATAAAGGTGTCCAAACAACTGGTGCAGTCGTTGACATAGTGGCTTCAGCCACACAATCTACTGGAGGGAGTGCCTTTCCAGCCTTCCCCGAACACGAGAGTGCTGACTACAGATGCATCCTTACTGTGCTGGGGAGCCCATTGCCAGGAATTGTGCACACAAAACACAGGGCGGCCCTCAGCTGCCCCCATGGAGACCCAGGTCACCCCCCTGCCAGGTAAATATTTTTATTTTTTAACTACTGGTTTCATTACTAAATGTTTTAATTAATTACCAATACTTCTACTTACTAAATTAAATTGCAGGAAAAAAACTTCAGAGCATGACCTTTAATCCTTTTCTTGTGCCACATAGGCACTAACCACAAATGATTACTATGACGGGCTGTCATTTCCATGTGTACTGTACATGTGTAAAACCCGAATAAGGCTTCTTAAATAACCCCATCAATTCTTTAGATTTTTTCACAAATGTCCCAGAGAACTAAATAAATGTTTATTTTTATACCAAGAACAAGTTTTCCAAGATGGTATGTTTAACCATTGTGCAATATTTTAATAGAGTAGCCTGGCAGGGTCAGAAATTTACATTAAATAGATATCTGTCCCAGAACTGAAATGATCTCACTTCATTCAAAAGAGAATTTTATTTTCCAGAAATATCTCGGTTCAAAAGAGGATATATTTGTGAGAAAAAGTTAGGCAAGGCCATTTTGGAAACTTAAAAATAGCTTAATATATATTTGTAGAAAGTGGAATTTAAAGGAGTTTTAAAAAGTCGGCCTGAAAAGTGAGTTCTGTTACAATTTAGCTAACATGCTTTTGAAGAATTTTCAGGTATTTTTCGATAAAGAAATTTGTAGTGTCACTTTCTTGTATACTTCTAAAGGAAATCTGATCTGTTCAAAGCATTTTAAGCTTATTTATTTATTTAAGAAGTTTTTTTTATACCACCTTTTTCTGAAATCAAAGAGGTTTACATTTTAACTCAACAAACATTACAGAGAACTTGCGGTGAAAGTGTTGTTCTCATTCTCATCAGGTAGACTCATATTAATTATTCATCTCTGGTCAAGACTAAATTTTCTTTGAATACCAGCTCCATTGCCACAACCAAGTCTCAACAGGAGAGCACACAACAGATGAATCTCCTAGAGCTTCACGCTATCTGCCTAGCTCTACGGACCTTCTGTCAATCCCTGACTCATCAGCCTGTCTTAATTCAGACAGACAACCAAGTGGAAATGTTCTATGTGAACAAGCAGGGGGGCACAGGGTCTCACATTCTCTGCCAAGAGACTCTGGACCTATGCTCCTTTGCAGTCAATCAGGGTATGCACCTCAAAGCAGTTTACTTGCCAAGTCAAGAGACAATATTTTCTTTAGCAGAGTAGGTTTTAAACTCTAGTAAGCTTCTCAGCTTCTGGGAACTGCTGACACCTAATCAGGAGTTAGTGGGCCCGATTAGCCTGTGAATGAACTGAGAGCAGCTGAGGCCTGCATAAAAGGCTTCAGAACCCTGCCCTGTTGAGGCATTCCAAACAGGGGCTCTACAGGTCAAACAACGGTAAGGATTTGAGGGTTTATTTTTATTAAATTGCTAGCTCTCTGACTGGGAGCTCTTAAAAGGGTTCTGATATATTTTTAAAGCAAAGTTACATTCTTTTACGTGGTTTAGTGGCAATATTTTCTTTAGTAGAGTAGGTTTGAAACTCTAGTAACCTTCTCAGCTTTTGGGAACTACTGACACCTAATCAGATGTTAGTTCCCTCCCTACCCACCCCAACTCCCACCCACCCCTAGTGAGCAGTCTTGCTTTATAGGGCACCTCCCCATTTAACAAAGCACAGGGACTTGGAACAGCACATTTTGAATATAATTAAAGTGATTTAACTGCTTTTTCTCTGAAAGGACAGCTGGAAAACCGGCTGGTACTTTGGTCGATCTCTCTCTTTTGCTTTAACAGATACCTAAGCTCCACGAACAGAACAATGGCTGGGAAAAATTGTATCGCTAAAGCTGTTGCCCCCGTTACAGCTTCTCCCTCTGTCCAGACAGAGATCCCAATGCCATTTGAAGGACCGGTTCCATGTGCAGGGTGCCTGCATGCTGAAGCTGTGAGGAAACAAGTGGAGGAACTCAGAGAGGAGGTGGCAAGCCTAAGGACCATTCAAGACAGTGAGAAGTACATTGATGAGATGCTTCTTGAAACATCCAAGCTCTCTAGCAGAGGAGACGATGGATGCCAACAGAATGATGAAGGTTGGACACAAGTCACCAGGGCCTGCAAAATCACCCATCCAACTTCTCCAGCCCTTGAATTGGAGAACCATTATGCAGCCCTGGAAGTGGAGGAGGTGAAAGTATCCCTGGAAAGGGAAGAACCAGAGCTCAAGTACCCCAAAGTTGCAGAATCAGTGACCACAAGGAAGTGAAGGGTAGTGGTGGTTGGTGACTCTCTTCTGAGGGGTACTGAGGCATCCATCTGCCAACCAGACTTGATGTCCAGAGAGGTATGCTGTCTGCCTGGTGCCAAAATCCAAGATGTTATGGAGAGTTTGCCGAGACTCATCAAGCCCACTGACTATTACCCAATGTTGCTAATACATGTCGAAACAAATGATACTGCCAGGTATCCCTCTGAGCGTATCAAAACTGACTTCATGGCTCTGGGACACAGGTGGTGTTCTCTTCAATCCTCCCTGTTGCGGGTAAAGGCCAAGTCAGAGAGGCTCGCATCCTGGAGATGAATGCATGACTGCGTGGATGGTGTCATCGAGAGCGTTTTGGTTTCCTAGACCATGGTATGCTGTTCCAAGGGTTGCAGAGCAGAGATGGCATCCATCTGTCCAAGAAAGGTCAACGCGTCTTCAGTAGTAGACTGGCTAATCTACTGAAGAGGGCTTTAAACTAGATTTGTTGGGGATGGGTGAAAAAAGCCCCCAGGTAAGTGATGCATTAAATACCTTTTTGGAAATGGGTAACAGGGGTAACATATGGAAAGCAGTATGTATAAATGCCCGTAGCATGGGGAATAAGATCCCTGATGTTGAAGCTTTGGTGGGAGTGGCCAACTTGGATTTATTGGCAGTTACAGAAACATAGTTCACAGAAAACCATGACTGGGATGTAACTGTACTTGGCTATACTTTATTCAGAAAGGACAGGGTAGGAAGAAGGGGAGGAGGAGTGGCACTATATGTAAAAACTACTATTAAAGCTTTGGAATTACAGAGCTTAAAAGGGAGAGAGGAGGCATTGTGGGTTAAACTAGAAAGAGGGAAAGAGAAATCTATTTGCATTGGCGTGATATACAGACCGCCCTCACAAGAGGAAGAGGTGGACAGGGAGTTAATTGAAGACATATGCAGCATTGCTAGGAAAGGAGAAGTGCTACTGATTGGGAATTTCAATATGCCAGATGTTGATTGGCACGTTCCTGCTGCAGTATCATCTAGAAGTAAAGAGATTCTGGATTCTCTACAGGGAGAACTATTCAAGCAATTGGTAACAGACCCCATACGAGAAGGGGCCATACTGGACTTGGTGCTTACCAATGGTGAAAGTGTTTCTGATGTTATAGTAGGAGATTATTTTGCATTCAGTGATCACCATATGGTGTGGTTCAGTATTAGGACTAGGGCTGTTAGAATCCATTCAAAGGCGAGGGTCTTAGACTTTAGGAAAACTAGCTTTACCAAGATGGGCCAATACCTCAGGGAGTCGTTAGCGGGATGGGAACAGCTGGGGGATGTAGAAAAACAGTGGGCAAAACTGAAAAGAGATATTTTAAGGGCAACCAACCTTTCTGTTAAAATGGTAAATAAAGGTAAAAGGAAAAGGAGACCGCTATGGCTTTTGAAAGAGGTTGCTGAAACAGTGAAGAAAAAGAGGGAGGCCTTCATGAAATACGAGAGATCACAGAGAGAGGAAGACCGGCATCTATATTTGGAAAAACTTAGAGAAGTTAGCAAAGTAGTCAGGAAAGCAAAGATTCAAAAAGAGGAGGAAATAGCCAATGCAATAAAATGGGAGGATAAGACATTTTTCGGATATGTTAGTGAGAAGAGGGAGGGCAAAAGTGGTATTGTCAGACTCAAGGGTGAAGGGGAGGAATATGTAGAAGCTGATGAGGATAAAGCGGAATTGCTTAACAAATATTTCTGTTCTGTGTTCACAGATGAAAACCAGGAGCAGGACCTCAGAAAACAACCACAAACAGGAACAGAAGCGAGGGACATCTTGAACAATTTTCAGAAGACTGTGTTCGTGAGAAACTAGCTCAACTTAAAGTAGACAAATCGATGGGACCGGATGGGATACACCCTAGAATACTGAGGGAACTTGGGGACGTTCTAGCAGCTCCACTGACTGACCCTTTCAATGCCTCGTTGGAGTCTGGAGTGGTGCCAAAGGACAGGAGAGAGGTTCATGTGGTGCCTTTACACAAAAGCGAAAGTAAGGATGTAGTTGAAAACTACAGGCCAGTTAGTTTAACTTCGGTGGTGAGTAAATTATTGGAAACGCTGCTGAAAGAGAAAATAGTGAGGTTTCTGGAGTCCAGCGGATTACAGGATCCGAGGCAGCATGGATTCACCAGAGGCAGGTCTTGTCAGACAAATCTGATTGATTTCTTTGACTGGGTGACCAGGGAGTTGGACCGAGGGAGAGCTCTAGATGTGGTGTATTTAGGTTTCAGTAAAGCCTTTGACACTGTTCTTCACAGGCGACATATAAACAAACTGAGCACTCTAGGGATGGACCCTAAAGTTACTGCTTGGGTTAGAAATTGGTTGGGTGGGAGGCGACAAAGAGTACAGGTAAATGGGGCTCACTCTGAGGAGAAGGATGTTACCAGTGGTGTGCCCCAGGGATCTGTCCTTGGTCCGATTCTTTTTAATATCTTTGTTAGGGATATAGCGGAAGGGCTGTCGGGTAAGGTTTGCCTTTTTGCAGATGATACCAAAATCTGCAATAGAGTAGACACCCAGGAAGGTGTAGATAACATGAGGAAGGATCTAGCTAAGCTTGAAGAATGGTCTAGAATCTGGCAGCTGGGATTTAATGTTAAAAAATGTAAGGTCATGCATTTGGGCTGCAGCAATCCAAGGGAGCAATATAGTATAGGGGGTGAAGTACTTTTGTCCACTAAAGAAGAGCGGGACCTGGGCGTGGTTGTGTCTGATGATCTTAAAGTAGCTAAACAGGTAGAAAAGGCGACGGCTAAAGCTAGAAGGATGCTTGGGTGGATGCGGAGAGGAATGGCTAGCAGAAAAAAGGAGGTGATAGTGCCTCTGTATAAGTCTTTGGTGCAACCTCATTTGGAGTATATTGTGCAATTCTGGAGACCGCACCTTCAAAAGGATGTGAACAGGATGGAGTCAGTGCAGAGGGTGGCTACTAAAATGGTTAGTGGTCTTCATTATAAAGCATATGAGGACAGACTTAAGGATCTTAATATGTACACCTTAGAGGAAAGGCAGGATAGAGGTGATATGATTGAGATGTTTAAATACCTCTGTGGCATAAATGTTCAGGGGGAGAGCCTCTTTCAATTGAAAGCAAGTTCTGCTATGAGGGGACATGGGATGAGGGTGAAGGGGGATAGATTCAGGAGTGATTTGCAGAAATATTTCTTTACGGTAAGAGTGGTGGATCCGTGGAATAGTCTGCCAGTGGAGTTGGTAGAGATGAGGATAGTAACTGAATTCAAAAAAGCATGGGACAAACACAGAGGATCTCTAAAGGAAAAAAGGGGACTGTTATAGTTGTTGATATGGAAGGACAGACTAGATAGGCCATGTGGTCTTTTTCTGTCGTCATATTTTTATGTTTCTATGTTAGCCGAAAAGCTAAGCAGAATTCTGCAACCGCACGAATAGGAACTGGATCCCAACATAGTCCAGCAGCTGTTCCAGTGCTGCGGGCATCCATCCATAGATCTGTTTGCGAGCCCACAGAATCACCAGTTGTCCCGCTTCTGCTCCAGACAACCACACCCATGCAGGGTGGCGGCAGATGCTTTCCTAATATCATGGTCTGTTGGCCTCCTGTATGTGTTTCCTCCCAGTGGCCCGAACTCTGTTCAAGATCCTTAAGGACAAGGCCTCGGTCATCCTGGTAGCACCCAGGTGGCCGAGACAGGCCTGGTTTCCACTGCTGCTTCAACTGGCAGCAGAGGCTCCAATTCCTCTGGGATTACACCCCAACCTCCTGTCGCAGGAGGGGAACACTCTTCTGCTTCCCAACCTCAGGTCTCTCAACCTGATGGCCTGACTGCTGAAAGGGTAGTTCTCGCACCACTTCTCCTCCCTAAAAATGTAGAGGATGTACTACTGGCCTCAAGAAGGCAATCAACTAGAAAAACCTATGCGTTTAAGTGGCATAGGTTTAAGGTGTGGTGTGATAAGCAGGGAGAAAACCCTTTCTCATGCCAAGTGTCAGTGGTATTGTAGTACCTGCTTCACCGCTCAGATTAAGGCCTCAAGTCAAACTCTGTTCAAGTCCACCTTAGTGCCTTATCAGCACACCACTCTCCAGTGGAAGGACAACCTCTTTCTGTACACCCTTTGGTGTCTAGGTTCCCGAGAGGTTTACTTCTGCTGAAACCCCTGGTTCGTACCCCGGCGACTGAATGGGATTTGAATGTGGTATTAGAGCAGCTTACTAGCCCACCTTTTGAGCCAATGGCTACCTGACATCTCTGCTTCCTCTCTTGGAAAGCGCCTTTTCTGGTGGTACTCACATCGGCCAGACGAGTGAGTGAGCTGCAGGCTCTGGTTACAGATAGACCGTACACACGGTTCTATAGGAACAGGGTGGTGCTTCGCACTCACCCTAAGTTTCTTACGCAAGTGCTCTCCTCATTCCACCTCAACCAGGAGGTGGTACTTCCGACCTTCTTTCCCATGCCGCATGCCAGTCGGGCGGAAGCAGTTCTGCACACCCTGGACTGTAAGAGGGCTTTGGCCTTCTACATGGAACATACACAGGGACATCGAAGGGCTTCTCAGCTCTTCGTTTCTTATGACCCCAGTAAGCTGGGGATGCCTGTCTCCAAGCGTACCTTGTCCACTTGGTTGGCGGATTGTATTGCCTGGGCATACAGGGCGGCCGATCTCCCGTTGCAGGGTTGAGTCACGGCTCACCGGGTCAGGGCTAAGGCGGCATCAGTGGCTCACTTCTGCTCTGTTCCGCTGGCAGACATCTGCCGGGCTGCCACCTGGTCTTCAAGCCAGACTTTTGTGGCCCATTACTGCCTGGATAGGGACACCCAGCAGGACAGTGCTTTCAGCCAGGCAGTACTCCGTAACCTGTTTGAGGTTTTAGGCACCTCCTACCCTCCGACCCTTTGGTGTCAGGCTACCAGAGTGTTACATTCTCGGTTGAACTCCTATCATGGCTGCTGCGGCTCTTCTAGAGGGAGCCTATTTTTCAGTTATGGGTTCTCGGTAGCCTATAGCTAGGGAGTACCATATGTGAGGACTGACTTCCTGCTTGTTCCTGGAGAAAGCATAGTTACTCACCTGTAACAGGTGTTCTCCAGGGACAGCAGGAATCAGTCCTCACGACCCTCCCTCCTCCCCTGGAGTTGCAGTCCTATTATTATATTTTGTTCATTTTGCCGTCTTTTTAGCTATGTCATTTGACTGAGCAAGATGGCACCCTTGGGCAGGAATGGGACCGCGCATGCGTAATGCAATCCTAAAGGCTTCCCTTGAAAGCTGGGGATTGCTCCCCATGAGGGCTCCGTCAGCGCTGACGTCACCCATATATGAGGACTGATTCCTGCTGTCCCTGGAGAACATCTGTTACAGGTGAGTAACTACACTTTCTCTGCTGGGTGTAACAGTTGCCTGAAGACTCTGAATCTGTGAGACTGAAGTCAGCTGCAGCCTTGTAGCAGATGCCTTCGGTGTTCTTGTCTACTTGTAAGCAAGAGATGTGGCTTCAGCCACGGCAGCCTAGCATTGGCTCTGGTTGAGGAATTAGTTCATGAATATGGCCTCTAAGGCTTTTCTCACTAAATTGCCTTTTCAAGCAAATGTACATTTTTTGAGGACCTGGAGAAGCTAGTTAATGTTCTAGGTGAAGCTAAGCCCCAGCAGATGCCAAAGGACAAGCCTCAGGGTCCCTTCAAGACTGCTTTATCATGTTCTTGCCTTTGTGAATCCAAGCATTACTGACCAGGCCAGCAGTCCTCTTCCTAGTTGGGGAGAATCTGGGGCAAGCCACAGCCTTTTTGGGAGACTTGAAAGTAGGAGGTTCCTCTGGGGTTGGCACATCCTCTTCCAATCAGTCCTCTTCTGCAGGATCCCAGTGGGAGGACGGCTTCAGCTGTTTTACCCAATGTGGACCCATGTTATATCAGATCGCTGGGTCCTGGATATCATCCGGCACAGCTACATCTTGGAATGTGCCATTGCTATTTCAGAGGCCTTCATTGCCTCTCCTTGTGGTTTGCAGTTAAAAAGAGTGGTAGTGGAGTCAGTTCTAGAGAGACTTCTTCAGCTGCAGGCAATTGCCTTAGTTCCTTTGAATAAACCCAGCAGGGGCCGATATTCTATTTACTTTCTGGTCCCAAAAAAGGATGGTTCCTTTCACCTGATTCTGGATCTCAAGTGGGTCAGCCAGTGCCTGAGTTGATCATTGTTTCATATGGAGACTGCGGTCAGTGGTACAGACGGTCTGGAAGGGGGAGTTCTCATCACTGGATTTAGCCAAGACATACTTTCAAATCCCTATTCATATCCCCATCAGGGAGGATCAGCAGCACTTTCTGCGGTTTGCCATCCTGGGGTGACATTTTCAGTTAAAGGTACTGCCGTTCAGTCTTACCACAACTCCCAGAATTTTCTCCAAGATGATGATGGTGGTGGTGGTGGTAGTGACATGCATTATGATGACATCATGGTCCATCTATATCTTGAGAATTGGTTCATCCAGGCTGAGTCAGAGAAGGACGGACGGGCGGTCTCTGCCCATGTGGTTCTAAGGAAAAGCTGAGAGTGGGCAAGGCCTCTGTGGGTAAATGAATATTACTTTGCTGGCAAACTTGGTGACTTAAAGCTTGGGACAGAGGAGAGATTGTGGATTTATTTGGAAAAGTCCATTATTGATTTCATTAAAAAAGTAAAAATAGTTCTCAGCTTGTTTTAGATGTTTCTAATTAATTTCTATTAGATTTAGGCAAGCCCTTGTAGACGGAAAAGAAAACATACAGATATTTTTTCCCATGTAAGCAATCTAAGCACATTCCTTAATTTATAGTTTGTTTATTTATTTGAAAGCTCTTATATATCACTAATCTGTTCAGAACATTCAAAGTGGTTTATAACCACAAAAAACACATTAAAATACAATATAAGCATAAAAGCACCATTGATTTAGCATAACAATTGAGATGGTTACCACCAACCTACCGCCCATGCCCCCAAAACTAACCACCAATGATCCTCCAATGCAACTCACATGAAAATAAAAAAATAGTTTTAAACATCCAGCGAAAGCTAGCCTCATCCTGCTCCTGCCTCAATCTACTGGACAATTTATTTCACCATACACATGCCACTACTGCAAAAGCTTCCCCCTCCACTGCTGCAGTTAGTTATCCCAATTAAGAGAAAGAGTGAAATTTGACACTACAGGTATATTTTCATCAACTAGTGATTAATCCTTAACAGATAGTAGCGGTTCAGGGAGAAGCAAACCAAAACTAATAGCATAAAATATGCCAAATAATCCTAAAGGCCTTTATATTATTTTAAGTATCCCCACTCCCTTAACAACTGTAAGTAACTAAACTCATGAATACAAAGATGCAGACAGCAGTCCAGCAGCAAAATGGGAGCTATCCAGTCTTTTTCACTGATTGCCACATGTATGATTATCTCCCACTTGATGAGAGGTCATATGTGTGCACTCTGTGCAAAGAGCTCCTGTCTCTCAGAGATTGAGAATGATCCCTGGATGCTACCATAACAGAATTGGAGGAGCTGAGGTAGACAGAGAGGTATATACAGTAGAGGAGACCTACAAGAACATATTAGAAAAGTCCCACATTCAGTCTGGCAACCTCAATGCTACCTTGGAAATGAGAGGTCACCAAGAAGGAGAACGTCACCTTTATGTGCAGGAAATGATCCTGTAGCCAGGACATATCCTCCAGGGGGATGTAATATCCTCTCACACCAAGGATGTGTCTCTAGAGGCTTCTACCCAGGAGTGAAAAGTTAGGATGGCTATTTTAATTGGTGATTTGATCATTGGGTATGTACGTAGATGGGATGATGCTGAGCAGCATAAGGATTGCTTGGTCATCTGCATGCCTGGTGTAAAGGTGGATTGTAGACAGTGCTGAGGAGGAGCTGGCTGTCTTTATACATGTGGACACCAACAACATAGGAAAGTGTGGGAGGGAGGTTCTAGTAACTAATTTAGATTTTTAGGTAGAAAGTTGAAATTTGGGACCTCCAGAGTAGTATTCTCAGAAATGCCCCATTTTCCATGTGCAGGATTCAAGAGGCAGACAGAGCTCTGGAATCTCAATGCATGGATGAAATGATGGTACAGGGAAAAGGGATTCATATTTTTAAGGAACTGAGTAACATTCTGGAGAGAAGGAAGCCTTTTCCAGAAGGATGGGCTGAACCTTGATCGGGGTAGAACCAGGCTGCTGACACTAACTTTTAAAGGGAGATAGAGAAGTTTTTAAACTAGATAATGGGGGAAAGCCAACAGTTGCCCTGGAGTACATGGTTCAGAATAATGTATCTTTGAAGGATACTATCAAAACTGGAAGTTTATGGCATCCCGATAGAGTTTGCTATAAAGGTAAAAATAGACAAGGTGCTTTTAACTAAAAAGCAGACAGAGTTGAAGGATTCCAAATTACCCCTGTCAACCAATAAACAGGTTATATGATCAAAAAGCATATTTTGAAATGCCCATATGCAAATGCTAGAAGTCTACATAATAAGATGGTAGAGTTTGAATACATAGCACTGAATGAAGAAGTAGATACAATTGGAATCTCAAAGATCTGGTGGAAGGAGAATAACCAATGGGACACTATGATAAAAGGATACAAATTTTATCGCACTGATGGGGTAAATCAAATTGGTGGAGGGGTAACGTAGTAACATAGTATATTACGGCAGATAAAGACCAGTATGGCCCATCTAGTCTGCCCAGCAGGCAACAAGATCAGGTATAGATCACCTCTCCCCATGCTTTTGTTTAGGGGTGTACCCAACACTCTGTGTAGGTCACCCCTATTTGTTGAGATTTAAGAGATAGTTATGTTTATTTTGATTTTATCCTATTGCTATAAAGGGATCCACTGTGTCTGTCCCATGCCATTTTGAATTCTGTCACTGTATCTGCCACCATCACTTCCATCGGGAGGGCATTCCAATATCCATCACTCTTTCAGTGAAAATGTATTTCCTGACATTGCCTTTCAGTTTACCCCCTTGCAGCTTCATGTTATGCCCTCTAGATTTACAGCTTCCCCAATTTTGGAAGAGGTTTTTTGTTCATTAATACTCTTTAAGTATTTAAAGGTTTGAATCATATCTCCCCTGTCTCTCCTCTCCTCCAGACTGTACATATTTAGATCTTCAAGTCTCTTCTCATACGTCTTCTGACACCGACTCCTAATCATTTTTGTTGCCTTCCTCTGAACCATTTCCAGTCTTTTTATATCCTTTGTGAGATATGGTCTCCAAAACTGAACACAATATTCTAAGTGAGGCCTCACCAGCAATTTGTACAGTGGCATTAGTACCTCTTCCTTTCTGCTGGTAATTCCTCTCTGTATGCAACCCAGCATCCTTCTGACTTTTGCCACTGCCTTGTCACACTGTTTCACCACCTTGAGATTCTCAGAAACAATCACTCCGAGATCCTTCTCCTGGTCCATGCACACCAACCTATCGCCACCTAACACATACAGTTCCCTTGGATTTATGCTTCCCAAGTGCATGACACTGTACTTCTTCACATTAAATCTTAACTGCCAAGCATTAGACGATTCTTACAGCTTTTGTAGATCTTTTCTTATATTATCCACTCCCTCAGGGGAGTCCACTCTTGCAAATTTTTGTGTCATCTGCAAAAAGACAGCTTTTTCCATTTAGTCCTTCAGCAATATCACTCACAAATACATTGAACAGTACTGGCCCAATGACTGAACTCTGGGGCACATCACTAATCACCTTCCTTTCATTTGAGTAAGTTCCGTTTACCATCATCTTCTGTCGTCTGTCAGTCAATCAATTTTTGATCCAGTTCACCACCTTGGGACCCATCCCCAAGCTGTTTAATTTATTGATAAGCCTCCTATGAGGAACAGTATCAAAGGCTTTGCTGAAATCTAGGTAGATCACATCCATCGCATGCCCTTGATATAGTTCTCTGGTCACCCAGTCAAAGAACTCAATCAGATTTTTTTGGCAAACTGTCCTTTAGTAAAACCATGTTGCCTCGAATCATGCAACCTGTTCATTTCGAGAAAGTCCACTATTCGCTCTTTCAGGAGCACCTCCATTACCTTTCCTGCCACCGAGATAAGGCTTATTGACCTGTAGTTTGACACTTCTTCCCTATTACCACTTTTGTGAAGAGGTACAATATCAGCCCTTCTCAATTCCTGCGGAACTTCTCCTGTCTCCAAGGATCTATTAAAAACAAGCTATAATGGCCTTGCAAGAACCTCTCTGAGCTCTTTCACTATCCTGGGATATATTCCATCTGGTCCCATGCTCTTGTCCAATTTCAATTTTGCAAGCTGTTCTAACACATCATCTTCTGTGAATTG
Source organism: Ichthyophis bannanicus (assembly GCA_033557465.1). Taxonomy (NCBI): domain Eukaryota; kingdom Metazoa; phylum Chordata; class Amphibia; order Gymnophiona; family Ichthyophiidae; genus Ichthyophis; species Ichthyophis bannanicus. The sequence goes on from CM066034.1 coordinate 608,308,245, forward strand.
TGTGGTATCTACTCCATTCCCATTTGTTTATTTGTCAATTATAGGTCGCCCTTCTCCAGGATTTTCTTTAGCAAAAACAGAACAGAAATATTTGTTCAGCATTTTCGCATTTTCAATGTCACTTTCCACAAATCCGTTACCGGCACTTTTGAGTCCTTAAATTCCACCTCTGATTTTCCTCCTCTCCCGAATATACCTGAAAAAAGTTTTGTCGTCACACTTCACATCTTTAACCATCTTTTCTTCTGTCTTTGATTTTGCTATCCTTATTTCTCTTTTTGTCTTTTTTAGTTTTATCCTGTATTCTTTTCTATGTTATTCTGTTTGCGAACTTTCGAATTTTGTGAAAGCTGGTTTTTTTTTCCTTTATTTGTGCAGCCACTTCTTTGGAGAACCAAATAGTTTTCCTTTTCCTCTTGTTTTTATTTACTTTCCTTATGCATCTGTTGCTCCTTTTATTGCCTCCTTTAGTTTAGCCCTCTGCAATTCCACGTCCTTATCCCCTCCCACCTTTTCAACTCCTCCTTCAGGCACTTGGCCATTTTACTGAAGTCAGCATTTTTGAAGTCTAGGATTTTGAGCTTGCTGTGATTGGACTCTGCCTTGGCTTTTATCTCAAACCACACCGTTTGATGATCGCTGCTGATCACATGGTGGGCACCCACCCGGATATTCGACACGCTATCACCATTGGTGAGTACTAAATCCTGCATCGAGCTTTCTCTGGTCGGTTCCATCAGCATTTGTCTGAGTAATGCATCTTGGAAGGCATCCACAATTATTTTTACTTCTTTCCAGATTTGCAGAATAAATACTCCAATCCACATAGGGTAGATTAAAGTCACCCGATATGATCACTTCCCCCTTCATGGCTATCTCTGCAATATCAATCAATTCGCTATCCATTTCTTTGGTTTGAGTTGGAAGCCTGTAGACTACATCAGTATGGATGACAGTGCCATCTCCTCTTTCCAACACAATCCACAGCGCTTCTTCTTTTCCCCAAGTCCCCTGCATTTCAGCAGCTTTAATATTGCTTTTGACATATAGGGCTACTCCCCCTCCTTTTCTACCCTCTCTATCTCTTCTAAATAATTATAGCCAGTTATGGCTATATTCCATTTATGCAACTCATTAAATCATTTTTCTGTAATGGCCACAATGTCCAAGTCCATTTCCACCATTAGGGCTTCCAGGTCAGGAACTTTGTTGGGTAGGCTTCGAGAATTTGTGCTCATTGCAGACTACCTGCAATCAAAATTATGCCAGACCGATAAGTCCACAGCACCCACCGCCGCACACGAGCCACCCTACCCAACACCACTGACCACCTTCTCCACCCCATCCAAGAAATGCATTAAAGACATTATTGCTGCCATCAACAACACCACTGCACAAACCGACCCTTGCCCTGCCTTTTGGATAAAAGCACTACGGAGCGAATTTAGCCCATTCATAGCCAGACTCATGGATCTGTCATTCTCAACAGGATTGTTCCCGCAAAGCCTCAAACACACATCCATCAAACCTCTGCTGAAAAACAACAAACTAGACCCCCAGAAGGTCGTCTCGTACAGGCCTATATCAAGCATACCACTACTTGCCAAGATAATTGAAAAGAAGTCCAACGCCAAATACAGTACCACATCGAGACCGCCGCTCTGCTCGACCCTTGCCAACATGGATTCAGGGAATCTCATGGTGTTGAAACACTCCTTACCACCCTCTTCAGCAACATAAATGCTGGAATCGACAACACCCTTCAAGGATTTGCCCTCATCTTTATGGATATAGCCGCGGCATTTGACTCAGTAAGCCATGAGCTCCTCCTGGTGCGACTTAAGGAGAAGGGTATTCGTGGCACAGCCCTAAGCTGGTGCAAATCATACCTGTCTGACAGATGGCAGCACGTACGATCCGGTGCTTCAACATCAGAACCATTCCACCAGAGGCAGGGTGTTCCGCAGGGGTCCTCCCGCTCTGCCCTGATGTTCAACATATACATGCAGCCCATCTGTTCCCTCATCCGATCATTTAATGTTGACTGCTTGATATATGCCGATGACATACTGCTCTACATGCCATTCTCAACTGACCAGCCAGACCTCTCCCCACTGACAGACTGTTTTGACGCAGTATCCAACTGGCTCCAGACTCAAAACCTTTGAATACAGCACAAGAAAACAGACGTCCTTTTCATTACGAGGAACCAAAACTTCACCCCTCCTGCCTACTTAAAGGTCAAGGAAGCGGAGCTACTAACCAAATCCACAATCCGTTACCTTGGAGTCACACTAGACCAATGCCTGGACATGAAGGCTCACATAAACAACACAGTAAGAGCAGCAGTTTACCACAAGATTCAGACACTCAGGCACTTATGCCCCCTGCTGGAGCCGTATGACTTCTGGATAATCTATCAAGCGCTGGTTATCCCACATTTCGATTACGCCAATACAATTCTACAAGGGCTCCCGCAATCCACCCTGAACCCACTCCAGCTTGCAATGAATGCCGCGGCCAGAGTTCTACACGGTGCTTCCAGGAATGACCATGTGACACCCATCCTGAAACATCTCCACTGGCTCCCCATCCACGGCAGACTCTCTTTTAAAACCCTACTACTGACTTTCAAGGCCATCAACAACAGGCTCTCCTCCACCTACCTCACGGAGCTTATCCTCCCTACGCCCTCTAACAAATCCAGAAGATCCGCAGCAGTCAACACACTGTTAATCCCGAAAGCAATAACACAATGCACCCAAGCAACAATAAACAGGGCATTTAGGTTCTGTGCACCCAGATGCTGGAACGCCCTACCACCCAGCATACGGGCAATATCCGACCTGACGCATGTTTACGAAAGCACTGAAGCACCACCTTTTCCTCAAATACTACTCTGATGACAGCTCACAAACAGCCACCCCCCTCCACCAGTTCCACCACACCAACACACCCAGCACGCAATGAGTCATCCACTTCCAGTGGCGTCATCCTCTAATATGCGTACTTTGTAAATAGCAGCATGTACATACCCCACTTCTGTAAAAGTGGAGCCATCCTCGACTATGCGCACCTTGTATATAGCAGCATGTATATACCCCACCTCTGTAAAAGTCACTCTTCCCACCTGACGTGATTCCTACCTGTAAATAGTTCCCCCAGTGTTATCCAAGTTTTAGCACCTGTTTCATTGTAAATACAGTGCAGGTTAGCATGCACTGTATAAGCTAAGGTTGTATGTAAACCGCACTGATGTTAAATAGCGCAGTATAAAAGAGACATTAAATAAATAAAAATAAAAATAAATTGCTTTCAAGCATTTGTTGACTGGCTTTCCTGTATTTTGCATGGATTTTGTTGTATACGCCTCTTACCACTTGGCATTGATGTGTGGGTTAATACTGCGGCTGTTTCCAATGTTATCGTGTTTTTGCTGGGAGTGACGTCCTGAACTTGTTCTTTTCCATCTGTCACCCCCTTTTTCTAGTTTAAATGCCTGTCCACATAGTGCCTGAATTTTTCACTTAGGATCCTTTTCCCTGCAACAGGGAGATGTAGTCCATTAACACAGTATAGACTCTTGTTGTTCCATCTATTTCCCCAGTTGCCTGTATATCTAAATCCTTCTTGGTTGCCCCAGGTTTGGAGACAGGTATTAAAGTTGATTATGTGATGCAGTCTTCCTGCCCCTTACCAAGAACAGGTAGAACTTCTGAGAACGCTATAGTGTTAGCAATGGGTTTGAGTTTCTCGCCCAGAATCTGGAGGTCCCTCTCAACTGTAGAGGCGCTGTTTCTAGCCAGGTCATTTGTACCCAAGTGGATGATAACATCAATTTTGGATTGCTCACTTTCTGCACTAACTATGCCAGCAATTTGCTTCATAGCGGTATACAAGCGGTATACAAGTATTTACTAAATAAATAAATAAATAAATAAATATTCCTGCTGGCTGAATAGCCTGGGAGGCATTTGAACATCTTCTCCCCTTTGAACTGTGTTCCCAAGTTGGTGCCTCTGATGATGGAATCTCCAAGTAGTAGTTTGTGATAGTTTCTTCATATTTATGGCATTATCAGTAGACTGGGCATTAACCTTCTTGTTTAAGGGCACTTCAGTTTCCACTAACTGGGCATGCAAGTTTCTCAAGGCAGAGAAGGAGCTATGCAGGGATATCTCTTGATGGCAAGGGTGGATCCATGTTATAGGTTGCAAACTACCAAAGCCCACTATGATCCATTTGTTCCTGGGCTGCTTCATTCTTTGTGGGAGTGGTGGTGGATTTTTTTCAATTTGTACCATAGAGGAGGTGTGTTTAATTGCAGATAATTCTTCCCTTAATAGAATCAATTCTTTATGCATGGCAGATAACTTGAGACATACAGGGCAAGCTCTTAGACTCCAAAATGATTCTTCTTAGAATGAAGGCACCACAGCTATTGCATTGAATACACGACATGCCGATTAAGATGGTTATAAAGCAATTCTAAGACAAGGAGAAAAGGTGGGTTACAACTACTTGGAGGACAGATGGCAATCTATATGATGACTACAGGCACCCCTTCAACAAGTACACAGAGGCGATAGCTTCTTGCATTCACTGAGAAATAGAAACCTTAGAGGCTGCTTCTCTTTTCTGAGGGCTGCCAGAAAGAACAAAGAGTCTGTCTGAGCACCGAAAAGGCTGAGTCATCTTCAAATACCACTTGAGAGCCCTATGGACATCCAGGAGATGATGAAGCCTAGCCTCCTCAGAGTTCCTTAACTCCGAGAAGGATGGTAAGAAGACCACCTGGTTAAGGTGCTAGTTGGACGCAAGCTTTGGCAAAAAGGAAGGCACCAAATGCAATGTAATTGCTCTTTAGAGAATGCTAAATAGAGCTACTTGCACAAAAGAGCCTGCAGCTCACACCCAGTGGACTAAACATATCGCTACCAGGAAGACCACCTTCAATTTCAAATCTTTTAACGTAGCCCCCCCCCTTAAGTGACTCAGAGGGACTCCCAGTATCACGAGCACCAGCACACGGTGCAGAGGGCAAAGGTGTTTCACTCCTTGCAGAAAATGGATTACATCTGCATGGGTCACCAAGGACTTGCCCTGAATCTGCCCCGAAACATGCCAAGGCTGCCAACTGGACACAGAGGGAGCTCAAGGTGAGCCCCTTGTCTATGCCAGCTTGCAGGAATGCAAGAATATCAGGAAGAGAAGCCTAGAGAGGGGGTGGACCTCCTGCTGCTCACGCCAAACCAGCATTTAGGCTAATGAGGTCAAATGCCTACGGGCCTTAAGCAGAATATCAATAATTATGGAGCCGAATACCCCTGGCATTTTTAGTCTAGCCCTCTCAAAAGCCAATCTGTAAGAGAAAACTGACCCATCTTGGGCATTTGCACTAGCCCCTGGTGAGAAGATCCACCTCCGCAGGCAGCATAATGTTCCGCCACCAACAACTGCATGACATCTACATACCATGTTCTCTAAAGCAAATCCGGTGCAATCAGGAGCACTTATCCCCAGTGAAACTCTACACACTGAAGCACCTGGCCTATTAGAGGCCACGGGGGGAATACATAAAGGAGTTCCTCTGACATGAGCCCTGCAGCAACTGAAGAAACTGTCTACCTTGGCATTCTCTAGGGACGCCATTAAGTCCATCACTAGCAGATCCCAGTGATTTACCACCAGCTGAAGCTCTACCTCCAACAGCAACCATTCTCCCAGAGCCAGGGAGGCACAGCTCAGGTAATCCGCCTGGATGCTGTCCTTCCCGGTGACATGAGCCACCAGCAAATGGACCTCCACTGCCACTATTGTGGCATTGTCCAACAGCACCAGAAACCACCTTGTGCCTCAGTAGCAAGAGGAAAGCCTCCAACGCTAGGCACACTGCATGCATCTCCAAGCAATTGATCAATCACTGACTCTCCTCTGGAGTCCACTGATCCTGAGCTACCTCTGGCAAGCAATGCCCATTCCAGCCTGTCAGGCTGGTGTCAGTGGTAACAATCACCCAATCTAGGCGCTCGAGAGTTATACCCGCTGCCAGGTTCCTAGTGTCCAGCTATCACCGCAGGCTCGCCAGGGCCTTCACCTGAAGTGGGAGCCACGTGTCCATAGACTGCTACTGCAGAGACCTTTGCGACAAGAGGCCTGCCTGTAAGGCCCTCATGTGCCACCTGTCCCAAAGCATGAGCTTCATGGTGGCCGATGTGGATCCCAGGACTTGCAGGTAGTCCCTTGGCCAGGGAATCTTCGGCAGCTGTCACACCTGGGCCTGCAGCTTTGCAGTCCTGCCCTCCAGGAGGAAGACCATTCTCTTTGATAGTGTTGAACCAGGACCCCGGACACTCCCAAAACTGGGTCAGCTTGAACCTACTCTTGATGAAATTGATAATCCAGCACAAGTCTTGCAGGTGTCGAATAATCCTATTGGTCGCCTCGTGACCTTCCTCAAATGAATTGGCCTGGATCAGCCAATCGTCCAGATAGGGGTGGACCAGAACATCCTGCCTGCGCAAGTCTGTTACCACAACTATCATAATTTTGGTAAAGATCCATGGCATGGTGGTGAGACCAAAGGGCAAAGCCTGGGAACTAAAAATGTAGAAAACACAGGTGTTCGGGGCGAATGGTAATGTGCAAGTAGGTCTCTGTTAAATCCAGAGAAGTCAGAAACTCCCCTTGCTGCACTGCCACTATCGTGGACTGTAAAGTCTCCATGTGGAAACGTGGGACCCTCAGGGCCTGGTTCATGCCTTTCAGATTGAGGATAGGCTGCCATAAACCCTCCTTTTTGGTAACTACAAAGTATATGGAGTAGTGACCAGAGTCCTAATTTTCGCGGGGGACCAGGACCACCGCTTCCAATAGCAGCCAGTCAAGTGTCTCTTCCACTGTTTGAGCCTTGCATGGAGCCCCACAGGGGGACCAGAAAGGCTTCATCAGGAAGCTTGGCAAACTCAAAAGTGTAACCTTCCCGGATCATCTCAAGAACCCAAGTATCTGATGTGATTGGGCCCATGAGGGAAGGAATCGCTGCAGGTGGTCACCCACAGGCTGGGTCCCTGCCAGGGCCCCAGGACTTTCATTGGGGAGACTTGATGGCCCCAGAAGCCCTGAAGGAGCCTCTGTGAAAGGACGGACCCCTCTGCAGGAATTGGGACTTCTGTGGCTTCACCGCCCGAGCAGGTTGAAACTGGCAGGGCTATCTATCCTAGCCCCACAGCCTCTGCAAGTTCCCTTCAACTTGTCCAGTAACCAGGGCCCCTTAGAAGTCCCCCAAGTTCTTGACCAGTTTCTCAAAGTTCTCTCCAACCAGCAACTTCCCCATGAAGGGGAGCTTACTGAGCCTCACCTTAGAGGCCACATCTGCCACCCAATTATGCAGCCAAAGCAGCCGTCGAACCAAGACCACTGTTGCCATAACTTTGGCTGAGGTGTGCAGGAGATCATACAAGAGATCTGCCAGGAAAGCAGAGCTTGACTGCAGCTGGGTTGCCTCTATGCAGTTAGCGGGATCTGCTGTGCCCACTAGAGACAGGCTCGTGCTATGTAGGCCCCGCAAATGGCACCTTGTAAGACCAGCTCCAACACTGCAAAGGCCTGTGTTAGTAGGGCCTCCATGCATCTGGAGGAGTGGCCTAGTGGTTGGGGCAAGGTACTTCAGGCCGGAATGTCGAGGGTTCAAATCCCACTAGAGGACAGCAACCTTGGGCCGGAAGGACTGGGGTTTCTAGTTCCACAGGTGCTCCTTGTGGTCTTGGGCAAGCCACTTAACCCTCCATAGCCCATGTTCCCTGTAAAATAGTTATCTCCAAGTTATAATGCCCTGTTCAATGTAATTTCAGTTTGTTCAATGTAAACCGCACTGATGCAGAATAGCGTGGTATATAAGAGAATTAAATAAATAAATAAATAAAATGTAGGCAATGCAACCCTGGGGTAGATGGGGTGAGGGGTAGGGTGGGTGGGAATTTACGTTTCCCTGGCCAGTAGACCTATAAACTGAAGGCACAGTCAAATTTAAGAGATTTTAAACAGGTAATAAATAGGCAAGGTAAATTTATATCAAAACCAGCCAAGTAATAAATTTAGAAACGTAGCTTTACAGGTGCTGGATCAGAACTTCTGCTCAGGTAGCAGGGACTGATTGAATTACCTCTCAGGCAGCAGAAGCTGAATGAATTAATTAACCACACCCTGTCAGGTGGGCTTGTAACAGAGCAATGGAACTTTCAAATGAAATCCTACTTCTATGTACCATTCTGCTATGCTATATGTTAAAGAGGGCATTGATTCAAACAGAATAAAACTTTTGCAGGAAGCAAAGTGCACTGTAGAGCCTTTTTGGATAGAAATTCCATGTGAGAAGAGAAAAGGAATAGCAGTGGGCTGTAATACCCTCTGCCTGGCCAGAATGAACAGACAGATGATGAAATGCTAACAGAAATTAGGAAAATTAATGACATTACCCGAGTATCGACGGGGTCAATGTAACATCAGGACATGCTAGGTACTATAGATAAGGGGCCTGATGTTTATGTTTATTTGGTTTGATATACCGCCATTCGAGTAATAACATAGTGGTTTTCAGAGGTAAAAATATACAAGAGAGGCCAAAAGGCTGGAAAAGGAAAAGAAGTTACATTTTATGACAGCAAAGCACCCAAGACATTTAAATACATGTAACGAAAGAGAGAAAGGAGAGAGAGAAAGTAGGACAGGGGTAGTTTCACACAGAAGGGGAAGGAAGGTTGAAAGCGGAAGAGAAGAGGTACGTTTTCAAGTCTCTCTTAAAGGTGGAATATTGCTGTTTGAGTCGAAGGGAAGTGGGTAGGGAGTTCCAGAGTGCAGGACCGATGAAAAAGAAAGCAGAGGCGCGTGTGGATTGTAAGTGAGCACGTGATGGAGAAGGGAGGTGAAGGCGATTGATGTGCAAGGACTGAAGTGAGCGGGTGGGAGTATGAGACTGTATTAAATCTGCCAGATACTGAGGGGTATGGCTGTATAGGACTTGATGCACCAGTGTGAGGATCTTATAGCATATGCGAAACGCAAGAGGAAGCCAGTGAAAATGGAGAAAGAGGGGGTGACATGATCCCAAAGTGAGGCGTGAAGGATAACCCATGGAGACAGCATTGAATATCTGGTGATCGCTGTAGACACAGGAAGCCGCCGAGACTAACCGTGCAGCAGTGATATTGGATGCTGCCCAGTTAGCTCCTATGCTTTAAAGATAGGCGAGAGTTTTCCTTGCCTATCTTTTAGGCACAGGTCACTAAACCGGGAAGCATTGACTATCACTGCTGCATGGTTAGCAACAGTCTTCGCCTCTGCTCTACCCTGGAACACCCCTAGGGTTGCCAACCGGCCGGTTTTCAGCCGGCCTGGCCAGTTTTTCCATGGCCAGGCCGGCTGCCGGCACAGATGTCAAACCGGCCGTTGAAAAGCCGGTTTTTTGCTCTGGCCGCAAGATCGGGAGCGGCCAGAGCAAAAAACCGGCTTTCCTCCCGAAGTCCGCGGCGCGAATGCGAACGCGAACGCGATTCCCCATAATAGTGCAGCCGCTGCTTCTGCTTTGTACAGAGCAGCGGCTGCACTACACTTACTTTGAAAAGTAAAGAAACTGTATGAGGAGCCCTCCGGTCATGGCAGAGCCCGAGGAAGTGATGTCATGGGGGCGGGTTCCTCACAGGCTGTCTTTCCTTTCAAATTAACTTTATTGCAGCTAAAGTTAATTTGAAAAGGAAAGACAGCCCGTGAGGAGCCCGCCCCCATGACATCACTTCCTCGGGCTCTGCGATGACCGGAGGGCTTCTCACACAGTTTCTTTACTTTTCAAAGTAAGTGTATTGCAGCCGCTGCTCTGTACAAAGCAGAAGCAGCGGCTTGGGCAGGGCAGGGCAGGGGTGTGAGTGAACCAGCAAAGGGGGGGGGGGTAGGGTTGCCAACTGGCCGGTTTTCAGCCGGCCTGGCCGGTTTTTCCATGGCCAGGCTGGCTGCCGGCGCAGAGGCAAAACCGGCCCTTGAAAAGCCGGTTTTTTTGCTCTGGCCGCAAGATCGGGAGCGGCCAGAGCAAAAAAAACGGCTTTTCTCCCCCGGAGGGCTTCAGAGGGAGCCGGGGAAGCCCGCGCGAGGCCCCGGCTCCCTCTGAACAGCTGCCAGCGTGAAGAGCCTTTTCCTTCACGCTGGCGGCTGTTCCTGTGAAGCCGCGATTGGTGGGAAAGGTTAAAGGCAATGCCCTTTAACCTTTCCCAGCATTCGCGGCTTCACAGGAACAGCCGCCAGCGTGAAGGTAAAGGCTCTTCACGCTGGCAGCTGTTCAGAGGGAGCCGGGGCCTCGCGCGGGCTTCCCCGGCTCCCTCTAAAGCCTCAGACCGCCGCGGTTTTTTTTGGGGGGGGGGGGAGGCCAAGGACTGCATGGGCTGTGATGGGGGGAGGGGGCCTGGACTGGAAAAGGGCTAGGAGGGTGGAATTTGACTGGAAATGGGTTGTGATGGGGGGGGGGGGGGGAGACCTGGACCGGAAAAGGACTTTGGGGGGGGGGGGGACTTGGACTGGAAAGAAACGGGGTGTGATGGGTGGGGCCCTGGACTGTAAAAGGGCTATGGGGGGGGGGAGACATGGAATGGAAATGGGTTTTGATGGGGAGGGGGACCTGGACTGGAAAAGGGCTGGGGGGGGCATGGACTGGAAAAGGGCTGGGGGGGGGCATGGACCTGAAATGACTTGTGATGGGGAGGGGGGGGGGACCTGGACTGTAAAAGGGGTTTGGGGGGGGGGGAACTTGGACTGGAAAAGGGCTATGGGGGGGGGGAACTTGGACTGGAAATGGCCTATGGTGGAGGGAGGGGGAACGGACTGGAAATAGGCTGTGATTAGGGGGACTTGGACTGGAAAAGGGTTGTGAAGGGGGGGGCCTGGAATGGAAAAGGGCTATGGGGGGGCATTGGACTGGAAAGAAATGGGCTGTGATGGGGAGGGGGACCTGGATTGTAAAAGTGCTATGTGGGGGGGGGGACATGGACTGGAAATGGGTTTTGATGGGGAGCGGGACCTGGACTGGAAAAGGGCTATGGGCGGGGGGACAAGGACTGCAAATGGGATGTGATTGGGGGGGGGACCAGGACTGGAAATGGGCTATGGTGGAGGGAGGGGGAACTTGGACTGGAAATAGGCTGTGATTAGGGGGGCTAGGACTGCAAATGGACTGTGATGGTGGGGGGGGGGTAGGACTGCAAATGGGCTGTGATGGTGCGGGGGGACTCGGACTGCAAATGGGATGTGATGGGGGGGGGCCTAGGACTGGAAATAGGCTGTGATGGGGGACTTGGACTGGAAATGGGCTGTGATGGGGGGGGGCTAGGACTGGAAATGGTCTGTGATGTGAGGGCTAGCACTGGAAATGGGCTGATGAAGAGCTGGAATAGGACTGGAAATGGGCTGATGTGGGGCATGGGAGAATGGGATTAGAAGGGAGTGGATGCTGGGTGGGTCTAGAACTATAAGGGAACTGATTTTGGGGGAGGACTAGAATAGATGGGGAATGAGAATGGAGAGGGGAAAAAATATTTTGTGTGGAAGAAGTCTATGATGGGCTGGGTATTGGGAGAGTGAGGGGCTTGAGAATGGAAGGGTGAAATTTAAATGGATGATAAAGGAATAAGGAAAGAATTGGGGGAAAGAGCAAAAGGGAAACAATCAGTATGTTAAAGCAGAAATAGAGAGAGAATGGAAAACATCTAAAAGAGAAGAAAGGACAAATGGATAGCTCGCAGAAGACACGAAGAAACCAGAAGAAAGTGACTGGAGCAATTGCAACTGAAAAATAAAACGCCCAAACAGAAGGTAGAAAAATACTTTTTATTTTGAATTTATTAGCTGGAATATGTTTGGTCTGGGAAGTGTGTATTGATAACATCTTTGCGTTTTTGTTTAGTGCAAGAGGAAATTACTTTATAGTTTTATTTCTCCAGTGTTGTACATTTCATGTTTGGATTTTGGGGTTCCCAGTTTAATTATTATCTGACCAAGGAAGTTAGCCTACACGTATCCTCGGTAATTTTTGTGGGTGGGGCTGGGGGCGTGGCAGGGGTGGGACTAGGGGCGGAGAATGAGTGGAGCATGGCGAGCCACAGGTGTCGGGTTTTTCTCGGTGAAAAAGTTGGTAACCCTAGGGGGGGGTGATGGTATGATTAAACCAGCAGGAGGGAGGGAGGGAGGGAGGGAGGGGGGTGTTTGGTGTGAGTGACCCAGCAGGAGGAGGTGAGTGAGAGACAGGGGGGTGGGTGAGTGAACCAGCAGTGGAAGGGGGGGTGGTGTGTGAGTGAACCAGCAGTGGAGGGGGGGTGAGTGAATCAGCATGGGAGGGGGGTTGGTGTGAACCAGCAGGGGAGCGGGGTTGGTGTGAGTGAACCAGCAGGGGAGGGGGGGTGATGGTGTGAGTGAACCAGCAAGGGGGGGTGAGTGAGTGACACGGGGGTGGGTAAGTGAACCAGCAGGGAGGGGAGGGGTGGTGTGAGTGAACCAGCAGGGGAGGGGGTGAGTGAGTGAACCAGCAGGGAGGGGGGGGCGAGTGAGTGAACCAGCAGGGAGGGGGGGCGAGTGAGTGAACCAGCCCTGAGGGGGGGTGTGAGTGAATCCTCAGTAATTTTTGTGGGTGGGGCTGGGGGCGGGGCAGGGGCGGGACTGGGGGAGGAGAATGGGTGGAGCATGGCGAGCCACAGGTGTCGGGTTTTTCTCGGTGAAAAAGTTGGCAACCCTAAACACCGCCAACACATCCCGATGCTAACTGGATAGAATCGGGGCACATAGAGGACATAGAAGGAGATATTCAACAGCACTAACCATGTAAGTGCCATTGAATATCCCCATTTAAGGCATTTACATGGTTTATTGGGCTGTAAATTTGAAAATCGGGCCCAAAGTTTCTAGATGAAATAAATGATTACTTCATAGAGCAGCTGGTTCAGGAACTGACACAAGGGGGAGCTATTTTAGACCTTGTTCTTCGTGAAATGCAGGATCTGGTGTGAGAAGTAATGGTGTTGGGGCCACTTGGCAAAAGTAATCAGAACATGACCAGATTTGATTTAATAAACAAAAGGAGGACAATAAGGAAACCTACTGTGCTAGCATTTAATGTTCAAAAGGCAGACTGTGATAAAATGAAGAAAGTGGTTAGTCAAAAACTAAAAAGAGCAGCTGCAAAGATTAAGAGTTTACATCAGGCCTAAACTCTATTTAAAAGTGCCATCTTGGAAGCCCAGACCAGATGTATTTGATGCTTTAGAAAAAGTAGAAGACAGGCCAAATGACTGCCTGTGTAGTTTAAAGGAGAGATCCTGCTAGATGGTCTGGAGAAGGGATTGGCACTGAACTTGCTGAAGGTGCATGTCACGGCATTGTCCTGTTTACACAGCAGGCTACAAGGTGGTTCCTTTGCTTTGCATCTGGACATGGCATGATATCTGCAGGAAGTTAAGAATCTGAGGACCCTTTCCAGGCTCTCATGCCCAATTGGGACCTTGCCTTGATGGGTGAACAGGCTACTTTGAAAGATGTCTCCTTGAAAAGGCAGTATTCTTGGTAGCGATTTGCTCTGCTTGCTGCATTTCTGAATTGCAGACGCTACACTGTTGAGATCTATTCTTGAGCTTTTCTGCAGAGGCAGTCACAGTTTGGTAGCATTCTTTTTGCTCAAAGTAGTTTACACTTTTCACATTAACCAAGTGGTCTCTCTCTCTCTCGGCTTTTATAATAGAGGAATGAAGGGGAAAAATAAGGATCTCCATCTGGTGGATGTTCATGGGGTTCTACTTTATTACTTGAAAGTGACAAATCCTTTCTGTAAATCTGATTCACTTTTTTTGTGTTTGCGGGGCCTCATAAAGGCAAAGCTGCATCCAAGTCCATCCTGGGGAGATAGATTAGGGAAGTATTTGCATCTGCTTATATTTTGAAGGATAAGCAAGTATCCAAAGGTTTATGGTCTCACTGTACAGGCTTTGTCCTGGATGGAATCTAGAGTGGTAGCCCCAGCATAAATTTGTAGAGTGGCAGCTTGGTCCTATATGAATTCCTTTATGGGCATTATTGACTGGATGTCCAAGCTAGGGTGGATATGCAGCCTTTGAGGCCACTGTCCTCAAAGTGTAGCTTGGGTACTTCCCGTTTGTCTAGACTGGTCTAGCAGGATGAGAAGGAAGGATAAATTTAACTTATCTGATCATTTCCTTTCCTAGAATCCTGCTAGACCAATCCAGTACCTTCCCAGAGAAGTTCACAGCTGCTCTCTATATATTTTCCACCTGGACAGGCCCTTCAGCATCAGTATTCACACTATTTGCCCTTGGATTGGTACAGGAGTTATGGAAGGGATCCTTTCTCCTTGGGGTCCTCTAGCTTACCGGAGTTGATTCACCAGAGTTATTTTGTTTGAGTTGTTTGTTTAGTGGTGTTTGGTTCCCATTAGCTTTGTTATTACAATACTGGCAAGTGCTCTGACTGCACCACTCCTGTGGAACATTCGAATTTCTCTGTCTCCAACATCTGTTGGTGGGGAGAATAACCCATTTGTCTGGACTCGTCTAGCAAGATTCCAGGAAAGGAAATTATAAGGTAAGTAAAATTTCTCCTTCTGCATTGGTAGCGCACAAAAATATGCACAACAGCTGAGCTAATCTGTGCAAAACCCAGAGCATTTTACTGCATTGGCATATGTGTAAGGATTTGTCAATCTGGCTTGTTTTATTAAGATAGGTGAAGTAGAGCCCAGTATATTTGCAGTGCTTGCTGAACCTGGACATTAATGGTCTTCCAGTATGGCACACTTTCTACATAGGTCTTGAATGTTTTTGTAGGCTTTTCAGTAATTTTTTTGGCTGTAATAGTCAAAGGGGACCTATGTGAAGTTGAAAATACTATTTGACTAAAGTACTAAACATGCAATTGATAAAGTCTGATATGTCATACTTGGGGGGAGGAGGGTACCAGGTTCATGAGTTGCACAGGATGCATTTATAGCTTGGTACGGTGCGACTTGGCCCCTCTTATGGTGCTTTGGGCTGCTTATGCCACTGCAGGAACTGCTTTGTCCTTTTGTCAGTACCTTGGAGTCTTCCTACCACTGTGCCTTCAGTATTAATGCTATTGTTAGGCCATTTTGCCCCTTTTGCTGTACCATGATGCATCCTTGCATATGTTTGGCCTCTTTGTCCATTTTGTATTTTTTCCAACCTAATACAAAAGAGTCAAGGAATATCTTGTCTGTCCACCTGTCTTTCTGGGTGCAAAATAACGCTCCAGAAATTAAATGGAATGGGATAAAACTTGGCTAGGGGGCAAAAAACTGTGAAAAGACACACGGAGTTCAAAGTTGAGCCATATCGGACTGGCAGTTCCAGAGAAATAAGCTCAGCAAAAAATGTCCCAATGCATTTCTATGAGAGAAAGAGTTTCCAGCTTCTGTAGCTTAGAACCTTGCATACAGTCAAACATAGCACTTAAGGAATTACTCCTTTCAAACTGCCTTTCTCCTCAAGTCTTCCCAAACCACAAACTGCCCCATCCCCGAAAACTAACCCTTGCAATTACTCTTCACCCACAAAATGCCACCATCCCCCCAAAAATACATCCTGTACCATGACCCCACAAACTGCTCCTATCCCAAAAAGACAACTGCAATAACTGCCTCACCACCCCACATACTAGCCCACCCCCTAAATTTACCCCCCTGCACTGCCACTACCACCAAAAACTATCCCTGCAACTGCACCACCATCTCACAAACTGCCCCACCCCCAAAAACTAACCACCTGGAACTGTCCCAATACCCCACAAAATGCCTCACCCCTAAAACCTAACTCCCTGCAACTGTCCTACCACCCAGAAAACTTCCTCTACCCCAAAAAATACCCACTACGACTACTCCACCCACAAAACCTACCCCACAATTGCCCCCATAAGCCCACAAACTTCCCCACCCACAAAAATTATGTCCACCTACTGACCCACAAGCCCCAAAGTTCCCTATTCCCAAAACCTACCCCTGCATCTAACCCACTACCTGAAAACTATCCAGGCCCCAGTAAATACCCTGGTCTAGGCATGCTCAGGATGGAGTTTTGACAGAGCATGGGAGAGCCATGATTTACCTGCAAACATTTACACTTGCTTCTGAATAAGCATAAATGTTCACAGCTTTATTTTAGCCATGATTTCTGGTAGTTTGGTGAAATAATTTTATAAAGATACGTAAGTGCTTATGTATCTTTAGAGAATATGCCCAAAATAGGTTCCCACTTGGCCTCGTCACCTAGGCAACCAGTTATAACAGGCTGCCTTTGTGTGAAGGCCTAAAAACACATAGGCACTTATGTGTTTATAAAATTATCCCACCAAATTGGCAGTAATTGAGCTAAAACGAAACCTTAGACGTTTATGCTGACTCAAGAGCAGGTGTAAATGATTGCTGGTAAATTATGACTCTCCGCTGATCTCCATTTAAGCTACAACCCCTGAACATAGCTACTCGCGAGCTGAATAAAAGTGTGCATGTTCCTATTATCACGCATACTTTTATGCCTGGGATAATTTTATAAGAGGCCTTTTACACATGTCCACCGGCATATGCGTTCAAAAATGACTTTATACTGTAATATTACCCTCGTGGGAGGTACTGTAATTTCTAAAGGGTTTTCACACGTAAAGCCTTTTATAAAAGTACCCCGGGGGTTATGTTTGGGAAAGTATGCATGGTGACAAGAAGGTGTGTACTTTTATACAATCCACATGCAGGCATGTTCCTTCTGGTGTCAGAGTTTGAGTGGAGCTCAGGCAGAGTTGTGATTGTTGTGTGTATCTTATAGAATGCATGTGTTGTACATGTGTACTTTACACACTAACATTAAATACCTGCAGCTTCAGTCTACCCACTCTTTCTGCCAGTTTGCACCTAGTATTTTATAAAGACACATAGGTGCCTGTATGATTTTATATAATAGGCTAAAAATAGACACCTGTGTGGTCTTGTTATAAAATTACCTCCTTAGTGTCCGAGCCAGACCTCTGGATTACCACCGTTTGGATGTTTTCTGCTTCCAAAATATACCCGTGCTGAAAATTTAGAGGAAGGAACAACCATCTTGCAAAATATATTTTCTTCAGTTTAAAAACTAGGGTAGCAGTATTTTGCAAACATGTTCACAATTAATTACATGGCGTTTTTGATTTCCAAAACTGAAGATGTAACAGAAGTAGTGGCATTCCCAACCCCCTTGGCACCCGGCGCAGGCGCCTCCCCCTCCCCTTGCGGCCAGTGCCCCGCCATGCCACAATGCCCCGTGCCACCCACCAGGCCTTTGGAGGCAGCGTGGCAAATTTACCATAAAGCTGGCTTGCACACTATCTGCGCTCCAGGCGATTCACGAGACTTCAGCTGAGAGAGAAGGGCAGCCAGGCCTGGAGCGGAGACGGCATGGCAGCCAGCTTTATGGTAAGTTTGCCACACTGCCTCCGTGGGCCTGATAGGGGTGCACCCCCCTCCCCACCAGTACACAGGGCGAGCCGCACTCACCACCCTGCCCTTGGTATGCCACAGAACAGAAACTGTGGGATGAGCCTTCTCTCTTGAACATATGAACTTGGACTCTAGTACAGATTCTGACTGAGTATAAGGAACTGGACCAGATTTTGGACGAGGATTACAGCTAAAGCTATATGTCATTTTCAAACATCCCTTTGCTTGTTTTGTTTTAAAGGTACTGATCACAGTCCTGGACATCAATGACTGCAGACCCCAGTTTGCCAAAAGCCAGTTCAGTACCAGCGTTTATGAGAATGAACCCGAAGGGACCTCTGTCATCACTATGGTAGCGACAGACCCAGATGAAGGTGACAATGGAGTGCTGACTTACAACATTGAGGGCCCAGGAGCCGGTATGCTGCCGTTCTGCTAAATGGCTAATTTGTGACAAGGAAATAAAACTAGAGAGAAAAGAGTGGTTTATCTTGTATACTTCTGTATATGCATCGGAGGGGGGCCGGAGCAACAGGCCATGAGCACACATGTGTGCGGGCATTTAAGGCCTGTCGCAGTGCTGAAGCAGCAGTTCAACCACTGCCACGTCAGCATAGGGAGGGGGAGGGGCAGGCCGGGCCAGGCCAGATGGTGGTGCAGTCTTGGGGGGGGGCAGCAGCAGAGAGGGTCTGTCCAGAGTGGCAGAAACCCTTGAGTCACCTCTGCCTGATTAGCGAAGGATGCTGCCCTGAAACGCCCCCTTATGCCGAATGGTCTGCAAGATATGTAAATGACTTGGAATAGCCACCCCCCTATATATTTAGTTTATCTCTATTGCAGCAACAATGGTTACTGTATAACACTGCTTTTCAGCACTTTCCACCCTCAACTATGCGCATGCAACTTGTCCACAATATATATATATGAAGAACTGTGGGCTTTTTTCCTCTGTTTGGCTTAGTTTCTATTTCTGTGTGTTCTGTTATAAATGGTTCATTTGATCTGTGTAGGACTGCTTGGCAAAATGTAAATTGACAAATTTTGCTGAATTTTTTTGTCCTGGCAAGTTAGTGTGTGAAGGAGTTAGTATTTGTAATTATGGCTGCAATGCTTGAGGAGTTTCCTTAGGAAATGTACTGCTCCCCCAAGAACATTCTCTTTATAGGTTGAAGGAAGTAGAGCCCCTGAGTCATTTGAGAGTGCCGCCTGGCTGTGAGAGTACCAGGAATAATTGTAAAGACGATGGAGTGGTTAATGCAGTGGACAGAAAACTAACTCCCACTGATCTTCCTTGTAGCCTTGGGAAAGTCCTATCTTCAGGTACAAACTTAAATTGTGAACCCTCTGGGGACAGTGAAATACCTACTGTACCTGAATTTAAGTTGCCTTGAACTACTTCTGGAAAAGTGTGAACTAAGTACAGGACAATCCAAAAATCAACAGTGAATTAAGCAAGCTCTGAAATTTATATAACAAGAGTGGCAATATATGACTCTTGTTATAATTTTATGATTTTTAACTTCATTCTTAAAGCCAGCATCCCACCTACCTTCTTTTTTAATGTTTCATTCCCAGCCCCCCTTAGACTCATAGTATTATTACTATTACTGTTATTATTGTTAGTATTTGCATAGCACTATATAGTGCTTTACAGACTCACATTGTAAACAGCCCCTGCTTCTTGAAATGCTATAATTCAATAACCACAGACAAGAAGCACAGACAAAACCTATGGAGGGGGGGTGGTCTTGGACTTAAGAATAGTGGGGCAGACTGCAAGGAGTGATGCCTCTTGAGAGAGTCTCATAGTTTGTATGGTGGACAGAGTCCAGCTGAAGATGGGGACCTGCCCTGCACAATTAGCAACAAAGCCTTTGCTCCAGAAAACAATCAATATAAGAAACTCAGAGCTAGGAGTGAGTGAGCAATGGACAGTTTAACAGAGGTATTCACACATCCCTGCTTACTTATTTTATTCATTCATATTTATACTTCTTAAGAAAACCCTTTCAGAGATGAAGCCAGAATGGCCCAACCGTTTCTGATTGAAGCATGAAGTAAGATGTATTTTCACTTGAGAGAGATTTTTTTTATGCTCTTTCAAGATAACTGAATGATGAGTGCACTGAATTATGAATGTATATGAAAGATGCATGAATAGAAAGCAGCACTGGTGAAGCCCCTTTTCTGTCTTCTTCCACAGAGGCATTTAAGATTGATCAAGATACAGGACTGATAACATCTCGTAGGCTCCTGCAGTCGTTTGAGCGATTCAATCTTACTGTGGTAGCAACAGACAAAGGCAGACCCCCTCTCTGGGGGACAGCTATGCTCCAAGTGGATGTAATTGATGTCAATGATAACCGGCCAGTGTTTGTCAGACCACCAAATGGTACTATCCTCCACATCAAAGAGGTAAAATTTCCTAAGCACAGCCGAGGTCATAGAGGCCAAAATGTATATTACAAGACAATTTTCAAAGCCATTTACTTGGGTATATATATATATATTTTCACATAAAAGTTGGCTAGCTGAAAACAAACCTCCCCTAGTGTATGTAAAGGACACATTTCCTAAAAGCGTGCTAAGTGTGGATTTAGCGTGCCACCTTAAAATCATCAGAAACAATCACCCCCAGGTCCAACTCTTCTTTCGTGGACAGAAGTACTTTGCCTCTTACACTGTACCGCTCCCTTGGAGTTTTGCATTGTAAATGTATGACCCCGCATTTTTTAGCATTAAATCCCAGATGCAAAATTCTCGACTATTTGCTAGATCCCTCCTCATGTTATCTACACCTTCCTAGGTGTCTACTCTATTGCAGATTTTGGTATTACACTTTCCATTCTAGTTCCCAGCAATCCCATTCTAGTTCCTGAAACTATTACCTCCCTCAGAGCTATTCTGGATTCTCCATAAACCAGTTTGGGAAAATGCAGGCCCACTCTATGGTGACATCCCCTGATGTCACCCTAGAATGTGGCTGCATTTCACTGCCGTCCACGGAGACCCCCCATTACAGGTAAGCAATTTTGCTTCATACTCATTCCTATGAATCTCATATTTCATCAGTCACCAAGAAATCTTTCTTCACTCTTCGACTAATAAAATCCATGAAACCATATCTTGATAAAAAGGCACTAAAATCATTCATCCATGCTCTCATTTTAAATCGCCTAGTTTATTGCAATACCCTGTTAATCGGAACTCCTAATATGCTTTCAGACGACTCCAGTTAATTCAAAATACAGCAGTTACTCATATATAATGTGAAATGATCTGACCATGTCACTCCCCTATTCATACAGCCGCACTGACTACCATTTTCTAGGATTAAATTCAATCTTTTAATGCTTGCCCATTGTACTTATTATTATTCTTATTATCTTCACTACCTATTCCCTCATCTTATCCTGTATACTCCCGCACTCAGTTACCCTCTTCACAACAGCATTTCTTAATTTCTGTGCGTAAATTTAAATTGGTATGGATAAGGGAAGCTGCTTTGTCTTACCAGGCACTATTCACTGGAATGTGTCATCCCCCAGTATTCAAATGGAAAGGTGTTATAAGACATACAAGTTACTTGTATAAATGTAGCTTTTCCAGGGTCCTTTCGCTGACTACTTAGACTCTTATAGCTAATAGATCGCTAGGTCATTACGCCCTTGGCTTGTAGGGCACATGCATTAGAGTTATTGTATTCTTTTGTCTCCTGACCTTATTACTTGTCTTGATGATTTTTAATTGTTGTCATATTCAAATACTCTCCCTATTGTTTCCAATTGTTACTGTCATAATACTGAATTATTGTACTTTACCATATGTGGTGTGCTACCTACTAAAACGGAATTTATGACTGTAGACCACCATGATTTTGACCATTTGAGTGGTGCTAGAGCAAATGCTGATAAAAAAATTAATACATAAATGCATGGGGCTGTGGTAACAGCATCAGCAAATAGCACAACAGAGTTACCAAGTTATCCAGTTCCAGGTGTAAGATTTTAAGCAGGTCTTGGATTTTTGACTGTCTCATTCTGATGCATTATGAGACTTGCAGCACTGATTCCAATGGGTAAAATCAGGGACTACAAATACCGTACTGCAGTCCAATGCAATTTTAAAACCAGAAGTGGAAAAAGAAATCTCGCTCTGGAACTCAGTAACTTGGCAACTTTGGCACAGATGCATTTACCATGCAGCAAGTGTCTGTGTGGTAATTGCAAGGTAGATGTGGACCACAAATCCAACAGTTCCCACACAAGCTTTGTGCTCACCAAGCATTAATTTTTGCTCCTAATGCAAGGTAAATGCTAAACTTACTGCACTTCAGTAAACAATTCCCTAAAAGTAAAGCATGGTTTCAGAGTAATATACATGGATTGTATTCCCACTCATGGATTATTTTCCAAGAAAACACTGCCCAAGCAGGTGCAAATGTCCATCTGTACTGTATCCTCCAGGAGGTTTCACAGTGAAAGAATATGCTTACTTTTTCTTTGAAGTATAGTGAAAACCCGAGAACTTTGTCACAGTAAAAGCAGCTTGAAAATTGCCTTCTCAACTGTCATACCTTCTAACTCTTCATTGTCCTGTGTATCCACATCAGTTGTTTACCATTTGCCCCAAAATTGAACCCTTCTTTTAATGCATGGCTTTATCTACAGCACAGCCTTCATTTTCTTCTGCTATTCATGCTCTTATGCTGCGAATCATTTGAAGATTAATTTATCACCACTCCAAGGAAACAGAAAGAGAGAGTGAGAGAGATAATGAGCTTCCTATCCTCACCTTTGGATAAAGAGACAGAGGCAAAGAAAAGCCACACTCTACAACACTCGGAGACGCTTCCTATGGACAAAAGGGGCAGTTGCCATGGGACCCTGCACAATGGGGCCCCAGCTGCTCTGCTGCCCATAGATAAGAGCAGCTCTGTTCCTACCACCACCTCCCTCAGGCCGCTTGCAAGAGAAGTGAGGGGTGCTTTGGTGAACAGATCGATGACTTCCTGCTTCTGGTCTGGTCACTTCTCTTGCAAGTGGCCAGAGGGAGCAGAAGGTAGGAACAGGGACGCTGACTGTGCCATTCTATGGGGAGGAGGGGCACGAACGGGGAGAAGGGGGACTACAAACGGGGCGAAGGGGGACATTCTTGAAAGTTTGCCCAGGGCGCCATGTCAAGTATACAGATAGGAAGAGAGAGACCATGGCTTATGGAGTCCCATGCCTAGTCCCAAAACTGAAAAAGATAAGATTGCAACCCAAGAGGCAAGACTGTCCCAGTTGCTACCTTCAGATGAAAATGAAGGCAAGACTGTGTTCCATATAACTGAAGAGACCCATTCCCCAAATCTTTATTTGGGGGAGGTGGAAAAGGAGAAACTGTGGCCTATAGGACTAAGAATTCTGCATCCTCATCTGTGGGTAAAGCAGTGGCATCAAGATGGAGGGCAAGCTAGGTAGAGAACGGGCCAATCTAAAGTAACATTTTCGTGCATCATGCCCACTACCACATAACCGTTCCCCCTCTCCTGCCTTTAAATTAGCAATGAAAGACACTACAAGAAAAAGTCCCCAGGGCCTTCTATGCATAAGGAAACCGTAAAGCTGCCATTATAACTGAGTGCGTCACTCAAGAAATTCCTGGATTCTATACAGCTGCACCTCCAATAACACATACTCCATATTCCCCAATAATGAAGTTATTCCCTTTACAACTCAGCATGCAAAAAAAACAATTCAAATGGTGATGTAACCTCAGGAACAGCATACTCTCCTTCCACTGCCAGACACTGCGAAATAACACATAACCCTGCATAGAGAAACATAGAATCTATATAGCAAACTTACCATGCCATTACAGCCCTAACTCCAAGGGCTCAAACTGAAACAACCCTGCCTATGAAGACAGCACTGTAAATATTGCACTGAGCCCTAGAGCACTAGCACAGCAACTATTGGGAAACTTAGAACATGGTAGATTGCTGCAAATTCCTACAGGGGTAACATGCTAGCAGAATCCTTCATTTCAGTCGCACACACAACATGGACAGATTTTCACCTAATACAGAATAACATAAGAACAAGAAATGCCATACTCGATCAAGCCAAGGACCATCAAGCCCAGTATCCTGTTTCCAACATAGCCAATCCAGGTCACAAGTACCTGTCAGGTTCCCAAAAAGGTTCTTAAGTTCCGCAATGGTTGTGCTGGCATAAGCTGTGGATTCCCTGGGTCTTCTTTAATAATGGTTCATGGACCTTTCCTCCAGGAACTTGTCCAAACCTTCTTTAAACCCAGTTACACTAAGAGCTTTTACTAGATCCTCCAGTAACGAATTCCAGAGTTTGATTACGCATTGAATGAAAAAATATTTTCTCTTATTAGTCTTAAATGGGTTACATTGTAGCTTCATTGCATTTTTCCTAATCTTCCTACTTTTTGATAGCGTAAACAACCGATTTACATTTACCAGTTCCATTCCAATCATTAATTTATAGACCTCTATCATATCTCCCTTCTGCCGTCTCTTTTCCAAGTTGAAGAGCCCTAACCTTTTCTCATAGGGGTATCCTTCCATCCCCTTTACCAGTTTGGTGTCTCTACTCTGTACCTTTTCTAATTCTGCTATATCCTTTTTAAGATACGGCGACCAGAATTGCACACAGTATTCAACGTGTGGTCGAACCATGGAACAATACAGAGGCATTATAATATCTTTTGTTTTATTCTCCATTCCTTTCCTTATGATTCCTAGCATTCTTTGCTTTCTTGGCCGCCGCTGCACACTGGGCAGAGGGTTTTAACATGTTATCCACGATGACGCCTAAATCTTTTTCCTGGGTGGTAGAACCACAAATTAGAAACAGAAGCATACAGACAAAAACTGAAATGGAAAAGAGAAATAGAAATGCATTTCCTCCTCTACTGCACAAAATACAAAGACAGAAAAAAAGCACATTTCCCAAAGCTGATACATTCCAGTCTGTAAACATTTAAATGTTTTTTGCTTTTCTACCTTTCCTATCTGGGCATTTTATTTTTCTAATCAGGTTAGTTTCAATCTCTTTTCCACTTTCCTTGTGTCAGTCTTCTAAGTTCCTCTCCAGGGTTTCCTTTCCATTTCTTGTCTCATCTCCAGTTTTCTTTCCTTCTTTCTGTACATCTTATCTTTTATCTTTCTTCTCAATTTCTCTTTTCTCTCCTTCTCCACGGTTAGGTTTTATACCTCATTCTCCTCTTTTCTCATGCTCTGCTTCTCAGTCTCCCTCTTTTCACCTCTCAACTACCTATTAACTTTCCATCTCCCACTCTCCAGTCCTCCTATTATCTCCTGTCTCACTCTTTCTCCTTTCCCAGCCTATTTTCCCGCTGTCTTTTACTCACTCCTGAGTCCTCTGTTTCTATCCTCTCCACCTTTCAAGCCTCATCAACCTTCCTCCTACTCTCATTCTCTAACTATCCTCAAGTCCTTCCCAATCGTTCAACCCCTCCTGGCATCTAACAATTTCTTCTTTCTCTTACACCCTACACAGCTTCCCATTACCCCTCTTTCAATTTTTCCCTAGTCACATTTGCATGTTCTCTCTCCTCTTCCACATTCACGCTTTTTACACTGCCTCTCAACCCCTTCCTAAGCACGATCCTTCATACCATCTTTCCAGTCTCCTCCACTCTCTCCTCCACTCTCCTCCTCCTTACTGCCTTCCTCTGCTTTGCCCTCTTCTTGGCTCTCCCTGGTATTCTTATTCTTCTCTTTTGGTCTTCCCTTAAGTATTTTTCCAGGATCTTTGTTCCAATTGTTTTCCCTCCTCCTGTATTCTTCCCTATATCTGACGTTGATCTTTCCCTTTCAGCTTTTCTCTCCATCACTCCTTCTTCTCCATCTCTTTCATCCTCTAGTCCTCAGTCTCTCTTTTCACCTCTCAACTGCTAGTTTTCCATTCCTGCTTTCAACCCCTCCCAGTTCTTTCACATGTCCCTCTCTGTCCTCATTCCTTCCTCAGCTTCCTGTTCCTCTTGTTTTTCACCCACTCCCTAGTCCCCCATTTCCAGCAGGACCATACCAAGCTAGAAATGCACCCGATGCGATTAACGAATCTGGTGCCCCCAGTCCACCCAATCATGTTCCGTAACTCACTCTTTTTGAGATTCCTGGAAGCCCGTTAATGATATTGGTGCCCCTTCTGTACTTGCATCCTGTGTGGCCGCACCTCTTGCACAGCTATAGGCATGACCCTGATTTCCAGCCACAAACTTTGAACATGGGGCCATGCTGGTGGACAGTGTCAGAGCAGCAGCAATGGTGTAAATAGGTTTGGCAACTACTTCTGCTGCCATAGATCAGATACTAAGGAAAGGGAATGAAGGATGGACAGAAAAAGTGGCGTTCCACCAAACTGCCCACTGCTTCTTCTGATTTGGCATTGCTCCATGCTGCTGCTCACTTCCTTGTGCCAATCATTTGAGTGCTGCCACCACCCTGTGCAACTGCACAGTTGATGTATCAGGTCTCACTGGCCCGACATTGGTAACTAACCTTAATCCAGTTTTGATGCGTTCCATTTGCAGTTTTAATGGAATCACTTTGCAGTTTGAAAATGGCTTTGAAACTTAGGGTCCTGTTGACTAAAAGGTACTAGGATGTTGCATTGAAACTGTAGCATGTTAGGTGTAAGACCACTGCGTTAAATGTCAGGGGCGAGGAAAGCATTTTCCCAGCCGTAAACACAGAGCTCTGTCCCTTAACGCATGCCAAATTAGCAAGGGTGCACTTAACTCCATTTACTGAGGTGACGATAGGTGATCTCGCACTAATGCAGTTAGACCATGATACGAACCCGGCAGTAACTGCATAGAGCACACCACGTCCACTCTCCACCACTGCCCCACCCGCTCACGACCCTAATGCGAGTTAGACAGTGCAAGAATCATCCTGCGCTGTCATGGCCCTACGCTAGCTGGCAATGCGTGTCCCAACACGCGCCAGAACACGTGTTATCAGTTAATGCCCTTTAGTAAAAGACCTCAGTAAGCAAGTTAGATGAGGATGATGCCATTATAACTACCTTAGCTCTTGACATACAGCTCTGTGGCTTCACGTGAACTGTTCTGTGCACATAGGTGCTACTGGCATCTATAACATACCTTTGTTGAATTGATTGGGTACTGAAAGTGCAAAATAAAATCCCCTCTGTCTATAAACACATGCATAATAACTGACTGTCTTTGTACAAATAGGAAATACCTCTAAAATCCACTGTTTATGAAGTGTATGCCACAGACAAGGATGATGGCCTGAATGGAGCTGTACGTTACAGCTTTTTGAAGACTGGCGCAGGGAACAAGGACTGGGAATACTTCAGCATTGATGCTACCAGTGGACTCATCCAGACAGCTCTCCGACTAGACCGGGAGAAACAAGCTGCATACAGTGTAAGTTTGTGACTGTGAGGGTCACAATAAGTGATCCAGTCCAGTCAATGCGAGAGAAGCACTTTCATAGGTAGGCACATCTAACCTGGTTCTATGTCCTCATGACCGGTGACAGAAACATCTAACTCAGCTCTGTTGTGTCACAGCAGATCAAGAATTGTGGACATTTGAAGCCAGAGTCATTGAGCTAAGCACAACACCATGCTATTTCTTAAAACAAATGTGCTAGAGGTTGACAAACGTTTATTGCAGCAGAAAATTTGGACTTTTAAATTTTGATTCTGTTTTTTTTTAAATTGAAGCTTTGATATTCAAAAAACACTTATCCGGATAGTCGCACCTACTATCCGGACAAGTGCTGCTGGCCAGTCCTATTCATTTATTTTCAGCTTCACCATTCCAATAGTGCCACTAAAAAGCATTACAGACTGCTCCAGCACTATCCAGATGGTGCCAGGACAGAGCGTGAGTGTTCCTTTAAATTAGTCAGAAAGTGACGATATTCAGTCTGCTCTCCAGATAATGTCTGAATAACTTTAGGACAGCCTATTGCTGCCGCATCCATTATCCAGATAACAGCAGCACTCGCCATTCTCTTCGGATATTGAGCACCACTTGCAATCCAGATAGTGACACCAAATATCCAGATTATCTTTAAATGCTGTAGCCGGCATTCAAAAAAACCCACACTAGCCATAATGTTTAACTATTGACCCATGAATGTTTGACATTATTTGAATACCCCACAAAAGAGTATGCTTCCAGTTTGGGCTACATAGACATTGTTGGTTTCCAACACATGAAGGCACATTTCAAGTGCAATCGGGAACATCCAGGAGAAAATGTGTCTGAAAAGGCCAATCACATCCAAGTTCAGGCACAATTTCAGAAATAAGGACATCCGCGATATGGATGTCCCTGCAATAGTATGCTAGAGAGAAGATGTGTCCCAGTCTGTCATTCTGCAAGCTGAGACTGTCTGCAGCTCGGCAACCACATAACAGGCAACCCCGGTTCTTATCAAGTGTCTTTACCATTGCAGACAGTTCGGGAACAAGCAGGAAGTCAGGCCTCACACATGGGTGACATCTGTGCCGATGGAGCCCGCGCTGAAGCATTTCCCCAGCTTTCAAAGAAAGCCTTTGGGAGATGCACCACGCATGTGTGGTCCCCTTCCCACCCAAGGGTGCCATCTTGCCTCAGTCTCCTTTTTTCTGCGGTGCCCTCCAATGTTCCCTCTAATTTTCTGTAGTTTGTGTGTGCATAAAATATCAGCTTTGCAGCTTTTAAAGGAAGGTTAAATTTTTGTGTGCCACATAATGACACTCGGAGTTATATACTTTAAAATTTGACTACACGTCAGAATACAGTATGTACACCACATTGGTTTTAATCAAATTAAATGAAAATAGACGATTACTAAATGAAGCGGAAAATTTCTAGTAATTACAATCACAACTTTTAAATTTTAAGACATCTGTGTTGTTTTCTATCAGAATCAGAACCATAATTTTTGTGCGCTGTATTGTAAAGTATGTGCGCTCACTTGGCGAGGTGTGTGCGCGCGCACACGTGCACAGCTTAGAGGGAACAGTGGTGCCCTCAGGATATCTGTCCAGTTTCCCATGGAAAAAGTATGGATTTTTATCCTGTTTTTGTCCGGTACACATACCAGTTTCTTTCCCACCCCCGGAGCTAGCTCACCTTGGCTTCACTCCTCTCGCTTGTTCCTTTGTTTCTTTATTGAGATATCCTTTGACCGGCGCTTCACACCCTTTTTTGCCACAGGGCTTGGACCCTTGCCAGGCAGCAGGGCCCCCTTTTTCCCAATGGCCTCCAGCGGCTTCAAGAAATGTGATCGGTGCAGTAAGATGATGTCCCACATGACTGCTGCCTCCGCTGCCTTGAGCCGGAGAACGATGACTTGGACTGCGAACTCTGCAGGACCATGACCACAAAAGCCATCAAGAGCCATCAGCTGCAGCAGGAACAATTCTTTCACAAGTTTGACTCTGCACCAGAGTCACCAGCAACATCACTCTCCGGAGCCCCCTCCAGTACCTCTGTGTCCTGCGAGATCCGGGCCATCTCAAAGTCCCATGGCCATGGGTCCTCCAAGGCAAGAAGAAATCCCCAGAGGTGGAAAGCAAGAAGTTGAAACCCTCGAATACTGCCTCAGAGGATGAATCCAAGAAGAAGGGAAAATCCCATTCCAGGCCCTGCAATCCCCAACATGATTCAGAGGGGTCAGAGCGGGAGTGGCCCCACAAGCTGCCCAGGAAGGAATCATCAGTACCTGGCGACTGACCTCGGACACCCGAGGCCATCCTTGTCAAGTACTTCCCCTTGACAGAACCGATGCCAGGCCCAAAGTCCTCAGTGTCCGCATCGAAGGCTGCGGAGCCAATTGGCATGGAGGCCAAGATGGTGGTCTTAGAGAGCAGTATATCTGCTCTCATGGCCATGTAGCAGGCGTTTGTGTCTGGTTCCTCTGGTTCATCTGCCCCGATGACGGGACCATCAACATCGAGGGCTTCGCCAGATGTCAAACAGATCCTCGAGAGCCACCAGCCTCAAGAGACTCAATGGCATAGGACGATGTCCCTGTCCTGTTCCTCGGGGAACTGGTCTTCTCCAGTGAGTACAAGTAGTTCAGACTGCTCGGGCCTCAATCACGGTGACCACAGTGACTGTGGGGCCTCGGACTTGTTCAAACTTGGGGTTGTAATGGGAGACCAAGGACAATGAGTCCCTGGACACTCGGCAACACTGAGACATGCCCTCAGAACTGTCTTCCCCTGGTGCCATTCCACACCCGAGCACATTGCTTTCCTTGACTTTGTGTGGGACATGGCTAAGGTGCTCGCAATTGAGACTGAGGCCGAGGAGGATCCCCGCATGGAGGAACTGGAGATTCTCCAGTATGAGGTCCCCCCTAAGGAAGTCCTTATGATGCTTGTCCCTCCGATCCTTCAGCATCTCCTCCTCCATATGTGGAAGACACCGACGTCAGTGTCCATTGTCAGCAGGTGACTCGACTCTATGTACCAAGTCTGCCGAAGTCCTGGGTTCCAGAAGACTCAACTTCCCCACAACTCGATTGTCATTGAGTCTGCCAGCATCTGCGGTTCATCATCAACTACCCCAAGTCCCACCTCTCTCTGGCTCAGCTAGATACCCTGCAGGCAAATGTCTTCCTCCCTCAGAAGAGGTCAGAATGCCTAAGGGGGCTAACAACACAGGTACAGCACTGCTGATCGCTATCTGCCTGACTTCACCTCTGCCTGCTGGGCCACATGGCCTCTACGATCCATGTGACCCCATACTCCCGCCTACGCATGAGGGCAGCTCAGTGGTGCCTTCATTCTCAGTTGACACAAGCCACAGGCAGGCTGTGGGACAGGGTGAATATGACTGGCCAGCTAGCAGAACCCCTCAATTGGTGGCAGATCCCCCATTATCTACAAGCCGGGATGCCCTTCTAGGCACCTATCCCCCAGACGGTCCTCACCACAGATGTCTACTGTTGGACTGGGGAGCTCATTGTGAGCCTCTCCACACACAAGGCAGCTGGTCCCAAATAGAATGCCAGCTAAAGATCAATCTTCTGGAGCTCTGGGCAATATTCCTGGATCTCCAAGCCTTCCACCACCAACTGCAGCACCAGTTGGTGCTAATCCAGACCTATAACCAGGTTGCAATGTTCTAAGTGAAGAAGCAAAGGAGCGCAGGGTTGTACTTCTGCCAGGAGGCAGGAGCCCTCTGCTCATATGTCACATGCAACGGGATGCTTCTAAGGGTGGTCTACCTCCTGGACCAGGACAATGCCCTGGCAGACAAGCTGAGCAGAGTCCTCCAGCTGCACGAGTGGCACCTGGATCCCAGGGTGGCTTACCAGCTGTTTTGACTCTGGGGCTTCCCTCTAGTGGACCTGTTCACCAGCTTGGACAACACACAGTTGCCCAGCTTCTGCTCCCGCCAGCCGCATCCATCCCAGGTAGCAGTGGATGCGTTCCTGATTCCATGGACAAAAGACCTCCTTTACACCTTCTCGCTGACTCCACTGGTCGTGATGACACTCTTCAAGGTCTGGCTCGACAAGGCATCACTGATACTGATAGCCCCATGGTGGCTCAGGCAACATTGGTTCCCACTGCTTCTCCACCTGTTAGCAACGTGGCCGATTTCCCCGAGCCGTCCTCCAGGACTGCTTTCTCAGGAGGGCTCTTTCCTGCACTCCAGCTTGGTGTCCCTGTCTTTGCTGCTGAAAGGGTAGCCCTGGCTCGCTTCAACCTCCCACGGGACGTGGAAGAGGTCTTTCTGGTCTCGCGTAAGACCTCCACGAGAAAGGTGTACACCTTCACGTGGCGTCGCTTCTCTGTCTGGTGCTCCGAGAAGCAGCAAACCTATTCTCCTGCTCTGTTCAGATGGTACTACAGTACCTACTCTACCTATCGCAGGTAAGTTCAACACAGTCAGAGTGCACATGTGTGCTCTCGCAGTGCATCACCATGCCATTCAAGAGAAAACCCCTCTCTGCCCAGCCCTTTGTATCTTGGTTCCTATGGGGCCTCATGCTATCCAACTCCCCCGTCTGTCCACCAGTGGGGAATGGGATCTCAATGTAGTGCTTTCGCAGCTTACTAAGCCACTGGCTAACTGCCATTTGCAGTACCTCTCCTGGAAGATGGTCTTCCTCGTGGCACTCGCATCAGCTCGCAGGGTCAGTGAGCTTCAGGTTCTGATGGCAGAGCCCCCCTACATGTGGTTCTACAAGAATAGGGTGGTGCTCCAAAAAACACCCCAAGTTTCTGCCGAAGGTGGTGTCCCCATTCCACATCAATGAGAAAGTGGTACTCCCCACCTTCTTTCCAGGGCCGCATGCTGGCAAGGCAGAGACCATCCTTTATACTTTGGATTATAAAAGGGCCCTGTCTATCTACAACGGACTCAGGGCCACCGCAAAGCACCTCATTGTCTCCTATGACTCCAGTTGACTGGGGCTTCCATTGACTAAGCAAACTCTGTCCACTTGGGTGGCAGATTGCATTGCCCTTGCCTATGAGCAGCCTGGGATCTCACTAGACCAGCGGGTCACGGCACACTGTGTCAGGGCCATGGCTACTTCTGTGGCAAATCTGCGTTCCGTACCCGTGGCAGAAATCTGCTGGGCCGCCACCTGGTTTTCAGTCCATACCTTCGCAGCACACTACTGCCTGGAGAGGAGCCCCGATGGGACAGCTCCTTTGGCCAGGCCATACTCCATAATCTCTTCGGGGTGTAGGCAACTCCTGTCCTTCAATCCTTCTGTGTTCAAGCTACCGGAGTGTTGATTCTCTGCCGGACACTTGGTCTTGCGAGAGTCTCTCAGTTGGAACATAACTGCTACAGCTCACGGCTCAGTTCTCTGGCTGCTGTGGCATTTTTTACAGGTTTTCAGTAGCCTGTAGCTGGGGAGTCCCATTTGTGAAGACTGACTTCCTGCTTGTTCCCGGAGAAAACATAGTTACTCACCTGTAACAGGTGTTTTCCGGGATCAGCAGGAATCAGTCCTCACAACCCTCCCTCTTCCCCTTGGAGTTGCTTCTGCACTGTATTTTAATTTTTGCCATCTTAGCTATGTCATTAGACTGAGGCAAGATGGCATCCTTGGGCGGGAAGGGCATGAGGAGCAAGGATTTTACTTAAAATACTTCCTGGTCAGAAAAAAGATGGGGGGATTCCATTCCATCCAAGACCTAGGTCAGGAGAAGTCCAGAATAGTTTCCCTCAGCACCCTGATTACTTCAAAAAGGAAATTGGCTATGTTCTCTGGACTTAAAGGATGCCTGTACTGATATATGCAAATACAATGTGTGCCTTCAAGTCAGTGCTGAGTCCTGGCAACCCAGCAGCTCCTGGGTTTTCTTTGCAGTGTAACCAGAAGTAGATTGCCAGACCTTTTTTCTGAGGCAATGGAGGGTCAAGTGACTTGCCCAAGATCACAAGGAGTACTAGTGGGAATCAAATGCTGTTCTCTTGGTTACCAAGCCACTGCTTTAACCATTAAGCTATTCTTCCACTCCTATATAGCTATATATATATATATATATATATGGAAGCATCCCAATCACAGGAAGTATCTGCAGTTCATCACAGGGGTCAGTTCTCCATACTGCCTTTTGACCTCGCTTTCACTCCTCATGTATTTACCAAATATCTTTCTGGAGAGAGGCACCCTTCAATAGATCTAGTCATCTCTCCACAGAACAAGCAAGCATCTCAGATCTGTTCCAGGATAGGGACAGACAGCAAAGTAGCTTTGAATGCCTTCCTCCTAGATTGGGGGAAGGGTCTTCTGTACATGTATCATCCAATACCTCTCATAGCAAAAGCTCTCCTAAAACGCAGGGATAAGTGAGAGGCCATGATCCTCATAGTGCCCTGCTGGCCTCAGCAGCCATGGTTCCCTCTACTCCTGGAACTCTGGAGCTCATTTGGTTAGGCAGTACATCAAACCTAATCTTGTAGGATTGGGGGACATTGTTGTATCTCAAGATCAAGCCCCTAGCTCTCACATCTTTGATGTAGAGGGGCTAATTCTGTCTTTTTTGAACCTGGCAGATTAATCAATGTCCTTCTGATTTCAAGGAGAGATTCCACTAGAAAGTCCTATGGTTTCAAGTGGAAGAGGTTTGCCATTTGGTGTGGTGAGAAGGTCCTATATCTTTTCAACTGTCCCACACACAAACTGCTTGAACTCCTTCTACATTTATCAGAATCTGGTTTGCAAACAACTCAGTAAGGTGATGCTTACCACCATCACGTAGAAGGTAAACCAATCTCTCTACAGCATTTAGTTGTTCGTATCATGTGGGGCTTGCTTCTTTCAAAGCCTCCCCTCAAGCCTCCTGACGTGTCTTGGGACTTCAATGTGATTTTAATTCAATTGATGAAAGTTCCTTTTGAGCCACTGGATTCCTATGGCCTGAAGTACCTGACCTGAAAGGTCTTATTTTTGGTGGCATTAACTTCAGAACACAAAATGAATGAGTCCTAGACTCTAGTTAACTGATTTACATTTCACTAAATTTTACAGCAATAGGGTGGTTTTGCATACCCATCCTAAGTTCCTTCCTAAGGTGGTATCAGAATTCCACAGTAATCAGTCAATTGTCCTGCCAACATTTTTCCCAAGACCTCATACTGACAATGGGGAAAGTACACTGTGCATGTTGAATTGCAAGAGATCCTTGGCCTTCTATCTGGAGTGGATAGAAAGTCATAGATATTCCACCCAGCTTTGTTTTTTTTTTTATCCTGGCAAATTGGGGGCTGCCATTGGCAAACATACTCTATCCAGTTGGCTAGGAGACTGCATCTTTGCGTATGCCCAGTCTGGCTTGACTCTTGAGAGTAATGCATGGCTCATAATGTCAGAACCATGGCTACATTAGTAGCCAGCTTGAGGTTAGCCTCCATGGAGAAGATATAGAAGGCTACAACATGGCCTCACATTCACATTTCACTATTGTTTGGAAAGGACTCCCAACCAACAGTAGATTCGGTCATTCTTCAGAATCTGTTTGGGAATAGAATCCAGCTCTTTCCCTTCCTAGCCCATTTCTTTCTGTTCAGGCTACCTCTAAATAAAAAAGGATAAAATTCAGCATAAACAAATGTTTGTTTGATGGCTGCTATGACACTATTTACTCACTAGTTTGTAGCTAGGTATTCCCAAATGTGAGGACATTATCCTGCTTGTTCATAGAGAAAACAGAGTTCCTCACCTGTAGCAGACATCCTCTGTGGACAGCAGGATAAATCCTCACAACCCCCCATCTCCCATTGGAGTTGTACTGTACTTCAACTTTTAGCTAGACAGAGGTAACCCCTCATGGTGGCAATAGGCAGGAAGTGGCACGCATATGTACAGAGCCAGCTCTAAAAGATTGTAGAAGAAGCTGGCAGCTGGATCTGGCACAAGGCTCTATCGATGATATGTACATATGTGAGGGTTTATCCTGTCATCCACAGAGAACCCCTGCTACAGATAAGTAACTATTTTACTTGCTGTACATTGACCCTACTTTAGAAAATAATCTTGCCTGGCTGAACTATGTGGGAATATTATAATGTGAATGTCATCCACTGTTATATAAGCATGTATTCATTTGGGAGCTCCCTAGAAAAGGATCTTGTGAGATATCACCCAGTGAAATTGAGTCAGAAAACATTTTTATAAGGAAGGTGCTAGGAAAAAAAATACATTTATAAGCTAAGAGAAGCGAGCTGTACATTATGAAATTAGGAAAGAACTAGCAAGTGCCTCTCCAGAGGTGAGTGCCTTTTCCCCTGCTGTGGGACACTTGCTTGCTGTCTTGGTACAGGGTGTGACAGTAGTTTGTGTATTGTCTTGCACAGTTGATCATCGTGGGTTATGACCTGGGCCAGCCTGTACCCTACGAGACCATGCAGCCCTTGCAAGTGGCACTGGATGACATTGATGATAATGAGCCCATCTTTCTGAGACCACCAGTAAGCAAACTGTTACCATTTCTTAGCATGGCTTAGATACCATTATATTGCGTCTTGTATTCAGTAATGATTTGTATTTTGTGAGCAAACAGTCAGATCTATGAAAGTGTTGGCATAATTCATGCTTTATTCAGTTCTCCTAGTTTATTTCTATGTTGTTTGAATTTAGCTCATATTTTTTCAGGAGCAGTACCAGGCGAGTTACATGCACATGTACAGTAGGCATACAGAGGGCTCACAATCTAAGGGTAACACGTGAATGGGCCACGTTAGTAGTGTGCGGCTTCGCGCTAACTGCAGGGGGTGGGTACAGCTGTCCTCCTTCAGTTACGGCAGGACATTGCAGTAAAACCGCCATAGGAGCATTGAGGTGGTGTTCGTTGCACCCACGGTACTTGCTCTGAGTACGGGTAGTTTGCAGGCTACAACCAGCACCATGACAGGAACACCTCCAGCCTGCCCAGTCTGTGCCCAACATGAGCTACACATTAGTAAATATGCCCCTAAGTTTGTAGCTGAGATAATGGAGGGTTAAATGACTTGCTCAAGATCAGAAGGAGCAGCTGTGGAATTTCATCCCTGGCTTCCCTGATTCTAATCCCGGTGCTCTAATCGTAGGCTACTCCGATGGTTTCTGAGAATTTTACCCTTCTTACTGTTCTTTCAGGAGCAGATCTTTTGTTTATGTCATATGCTCACGCTGCATAAAAGACTGTATGAAATGTTTGCCTCTTTTTCGTGAGCATTTTCTTGTGAGGGAAAGGAAAGTTTCTTGCTCCCAGTTTGGGCAGAAAATAAGGAGGAGAATGAAATCCATTCTATATAACTTAAAGATATGCATGAGATAGATTTTCATCTGTTGTAAGCAAATATATCTCTTGCATATTCATTAGGGATAGCCTGGAAATCAGACTGATTTGCAACCCTCCAGAATTGCAGTTTGACACGCCTGATTTAAATGGATAACAAATCCATGTAGAATTTGACATGGATTTTCAGCAGTGACTCTTGAACATTTACTGCCAGGGAATATCCACATATCTTAAAATGGATTTCATAACCATTTTAAATTACGTGGTCTGCACTGACTGAAAATGAATCTCAGTATTGTCTGCTGTTATCATGACTTTTCCCTCCATGGAGCATCGCTACACCTCACTTTTTCATTTGCTGCACAGACATTTACATACATAGAAGTCTTGGGCTGGAAATCTATGAATCTTGAGACTTCTGAATGAACCACTGATGTTCAAGGGGAGTCAGACCTTTTAGACAGGGCAGGGTTTACACATAGGCAACATAGGCAATGCCCAAGGCCCCAAATTCTTCCCGCTCTCCAATCACTAAGGAACTCCCTTCTCCACCTGTCCTCTGTCTATGGGTATCATAATATTAAATCAGCCCTACTTCCAGTTCACAATACTTGGATTTAATTTGTTAGAACTGCTATTTTGGTAGCACATGAACCATCAGCGCATATAGCCATCTTCTTTGCTGTCATCCTGGTTTTGATATTATGGGCCTGATTCACTGAAACGTTTTCCTGTAGATGCAGAATGAAGGAAAAGCTTAGCAAAGCAGTTCCTGTTATTTCTGATTTGTATACTGTCATACTTAAACCCTGATAACTTTCATAATGTCATAAGAACAGAACAGCCTTGTCTTTTTGTATCATGAGACAGCCACTGTAGTGTCGAGCAGTCCAGGTTTCTGACTAGCCGTAGTCACCAGAGTCAAAGAATTCACCTCAGAAGGTGTGTCGTGTAGCAATCACTTTAGTACCATGAGCAATGAGCATGTGACATCCTGAGCAATGTGTTTATTGCCGCCCTTTATCCTAATCCCTTTCTGCGATTTTATGGAACTGGTTATGTGGATTTGTGCTTGGAGCAAGACAGGGGCTAGAAGTCAGGTTTCTGGGCTGTGGCACTGATTCTGCCTTTGCATCTTTCACCTGTTTCTAGTCAGAGATATTTATGGACGTCATTAAAGAGTCCAAGGGCTTGAGGCAGTTACTATGACATCGCCTTCATAGTTATGCATGTCTCTGACAGACTTATTATAAAGTGGTAGGGAGCCACCAGAATTCCTACGGTAATCAATGAGCCTGTCTGCCATCACTTTGATGAACGCTGCCCTCAGTCATTGTTGCTTTTAAGATGTTGATATATATAAGGAAAGGTGTGGTATACTGGTTAATTGGAAACTGGGAGAAAGAAAGACTTTGCTTGTTGGACTCTGATCCCAGTTTAGTCATTGTTGTTCTTTGTGATATTCAAGTTACTTCTCCGTGAACAAACAGGATAATGTCCTCATATGGATGATGCCACCAATGAAGCCCTGTGCAGGAACAAGTTCCCAGATACTTAGAAACTTTTGCAGGTGGCCCTGCATGCATGCACCCCTCTTTCTACCTGCCGCCACAACACAGGATCACCTCAGTCTTCGTTTTTCCACAGAGCCTGTTGAGCATGTCTTTACCACCGTGAAGATTGCTCTTGTTGTAATTCCTTTCTTTTTTCATATCACTGAGTTCTCTCATTTTTTTCTTGCCCTGCTGCTACTGCATGAGTGTTACTTTTATCCCTTTAGTTTCCTTTATTTAGGTTTTTGGTTGTTTTATAAGTTTCATTAATGGTTGTGCTGTGTCACCACAGGCTGCATTTAGGCCTTAGGCATTTCTGGCTGGTACATGTTTTTTCACCATCAAGTTATTTGATTTCGCTATGGCTATTTTTCTGGATGGCATGTCCCAAAAACTCTACAGCAGGTTTAAAAAGTGCACCCAGTACAAGAGGTCAATGTCTGCAACAGATAACCATTGTTGGAGCCTGCAGTGCTTTAGGTCTGACCATGAAACCTCTTGTTATGTTCACAGATGACAGAAAGGTCTTTGATGCTGCCAATGCTGAGATTGATGGACCGGCACTATCTGTGCCAAAAATCCTTTCATGTTGCAGTTCATAACCTCTGTCTCCATGGCTCCGGATGCTGGAGGTGCATTGACATTGAGGGATCATTGGGTGCATTCAGAGTCAGACATCGATAGGGTGCCCGGGGAATAGTCATCCACCAATTCCCACCAAAGTCGAAGGATTCAGCAGAGTGCAAAATTAAGAGCATTGAGGTTTCAGAAGTATCCTTTAAGCGGCCACAATATGAGGATCACTTGCCCTCCTTGGTACCGGAGAAGCCATAATAGTCTTCAAAAGGCCTGGACCAGTGTACAGCTACTTCCTGCCAGACTCCACAGGCATTAACCAAATCTGCTGAGCTCCCACACCTTTGTCAATGGCAGCCCTCAAGCAGTACCTTCTGAAGACATTTGAGGATGGTATGGAGGTCTTCTTTACATGGTGTGAGGCTGTGGCTTCAACAGCATTAAGGCTGATGCATCAGGACATCAAGCCAATTCTCAAAACTCATTGGCTGTCTACAGGAGAGACATTTTCATTGGGGCATTGAAAGGCCTCAATGCCAGTGATTGCCCATCCAGTGTCCATTTCAAGTGCATTGGGGAATGATCGCTCTCTGAGGCATCGATGGACATAAGTGTACCAGTGCTCTGCTCACATCCCCCCATCCCAAGAGTGTCGGCCCAGGCAGAGATTCATACAATTTATTTATTTAGACAGTTTTGTATACCACCTTATCCTTCAATCAAAGTTTGACAATATTTGAACATCTTTGTGAATCTGAATCAGAGTGCTTCTGGGAATGAGCTTGCAATCTGGAGCACTTCTTGAGGTAGAGGTCTCCAGAAATGTCATCTGATCCCTCACCTCCTCATGAGAGCTGGTGATCGCCTCCATAGGAATTGTTATGGATTTTGTGAGGGAGGTGATTAAGTTCATCCTATTTAAATTGGTAACGGAGGAGGAACCCTTAACAAAGCACTGGAAATCCTCCAGATCTGTGATTCTCCTAAGGAGGCTGTGGTAGTGCCAATTCATAGAATCCTGAGAGGTGTACAGATGAGAATATGGGAGATCACCCTCTCTATATACCCTGTGAACAAGAAGGTTGACCCGATGTACAGCGTTCAGAAGACTCCTGGATTTGAGAAGCTTCAGCTGCAGTACCACTCCATGGTTGTCAAAGAGTTCCAAGCCATACTCTTCAGTGCCCCCGAGGAGGGGAGCTTGGACTTTGAATTCTTTTTGGAGAAAAGTGTTTTAGAATGTGATGCTTACTTCCCACTTAGTATACTACCAGTCCTTCATGGGCATGCAGGAGTTTGCCAACAATCTCCTTTCTGCGCAAACTGAGTAACTGAATTCCCTGATGAGCAAAGAGAAGAAGTGCAGAAAATACGAGTACATAGTTCAAGTGACGATATGACACTGAGTGCCTCCTCTATGGGTTTTGGTGCTTGGAGACTCTCATGGCTTTGGGCCTCAGACCTTCCATACGATTTGTAGGAGAAGCTCACTGACATATTATGCCATGGAGAAATTCTCTTCAGAGATAAAGTGCAGGAAGCTGTCTCTCTTATCAAGCAGCATATGGCATACTTAAGGCTCTCATCCAGCCTGCTCTCCTCTTCATCTAGGAGATATTCTGGCAAGGTCAAAGGAGGAGCTATTACTCTCATAGGTGTAAGTATCCCCTGGGTCCTTGCTCTAACCCCCGTCTGCAGAGGACTCAAAAGCCCAGCCAGCATCCCGGCAAAAACCTGGGGCAGGGTTTTGATTGTCTCCTTAAGAATACATTGCTACTCCAGTACTAGCTCCAGACAACCTCCCGGTCAGAGGGAGGTTCCAGTATTTTTCTTCCACCAACTCTCTGCACCAGAAAATTCTCAAACAGGAGTTCTCTGCCCTTCTCTAAGCAAATGCTGTTGATCCCATTCAGCCAGGGCAAGAATAGCAGGAAGTGTATTTCCATACCATCCTAAACCTAAGGACTCTGAGCAAATTCTTAGTTTGAGAAACATTCAGAATGGTTTCCCTTGGCACCTCATGCCCTACTTTCAAAAAAACAATTGGCTATGTTCTCTAGTCTGAAAAGATGTTTATACCCACATACAAATACATCTGAGTCAGAGGAACTATCTGTGATTTATCATAGTGAAACACCACTACTAGTCCCGCATACTTCCTTTTAGTCTCGCTTCTGCTCCTCGTGTTTTCACAGAGTATTTCATGATTGTCACAGTGTTTCTATGCAGGCTGAATATGCACATTTTTCCTATCAGGACAACTGGCTAGTCAAAAGCAAATCTCAGGAAGGGGCTCAAGAATCCATATGCATTACCATTCAGGTGTTGAAGTTGCTAGGGTTCATCATAAATTAGTCCAAATCCAATATAAGCCCATCACGTCACTTGGAATTCACAGGAGCTCTGCTAGTAGGTGGAAAGCCTTTCTTCCAGAAGACTCACCTGGTTGGTCGCTATGGTGGAGGGAGTATAAAAGAGTCAGCAGGCGTCAGTGAGAAATATGAGGAAAATCTTGGGCCACATGGCATTGACCGTATACATAACACCATTGACACATCTCAAGATGAGGCAAGCTCAATGGACCCTGAATAGGTAGATGGCTTGAGAATCATTCAGGTGTGGGGCACCCTTTTGATAGATCAGTACACCACTCCACAGAACAGGCAAGTACCTCAATTCTTCTCCTGGATAGTGATGCATGGCAGACTAGCCTCGGTTGCCTTCCTCCTCAGTTGGGGGAAGGATCTTCTTTATTCGTATTCTTCAATACCTCTCAAAGCAAAAACTTTCCTGAAACTCAGAGATGACCAAGAGATCATGACCTCATAGCACCCTACAGGCCCCTGTAGCCATGATTTCCTCTGCTCCTGGAACTATCAATCAGAGAGCCTATTTCGCCAGCCCTATTCTTGCAGGACTGGGAGACACTGTTGCACACCCAACATCAAGTCCCTGGCCCTCACAACTAAATATGCCTTCTGTGAACCAATGTCTTTCTGTCTTCAGGAGAGATTTCATACAGTTTTAAGTAGAAGAGCTTTGCCATCTGGTGTAAGACAGTCCCTAGTTCCTTTCACCCTGTTCCCATACAAACTGCTAGAATGCCTTCTTCATAAAGTCTGGTTTGAAATGAACTCGATAAAGGTATACCTCAGTGCAATTGGCGTTTACCACCATCATATAGAAAGTAGATCCTCTCTCTACAGCTGTTAATTGTTCATTTCATGCAGGGCTTGTTCCTTTTGAGGCCTCCCCTCGTCTCCCACTGTGTCTTGAGACCACAATGTGGTTTCAACTAAGCTGATGAAAGCTCCCTTTGAGCCACTGAATAATTGGAAGTCTTGTTTTTCGTAGCTGTAACGTCAGCATGCAGAATGAGTGAGCTCCAAGTTCTAGTAACTGGTCCATTCTACACCACATTTTACAACAATAGTGTGGTTTTGTGTATGCACCCTAAGTTCCTTCCTAAGGTGGTGTCAGAGTTCCACCTTATTCCGTCATTTGTGTTGCCAGCATTTTTCCCAAAAACACATGCTCACAAAGGGGAGCGTGCACTGTATATATTGGACTGCAAGAGAGTCTTGACCTTCTCCCTGGAGCAGACGAAAGTCCTTAGTAAGTTGGGGGGCTGCCACTGACAAACGTACTCTATCCAGTTGGGTAGCAGACTGTATCTCTTTTGCTTATGCCCATGCTAGCTTAACTCTTGAGGGTCATGTTATGGCTCAGAATGTCAGAGCCATAGCTGCATCAGTAGCCCAGTTGAGGTTCGCCTCCATGGAGGTGATATGCAAGGCCTCAACGTAGACTTCTTTTCGCAGATTCACATTTCACTGCTTTCTGGAAAGAGACTCCTGATACAACAGTAGATTCAGGCACTGTTCAGGGGATAGAATCCAACTCCATCCCACCTTGGCCCATTTCTTTCATTTTAGGCTGCCTCTATAAAACAAGAAAAATAAAATAAAATTGATAAAAGGCCTGTTGTCAACAAAAACATCTGCTTGTTGAGTGTCTGTTGTTACGGCACTCTGTTATCCCTTTTTTACTTTGGAGGCAGCCTGTAGAAAGGGATTCCCCTATGAGAAGACATTATTCTGCTTGTTTATGGAGAAAATAGAGTTACTCACCTGTGTAGCAGGTATTCTCCATGGACAGCAGGATAAGTCCTCCCCTTGGAGTTGTATTCCAATTAGACTTGTAACTAAACTGAGGGGATTCTGTGCGGCAGTGGTAGGAAAGAAGAGGCCCGCATATCTATGGGGCCAGCTCCAAAAGCTTCTAGAAGAAGCTGGGAACTGGTTCCCACACAGAGATCTTTCAGTGTTGTCACCCATATGTGAGGACTTATCCTGCTGTCCGCAGAGAACATCTGCTACAGGTGAGTAACTCTGTTTTTACCTCCCTCTTTAGCTTAAATGGAAAAATAAAACCAATGTATTATTTGGGGGGAAAAACAGATTAAAACAAGCATTTTGTTGTCCATTGGGTCCTGGAGGGATAAGAACATAATATAAGAACCTAAGAACATAAGATTTGCCATACTGGGACAGCAGCAGGGGCACATCTTCGTGGGAACATTGGCCGCAGGACTTCTGACTCATGGTACACTGCTCTAACAAGCAGATCAATCACCTTCCTGATCTAATTTAGATAGTAAACATTTTGAAGTACGGATTATATTGTACATTTTCTTAGACAACCCTGTACTTTAGAGATATATTAATCCAAATCAAATTGTTGTTGTTCTCCCGACAAGAGAGGAAGTCTCCAGTATCAAGCTCTGTCAGTTCCGGAACACTCCAAATCTGGCATCGTGGTGGGGAATGTCAGTGGTGCAGTGGATGCAGACGAGGGCTCTAACGCCATTGTATATTACTTTATAGCAGGTACAGTAGAAGAGGGGCTATATAAAACTACTTGTCAAAGGGTTCCAGCGGGGCACAATTTTGCTTCCTTCAAAAATTTGCCATCCTAAGCTCAGGCCTAGTAGGCTGGTACATAAGCTCAGGCCTGCAGGGAATACAGAGCTGCTTGTATTATATGTGATGTTTTTTAAGCTGATTTTCAAAGGGTGAACTCCCTGGAAAGTTTCACTTTGAAAATCCCATGGGCAGCAGTCCTTCCTGGATTATTTTAACCCATGTATTTTGCAGATGCAACATATGTGGGTTAAAGAATTTGCAGGAATCTGAAAATGAAATCCTATCTGCGCTGACCTGCACTGAGTCTACTCCCAGCTTTGACCCTTTTCGCTGCCCTCTAAGGTTTGTAGAGCACATGAAGG
This sequence comes from Ichthyophis bannanicus, assembly GCA_033557465.1. NCBI lineage: Eukaryota > Metazoa > Chordata > Amphibia > Gymnophiona > Ichthyophiidae > Ichthyophis > Ichthyophis bannanicus. The sequence goes on from CM066034.1 coordinate 608,351,952, forward strand.
AGGTGGTTGGAAGGGTAAGGCTCCATATACATCTGTAGAATGCTGATTTGGTTGTGTAAATCGCCCTACCTTTGTAAATGGTGATTTTAGAAAAGCCATCATTTATATGTACAGAATATGCTGCAAAGATCTGATGGAGGCATATTCTGTATATGATTTGGGCCATCCTTCAAAATACAGATGTACAGTATGATCCCGATATTCAAACAAGCTGAACTCCTAACTCAGGACCGTGCCTAGCCCTGTGCGAGCAGTGCGGCCACACAGGGCGCAAAGTCTTAAGGGGCGCATTTCAGCTTTCTGCCATTGCTCGCCGCCGCCACTTTTTCTTCTCTCAGCGGCAGCAGGCAACGGCAGACAGATGAAATGCGCCTCTTAAGCCTTCTCGCGGCACGCTAAGCAGATCTGTCCCTCCCTGCTCTGATGCGGCATCAGAGCAGGGAGGGACAGATCTGCTTAGCGCACCGGCAACTTGCACATCGGGCACGCCTCTTCTCTCCTGCCGTGGGGGGGGGGCGCACGATGTGTTAAGTCGCACAGGGCGCAATTCACACTCGGTCCAGCCCTGCCTAAATTTAGGCCCCTAGGTTAGGCTCTGTTATTCGTGCCTTATTTTCAGCTAAACTTTGGAGCCTAAGGGGGCCCTTTTACTAAAGTGCACTGAGCAGTTAGCGCTCATTTTACCGAGTGTAACTATTAGCATGGGCCCATGGTAACAGTTACCATGCAGAAAATGAAGCCAGTATAGTGAAAATGCAACGATAACTGCTTGGGAGGGTTATGGATAGAGAGTGAGTGTGGACCGCACATTGCAGCTAGCATACGGTACTCTGAATTATGGAGTTCGTGCAGGTGCACTTAAAGCCACCTCAAAAGAGGCGTTAAGTACATCTGTGCTAATTGCTATTTCATCTAACGTGTAATAAGGAATTTTTCTGTGCGGTAATTGCAGGGGACATGTTGGGCACGCTCCCAATAGTTAGCACGTGGTCTTTGCTCTTGCCGTGCATTGGGCTTTGCTCCTAATATGGAGTAAGCGCCTCCCACACTTTAGCAAAAGGACCCCTACGTTTTCAGATGAAAATTCATCATAATTTAAGAGCTTAAAAGTTATGCTCCTGAATTTAGACCACTCGGGCTGATATTGTTCTGGGCAGGCTATGCGCCACTGCGGTGCATAGCCCTGCCTGTTGACCCTTTACCCCGGATATTCATTGCTGGGGTCATATGCAGCCCCGGCATATCCGGGGATCACCACACATGCCAGAAGCCGAATTAGGTAAGCGGGCAGCAATGATATTGCATGCTGCCTGGTTAGCTCCTATGCCGAAAGATAGGCGAGAGTTTTCCTCGCCTATCTTTTCGGCGCAGATCGCTGACTGGGCAGCATGCAATATCGCTGCTGTCCAGTTATCGCTTGCCCTGATGCTAACCGGATAACATCGGGGCGCGTAAGGGAGTTAGAAGGGGATATTCAACAGCACTAACTGTGTAAGTGACATTGAATATCTAGATTTAAGGCATTTACATGGTTTACTGGGCTGTAAAATGTGTAAATGTCTTTCGAATATCGTGCCCCTCATTCATTTACCTAAATTTATAAGACTAATTTATGAGTCTAGTCCTGAAAATCAGTGCTTGGATCCTAACACACTCTTTATGCTCCTATGTTTAGGAGTTTAGTGAAATTTTAAGTTTAAATTTTGGCACCCGGTCCTAGTAAATTTTGAAAGAGGACAATTTAGAAGCATCGGAAAATTTCCCAGGCAGCATTTATAGCTGCTTTGAGTCACATGTAACTATGCACTAACTTTTTATTTGAACCAGGGCTTGTGAGGAGAGCTTGAGGGGTAACTAGTGCTTACGTCTGCATAGCTAAAAACGACCTCAAAATTGCAAAGGTTTGAGCTGTTGCACTCAGCTCCTTGAAGAGCTTCTGTTGTGCATGCAGTTTTTCAAAATCTGCTTCTTGCGCATGTAAGTGACAACACCTACATGTGGGAATGTGCAAAGATACAATTTTTGATTCATTTTCAGACTTTTTTTCCGTGATTTGCAGACATTTTTTCAGTTGTTAGAAATGTAATGAAGATAAAATGTGTTAATCAAATGTTTTGAAAACGCATTAGAACATTTTAGCATGCACAAATCGGCTTTACCCACTTTAATTCGCACTTGATGTGTATGAAATGGATTTTGCATGCACAGAGTTTCTTAAAGAGCACTAACAAACTGAATGTGTGCACTACCAAGTACACATTCCTGCCCTGGCAGATCACCGCTCCTGAGTGACATCACTCTTTTTTTAGAATGTGCTTTTTTGTAAAAAGGTTTCCTTTGCTGTACATGCCACCAAACACATGTAGCTTCTGCAAGGAAGCTTTGCATTCAGCAGTCCTTTTGGCTTTGCATACATGGACCTAAAGGTTTGTCTTCTGACCTATACAATGCCCTATACAAATTTGCGCTTCATACCTGCAGCTTACTTCAAACCGAAGCCCGTTTTGGAAGTGATGTTTGACTGCCACTCGATTTATTACCATCTATGTAGGCACTGGTCTTGTCAATGTCTCAAACAGATTTGGAGAAGAAAGGAAGCAGGGCTGGGGCTACCACTAGGCAAACTAGGCAGTGGTCTAGAGTGCTGGCCCTCTGGGGGCCCCCATTGCCACCACTTTCACCGCTCTCGGAGCAGGCAGCAGCGGCAATGGCAGCAAGCAGCTCTGTGGCACTTATCTTTAAACTTCGGTGCCACGGGACTATTTGCTTCCCCCCCCTCCGATGCCCGATGCTGATTTCCTGCTGCAAACAGAAAGTTGGCATCAGGTGTCAGAGAGGAGGCAGAAGCAAACAGTCCCACGGTGCCAAAGTTTAAAGGAAAGCGCTGTGGTGCCTTTTATACCCATGCCACCTTTGCATGTCCTGAAGAGGGGCAGCAGCGGTGGCAATGTGCGCCGAACGGGGGGACGGGGGACGCAAGGGAAGAGATTCAACTAGGGTGCCCCATCTCCTTACACTGGTCCTGAAAAGAAGCTTAAATGCTGTAGATCTGATGGGGATACAGAAGTCATTAGTTAACATTAATGTTTACTAGAAAGCCGTGAGCTAAGTAATAATTAAATAAAAATAAGTAACCCTAATATCTGGCACAGCTCTGCAGCAAATCCAGAATCAGAAATGGGGACCATTATTTAGCAAAAACATGCTAAAGTTATACAATACAAGCAAAACACATTCTCCAATAAATCATACCAATGACTTTGCATGTCCTCTGAAGTCATTGGATCCAGAGATTAACATCAGAGTTGGCAGCACAAAGCAAATTCAGGCTAAGAAATCATCCGTCTTTATCATCCTAGATGGCAACAAGGAAAACAATTTCCAGCTGATCCCAGAAGGGAGGTTGACAGTGTTGAAAAACTTAGACCGAGAGAAGCAACCCTATTATTCCATTATCGTCAAGGCATCCAGTAACCGGAATTGGACAGTTCCTCGGAGTCAGAGGTCATCCAGAATGCAGACCTTTGATCCCAACACGGACTCTACCTTGCAAGAAGTGAGAATATTTCTAGACGATATCAATGATCAGCCCCCACGGTTCACCAAGTCTGAATACACTGCAGGTAGGGGAATGGAAACGTTTCATGTCAGGACAGAGGCTGTAGGAATAGACCTGCTAAAGTGAATAAGAATCACAGCACCTAGGACAGATAGGGAAATAATTTGTAATCTGTTTCATGCTGGTAAACAATATATTTCACAGTTTTAAGCAGCATTGAAAGTAACATTTCGAAAACTAAGTACTAAGGGAGTAATTTTATAAGGAGCTGCATAAAATTATGTGCGTAAGTCATCTATTTTCAATGCTTTACACATTAGGTGGGTCTTTATGCATATAGGTGTATTCTGTAAGCACATGCGTCAGACTAATGGAGCATACTTTTGCTGTGGGCATAGTCTGGAGCAGGACATGGGAAGAGCGTAAATCGATTCACGTAACTTATAAAGTACTCCAACTTATGCGTGTTCTTTACAAATCCAGGCGCAGGCTTTTACACCAGCCCTAGAACTAGCATACGTGCTCGCACCTGGATTTGATGCACATTTTCAACCACTTACAGCATGCCCCTATTTTATAAACGAAATTACATACATCCTTTATTTTATAAAATAGGTGTGAAATATGTGTGCAAGAATACTCGTTAACCTAAGCACACCTTATAAAATTACCTTCCACGAGTGTTGTTACAGTAGTTTTGTGTACTGTGTTTCAGCATGTTAAATAAACAACTTGATAGCTTTTCAGGTGACTCCTTTAAGAATGCCATGATATCCAGGCTGGATTCTTTGGGGTGCGTCGTATCTCCATTTTTCAGGAGACTGCATCAACCTGGAATGTTTCTCAAGTTATAACAGTATTATAGGCTTTCCTCTGGATGTCTGTTATCTGAAAGATAGGTTAGATTTCCCTGTGTCCCTAGAGCAGGATCTGTGTTCTTTGGAATGTACTCTTCTTCACAGATAAAAGTTTGAAAAGGAATATATTTAATTTCTGGTTCGAAAACCCAACTCTCATGAATGCCCTCTCTGTTGGCACAGAAGTTGGAATCTTTTATGTAGGAACTCCATAAAACAGTATTTATAATCTTTCCCTAACTTCCATCAAGAGTCTATCACTTTTCTGTTCTGTTATTCCCTCGATAAAACAGGGGTTGCAACTGATGCCAAGGTGGGTTCAGAACTGATCAAGGTGGTAGCCCTGGATGCCGACGTGGGGAACAACAGCCTGGTGTTCTACAGCATCCTTGAAATCCGCTATATTAAACAACATTCCAATGATTCGGAGGAAGTGAAAAATATCTTTGTTATAGGTGAGAAGGTTATCCATGTATCTCTGAATCTTTTCTTGGTCAGAAGAACCCAGAATTTAGAAATGAACTCAAATGAAAACTTCCCAAGCCAGTGATTCCCAAATATTGGGCTTCCTTCCCACTCTGCTTCTGCACCAGGCTGGACCCCTCCCCCATGTGAGCCATGTGCAGCCCTGAAACCAGTATCCCAAGCCATTTCCTTCGGACATGAATTGAGGATGTCCCCTTTGTAAGTCACTTTTTCTCCCTCTGCCTTAATTTACCGAACAAAGGTAATTTTATAAGGGGTCAGCTATTGTTACATGCATTTTAATGCGCAAATGTCATGCCTATTTTATAAAGTAAAGTACATGTAGAGCAAGCGTGCTCCAGGTTCTAGTAATAGATCAACCCTACACTAGGTTTTACAATAATGGAGTGATTTTGAATGCTCATCCTAAATACCTTCCTGGAGTGGTGTCAAATTTCCATCTTAACTGGTCAATTATCCTGCAAACATTTTTTCCCAGACTTCACGCTTACAATGGGGAAAGCGCATTGCATATGTTAGACTGCAAAATAGCCTTGCCCTTCTATCTTGAGCAGACTAAAGTTCATAGAAAGTCCACTCAATTTTTTTGTTTCTTTTTACCTGAGCAAGCTGGGAGCTTCCATCAACAAACATACAATATCCAACTAGCTAATGAGCTGCATCTCCTTTGTTTATGTCCAGACTAGCTTGACCCTTCAGGATCATGTTATGGCTCATGATGTTCAAGCCGTGGCTGCATCAGTGACCCACTTGAGACTGACCACCATGAAGGAGATTTTGAAAGCCGCAACATAGATTTCTGTCCATACATTCACATTTCACTACTCTTTGGAAAGGGACTCCTGACGTGACAATAGATTTGGCCTATCCATTCTCCAGAATCTGTTTGGGGAATAGAATCCAACTCCATTCCCTTAGGCCCAGTTATTTTTCTTTCCAGGCTGCCTCCTACAAACAAAAATAATAAAATACTAAAAAGGCCTGTTGCTAATAAAAAAAAGTTTTTCTATTTGTGTCGCTGGTTGTGATACTGATTATTTCCCCCTTTTTCTTCTGAGGCAGCCTGTAGCTAGTGAATCCCATAGATGAGGACATCATCCTACTTGTCTATGGAGAACACAGAGTTACTTGCCTGTAGCAGGTGTTTCCCATGGAGAGCAGCATAGGTTCTCACAACCCTCCCATCTCTCCTTGAAGATGCATTCTGCTATCAGCTAATGGATAGACTGAGGAGATCGGAACCGATGCACATGTGCTCTGGAACCATTCCAAAAACTTCCAGAAGGATCTGGGAAGTAGTTGTGGTCTAAGGCTCCATTGGTGACATCACCCATATATGAGGACTTATCCTGCTGTCCACAGAGAACATCTGCTACAGCTGAGTAACTCTGTTTCACTTTTAGAAATAATATAAAAAGACATTACTGCAGATTAAGCTTTAGTAAACATGCCCAAAATTGAATAAAGTCCTTGTTTAAAATGGAGGGGCATTTTAGAAGATCTATTCATGATTTGGATGTCTGAAAATAGCCATTCAGAAATCCCAGTCACATCCATGTCCCAAGAGCCATCTTAGAATACCCCAAATTTGCATGTACCTCAGCACAATCCTGTCTATCTTGCACAGGGGCATGCCGGAGGTGTTCCAAAAAAGATACACTTGTGCGGTCAATTTGAAATTACCACTGCACATTTTAAATCCGTTGGCGAACACGTCTATGTCTATACCTGCTGCTGGACACGAAGAGATATTTGAAACGTATGTATTTTGGCTAGCAAGCAACAATACAAAGAAAAGCAGAATGCCCTCTCATTTCCTCAATATTTTTCACCAGCTCAAAAAAAAACTTGCAGGTCACTACTGAGGTCTTATTGTCTACTGCTGCACGTCTCTGTTTCCAAATAACAGGCTAAGACGTGTATGTGATGTCTATACACGTGCACTTTCCGAAATACCTGGCACGTCTAGTGACCAGTACAGCACATATCCAGATCTCAAATGTCCACATTTCCAAACTTGGCCGATTTTCTGCACATGTCTGGGCCCTTCTTCCTCATGTTTGTGTTCTCTTTATATCGTGGTGGACACATTTACTGTATTTTTTGGGGGGCAGAGAATGCCTAGTTTACAAAGTACTTACACATGTCCACCTTCACTGTTGCCCCTCCCATAGAATTTCAGATGTATTGACATGGACGTCTCAGATTTCACCTAAATGGCCTTGAAACCGGAATACCATAAATCTTCCTACTGTATGTGCCGGTAACCACTAGATGTCTCTCTGTCCTCACAAAGAAAGGGTGATCCAGCGTCAGCCTTAACCCACAGACTTAGTATTTCTTTCAGATGTCTTCCCACTAAGTTCTCAGACTCAGTAGAAGGACCTAGGGTGATCCTGAAGAAAAACATTCTTAACCCGTCATGTCCACAGGCCCGTATACAGTGTGGAAATTAAATATAAAAAGTATTAAATGAAATCCAAAAGTTGAAATATTTTCTTGCTGCAAGTCTAATAGTTTTTTTCTTTTGTTTTGAGAGGAAGGATGGTGGCGGTATACACAGGGCCGGCCCGTCCACTAGGTGATTTAGGAGGCCGCCAGCGGCAGCGTCACACATGACTGGCCACACCACCCTCCCCCAGCTGCTCCCGATTCCATTTGGGGGGAGGCAGGGCAGCAGCAGCAGTATTTCCAAAAGCAGCTGCTTTTGCCGCCGCTTTCTTGCCCGCGTCCGCTGCTTTTTTAAAAATACTGCTACTACCTGCCTCCCTCTCCCGAGACAGAATCAGCGGTAGCTGGGGGGACAGCGGCAGCATCTGGGGGGGGGGGCAACGAGGCCAGGGTTTCTGCCTAGAGTGGCAGAAACTCTTGGGCTGGCCCTGGGTATACAGTAGCTGTTTATTGTGAGGACTCTTCGGATAACATCTTGTATTTCAGGCTCCTTACATTTGTGACAAAAGTCTAAAACTTCACATCCCTCCACTTTTAGAATTTCTAGATAGTGGCCTTAGACTGGTACCGCCATTATCAGAGCGCATAGCAGGGCGGATGCCATTGCCAGGGACATCGAAATACTTCAAGAGGGCAATTTTGAAATTTCCCCAAGAACGTAAAGTACTTGCAGACTTGCAGGCTAATTTTCAAACTCCCCTTCAGAAATCTGGGGCTGACTGGAACATGGTGGATTTTGCCCCTGCTTTCTCATTGGGGCAAAGTGTGCACAGGCAAAGACTTTCTCTTCCATGCCCTAAACTTGCTTCCAGTCTCCTCTCTTTACAACAGGGTCAGAAGCACACATACCCCTGCCCACATTGGGGGAGGAGCTGGTAAATTTCAAAGAGGGGAAAGTTACCCACATTAATTTTATTTATTTATTAGTATTATTTGGCATACTGCCATTCGAAAAGAAACATCATGGGGATTTACAAGGTAAAAAGGGGAGAAAACCCCAAACGCTTATACATTTAACGAAAACATAAAAGACCAGACGTGACGAAGAGACAAATTAGGAGGGAATGAATGACACAATAATAATTCCAAGGAAGATGATGCAGCTGAGAGAGAAAAGGGAGGGGATCCTTCAGGAAATTAAGGTAGCCACGATCTACGGTTGTAGTTAAAAGTATTCTTCAAATAGCCACGTTTCCAGTCCTTTTTTATCCAAGAGGATTCTATCCGGAGATCCACTGGAAGGGAGTTCCAAAGAAAGGGAACCTGGTAACTAAAGGCTGAATTTTGGAAGAATGTCGAATGGAGACGGCTTTTCCTGGGGAGTGCTAGGTAATTTCCTTGGGCTGATCTTAAAGTCCGGGATGGAACATATGGAACTGGAAGAGAATTAAGATAAATAGGTCATCCTGTATAGAAAGCCGGATGAGCAGGCATAAGCAGCTTGAATTTAATTGCTAACATGGCTAGATGCCTTTGACCATTGTCCTTCAGAGCTACAAATAATGCAAAAGAAGCAAGCATTTTTTGTTCAGTTAAAATAGGCACACTAAATGGATTTTGTAATCTTTGCTAGATGTTATAGTGTATCGACCCAATATTCAAAAACATTATACATTCGCTGATGGCTGACCGTATAACCTCCCTTTCCATAGAATTTTGAAACTAATATGAATGGTATTGGACCTTTTAAATTAATAAACAGCCTGATGCTATTCGTATAAGAAAGAGGTGGAGGAAGGGTTGGTGAAAAAATTATCAGATAATGTATATGTTTAGTTTAGGCCTGTTGAATAGCAGGCCTAGATTAATTAGAGAGTGCTGGCATGGTGACCACACTGTACTGTACTTACAGTCAGTGCTCCCACCTATATGGATAGTGGTACACCATATTGTAGTTCCTTCCACATTGCCCTCTTGTGCTTGCGCTCACTACTCAGAGGCTTGAACTGAACGCTAATTATTATTGTCTTAAATCCCAAAGGTTATGTGGATGGGATCCTGAGAACATTTGACCTCTTTGCAACATACAGCCCTGGCTATTTTGTGGTGGACATCATGGCAGCAGATATAGCAGGGCACAATGACACAGCTGTGGTTGGAATTTACATCTTGAGGGACGACCAGAGGCTCAAGATAGTCATCAACGAGATCCCAGACAGGGTGCGCCAGTTCGAGGAGGAGTTCATTCGTTTACTGTCAAACATCACAGGCGCCATTGTGAACACAGATGACGTGCAGGTAACACTATCTCATGATGCTCATCCTGACTGCCCCCCGATGTCTCAGTGCCCAGTGAGTTTACAACCAGTAGCATTACCAGGCTTACTGGTGTCCCAGGTAGCCCTGAAGATGACTTCCTTTTGAAGTCGCGACATCCTTCCTTCTAGGTGGCTGCTTCTCTGATGACATGGCCAGTCAGGGTCTCCCTCCAATGACACAGGTGGCCATCCTATCCTCATATAATATTGTGACTTGCTTTGGCTGTAGTGTCACTAGAAGGAAGTCAGCAGTCTCATGATAACTTTGTGCTTCTCCCAACTTGGTGTCTTCTCCTCTCCCCCCATCTAATGCCCTAACTGGGTACCCACCTTGTCCATGTTGCCTGCCTGCACTGATGACCCCAGCGATAGCTGAGTAATCATACTACAAGTCTAAATAAGAACATAAAAAAAGCTATGCTGGGTCAGACCAAGGCTCACCGAGCCCAGCCTCCTGTCTCGGACAGTGGTTAGAAGTACCCAGAAGATCCCAAAATGTAGATCGATTTATAGCTCATTTTCAGGGATGAGCAAGGGCTCGCCCAAGTCTACATGTCTAATATTGTATGGATGCCTCCAGAAATTTGTCCAAACCTCTTTTGAATCCTGCTGTGTTAGTCTACAGCAGTATGGTTCCATATGCCTAGTAGGACCTACTGTGTGTATCTTTTCCATTAGAAAATGTTTTAAACCACAGCCAAATAAAATGGACTTAATTCTCTGATTTATATCAAAGAATTTTCATTGTATTGGAGACTTAGACATTTTCTTATAGTTTCTGGAATTCTTATTAGTTGCAATGCACGATTCTCTATCAGATAAACTTCAGTTATGGGTGAATCTCCAGATTATGAATAGAGATTATGATTGTAGGTCACAATTATTGTCCATTTCAAGATTAATTTGTATGTAACATGTATTCTGATTTATTTTTATTTTATAGTCAAATAGACTAAACATTTGTCTCATAGCAAAATATTTTCAGTAAGTCAGTGATGAGATAACCAGCTCAATTTGGGAAAATTGTCAGCCACAAGCTACACAACTTTTGTAATGAGGATACGAATGAGGAGTGGCCTCAGATATTGGGAGAACATGCTTACTGTGTCCCCGTATTAATGGTCTGCCGTTACTACCACTGATTTGACTGCCTGGGAGGAGGGGAGGTAGAAGAAGGTTTTCCTGTTAAATGTAATCTAATGTTTGATGTGGTTTTCACAAAGGAATATCCTAAATCCTGGGAGTACATTAGGAGCCATCTAGCTAAAAGAAAATCTATAAACTCCCCAGGAAAGGGATTATATTTTAAAATTTCTCGATCCTTGCGCTTTGAAATCAGCAAGCTCATTTGAATTCAGCTAGGTTCTTGACTAAGTAGTTCTTAGACTAAACTTGTGCTAATGTCTCTCATGAATTATTATTGATTACATTGGAAGCAAATCTGTTTCAGGGTCTTAAAGGCCAAATCTGGAAGCCATTGTCCCAGCCCTATTTACAGCCAACACTCCAAGCCTGACAGGTTCATAGAGCAGAAAGACCCAAGAAATGAATCTAGGCCTGTTATATGTCAACAGACACATCACTTCAAGACAAAGGGTTCTTTTTAATGGGATTAAACTAAATCAGTACTATGTAAACTTACAGCATAATATAAATAATAGAATGTATTGCTCCGTTTGCTTACCTAATATAGCAAATTGAATAATGCATATGTTCTTCACCATTCACACATCATTTATAATAGCAGGACTGCCTCATTGTTTTTGTAAATCATGACGGCACTTTTGACAGGAACCATACTTCAGCATATGAATGCCTCAGTAGTCATAGGTATTGCATACAGAACGGAGTATGTGTTTCACTGTTAGGATGAAAATAATTTTGTACCATGAGAGGCTTACTCATAGTGCTGATAAGATGCTGTTCTTATACCTTCTGTTAAGTATTTTTTTTGGTATCTGGGAGTTATGTATCCTGCTCCATCAACTATAAGGTGAGGCTGAAGTAGGGGAAAAAGAGAAGGTGACCTTGGTATGCACAGGTCTCGCCCTCCAGGAAACTCTCAGACTCACATAATCTCCCACTTGCACTGTCTTCTCTTTGTCCCTTTCTTGTTGGAGAAAATGTTTCCCCACCTCTGGTTACTGATTGGCTGAATTTGCTAGCCAGGACCAATCAAAGGCAGGAGGTGGGTACTTAGCAGATGGAACTTCCTCCAACTTTCTACTTTGGTCACTGTCCTAGTACCTGCCCTGTTCTCAGCCTAAACTGATTCAGCTCCTACTCCTGTTTGCCAACCTGGGTTTTGGGAAGATTCAGCCTCCCCAAGCTTCTCATACAGTGTGCCTTTAGCTGTGGGAATTTGTCAGTGAATGAAATGGAGAATCCACAGCCCTTGTGAACTTGTCATTGTGCCCATGTCCTGTGTGCAAATGTAGCTGATTAGTTTTATCACTAGAATCTTTTTTCCTCTTTACAGTTCCATGTAGACAAAAAGGGACGGGTGAACTTTGCTCAGACGGACATGCTGATCCACGTGGTGAATCGTGACACCAACCGCATCCTGGATGTGGAGCGGTAAGGAGGATGTGCAAAAGAGATGGGGAACACTAGTCCTCTATATGGTTTGAAAGCCATTTCTCTGTAGCTATGCTTCAGTGTGTCATGTACCTAAAACACTAGGGGCCCGATTCTGAAGGGAGAGCGTCCTGCCTGCCCAGACATCCAGGATTTGGATGGGCCGGTCTAATCCCCGATTCTGAACCCGTGGGAGCTAGTCATTCCTGTGGGATCAGAATCGGGTCTAGATGGCCGGCCCATGCCTGGACGGGCAGGCCGACCCAGACATCCATCCCCACTAAACGCAGCTCAGAATGACCCCTTAGACATTTTAACCTTCAAAGAAAATTCGAGATGCATCGATATTTTAATTTATTTAAAACCATTTAAAATACCGCTTGTCCAGGTGCACCCTTTACTCAGTAGTTCACAAAACGCACACATAAAAATGACTTAAAGATCACAGCAAAAGCTAGAACAGTTCTTCCTCCACCTTTAACCCACGCCACATCAGATTCCAATATTCAGCCAGACCCTTCAAAAGCTAATTGAAATAAATGTGGTTTCAGCATTTTTCTGAATGTCAAATATTCTGTCAGCACTTCAAGATCCTTCAGCCACTGATTCCACAGTTGCGAATCCATTATGGATAGAACTGTCAGGCATATCCTAATTAACTAATGAAAATAATCTGGGTCTCCAGTCTCAAAGATCTGACAGATTAATATCTTAATCAGCACAATTCTCAAATAATCTGGTGCCATACCATAAATTTTCCTATTGATTACAAAGAAATTCTTAAACTCCATTATCCTCTTGAACTTTTTCAGCATAACCCTTCTCCTTTTTCTATCTCATTTACAATCTAGATATCATCTACTTAGATTCAAACACCAACATCCAACCTTCTAAACAACCTGCAGAAAATATTTAACAGCATCAGTAACAACAATACCAAACCCTGAGTCACTGTTACTGATGCCACAAACCATCCAGAAACTTTGTCCTTTATGCATACATGATGCCCTCTGTTATTAAAAAAAAAGAGGAAAACCATTAAAATTCATAACTCCACCAGATAGCTCTTTACAAAGGGGTTCATAGACTAGACGTCTGTCTCTAGAGAAAACTGTTTTAAGCACAGTGAAATTATCTCACTTTTCCGTCTATGGCTCAAGATTAGAGCTGCAGGCTAAGAACCAGGGAAGCCAGGATTTGGATCCTGACACTTCTTGTGACTTTGGGAAAACCACTTCACCCTCCATGGCCTCAGCTACAATTTTAAGTCCACTGGACAGGGGAATAACTTGTGTACCTGCTTGTATCTCACCTTGAGTTCTGATTTGGGAAAGGCAAGTAATCTCAAATGTAAATCCAAACTTCTCCCAGGGTCAGCTCCTTATTATTATTACCCTCATGGTTGAATAGGCAAAGTAGGTGAGTGATCCTCTATCAGGATTCTTATGGCATTGACAGGAGATAGCAAGCGACTCCCATCCTGCAGATAGAGGGCATCATTTTTAGCAGGATGGGTAGTTTGAATGTCCATTGTAATTTTAGGCTAATTAAAAAAAAAATTGTGCAGATACCTATGAGCTATGAACCTGCTTCACAGGTCCTGCACAGATGTCCATCCCTAACTTTCCTCCTCTCCTAAAAATTCCAGTTTTCCTATGGCTAAATCTAGTCGCTGAGTTCAACACTCCTTAATCACTTATGGAGCCTTGGGCAATTTTTTAATTTTTTGTACAGATTGCACTTCCCCAGATCATGCATCAATCATCTGTACATTTAATGTTTTGTCATATCAAACATCTTAAGATATAGAAGTCCCCAATCTAAAGATGTCAAACAGCTAGCTCACTCGCCTCTATATAGGAGTGAATTCTGGGATCTAAACAGGAAAACCTCAGCATAAACCCTGCAGATCCAGTTCTGTAAACACATCTTGCATGCACCGAAACCCTGCCCCAATGGTGGGCACCACTTACTTTGCAAAAACAAATTCAAATACTGTTGCTACCATAGTAACAGCAACAAAACTCTCTCCATTACCAGACCCACTGGAAAAATACAAAACCCTACAAAAGACACTCCAAACCTGTTTGGTAATCCTGCCATGCCAAAACAACATTAGATGCCTGGATTCCAAAACCAGCATACTAATCTATGAGGCATAATACTACAACAGGTGTTAGAGCATGACTGTACCTCCTATTGGGAACCAACCTTGCTCATGCATGCCAAATATGGGCAGGCCTTTAATTAATACAGAAAAATACAGCGATGGATACCTCAAGCAGTCAGACTACGAGCCGTGCAATACTGAGCAAGAAAAACAGAAGCTATAGAACTAGAAAACAGTTTGGATTTACATTTGAGATTACTTGCCTTTCCCAAATCAGAGACTTGAAGACCTAAACATGTACACTTTGGAGGAGAGGAGGGACAGGGGAGATATGATTCAGATCTTTAAAGGAAAATAATGAACAAACAAACCTCTTCCAGAGATGGGGAAGCTGTAAAACTAGAGGGCATAACATGAAGCTACAAGGTGGTAAATTGAAAGGCAATATCAGGAAATACTTTTTCACTGAAAGGGTGGTGGATGCTTGGAATGCCCTCCCGATGGAAGTGGTGGGGCAAACACAGTGACGGAGTTCAAAAGGGCATGGAACAGACACAGCGGATCCCTTTACAGCAACAAGAAAATGTCAAAATAAACTGAACCATCAAATTCCTCAACAAATAGGGTGTCCTACATAGAGTGGTGGGTTCACCCCTGGGCAAAGACATGGGAAGGGGTGGCCTGCACAGAGCGGCAGGTGTACCTACTCTTGACATTGTGATGGGCAGACTAGATGGACCATACTGGTCTTTATCTGCCGTCATTTACTATGTTGCTATGTTATTATGACATGAAACTGTGAGTTAAAAGCAACATCATGAGATACTTTTTCATGGAAAAGGTGATGGATGTCTCTTACATGGACTAAAACAGTGATGGAATTCAAATAGGCATGAAACAAACATAGAGGATCCCTATATGTCAAGAGAATGGAGTCAAATTAATCCTAAATGACTTTTATGCTTCAACAATAGAAAGGGTATCTACACGGAGTGGCAGGTACTGCCCTAAACAAAGTGTGGAAGGGGGTAACCTGCACAGAGTGGCAGGAACAATCCTAAAAAAGGCATGGAGGGGGTAACCTGCAAGAACAGCAGGTACAACTACAACTCTAGTCACCTTACTAGATAGACTAGATGGACCATGGTAGTCTTTATCTGCTGCCATTTACTGTGTTACTATGTTACTATATTTCCTCTTATACTTTACAAAATACAAAAACAGAGAAATGGGCATTTCCCAAACCTGAAACAAAATATTTTTTTCACTTCTATCTTTTTTGTCTTGACATTTTATTTTTCTGGTTGTGTTGGTCCCAAGCTCTCTTTCCACTTTCCTCTTGTTGGTCTTCATCTAAATTCTTTCTCAGGGTTTCAATTTAATTTCTTCTCTCTTCTCTTGTATTTCTTTCATTCTCTACATTTCATTATACAGTTCTGTTAGCAGTATAAGAGGCTGTGTCCTGTTCAGCTGCTAATGGCCACATCTGAGGTCTTTTTTTCTCCTTTTTAAATATCCATTTATCTTTTGGTTTAAATACTGGATTGTCTGGTTTTTGTAATGGCCATTGATTATGTTCTGGTGAATTTCAGTAGGGTAAATTTGAAAAAAAACATATATGGCCTTCATTTGAAATGTGAACCTGATTATGGGGGTCTTTTTCTAAATGTTGTTAAAGTTTCACATTTAACGAGCATTACCAACTCAGATTACATGCAAAGCCTTCTCATTAGCTGTTGGTGAGGTGATCAGTATGTTCTTGGCAGCTAACATACTTTTGGGTACCATAATGAGTGACCAAGTAATTTGTGTGCACCTAACAGAACCCATAGAGGTGCCGTTAGGTGAACCTGCACTAAGTGCCATGTTTACTGCCCTCGATCGCTAATGTGTTCCCCATGCCCATGCTACTCCTCTAACCCACCCACTGTCCACAGTAGTGTGCAAGTGCCAGTTAATCTGTGGTTTTGTGGTTGGTAGCAGGAATATCCATGCTTTAGGGCTCACTGCGGCCAGTTTCCACGTGTTAAAAAAGCATGTTAACTGGTTAGTGGTGTTTACTAAGAAGGTTCCTGTGTCTATAAAAGGAGGGGGAAATGGATTGAGCAACTGCCTATGTACTAATCAGATGAGTTGAAAAGTGTTTAAAATAAAGATCAATTTTACTTGGTCACATAAACTATTTCATTCTAGCCATTTTATTTTAATAGGTCTTTGAAATACTACTGAAGCAGGCTTATTGCCAAAACATGGCCATGCGTATTAGGTTACTTTTAATTCAGGCTAGACCTTTTTTTTTTTTGCTTTATTTTTTTAAATTAAATTATATTTTTATATTTTTAATTTTATCAGTGGAGGAGTAGCCTAATGGTTAAAGCACTGGCTTGATAATCAGGGTGACCAGGGTTCAATTCCCACTAGCACACCTTGTGGCCTTGGACAAGTCACTTAACTCTCCATTGCCTTGGAAGAAAGGTCTGGCAATCTACTTCCAGTCACACTGCCAAGAAATCCCAGGAGCTGCTTGGTCACCAGGAGTCAGCATCAACTCAAAGGCACACATTGCATCACATTTTTTAGTCTTAATGTTTGTTCTTTTTTGCTTTGGATTTGTTTTTGTGTTAGTTTGGGGTATGTCATTTTTAGGCACATTTCATATAAAGGGATGAGTGCTTGTTGTGGAGGGTCAGTCCATCTATCTGTCTGTAAGCAGATATATGAGATATACGAGATATCGTATGATATAGAAAAGGAAAAGCAAGAGCAGCCATCAGATAAGTGCAGGAGCCAGCTCCATGTTGCGGGAGAAGCAGCGTGGTGGCAGGAAGCCCAGGCACCACCACTGGAAGAAGAGTTGCTGGCCTGACCATAGAAGAAGCAGCATGGTGGCAGGAGCCCGAGCCCAAGCCCTGCCAATCAAGAGAAGAGGAGGTGCTTACCTGGGGATGGGAGAAGCAACGAGAAGGCGCAAAACCCAAGCCCCGCCCACCAAGAGAGATGGAAGTGCCAACTTTGGGGTGAGAGATGCATCAGGAAGGTGAGGAGCCCAATCCCTTCTCAGAGGAGCCACTGGCTCGGGCTGCAGAGGAAGTGCCATCAAGCAGGAAGGAGGCAGCAAGGAATTCCACGGAGAGGGGAAGAGGGAACGAGTGCAGCATGCCCACCGAGAGTGAGTGCAAAGGGCAGGGAAAGGAAGAAGAGTGCAAGGGGAAGAAGGAAGAAGAGCGCAAGGGGAAGAAGGAAGAAGAGCGCAAGGGGAAGAAGGAAGAAGAGTGCAAGGGGAAGAAGGAAGAGAGTGCAAGAGGCCGAAAAAGGAGGAAAGAACATGGGAAGTGGAGGAAGCACAAGTAGTAGGAGAAGGGAACACCCACACTCATTCAGTCTTCCTCCCGCTTACCCCTGAACTCCCTAGATAAATGTCCAACATCCCCCCTCGCATCATACATTCCCACTGGCACACCGCACGCACGCCATACCTCCCCTTGCCCAACTACAGAGCAGCTACCAGCCTAGTGAGACACACTAGAATACCTGTATCATTAAGGGCCCAATCCACGAAGGCAAATAGCAGGGCTGGACGTCCCGACCACACTCTCTGCCCTCGGTCTATGCTGCCTCCCTGCCCCGCTGCATGCTGTGGGGAACAAGGCTGTAGAGTGGGTGGAGTGTGGATGGGTCCAACCCCTGGATGTACAGGGCCAATTCCAGTAACAGTCCTGTATGTCCGCGGATCACCGGGGGGGGGGGGATGCCCTGCTTATTCCAGGTGGAATAAGAGTGTGACACACCTCTAATCCTGGCCGCCCCCCCCCCCACCCCCACCGGAGCAATGGGACACTCACAGTGAGTCCCCGCTGCCTGATCCGGACCCCAGAGGGCCTCAGTTTGGTAGCAGGTGGCGGCCCACATGCTGGCGAGGTGGTTGGTTCGTATGTGGGTCCTTTATACAATGGAGAGGGGAATTGACTTCAGATGGTTGTGTATGCCGCGCATTGTGCAGATTTGGGAGTCCTTTGTGTAGTTGTATGGTATGTGGGATACTCTTTAATGTGGCCTGTAGGGTGCTGATAAGGGCAGGACCTTCTCCCTGGTGGGGCTGTACGCTGAGGTGACAGTGTGTGGGTGCGGATGCGGGTGGGGGTGGGGGGAGAAGGGGGAGACGGGTTAGGTTTTAGAGATTGATTACATGGACTAATTGAAAGACTTTAAAAAGACAGAGCTGTTCCATTGCTATTTTACTGTATGTGTGTGTATATATATATATATATATATATATATATATTATTTTCCACGTGGACAGACCATATCATGTCAAAAGTGCATGGGGGTTGGGGTTGTTGAGGGCATGGCCTGAATGGGACAAATATCTGCATATATATTCTCAATTTCATATAGGGGATGCATGGGTTAACCCAAAATTCCCACATCCGTGATTACACCTGCTCCCTAACATGAAGTTGAAATTTTATTCCTTGATAATTTCCTTTTCTGGAATCCTACTAGACCAGTTCATCTTTTTTTTTAATGAGACTTAATTAAGTATAAAAACAGCGGGGGAGATATTCAAAGGCATTGATATGATTTGCAGACCTGGATATCTGCAGGTGCTGCCGCTGCACGCCCCAATACTATGCAGTTAGCATCGGAGGGGCGGCATCCGTTGCTAACCGGGCCGCAGCAATTTTCAGCCGCTGCCTGGTTAGCAACCCATGGGTAAAGTTAGCGTGGCAAAGGCTAGCCTATCGATACTGCTGCTGCCCAGTTAACGTCCAGGCTCTGCGGTGATCCGGATATTCAGTGCTCGTGGCCAGATATGTCCCTAGCATTGAGTAGCCGGGGTTAGTCTTCAGTGGTGAAGGCTTCTCGCGTTAGCAGCACTAGCCGCCGCTGCTGAATGTTGCACCCAGTCGCTATTTAAAACCTTTTCTGTCAAAAAAGTGCAGAAAAAAACATTTTAAATGGTGATTGAATAAAGAAGATTAGAGGGACTGTCTTTATAAATAATTCTCATTAAAAAAGGACCCTATTGGTGACCTAGTATGCATGAGTTTCCTTATCTCCAAAGTGATTGTTTTTGGGTGTCCAACAAAAACAAATTTTTAAGTGCTCAATTCTGTTTTTTCATATGTACCATTTTGTCATTGATTCTGTCAGCTGATACATTCAACGTACTGAAATACAGCTAACATTGATCTGTAGTTTGCTGTCTGCTGGATGGAAATATGTCAGACATGTTTGGCACCTTCCAACCCTCTTCTAACCATTACTTCTAGCTATCAGGTGGCAATGGAGCTTAAAACCACAGAACTTCATCTACCAAGATAGGCTGGAGGCTCACAAAAACAGGGCATATCTGCATACCCCTGGTTTGTTTGTGGTTATGGTCATCCTAATTGATATTGTTGCTCTTCTCATATCTGGAAACTTTTTTCAATAAAGTTATTTTAAAAAGGAAAAATTCTGTTTTGAAAGCTGCACCTATGTTGCAATTTGTAATTGTATCCTTTGAGGTACAGAGAGAAGCCTCATGGGAGCACCATATCAATCTCTATTTGGTTTCATAATTGATCACTTTCATAATGAAAGTGAGCAGATGGCTTGGATATGTATGAAACTTTCACTTCTACCTATCCAAGCTAGGGTTGCCAACTGGCTCCAGATGCGCCCGACAGGGTCAATCCAGTCCTGGGTTTACCCCATTGCATGCAGGGATATGTAGTTCTAATTTCTCCATTGCACTCCATAAGAAATGGAAAACTACAAGTCACTGCATGCAATGGGGTAAACCCAGGACTGGATTGACCCTGTCGGGCGCATCTGGAGCCAGTTGGCAACCCTAATCCAAGCGGACAAACACGGCAGTCACATTCCTTTTTTCTATGCCTGACATTCATCTGAATGTTGATAATGTTTCTATAAGAAGATAAACTGTGGGTCTCTTTTTCCTTATCTTTGTACCTCATCGGATATCTTGCCCTATTCCTCTTTCTCTAACACGTGATGAATGGAAGAAACTTCAGATATGAGGTGCAATTTAATCACCAGAAGAGCTTGAAGTTCAGAGAGGAAAAGAAGCTGCAGCACTACCCCTTTTGATTGTTCAGTCACCAGATAGCAAAGCAGCTCAAACATAGTTTCAGATCCTCCAAAAAGTGCTAAAATGATCTGCAAACTGCACCGAGAGCACATGAACCAATATCTTCTGCGGTCCTCTCATCAGACAAGTACACTTCCCCAAAAAATGTAGCTCATTCTGTGAGCAGATAAAGCAAGGCAAGTTACCGATCTTCCTGTTTCCTTCGGGTATTTTTGGAGTTCTTATGAGTTGCTGATATGTAAAGGATTTGAAAGGTCTTTCATAGCCAGCGTGATGCTATAATCTAAGTAAAGCAAGGTGCTGCTGTGGAGAGTGTTATCAGAACTCCATGCTGACATCAAAGTGATACAAATAGAGCAAGAATATAGCACAGACAGCTAAAATTGTGGCTCAACAAATGAGGTCAATAGCATGTCTATAATAAAAAAAAGCAGCTTAATGGGGTATGAACATTTAGAAACATAGAAACATGAGGACAGAAAAAGACCACATGGTCTATCTAGTCTGTCCTTCCATATCAACAACTACAACAGTCCCCTTTTTATAGAAACATAGAAATAAAACGACAGAAAACGACCACATGGCCTATCTAATGCCTACTTTCTTTTTTTGGTAGAGAAATTTACATGTGGAGCCCTGTTCAGGAAGGGGCATGTACGGGCTGTCTGGACGGCTCTGAACAGGATGGGCCATTTGGACCCAATTCTGCAATGCGGGAACCAGACGTTCCCATGGCGTGCAGGATCGGTTCCAGCATGTCCCTTCCACTGCCACGAGGATGTCCTACGGTCAGCACAACCAGGCTCCCCAATCCTGCCTATGCGTGGATGGCCCGATGTCCCCCTGTCCGGTTTCCCCACCGCCCGGCCCTCAGCGGGCCTGCAAAGATCGGGTGATGGGGCAGTGGCTGCCATGCGTCCACTGCATTGGGCGGGGGGGGGGGGGGCTGCCAGGTCAGGGTGCACAGGGGACCAGCGCTTATTCTACCTCTGAGGTGAAATCCCCCTGGTGTTCCCTGGAAGTATAGGGCCCCGACTGGAATTGGCACTGTATAACCGGGTGATAGGCCCACCCACGCCCCGCCCCTCTGCCACCTCTGTCTCCATCTCCCCACACAGAGCCTCTGTGCGTGTGGAGAGACTGTGACTTGGAATTCGGGCAGGACGGCTGGTGGGGCTGCACATCCCACCGGGATGTACAGGCCCGCTAGTCTCCTTCCTGAATCGGGACCATAGTAAATACTAAACATACCATTAAACATTAGAAATTGTTTTCCTCATAGGAAACTAGCAAACAAGTATAGTCAGCTGATGACTTTAGAAGCTAAATAATGGCAAGGCAGCTTTCAAAATGCCTGATTCTTGAGGATTTCACAGCAACCTGAGATTTTAACCTGTCCTATGACATTTTTAAAAAATTTAATTCTAGCTGTCAAAGTCAGCGAGGACACATGAGAAGTGCCTGCTGGAGGCCAGCAGACACTCTGCTGACTGTGGCACAAATTTGAATGAAATTAGATGAATGGCTGAAAAGTTGTGGGGTGGCGGACAAAGAAACATGATCGCATATAGTCAGTTTCCCTACAAAAAGCAAGATAAAAAACATTAAAACTGAAAATATATAACGAGCTAACCAAGAAAGGAGAACTAAAAACAAAATCAAAGGAGTTAGCAGAACCATGAAACAAACAAGCAGAGAGCCTATCTACTGTCTGGCCTTCGTCATAAATACCTCCATAGCTGAGCTTGGGTGGCTCCTCTCTCTCCTACGAGAAGGAAGAGTACTCTTCAAAGTCCCAGTCTATATTAAGAATCTTTCAGGTAGTGTTTGCCACATAAATTTCTGCTTGTGGTAGCAAATGTTTGGAGGTAATTTTATAAACCTTTTCCATGTATACAAACTGATTTAAGTGGAAAAAGACCTCTTATAAAAGAAGGTCACTCCTAAAAGTAGGTACAATGCAAGGCGGCCTTTGTAAAATGGGAAAAATAGGCACCTTCCTATTATTAACCTAGATATCCTGTTATAAAATTAAACATAGAAACATGGAAAATGACGTAAGGGGAGGAGTTAAGATGGTGGATGTCAGGTGAGGACTTTTATATAAGGTGGGAGAAGAGCCTTTGGGCCACCATAGTCTTGAGGTTCCCTCCTGATGATAGGGGTTAGGAAGGGACTGACATAGGGGGAGGCTGAAAGGGAATTGACATGAGAGGGAAGGAGGTGGCTGGGAGGCAGCTGACATGGGGGAAGGTGGTGGCAGGAAAGAACTGACACGGGGAGGCTGGAAGGAACTGACAGGAGGGAAGGAGATGGCTGGAAGGGAGCTGACATGGAAAGATGGGGCAGGAAAGGAGCTGACACAGGGAAGGTGGGGACTGGAAGGGAGCTGATGAGGGGAAGGAGGTGGCTGAAAGGGAAATGACATGGGGGGAAGGTGTGGGCTGGAAGGAAGCTAGCACAGAGTAGGAAGGAGGTGGCTGGAAGGGAGCTGACATGGAGAGAAGGTGAGGGAGGGAAGGGAGCTGACACAGGGTATGAAGGAGGTGGCAGGAAGGGAGCTGACACTGTGGGGGTGGGGGTTTGAGGACTGGAAGAGAGCTGACAGAAGGGGGAAGGTGAGGGCTAGAAGGTTGCTGACAGAGGGGTGAAGGAGGTGGCTGGAAGGGAGTTGACATGGGTTGAAGGTGGGGGCTAGAAGGGAGCTAAGGTGGGGGCTGGATGGGAGATGACATGGAGGGAAGCTGGGGGCTGGGAGGGAATGGACACCACTGGCAGTCCTGGGAATGCAAGGGGGTTGACATTGGAAGATTTATTTATTTAACTAGTTTTTTATACTGCCTTATCCTTCAATCAAAGCAGTTTACATTACAGGTACTGGATATATTCCCTTGTCCCCAAAGGGGCTCACAATCTACATGCACCTGAGGCAACAGAGGGTTAAGTAGCTTGCCCAAGGCCACAAGGAGTGCCTATAGGCCAGCGATGGCGAACCTATGGCACGCGTGCCAGCTGTGGCACGCGAAGGCCTTGCAGCTGGCACGCGGGAAGGTCCGCTAGGACAGGTGTCTGCCTCCCTTCGTCTGCAGCCGCGGCTCCCTGCCTGTTAGGGAACCGCGGCTGTGCTTGTAAAATCGTTGCGGAGCCCTTCCTGTCTTGACGGGCTCCGTGCAGCATTGTCCCGCCGCTAAAGGAAGTTTTACAACTTCCTTTAGAGGCGGGACAATGCTGCACGGAGCCCGTCAAGACAGGAAGGGCTCCGCAACGATTTTACAAGCACAGCCGCGGTTCCCTAACAGGCAGGGAGCCGCGGCTGCAGACGAAGGGAGGAAGACATGGGGAGAGGGGGGGGCTACCATCGACATGGGGAGAGGGGGGGTCGACATGGGGAGAGGGGGGGCTACCATCGACATGGGGAGAGGGGGGGCTACCATCGACATGGGGGGGGAGGGGGCTTACATGGAGGGAGGGAGCTGATATGGATGGATGGAAGGAGGGGGGCTTACATGGAGGGAGGGAGCTGATATGGATGGATGGAAGGAGGGGGGCTTACATGGAGGGAGGGGGGACTGACATGGAGGGAGGCTGACATGGACAGTGGGGCTGACAGGGAGGGAGGGAGGGAGGGAGGGAGCTGACATGGACAGATGGAAGGACGGGGGCTGACATGGAGGGAGGGGGGCTGGCATGCACAAAGGGGAGAGACAGGGACATACTGGACAGACGGGATAAATGCTGGAGAGAGGCGAGAGACATTGCGGCTTAGGATTATAATGGGCTGATGGGGGAGCTAGCACTGGTAATGGGCAGATGGGAGGGGACTAGGACTGGTAATGGGTTGAAGGCTAGGACTGGGAATGGACTGATCAAGGGGGGGGGTTGGGACTGGTAATGGGCTGATAGGGGGGTATGACTGATAATGGACTGATGGGGGGCTAGCATTGGAAATGAGCTGATCGGTGAGGTTAGGACTGGAAATGGGCTGATGGGGGGATAGGACTGGTGATGGGGGGGGGTAGGACTGGTGGTATTGGGCTGATTAGGGGAGGCTAGCACTGGTAATGGGGTTGAGGGGGGATTAGCACTGGAAGTGAGCTGATTGGGGGGCTTTGACTGAGAATGGGCTGATTGTGGGGAGGGGAGGATAGAGCTGCTGGCCCTGGAAGAAAACTGGGGGCTAAGGCTACAAATGGGCTGATGCGAGGGGATGGGAGAATGGAACTGGAAGGGAGTGGATCTGAGAGGGGCTGCCATGGTATTTGTACTAGAAGGGACTGGTCAGTGGGGAAGGAGGGGGACTGGAAGGGAATGGACACCAGTGGCAATCATGGGAATGCAAGTTGACATTGGAAGGTACTGGGAGTGAGGACTGGAAAGGGGCTGATACTGGGGAGGGTTACTGGGACTGGAAATAGGCTGATGGAAAGAAGTGAAGAAAACGAAAGAAGAGATAAGAAATGGCAGATGGACCATAGACCACAGAAACAGAGCTAAGAGAAGACAGGAAAGCAGAAGCCTCAGATCGGGACCAGCATGATCAGAGAATAAATTGGTCAGACAACAAAGGTAGAAAAAATAATTTTATTTCATATTAGTGATTTGACTACAAAATCATCATAATTTTGAAATCAAATATTGTTACTTGTTGTGATTAATTAACCGTATTTTCCGGCGTATTTTTTTTGGTGTGCGCTGGAAGAGGGGTAGTCTTATACGGCGAGTATAGGCCAAACACCTATATTTTAACAGGAAAAGTAGGGGGTCGTCTTATACGCCCAGTCGTCTTATACGCCGGAAAATACGGTAAGTAAATTTAACGTTTTCTATGAAAAGTAGTTCTGAGGGGGGTCAAAAAAATATTAAAAGAAAAGTGACAATAATATAATAATATATTTATAATGTGGATTACATTTGGGCCCTCATATTTACCTCAGGCTATGATTGTGATTGTGATTATGATGGTACACTGTAAGAAACAATATATGCAGTGTTAGATTTGTTTTAAATGTCGCAATGGTTATGCGGCTCCCAGTTTTTTTTTTCCCTTCGGAAACGGGTCCAAGTGGCTCTTTATGTCTTAAAGGTTGCAGACCCCTGTGCTAGGAGAAAGGCCCCAGCCCGGCCCCGCGCTTCCCCTTCCGGTCGGAGCTTCTGCGCGCCTCTCGCCGAGAAGCTGCACGCTAGGGCTCGTGCGCGGTCCTCTCGCGAGATTATAGGACCCGCGCGGGAGCTGGGTTCCAAAGAAGAGCAAAACCTACCACTTTCATGATGAATGGGAAATGGACTACTTCTTCATCATGGTTAAAGACAAGTGTTGTGTAATTTGTAACGCCCCAGTATCCTTGCCCAAAATGGGTGATCTGGAACATCATTATAAGGCTCTAAAATATTGTTGTTAAGGTTTAATTGACGTGCTGGCACTTTGAGGAAATTCTTTGGTTTTGTGCGGCAGTTTGGGCACTCGGGCTCAAAAAGGTTAGCCATCACTGCTATAGGCCTAGAAACCCCAGTCCCTCTGGCCTGAGATTGCTGTTCCCAGATAGGACTTGAACCCCAAGCCCTCTGGCCTGAGGTACCATGTCCTAACCACTAGGGAGGGGAGGACTGGAAAGAGGGCTGATACTAGGGAGGGGAGGACTGGAAAGAGGGCTGATACTGGGGAGGGTTACTGGGACTGAGAATAGGCTGATGGAAGGAAGTGAAGAAAACAAAAGAAGAGACAAGAAATGGCAGATGGAATATAGACCATAGAAAGAGAGCTAAGAGAAGACAGGAAAGCAGAAGCCTCAGATTGGGACCAGCATGATCAGAAAATAAAATGGTCAGACAACAAATGTAGAAAAAATAATTTTATTTTTAATTTAGTGATTGAACTTTGTGCTAGCTTTATGTTTTACACAGTATGGGGAACTGCATCTCTTATTTATCTGATGTGGCACTGCATGTGGACTTTGGCTTCTTGGAGTTTCAGTTTAATTTTGTCTACATATTTTTATTTTTACTTTAGGTTGTGGTCACTTATTCTGTACTTGGTGAGGGTCTGTGACTGAGGCCAGGTGTTCTGTTAACATGGAATTTGTATATAGGGATCTATACTGTATTGTAGTAATTTGTTCAGCTTTTCAAATAGGTGTATGGATGTTCTAGGGCCCGTTGCAGTTTTATAGTGCTGCTTTTATCTAGGAAAGCCCCTTGTATAAGTTTTGGAAGTTTATACTGGTATGCTATGGTAGCTTTGGCCTTGTAGATCTTCGGTTACTTTTGTAGGATTTTATATTAGTTCACCTATCTGCCTGATACTGGAGAATGTTTATATTGTTGTTAGTAAGATGACCGGAATCAGATTTTTTTTGACCATCACAGCCTGTTTGAATGATAAGTATTTACTGCTAAGTAGTTATTTTTATTGTGGCTATGCATTTGCCCTTTCACTGAAATTTTCTTACAACATTGAATTTGAAGGTGAAATACTAGCATTGAAAAGAGTTCACAAAGAGGTTTCGGGAAAAAAGAGGGTGGGGTGCAGCCAACATTAATAATAATGAGGGAAGGGTGCTGATTTATAGGTTGCAGGGGAGCACCAGAAACCCTAGCATGGCCCTGCCAAGGGCCGGCCATACACCTGCAGCAGAACAGCTTTGAGCTGCAATTGGGGCTGTCAGTGGCCATGGCGGGCCCGAGTCGACCCTGGGCAGTGGCGGCAGAATTGAAAAAAAGAGTGAAGCTGCAGGGCTGGGCTCAGGCAGCAAATGGGGTCATGCAGGCATCGGGGAGAGCCGCAATCACTGTGGCTGCTCCCATTTAAGGCATGTGGTGATTGTGACAACTCCCGGGCACTGCTGCTGCAATCCTCATGGCAGTCCAGCACGCTAGAGTAACCACAAGCACTGCGAAAGGGGAGCTGATGCTGAGAGGGGCTGGAGCTAGAGGAATAGCCTAGTGGTTAGAGCACTGACTTGGTAACCAAGAGACCAGGGTTCAGTTCCCACTAGCACTCCTTGTAATCTTAGGGCAAGTCACTGAACTCTCCATCACCTCAGAAGAAACAAAACACGTTGCATTGCCTAAAACACACTAGCAAGCTGTGCCTTTTTCCATTCCTGACTCATCTGAGACCCTCTCTGGCTTGTGGGTGCAGGGCAATTGCCAGATTGCATCCCTCCTAATGCCAGTCCTGACATCTGCTGTCTTTTATTCTATACAATACGTGGGAAATACATTTGTATTTTTCTTGTGTTACTCTACATGCAGAGTCTGGCTTTCTGAAGTTTAATTTTTGTCTATATATTTTTCTTTTCGTTTTGTGCTCATTTATTGAGGAAAGCCTGTCTGTATTTTGTGTGTGTGTGTGTGCAACTAATGCTGGGTATTCTGTTAGTATGGAATTTCTGCTTAAGAATGTGTAGCAATCTTGCTTGTTCAGTTTGCGCATTGCCCTCTCTGCAATTATTTTTGGGGGACAGGGGGGTGGGGAAAGGGCAGGGCAGAGGTGGGCATGAGCGGAGCATGACTAGCCATAGTGGCGGGTTTTTCTCTTTCAAAAAGTAGGCAACCCTACCTCAGCAGTATCTTGCTAGTGCCAAGGCAGTCTAAGGAAAGAGCGTGGGTGGTACCAGGTAGTGGCAACTTTCAGTGTTGCTATCCAGATATCTATCCACCAAACCTAGAATAGCAAAAAAAGCTGTCCTAAGTGCTATGCAGATAGGGGGTTCTGCAAATGGCTAGGTGGCATGCTGAGCACAAAATCTGGATATTCAGTGCCGCAGCGGCCAGCATTTAAAAAAACAGTGACCATCATGGTTACATATCAAGGGGGATATTTTTTGTTTGAATTATTCGTTCAATCTGGTTATCATTCTTTCTTATTAGGGTTTAGATTAGAATCTAACCATATTTTGAGTATGAATTGTGCTCAAATACAGACCATCCTAGTGGTTCACAGACTTTTTCTTGGAACTCTATGTGGATTTTCAAGAAGGGGAATGCATTGCCGCTGTGGTCCTCACCTCATCCTGGTAGCATGGCAGTGTTTGGTCCATGGCTGCCTTGCACCACCACTATCCAGCACCGTAACTAGTCCTATGCAAGAGGCAAAAAAATAGGGGCACGATTGGGGTTGCCAGCCTCAGCTCCCCCCCACCCCCCATGCTGCTTGCCCTTACCCCGTCGCCACTTTTCATGTTCCAGTGGCAGCAGTGGAGCGGACCTCCAATTGGAAAAAAAACCACGTGGGTGTTTCCAACTCCACGCTTGCATGCTGGCCTGATCCCTCCCTCCTCTGACGTATGCTCGCTTCAGAGGACCAGACCAGCCATTCAAATGTGGGTCTTTGCAGCTCCGCGCTTGAGTGGCTGGGCTGGTCCCTCCCTCCCCTGACACGAGCCAACGTCAGAGGATGGAGGGATAAGACCAGCATGCAAGCACGGAGTTGCAAAGAAACGGGTATTTTTTATTCGATTGGAGGTCCGATCTACCGCTGCGAAGGGAACACGAAAAGCGGCAGGACAAGGGCAGGTAGCACGGGGGGGGGGGGGAGCCAGCTGGATATGGAGGTGTGGGGTAAGATGGGGAGAGGCTGGGCATGAGGCAAATGACAAACCCATGATGTGGGGTGGGGGTGGGGTGCGCCAGATGTGTAAGTCACCTAGCGTGCTTCTATGGCTTGGTATGGCCCTGCCACTGTCCACCACCTGCAAACTCACTAGGTAGCAGTTTCCTTGCGGTAAAGCTCATGGGATATATTCCATCAGTTCCTTCCCATTTGCAGTGAAAGGTTAGGATGAAGAGTGAGTGTTTAAAGATGGTGCTTCCATTAAAAGAGCATCAGTTTGTAATACGGGTTATTTCCTTCTTAATACTTCAGAGAATGCATTTGCATAGAGACTATATTTCTGGGTAGCCTCAAGTAAACGGGATGCCCTGTCTTTAGAACCAAAAGCACTGCAGCAACCACATAAGGGAGAATCTGATATAAAGTGAGTGATGGGGTTTTAAAAGGTCTCTTCTAGCCAATTCCATCTATACTAAGGTTTTTCAGGCACTTTTAACATGCAGGTGGCTAAAGTACCTTCTCACCACTAAGTATGTAATACATAACAGAGATATACAAATATAGAAGATGATGGAAGATAAAGACCACGCAGCCTATCCTGTCTACCCACCCCTACCAGCTGCTAAGTGCTACAATTTCTTCCTCTCTCTTATTGATCCTCCATGTTTGTCCCATGCTTTCATGAACTCAGATCCAGGCTTCATCTCTGCGACCTCCGCTGGGAGGCTATTCCATGCATCCACCACCCTTCCCGTAAAGAAATACTTCCTGAGGTAGCTTAGCAGCGTAACCCTCTAAAGAGTGCTGTCTCTTCTCATTTGCAGAGTGATTCAGATGATTGATGAGAATAAGGAGCAGCTGCGGAATCTCTTCAGAAATTATAATGTATTAGATGTTCAGCCCGCGTCTAGAGTCCGAGCTCCTGAGGACCTATCCACGTTACAGGTGGGAATCTGCCACACCTGAAGACTCTCTCCCCCCTATATATAGGGATCATTTAGATTTTTTTTCCTTGAAGATAAGGTCCTATTAATGAAATATGGTCGTCATACTGACACTTGTAAATTACGAAAAAGGTTTCTAAAATAAACCCCTTAATATATTACAGTCCTAACCATACACTTTTTAACAAAAGGAGAAGCTTCCCCGCTATCTTTGTGCTCTGTTCATGATGAAATTAGAATAGTTAACTCTTCGGATTGCTGGCATGGAAAAGCATTTATTTCAGATTATGATGAACATAATAAGGGCAGTTTTGAATAAGCTGCCTCATTTGCAGTATAGATGGATACATTTAAAGGCACATTTTTAAAAGATCGTTTAGGTGCAATCTGGGGTACCCAAGTCAAAACAGCTTAAATGCCGTGGGAGGGGCAGAAGTGAAGGTCGGCAAGTATTTTCTAAAATTGGTTCATCTCCACCATAAAGGATAAACATCTCAGTCAGATAGAAAGACACAGAGACATGCAGCATTATACCCCTGACACGTGCAAAACTCAAGGTAATTTTAGAAACTTAAACGTGTCCATTATGGATGGCCATGGGCCCGGTACCATAGACACGTCCATGGTGGTATTCCAGAATGGGCACGTGTATCTCTTGCCACGTACATATCCCGGCCTGCCATTTTGCAAGCAGAAGCATGCACTGACGCAGCAGCCAAGAAAAAGGCTTTTTTGGAGTGCGTAAAATTACTAGGGGAGTGAGAGGGCTTTCTCCTTTTCTCTGTACTTGTTTTCAGTTGCCAAAACGAGCAGTGCAGATGCCTATTCATGCCCAAGGGCAAGTATAGACATAGACATGCCCGCTGCCAAGTCCAAACATGCCGTGTCATTCTAAAATTGGACATACATACGTATCTTTTTTGGGAACACCCCAGGCATGCCTCCAACACGCCTCCGTGCAACATACATGTGATACCGTTGGACACGTGTAAACTCAGGGTGTTCTAAAATTGCCTTTGGATCATTGATATGAGTCTCACATCTGAATGAGCATTTATTTTATTTTTTATATATTTAGTTAAGCTTATATACCACTTTTCACCAGGTCAAAGCGGTTTACAAAAAAGGGGGGGGTGGGATACATTATAACAGTTTAGAACATATTTACTTGGGGAGGGGAATTATCATCACCAGGGGAGGTCAAACATATATACATTTTGGAATAGCAAACATTCTGATCCTTAGTCTGCCTCCCAGTCTCAACTCATCGTGGGGCTGTTTCATTGGTTGCTGTTCTTTTTGCATCCGAGTTGCATGGAGAAAAGATGGGTTTTAAGCTGTTTCCTAAATGAGGAACGTTCCTTGTTACTCCAGATGTTGGCTGGGAGTGAGCTCCATAATGTAGGGGCATATAATTATCAGATGTGGGAATCATGAACAGCACTTTTAAAAATGACCCTTTCAGCCTCTATGCATTGCAGTTGCTTTTCATAGAGACACTGTTCCTAGGGGCACGTTTACTAAAGGTTAACACATGTTAAGTAAAATAAATGTGTGTTAAGTGCTGCAGTGGCCCATAGAAATGAATAGGCAGTGGCAGCACTTAACGCACGTTAACCTTTAGTAAACATTCTCCCTGATGTTGCCCTTTGATAATTAGCAGCTACACAATATTCACGCTAAAATCATCCATGTACTTTGGGGCAGTGAGCAGAGACAAAATAGCATGCATGCATTTGAAAATCAAATGAATGCTTGCTGTTTTACCCCTCTGCGTCGACTGAAAATTGCCTACAGAAGTTGCCCTTTTAATCCAGCAGAAAGCACAGGCACAATGAAAGCCAGCACATATCGTTAGCTGAGTGACGTAGGGCAATTTTCAGCCAAGGCATTTACCCGGGCAAATAGTTCTTCAGCCTTCCATCAAGTCATCTTTACTTTTGTCAACTGATTCCTCCACCCCAGAAGGTGTCAGCCCTTGTCTTTCAGCATATTATAGGATACACATTACACAGGTTCATTTATCTACTGTGTGGCATATTACATAGTGAAGGGCTAAGGCTATAAGAAAGGTACTAAAGCCTAACCTTTCACCCTTCTTCCTAGATGGCAATTATTATTCTGGCCATTCTCCTTTTCCTGGCAGCTATGCTCTTCATCTTCATGAACTGGTACTACAGGACAGTGTGAGTATATGCCCTGCTAGCAGAATGTTGCCTAACTCCAACAAACAGTAAGTGGTCCCTGTTTCGCCAAAAAAAGTAAGTAGTCCCCCATTTTAAAAAAAAATTCATGCAGGCAGCTAGAGTTCAGCATCTGTTTTCTGTTTTATTCTGGGAGTGCTTGGAGAAAGAAGAGGCAGGTTTGGAAAATGTACTGAAGTATTTAAAGAGTTGTTTGATAGTAGGATATGAGAGGAAGTGCCTCTCTAAATTACTGTTCTATTTGATTTCCTTCCATTCCCTGCTCTGCGAGCT
The DNA here is from genome assembly GCA_033557465.1 of Ichthyophis bannanicus. Taxonomy (NCBI): domain Eukaryota; kingdom Metazoa; phylum Chordata; class Amphibia; order Gymnophiona; family Ichthyophiidae; genus Ichthyophis; species Ichthyophis bannanicus. Next base: position 608,384,319 of record CM066034.1, read on the forward strand.
TCTGATTGTTTGCAGATTCTTTGACCGTGTCTGTGCCGTGAGACTGATCTTTCCAGTGTTTCACGATCAAGAGACAGAGGAGGTGGAGTGTTCCTTACTTTGTTGTTCTGATTACTAGACATTCTCATGGAGTGGAGGAATAGCCTAGTGGCTAGAGCAACAGGAGATCTGGGTTTGATTCCCACTGGCACACCTTGGGCAAGTCACTTTACCCTCCATTGCCTTGGAAGAAAAGGCCTGGCAATTTACTTCTGGCCATACTTTGCCAAGAAAACCTAGGAGTTGCTGGGTTGCCAGGAGTTTGCATTGACTTGACGGCACTATAAAAAAATAAATTCTCATGATGTAATTTTGGCTGCAGTTTCAAAAGTATAAACAGGAATGCAAACATATAAATACCCCCAAGTCATTTTAATTTGGGCAAGCAATAGCTGTAGAACACAGTAAAAAAATACACAAACATGACAGATACTACAGATAGGAGTTCTACATATCCTACCTTTCACCCACCTACCCCATTTCCTTCGTCACTTATATAGATTGTTTAGTGCAGAAAAGATTTAACTGATAGAGCCTTACCCAAATAGATAAATTGGTCCCCATCTTCAATTACATTGCACCAATTAATCCACTCTCTTCTTTGTCCTTTCTGGCCTGATTAGATTGTGCTGTAAGTGCCATAGAGAAGGGACTGTCTCCTGTAGGCCAGCCCTACCACTTTTACAGGCTGCAGGCAGGTCGGTAAAACCAGCCAATGAAGGACTGGTTTTCTACCAACCACCAGCCTCTGCTTCCCCCTGCATTGCCTGCCGTTGCTCAGGGCTGGCAGATGCAGAAGGCTAACTAGGCAGCCGCCTACAACACCAAGGTTTGGGGGGCACTGTCGACCCACTAGCACACCTGAAAATCAATTTGCCAACGGTTGTTGGAAAACTCACTCTCCACGAAGCCAACCGCAGTAGCACAGTGAAGGCCCAGCGGCTCCCTTTCAGCTCCGGTGCTCCCCCCCCCCCCCCTTTTCCAGCATGTGTTCTACTGGCTGGTGCCTGCAGCAGCTTGCACTTTTGCACGCTTGTGACTCACGGCTCGCCGCAGACCCAGCCTCTCCCTGTGCGCGATAGTGTGCCTCCTTGTGTTTCATGCTAACAGATCTACCCCAGTTGAGGGCTCAGTGAAAACATGGAATCCCAGCCCCACAGTCACTCCTCTCCCCCACCAAAACGGGCCTGGCTGCTCCCAGTTAAAGTGCAGAGTAAAGCAGGCAATAAGATAAGATAGCATGTATTTATTTATTTATTTTGGGTTTGACCCCTAATATTACAGAATATCTACGACCAAATTTAGCACTTGGAGCCAAACCCAAGGATTGTTTTGACTCCCTGACTCGGAGTAAAATTCGCAGACAGCACCAGGACTGGCACGAACTAGCCAGCCACTTAGTATGCCAATGGTGCAGTGGTGGCTCATTGCTGTTGTTGCCACCCCTCCCCTCAGCACTTATCTTAAACCTCCGGCATTGCGAGGCTGTTTGACTTCTGTCCCTGCTGCCAACTTCCTGTGTGCGGGGCTGTTTGAGACCATTGCCTGTGCTGCAAGTCCCAGCGAGGGGGTTCGGAGCAGAAGGGGGAGCAAGGGATGAGCTTCACCTAGGGCACCTTATTTTCTTGCACTGTCCCTGCCCCTGCCGTTTTTCCTGTTCCAGTGGTGGCAGCGGCAGATCTCCAATTTAAAAACAACAAAAAAAAAACCCCAGGTCTTTGTGACTGGTCTGGTCCCTCCTCTGACATATCCTTGCATCAGAGGGAGCGGGACCAGACCATCCTTCCAAGAACAGAGTCACAAAGACCCATGCTTTTTTTTTTAAACTTGGAGGTCTGCCGCTGCTGCTGCCGTCACCACAACAGGCAAAGTGGCAGCAGTGACGACGCTGAGGTGCGGGGGCTGAGCATATTTTAGGGATCAGAGGCCTGGCAGATGTTGGGAATAATCATAATGGGGGGTGGGGGACAGAGGCAGGTGCTGGGCATAAAGAGGATTGAAGGGAGGGGATTCAGAGGGTGCGGTTCAGTTTTTAAAAAAGTGGATCAGAGGATGGGGATGCAAAGGTACAAGACACATTCGTCAAATTGTTTACAAGTAGACTGGAGGATAAAGAGTGCTATGGCGCTCTTCATATTTTTGAAAGTGACGTTGAGGCTGGGGATGTAGGGGGGCAGGGAGCACACTTCAAATATTATCCAAGTTGATCAGAGGGGTGCTCTTGAAATATTTAAAAGGTAGGTGAAGGGTGGGGGTGTATTTATCTGCCTTGTATACAGTGCCTTGTTCCTAGCAGGGATCTTTCATTAATACAAGAGGACCATAGGTCAGTTTTAGAAAGCAATGAAAAAGATGCTACTACACAATACCATCAAATACACCCCCCCTCCCATATCCACCTTCAAAAACCCACTGCATTCAAAAGATACATAATTTGAGATGTTGGGAGTTTCTTGTGATGAAGTATTCCTGAACAGAAGCCCCATGGCTTAATTCTGTAGCAGGACTCCCTACCACTGTTAAAATCTAATATTCTGAAGAAATTTACCAGCATCAGTGTGTTGAATGGATGACTTTCTAACCAAAACATCTTCAGAGATTAAAACAAAATTGCAACACATTCGAAGAGAGAAGTCAGAACCATCAGAGAACAAAATGGCATTACAGCCCAAAATATTCTCATGAAGTCTAACTGAAGAAATATAGCGAAGGTAATATCTAGGGGCTGTGTTTACTAAAGATTAACATGCCTTAAGTGCCACTGCACCATAGAAATCAAAGGACCATGGCAATGTTGACACATGTTAACTTTTAACATGCAGAGCTCTATAGTCTGAGAGTCCCAGAATTCCCATGAGGTAGCTGATCACCCTTTGGTGACTCACATTATATTGCAGTTGTCTATAAATCCTGTCCTTGTGCGTTTGAAGTCAAGTCCAACTGAAAAATAATCCCTTCTTTCTACCTCCCCAAAAGTTGGAGGAGGCTTCAGATACTTGAGGTGACAGGCATGGATGAGCTTTGAGAGAGATCTCATGAGTTGTGTGAGATCCATGCCCTATATAGTCTCTTCACTTGAAGGTATAAACATTATGGTAGATCATTTTCTGGATGCCAAGAGTATCTGAGATACATCCTTAGAACAATCAAGAGTAGAAACTATTGGCCACTGAAGATCCACGCTGTTTGGGAGAATTAGTGGACCCTGGTTCTGGAAAATCAGAGTTGGGAGTTGAAGAAAAGGGGAAACGAATGTGTGGGTCATATAGGAACTGTTAGAATCATTGTTCTCCAATCCTCTTTCAGCTTCGCCAATGTTTTTGCTATCGAGGTTAGAGCAGGATAAGGATATAGAAGGCTTGATTCCCAATCAATCAAAAGCATGTCCAATATTAGGTTATATTGGTGCAGCCTCTGGCAATAAACTTTTTGAACCTTTTAGTTAGCATGAAAAGCAAACAGATCTCTATCTAAACTACCCCAAAGATGGAATCTAAGATTTACTGCAAAGCTCAACCGCCAGACTTCTGACTGGTAGCTAAAAATGTGATTACACATCCCCTTCTTTGAAAAGCCTTCAGTGATTTCTGGTTTCATTTTAAAATCCTACTTATCTACACAAAGTTTTACACACTGGACCCTGACCTATTTGGCAGGCCTTCTAATCCTCTACAGTTCATCTTGTTCGCTCTGCTCTTAACACACCAACCACTTAGCTGTTCCGCCTGCTTAGAACTGCCATCTTGATACAACCAGTTGCGCTGCTTATCCCCGTTATGCAGCACTTCTCTCAAACTCCATAATGCGCCACTTAAGTGGTGAGTTGAGTTGCTTGTGATTCAAGTCTAATTCACCTTCTCACTGTAGCATTTAGGGAAACAAAGAGCGGTGACGTGGGAGAGAACTTGGTTTAACCCTGTTTTAACACGGGATCTCTTCTTCTTTCCCTTACCTTAGACTTTTGTTTTTCTTATCTTTGACTTTAGGAACTCTATTTTTCTGCTCCTCATCTTAATGCATTTCATGATGTAATTTGTAAACCACTTTGCAGCATCATTTTTAGGTCAAACACTGTATATCAAGCCCTCAAATAAACTAAATTAAATTAAACTACTTGACCGATATGGGTCAAGGATCTGTCTGAGCTTATCTTGTAATATATTGTCAATAACTGGGAAATCGGTGACATGGAAAAAGATTCTGCCTATCTCACATATTGATGGCTTCTAAATAGTAGAGCTGTGTATTCATTTTGTTTTATTTCATTTATGTATGTAAACTTTTAATGTGCATAAATTTGATGTTACGAGCATAAAATTGACTTATGGGCATAAAAGCTACTTCCATATTGTCCTGCTAGACCAGTCCAGACAAGTGGTTTGTGTTCCCCTACCAGCAGATTGGTGGAGACAAGGAACTTATGAAAAGGTCATCAATGACATTACTCCCATGCCTCTATATGCCTCAGCCACCAGAGGTCTCTTCAGTATTTCTTTGTCTCTAGCAGATGGTGGATGGATTTTCTCATCTCTGAAGAAAATTCTGAAGATTTGAGAGGAAAAGATTGATTGAACACTTGTGAATGACCACCTTGAGGGTGGCTCTCTCACTTGAGTGGGACATGGGAGGCTCCACTAGACTGCAGTCTTTTCGGTAGCCACAGGAGGAGGGAAGATTGGTTCAGCTCCATGCACTTATCATAATAACAGCCTGTTGAGCAGCCAGAAATTGGAAGGATCTGAAAGAAAGCAGCAGCCTCACAAAATCCTCTCCCGAAGATTGCAGAGGGATCTGCCCGCCAGCCACCTTAAATACAGTGCTGCAAAGCCAGTGAAATCAGGGGAGTTGAGCTGAGCCTGGCATGGATCCTCTGTCTGGGGCTCTCAGGGGGTGAGTATCAAGGCTTGACCTTGTCATTCTCCTCGTTCAGGGCTCTTGATTTTATCTGTGTGGGGCACAATTTGGGGAAGACCTCTGACAACCATTGGCACAGTGTGGGGGTTTCCCACCATTTTCTGTACACGTTAGTAGTGTTTTCTCCTATTGTGCACCCGGCGGACACACAGTCTGTATGCACATTCTACCCAAATGCCTCCAACATGCATTCCTACCCTAGCGCCTGTAACATGCATTGCAGTAAAAAGGCAGTTAACGTGCACCTTCGTGCTGCCATGATCTTAGTGTGCACTATTGTGATACTTGTCTTAACTCTCTGTGTCTTCTTCCAGGAATCACTGTTTGGCCAGTGGCAAGCAAGGTGCCTCATCTGTGGTTTCTGGACCCTGCTCTTCTAGCATGGCAGTTCCCAAGTTGTCCCTGGAGGAATTGCTCACCCTCTGTATGTTGTGGGATGCCGTTAGTCTGGCCTTTCCTACTTAAGGGTAGGAGGTGGTGGATGGCGCTGTGGGTAAGGATAACCAGTCACCGGGTTCTGCTGACTATGCTGTGTGCTGCATCCTGTGTCCCATCCTCTAGGGGACTGATGGTGACTGAGTCCCCTGGTGTAGGGGATCCTTTCTGCGAGGAGAACTTCTGAAGTCCAGATAGTCCTCCCTGCAATTATTTTCCTTTTTACAATAGGCCTGATCTTCTGGCGTGGAAATTCAAACCCTGCACCCTCTGGATTTCCCCAAGCACTGTCTCGTGAGGGGCAGGCAGAGTGGAAGCCCTGTTTGATTGCCTATGGCTAAGCGTCCCCAACAAAAGGCGCCCTCTGGAGATTGGGATCAGCCGGGATCTATCCAAGATCTGGACTGTGGCTTGGATTCTGATGTGGATGAAGAAGTACTCTCACCTTCAGAGGATTGTGAGGAGGGCGATGTTATCCACCTGTTCCAGAAGGAGGAACTTGAGGCATTGATTCCCAGGGTCTCGTCCACCTTGAGCTTTGTGATTGCTCCAGGCATAGAGCAGGAAATGAGGATGCATCCACTACTGTAAGTTATGTGGAAATCCACTACTGTCTTCTCGTTCCCAGAGATGCTTAAGGGCCTTTTCCAGTCAGAGTGGGATTCCCCAAACTCCCCACTTTAGGGGCTAAGGGTATATAAAAGTATGCACGCTGTTCCGGAGAAGGAGTGTATTGTGTGGTTTGATGTTTCCAAGGTGGAGATGCCGGTCACAGCGGTTACCAGATGGACCACCATTCAAGTGGAGGGCAGATCGGCCTTAAAGGATACTCTCGACTGAAAGGTGGATTTATGTTGAAGATCCAGTTCACTGTGGCAACTGCTATTCTTCAGGTGGCATGTGCAGGCCTGACATCTTGAGCCCTGCTCCAGCATATTCAGTTTCTTCCTCTGAGTGATTCTACTCCTCTTTTGGAGTCAGCTACAGCCTTCCTTTTTGATGACATGTACTACCTGGTATGTCTAAAGGCCAGGGATTGTGCCCTGTCGATGGTAACACAGTATTGGCTTGCCTCAGACACAGGGCAACGGACTCATCTTCCAAAACCCATTGACCCATCTGGCCTTAGAGGGATGCTTCTGTTGGGTCCGATTTGGAGAAACTGGTGAAGAACATGGGTAAGCAAAATCTTACCATCTTCTGGAGGACAGGTCCAAGGGGTCTGTGAAGTGGGCAGGGGCCACTTTTACATCAGCCTCCTCCTGCTTCTCCCGAGCAGACTGGTCAGACTCCCAGGAGCCTCTGGACTCCCATTGCTACCAGCCTTTCTTCCCTTCTGCTTATGGACTTCAGGCTCGTTTGGTCCCAAGGACCCGGTGCCATCCAGAGGAGGACCTTCGCAGGCTGGTTCCTCCAGTTGGTGGCAAGCTTCGCCATTTCTTCAGGAATGGGCCTGGGTCACCAAGGATTACTGGGTGCTAGTCCCTATTCAGTACGGCTATGGCCTGGAATGCAAAGAGATGACCCTGGTCACTTGCGTCTTTTCCCCTCGTGAGTCTGCCAACAACAGCGCTGCTGTGTTGATTACCTTGGACAAGTTGCCTCTCCTGAAGGTAGTAGTGCCCGTTTCCCCAAACGATCAGGGCAGGGGCAGGTATTCCATCTGTTTCGCGGTGGCCGACACAGTATGAACATTCCAGCCCATTCTGGACTTCAAGTGTGTCAACGAGCGCTTGTGCATCATGCATTTCTGGACGGAAACTTTGCAACCCAGGATTCAAGCAGTGCACCGAGGGGGTTCCTGGCATCTCTGCTTTTGGCAGAGGCGTATTTTCATATTCCAATCCTGGGGATCAGCAAGTATCTATGTTTTGCCATGCTTGTCTCTCACCTTCAGTTCGCCACCCTTCCATTCGGCTCATCCACTGCCCGAAGGACATTCTCCAAGGTCATGGTGATAGTGTCTGCAACACTACAGCACCAAGGAATTTGTGTGCACCCATATCTGGGCTCCTGGCTCATTCAAGCCCATTCTCCTTCAGAGGCATCTTGGGTAGCTCCCAGAGTGGTGTCCTTTCTGATGAGCTTCAGCTGGGTGATCATTTGGGGAAGAGCCAGTTGTTGCATTTCCAGTCCCTGGAGTTCCGGGGAGCATGTTTTCAATACTCAAATGTGCGGAGTCTTTCTGCCAGTGGGGAAAGTTAAGACAGTTGGATTGCCTAGTGCTATTCTGTTCACAGCAGACTCCCAGAGTCCGAGTTGATCTTCATCAGCAGTTCAAGCTCAGGCTCCCACTCCCAATGATGGTGAAGGCCATCCTGCGGTGGTGGCAACAGCCCTATCTTCTGAGGAAGAGCGTGCTACTGGATGATTGCTCATGAATTCTCCTGGCAATGCATGCAAATCTCTTGGGCTGGGGAGCCCATTGCTAAGGCCAAATGTCCCAGGACCATTGGCACCATAGTGAGGCAGTGTAGTCCATCAACAGCCCTGAACCGAGTGCCATCAGGCTGGCCTTCCTGCATTTCTGGCCCCCGGTTAAGGGCCAGGAGGTTCATGTGTTCTCAAACACCATGGTGATGGCTTATGTTGATCGGCAAGGCAGCATGAAAAGTGCCGGGGTAACCTTGGAGATGGCTCTCCTGTTTGCCTGGATAGCAAAGAGTCTCCTAGTTTGTCAGTTTTGCACATTACCAGGGTGAATACTGTGGAAACGGATTTTCTTGACTGGCACTCTGGTCTCAGGAGAGTGGGAGTTGAGTCATGAGGTGTTTTCAGTTGTTTCTGCAGCGCTGTGATCGCCCCAAAAGGGATCTGATGGTGATCTGCTCCATTGCCAAAGTGTGCTACTTCAGTCACTGCATGGAGATGGGGTCTGAAGGCCTTGGTGCCCTGGCTTAACCTTGACCAGGTCAACACCTGCTGTAGCTATTTCATTCATGAGGCGTGGGATTTGGTGCATGGAGCACTCTCTGAGAAAGATTATTCTGGCAGCGCTGGGTTGGCAGAGGAGAGCATGATGCACAGATCTGATGTGGCTCCTGCAAACACCACCTCTTCGCTTGCCTCCATCTCGGGGGTCACTTGTCCTGGAGGGCTTGGCTCCTGTAAGGCGACGATTAGTGCATACGGGCTATTCTTTGGCAGTGGTGTTCTACTCTGCTCAGAGCCCAGATGAGGTCTACCAACCTGAAGTGCAGGTTTGGTGCCTTGACTGCTGGTGCGGCTCACAGCAACTGGCCCCTGAGGCAGCCAAGATGCCATCTCTGTGTTCTTTTTTTTGCAGGATGGTCTGGAGAAGAGCCTTTTTTCTCTTAGCTCCCTGAAGGTTCAGGTGGAAGCTTTCACCTGTTTCAGAGGGCCATTAGCTGGTAAGTCTCTAGCCATACACTTGGACACTTAGATGTTTTTCGCCTTCTTCAGGGGTGCTCAGCATCTGCATCCTCCCCTATGGTCTGTGGTCCCTTCCTGGGATCTGTGTCTAGTGCTTGGGGCCCTGATGTTGGAGCCCTTTGAGTTGTTGAAGTGCTCTACTCTGCAGGACTTGACGCTTAAAACAGTCTTTTTGGTTGTGATTGTTCCGCAAGGCAGTTTTCCAAGCTGCAGGCTCTGTCTTTCCGAGATCCTTACCTAACGTTTTCTGAGGAGGGCATTTCCAATCAGCCTGTGCCTTCCTTCTTCCCTGAAGTAGTTTCTCCCTTCATTTGAACCAGGTGGTTTGCCTGACCTCCTTCTCTAAGGGGGGGAATGGTAGTATCTTCGCCGTGTGGATGTCTGGAGGGTGATTCTCTGTTTCTTGGAGGTTACGAATTCTTTTCGTAAGTCAGACCATCTTTTTGTGCTGTTTGCTGGCCCACATAAGGTGACATGATGGCTCAGTCTGCATTGGGATGCTATGTTAAAGAAGCCTTGGTGGATCTGTTTCGGAACTGGCCAGTTCTGGAGGATTTGCATGCCCATTCTACCCAAGGGCAAGCAGAGCAAGCGTCCTCATTAGCAGGGTGGATGGAACTCGGTAGCCCCTGAAGACATTTGCCGGGCAGCAAGGTGGACATCACCTCCACTTTTGTCAAGCATTACCACTTGGATGTCCATGCGCAGGAGGACATGACCTTTGACTCAAGGATTTTGTGAGCTACTGTGTCTTCTTAATGCTCCATTGTCTCAGGTTCAAACATAGGGGTGCATTTACTAAAAGACCAATATTCAAAAACAGTAATGTGGTCAGGAGCAGTTTTGATTCCTTAAGTTTTTTTTTTATTCCTGATGGTTTTAGTCATAAATGTTGGCTGTTTTGTTTATAAAATGCAATCAAAATGATTGAGCCCTGCTCAGCAACCAATAATCGAATGGCCAAGTTGAAATGTACACATAGGAGGTAATTTTATAAAGTCATTAACACACACATGTGGCAGTTTACATTTTATTTTATTTATTTTATTTATTTCAACTTCTTATATACCGCACTCTTTGACATCAGCGCGGTTTACAAATAACAGAAAGGAACCAGAACAACAGGCTGTTTGGTATTACATATAACAGGAGTATCAACTTGGATAACATGGGAGAACTATTTACATGGAGTATATAATCTATTAGCTAGATAGCATGCTCGAACTATTTACATAAAATTAGCAGTGATGCTTGGAACAAGAGGGATATTGTGGATTATACTAGGGTGAGGCTGTTATGTTACGGTTCATGTAGGGTAGTATTTGATGAAAAGGTGCAGTTTAAGGGCTTTTCTGAACTGGGTTAGGTCGGTTATGGCGCGGAGATCAGGTGGGAGAGCATTCCAGTATTTTGGTGCGCTAAACATGAAAGCTCTGTTTGATGTTGATAGGCTGCACGTTGTTATAGCCTTTGGGGTTGTTAGTGAGTTTAATGCTGCATGTCTCCTATTTCTATTTGATGGGACGGATTGGATGAGTTTGGTAAGTGATGTGGACGATAAACCATTTAAGGCCTTAAATGTGAGAAGGAGGGTTTTGAATGTAAGTCTTCCGTGTATAGGGAGCCAATGGAGCTCTTTGAGGATAGGTGTGATGTGTTCACTTCTGGCCGCTCCTAGAAGAACCCTGGCAGCGGTGTTCATTGCGAGTTGCAAGGAGCTTATTGTGGATTGTGGGAGTCCTTGTAGAATGGAATTGGCGAAGTCGAAGTGCGGCAGTGTCAGTGCTTGGTAGATGGTTCTGAAGTCTTCGTGGTCTAGTAGGGGACGCAGGTGTCTAAGAGTGCGTATCTTGAAGTATACAAATTTTACGATATTGTTTATGTGTGATTTCATGTCGAGCCTATGGTCTAGTGTGACTCCGAGGTATTTTATTGTATCCTTGGTGCCTAGGTCAGCTCCCTTGACACTTATATGTGGTGGTGGGGTGAAGTTGGGGTCTCTTGTGATAAAGAGAACCTCAGTTTTCTTATGCTGAATGCGGAGGTTCTGTGACAGGAGCCATTGTGATACTGCATCGAAGCAGTTTGTTATAGGCAGTAAGTCCATTTGCATTGTGGAAAATGGCATGTAGAGTAGGATATCGTCAGCGTATATCATACATTTCACATTGAAGGACCTGATGATATCGCAGATAGGCTGCATATAGACGTTGAACAAGAGGGATGAGAGTGAGGACCCCTGCGGAACGCCTTGTCTTTGATGGAAGAGTTTTGATTCTCCTGTTGCGGATTTGACGTATTGCATTCTGGTGTCGAGGTATGATTTACACCATTCAAGTGCTGAGTTGCAGATGCCTTTTCCTTCCAGTCGACCGAGGAGAATCTCGTGATTTACCGAGTCAAACGCTGCTGCTATATCCAAGAAGATTAGCACGACGCCTTGTCGGATGTTGTCTATGGTATTGAGAATATCATTGAAGAGGGTGGTAAGCAGTGTCTCGACGCCGTGGAATTCTCTGAAACCGTGTTGAGAATAGTCTAGAGGGGCTGCGGAGTCGATGTGGTCTTGGATTTGGCGTTGTGCCTCTTTCTCAAAAATCTTTGCTAAGAGGGGGATACTGGCTATTGGCCTGTAGGAGTCTGGCCGTTTTGGATCCAGTTTAGCGTTTTTCAGTAGTGGCCTGATGGATGTGAGTTTTAATGCAGATGGGAAGGCGCCAGTAGTGAAAGAGAGGTTCATGATTCTTGCAATGAAGGTGCTAAAGTCACCCCGCAGGTCCTTTATCCAAAAGGCTGGGCAGAGATCGGTTTGCGCAGTGGTCGTGTTGAGTGAGGAGATGGTGTCTTCAATGTGTTTAGAAGAAGGCGTGTGAAGTGCGGATAGGGATGTTGGGCAGGTCGTTTCTTGTATATTGTTTTTTGAGAGTTCATCTGTCTGTAGGAGTTTCGATTGCAAGTAATCAGCGAATTCTTGCGGGTGGATATCATTATTTTGTTCAGAAGATGGTTCCTTTGATAGTGACTTAACCAGGTTGAAAAGGTCACGAGGTTTGTTCAATGATCTCTTGAGCATATCTGAGTGGTATTGCTTCTTTCTGGCTGCGATTGCCTTGCGGTGAGTTGAGAGGTGAAGAATGTAGGCTTCGTGGTCGTCGGTAGCTAGTGAGTGGCGCCAGCGTTTTTCTAGCCTTCGTAGGTGCGTAAGGGAGGCCCGTAGTTCCGGGGAAAACCATGGTGCAGAGGTTCTTTTCCCTGATAAGGTCTTTTTGTTTGGTAGTTGAGCAACAGCGTTGAGGCTGTCGTTCCAGGCAGCGATTGACTCGTCGAGGTTGAGTGATGTGTTGTTGAGGATTGGTTGGGTACTTGACAGAATAAGTTCTCTGTTGAAAGGTCGAAAGCCCCGTGTTACTCTGGATGTATTGGCGAGTTTGCTGGTGTTCAAATTATGACTGTTGTTCAGAGGGATTCGTAGGTTTATGAGTTTATGGTCAGACCATGGGACATCGGTGACCGATGTTATAATGTTGCTGTTTTGCTCGGCGACATGGTGTGGGGCAAATACCATGTCAAGAATGTTTCCTTTGGAATGAGTGGGTTCAGTGATCATTTGTTTATAACCAAGATTTTCGATGGCATTGAGGAGTGAGGAGGATTGGTTTTGTTGTAGTGATGGGAGGTTCAAGTCTCCCATAATCCAGTTGGGAGTGTTGGGGTTGCTGGTGTCAGCGGCCAGATCCAATATAGTGGGCAGGTCGTCTGGGGAGCTCAAGGGGGCTCTGTAGACCAGGTTTATGGAGCATTGTTTATTGGCTATGGTGATTATGTCCAGATTGTTTGTGCTATGGGAGTTAGTCATGTTGAAGAGGAGTTCAGACTTGGTGAGTATGAGTGCTCCTCCTCCTTTCTTGTTTTCTCTGTGGGTTGTGTGTATAGTGAAGTTTGGTGGAATGAGTTGGTTGATAAGGACATTGTCTTCTTTAGATAACCAGGTTTCGGTGATCATGAGAGCATCAAGATCATAGAGGGTAACTATGTCTAGGATTACAGGCCATTTTTTTCGAATTGATCGAGCATTTATAAGGGCACATTTTAGGCTTTTTGAGGGCGATGGTTTGTGTTGCTTCAGGTTGCTGGATTGCTGTATTGCAATGTGGATCAGGTGGGAGTGTCGGATGTGCGCTTCCCTAGTCGGATACTGAAAAGGGTTGCCTGTCCATTGCTTTCCGTGGTTTTTGAGGATGGGGATAAGACTGTAGGTGGGGGAGTAGGCAATGGTGGCTCCGAGCCAATCTGTGAGAAGATAGAAACTGAGGAGAGTAATGAAGTGGAGAGACATTTTGGTTTCTGGGATATAGTATGAGGTGGTAATTGAGTTTTGGGTGGTAGGAATACACAATACAGTGGTAAGAATACACAATACAGTATACAGGTAATTTCACAGTACAGTATACAGACTATTAGGTGGTAACAAAGATATCACTGATTAAGGTGTATGTTACAAGGCTAGTAATGACTATAGCAAAATATAGGCTAGTAATGATTAGTAATGACTATAGCAAGGCTAGTAATGATTATAGCAAAATATAACAGATGACGTGTGTGTGCGTGTGTGAATGCTATACAGACAACTGTAAGAGTAAGACCAATGGAGAGAGTCAGGTGTGAGGGTATGAGAATGCAATACAGGCAACTGTAAGAGTTAGGCAAATATAACAGGTGTAAGGTGTGTGTGTGTGAATGCTATACAGACAACTGTAAGAGTAAGACCAATGAAGAGAGTCAGGTGTGAGGGTATGAGAATGCAATACAGGCAACTGTAAGAGTTAGGCAAATATAACAGGTGTCAGGTGTGTGTGTGTGTGAATGCTATACAGACAACTGTAAGAGTAAGACCAATGAAGAGAGTCAGGTGTGAGGGTATGTGAGTACAGGCAACTGTAAGAGTCAGGCAAATATAACAGGGTCAGGTGTTTGTGTGAATGCGATACAGACAACTGTAAGAGTCAGGCTGATGAAGACAGTGTTTGTGAGTGGTGTTGCTTGGTGAGGGTGAAGTGGGAGGTCAGTTGGGAGTGAGTGCTGACGACAGTATAAGACAGTATATGACAACATAAAACAGCAGAATCTTGATGGTTACTGACAACAGTGTGGGACTAGTCAGGAGTATAGGCAGTTCGTTGGATCTTAGGGTGTATATTCAAGGGACAGTCATGAAATGCTATAAGTGGCAGTAAGTGGGATTGCTTTGAACTGCTGAGTGAAATTCTTGGTTAGAGAGCTGAAGTATACTTGCTGTGAGTTCGGACAGTACGCTGGAGACGACTGAGGGTTCAAGTTGGGGGTCGGGTGTGGTTGCAGACTTCTTGGCTTAGCTGTTACTCGGTGACATTTGAGAGTGCCTTTGCCTAAGGGCCTAAGGGCTCCGCCTCCCACAGCCCCGACTGGGCCGGAGGTCTCCTGAGCAGGCTAAGATGGCTGCTGCCTGCTCAGGCGTGCTCTACCCCGATCGGGGAGCACAGAGCCGGTGGGGAGCTGAAGAGGGATGATTTCCTGACAGCGGCTGCTTTTCTGAGGCAGGCTCCGCCTCCCACAGCCCCGACTGGGCCGGAGGTCTCCTGAGCAGGCTAAGATGGCTGCTGCCTGCTCAGGCGTGCTCTACCCCGATCGGGGAGCACAGAGCCGGTGGGGAGCTGAAGAGGGATGATTTCCTGACGGCGGCTGCTTTTCTGAGGCAGGCTCCGCCTCCCACAGCCCCGACTGGGCCGGAGGTCTCCTGAGCAGGCTAAGATGGCTGCTGCCTGCTCAGGCGTGCTCTACCCCGATCGGGGAGCACAGAGCCGGTGGGGAGCTGAAGAGGGATGATTTCCTGACGGCGGCTGCTTTTCTGAGGCAGGCTCCGCCTCCCACAGCCCCGACTGGGCCGGAGGTCTCCTGAGCAGGCTAAGATGGCTGCTGCCTGCTCAGGCGTGCTCTACCCCGATCGGGGAGCACAGAGCCGGTGGGGAGCTGAAGAGGGTTTGGTAAAGACAGTGCAGTCCTTCTAGAGGCCGTGTGCGTGGACTTCTAATCTTGTGTCATTTTGATGTGGTGGTGGTTGGCTTCGGAGTGCTGTTGCTTCCTTGGAGGTCCCCGCCTAAGGGCCACGCCAAAGGGCCCTCAGGCGCGGGCCCGCCAGGCGCCGCTCCTTTTAAACTGCAGCTGGCCTGCCCCGATTGGGTGGAGGAAGACTGGAGGGCGTCCTTCTCCTTGCCGGGTGCTCGATCCCTCCTGGGAGAGCCGCGGCCGGGCGGGAAGTGGTGGAGGCAGCAAGAGGGAGCCTGCGCCCGATGGTGCTCCTTTTAAACTGCAGCTGGCCTGCCCCGATTGGGTGGAGGAAGACTGGAGGGCGTCCTTCTCCTTGCCGGGTGCTCGATCCCTCCTGGGAGAGCCGCGGCCGGGCGGGAAGTGGTGGAGGCAGCAAGAGGGAGCCTGCGCCCGATGGCGCTCCTTTTAAACTGCAGCTGGCCTGCCCCGATTGGGTGGAGGAAGACTGGAGGGCGTCCTTCTCCTTGCCGGGTACTCGATCCCTCCTGGGAGAGCCGCGGCCGGGCGGGAAGTGGTGGAGGCAGCAAGAGGGAGCCTGCGCCCGATGGCGCTCCTTTTAAACTGCAGCTGGCCTGCCCCGATTGGGTGGAGGAAGACTGGAGGGCGTCCTTCTCCTTGCCGGGTGCTCGATCCCTCCTGGGAGAGCCGCGGCCGGGCGGGAAGTGGTGGAGGCAGCAAGAGGGAGCCTGCGCCCGGTGGCGCTCCTTTTAAACTGCAGCTGGCCTGCCCCGATTGGGTGGAGGAAGACTGGAGGGCGTCCTTCTCCTTGCCGGGTGCTCGATCCCTCCTGGGAGAGCCGCGGCCGGGCGGGAAGTGGTGGAGGCAGCAAGAGGGAGCCTGCGCCCGATGGCGCTCCTTTTAAACTGCAGCTGGCCTGCCCCGATTGGGTGGAGGAAGACTGGAGGGCGTCCTTCTCCTTGCCGGGTGCTCGATCCCTCCTGGGAGAGCCGCGGCCGGGCGGGAAGTGGTGGAGGCAGCATGAGTTAAGGGCCTCTTATAAAACACCTACCAGCATAAAAGTAGGTATGTTGGCATGAAGGTGTGTAGGCGCGGTCTGAGCAGAACATAGGCAGAATCTGCAAGTGCACACATTGATAAAATGCCTTAGTTTGCTTGCGTACTTACCTGCACGGATGTACATCTCCTAAAAGCAAGTGTAAATGCCCATGCCCATTTTTAAAGTGCCATCTCTTCCACTTAAACTAGTGCTTTATAAAGACAAATAGGTTTAAAATAAGCACCTGTTTAACCCTTTAAACTAGGCCCCCTGCTATAATAATTACCCTCTACGGAAGTCATTTTATAAAGGATTTTCACACAAATCTGTTCTACATGCCTAAAAGGCCTCTTATAAAGTAACCCCACAGGTTATGTGCATAGAAGTTCTTGTGGTGACAAAAACACTCATACTTGTATGTGACCAAATGAGGGGTGTGTTTTAGGGCATAGTTTGGGTGGAGTCACAAAACTTGCGCATCATTTCTAAAATTTGCACTTATGTGCATCCTTCAGCCTTGTAGATTTACAGCAGCTCCTGAACTGGTGTGAATATATGCAGCTGCATTTTAGTCGTACTTTTCAAAATAGGGATAACAGCAACAAAAATGCAAATCAATAAGTAGCTAAAATACTTATTTCACAAAAGATATAGACATGAAGCACCCCTCTGGTATTTCTCTTCCTCTGCTTATTTACTTCTGGTGTCCCAGACTAGTTTCTTCACGTTCCTCATCGTCTCTTAGTTCTGTTTCTGCAATTAAACTGCAGAAACCCACAACTCCAAAAAACCTGATATCTTGAAAAGGGGACTATTGTAGTTAATATGGAAGGGCAGACTAGATAGGTCATGTGGTCTTTTTCTGCCATTATGTTTCTAGGTACCATAAGTGTCTAGTGCCCAAGCTATTAGTACAAATTCCAAAACTCCTTTCAGCTTGAATGTATATCTCCTAGGTGGAAAAAAATGTATGCAGAATATTTGTTCTCTTCTCCAAGAGGGCAAATCTTAAACAATTCAGGAACATCTCATAAGGACATGCACCTAGCTTGGGAGATGAGGGATGCACCTGGGATACAGGTCCCACTCACTGCACTGAGGTACTCTCTCCTTCCAGATGGGGGAACTTGGACATTCCTTCTCTGAGCCCTGGACTCCTCTAGTTCTGGATTCTTCAGTTGATCGTCCCAGCTTGGATCTTATCCACTTCCTTCCCTTTGGTTATGCTTATAGCTTCTGGTTCAGCCTAGTTGGTCTACAGGATGGCAGCCTTCCCAGCTAGTAGCCTTTCTTTCTTTCTTTCTTTCTTTATTTTGAGGATGGGAGAAGGATGCGCTCTAACCACTGATGGTATATATGTGACCAGCTGCCAGGGGAATCGGTATGTGATGGAGTGGTCAGAATGTAGGTATTTGTAAAGTGTGTGTGGGAGGGGGGTGCATGTGAGAGCTGCTGCCATTGTAGGGGTATGTATGGTTCAGCCACAAGGGAATGTGTGTGTAGGTTAGAACTAGTGTACAGGGGGTATGTATATGTGAAGTGCGTATGTACTTATGAAATGGAATTTGTGTGTGCACACGCTCATGTGTGTGTTTGTATCTGTATTGTTTGTCCTACTACAAGCTCGTTACACACCTGGAACTCTGCACATGTAATTTTCTGGTAACTGGATTGAACTCATGCATTTGCAGATGAAAAAGGGCAGAGATGGACACCATGGCCAAGTAGTTAAGACCTTCACATAGCCCTTCACTTTAAAGAGCACCTAAAATCACTGGACCCGCTCTTTTAAAAGTTTTATGCAGTGAGGAGAACTAACCAGCCAGTGCCACTTAATATCCCTACAGACCACCTTGGCACAACCTGGACAGTGCTAGTGCCATCTATCGGCACGGCTGGGGCAGTCCTGGCACCTATCCAGTGGTGATTTTTAGCCTGCTAATCACATAGGTAATTGCTGAAAGTTAGGATAGATCTTTATGCAGTTCTGCTATCTGGTTAGAGGCCAATTCTGTACTGGCTGTGCAGCTACTGTATGGCCAATCAGAATCGGAGCGTACCGAAGTAGACCTGATTCTGATCCCTCGGGCGCTTCTAGCCTCTGTGGGATCAGAATCGGGTCTACCGGCCTGGATGTGCAGGCTGTGCTCCGATTCTGATCTGCTGCACATCTTGCCGATCCCCATCTAGCATCTCCTGAATGAAGCTGCAGCGCTGTGGTGTCCCGTTGCCTTGGCACCACGGCTCCATTCAGGGGCTGCGATCCCCAGCCGCCAGAGAAAACATCCTTTTCCCGCAACCAGACCCCCAATTCAGCCTCCCATGGCCAGGGTTGAGCTGCAGGGATCCCCCTACACCCCCTTCACCTCTTGTCTCTGCCCGGCGCCGTGGTCCCCCGACATCCAGGGGGACTTATTCCACCACATAGGTGGAATAAGTCCCCTTTCTCTGTGGCCGACCACAGACATACAGGGCCAAACTCAGAATTGGCCCTGTACGTCCAAAGTCACTCTCCGTCCACCCTCGCTCTGCCTCTCTCTCGCCCCTCCCTCCCACAAACAGAGTTCCCCATACAAATCACCTGTTCGTACGGGGAACTCTGTCCCCAGCAGGCTGCCCGGCCATTTAGCAGGTCTGGACATCCGGATCAGTTGTCCAGACTCACTAAACAGAGTTCAGAATGACCCCCTTAATGACTGACTATTGCCGCTGACCAGATAGCAATGGAGGCCAGCAAAACCAGATATCCAGCATTCACCATGGGCTAAATATCAGGCCCTATATGTTCACTGGAAGCCATCTTCACTATCCATTTACTTTCAGAACTTATATGGATTGTTTCAGGTTGAATATCTAATTGAACATGCCAATACTATCCACACAAGAAAGGGCCAAATTTGGAGCAGGGTGAAAGTGGGTTAAAATATTATCATTTAGAGGTGATATTGAGCTATTAAATGAATAATTCATACATTTATTAAACAGATAGTGCCGACACTGTTCATATAGGTTGTGACTGTTCGGCGTCGCAGCCTATATGAACAGAGGCACTAAATACAGAGAGTAACTAAAAAGCTGCAGCAGGCATTTAACTTATTCTAGTCACCGTTCCAGCTCAATATCAGGCCCCATGGTTGCATCAGTTATGCAGCAAAATGTCTGATTTTGGTAGGATGATATGACACCTTTATGTATCACATGTCAACTAATAATGTCTCCATTTTATTTTCCATTCTTATTTTCCAGACACAAAAGGAAGTTAAAAGCAATTGTGGCAGGATCTACTGGTAAGATTCATTTGTTTACCTTCAGATTTTTTACCAAGTGGAACAATTGCTTCTTACCCAAGTGGAAAATCATCATAACAGCACCGAACTGGACTGCAAAGGCAGTGAGATCCCAGGTCTCCTGGTAGGGCTACTGTAGAAATAGGGGAAAAGAGCTTTTGGAGGAGAACAAGTAAATTAAAGAGCAAACAGACTGCAGCTGAACAAGTTCATTAACCATGCTAAAACAATGCAGGATTGTGGACGGAACTCCAAATGGTGTTTGCAGTTTCCTGACATCACTTTGATAAAGTGGAAACTGGTAAAGACCAAGCACTACAAATCCATGATAATCGATACACTGTGATATGATAGTAATAATAACAATACTCGGTTCATCGCTAGTCTTTCTCTCCTTTTTTAAAGGTAATCACATCTTCTGCTGGGTAGAAATATATGAGAGCGAATAAGGAGCCCAACCCAAAGGCCGTCTAGTTTACCCAGTTCTCTTCTCTTTGCATATACTGGCCATAGTTCATCTCTTGCTTTCCCTTCATTTTATTTCTCTTCTTGGCTACAAAGGAATCCCATATTTTCTTGAATTTTGTTATATTTTTGACTCTACCACATCCCCTAAAAGGCTGCTGCATGCATCTACTACCCTTTTCTTGAAGGAATGGTTTCTAATGCAGGCGACGTACCCAATGCAAATTTATGTCATGCATATTCATTTTGGATATCATAAAAACCTGAATGGTTGTGGAGTCACCAAGACAGGTTTGAGAAATTCTGTTTAAATATTCCATCGAGTTTGCCTCCCATCTCCTGGAGTTCCCTAGCATCACCAGCTGTTCCAGAATTTATTCCACTGACAAATGTGTGCTTCTTGCGCAGTATTTATATCTTTGCATAGGGCTGGAATCAGGCTTGCTGAGGCTTAGGGCAAAAATTTGGGAAGGGGCCACAAATCTCACCAGCAGGCTGTACCTATCTATTCCAGGTTCTGGCAGGCTTGGACCCCCTACAGCCTGGGCGCCCAAGGCAATTATCTAGTTTCCCCTCCCCTATCCCCAGCCCTTTGCAATATTTGAATGTTTCTATCATATCCCTTCTTTCCTCTATAATATTCTCCTGGGTGAATTTACAGTAGGTGAAGCGAGCAATTGAGTTTAAACACCAGCAGCGCTAGTCAGTCGCTGAATATATCTATCGTCTGTTGACTAGTGCTACCATTATCTATTTAGTACAGGCCTAAATTAAACACATAAATCATGCAGCTAGTGACTGAAAATTGCTACCTTTTGAATAATTTTGCTTCTCCGCTCTCCAACTGTTCCTTCACTAAATATGTGGAGCCCAGTTCCGAACAGGGCATGTCTGGCCCATCCGGATATCCAAAATCTGGATGGGCTGGATTTGCACCAGATTCTGCATCCGCAGGAGCTAGACATTCCCACGGGTGCAGAATCGGGGCAGTTGGACAGGCCCCGATTCAGCCCCACTGCACATCTGGCAAACCTCCTGTCCAGCCCAGCCGATGCGCTTGCATGGAGCCGCAGTACTGAGGTATCCCATCACCATGGCACCGGGACGCCATGCAGGAGCCCTGCTGCCCTGCCACCCGACTCCCAGAGGGGCCTGCCGAGACCGGGATAGGGCAGCAGGGATCCCCCTGCCCTGCTCACCTAGTCGAGGAGGGGGAGGGTCCTGTCACAATAGACACTAACCTCGGGGGGGACTTATTCCACCTCCGAGGTGAAGTAAATCCCTCGTCTATCTCCTCAACTCTATGTGTACAGGGATGTGGTTGGAATCGGCCTTGTACATCTCAGGTCATGGGCCCACACTCCTCCTCCGGCCCTTCCCCTCCCTGCCCTTATCCAGAACTCCCCGCCCATCTCTGTACATGCGGGGAGCTCATGGGGCAGAATCAGCCCTAAGCAATTAGCGGAGGATATATGTCCAGACCAGACGTACATCCCTGCTAAACACTGTGCAGAATGACCCCTATAGTGTTGGGCCCGACTAGAGGGATTTTTGACCAGACAATGTCCATATAGCATTTAAAAAGACACAATTAGTGGATTAATATATTCACCAGGTTCTGCAATATTTTGCCACCAAGTAAGAAATCTAACTTAAAAGAAAACATTTTAGTGCTGCTGATGGGTGATCTTCTTATATTTATGGTGCAAGTGGAAACTCTATATTTGTTGGCAGATAATTTGAAATAATAGATCAGGGGTTCACAAGTTCAGTCCACGAGGACTGCAACCAAGCCTGGTTTTTAGGAAAACCCTAATGAATATGCATGAAATGCATCGCATACATAGTACCTCCATTGTATGCAAACCTATCTAATGCATATTCATTAGGGCCATCCTGAAACCTGGCCTGTCTGTGGCTCTCGAGAACAGAACTTGTCCACCCCTTCTATAGATAGTGTCATTAATCCAAAAGTGGCAGGTGGTCCATTTTTACAAGTCTTCTCTGTAGATGACATATTTATTCCAACTGTCTTAATTGCATGTTTCTCAAAGACTAATAAAATGCTTTTCTTTTTTCAGGTAACCGAGGCTTTATGGACATCCTAGATATGCCCAATACAAATAAGTACTCATTTGAAGGGTAAGCACACCTTCCTCACTACCAACCTGCAATCCTTAGATCAGAGATTTCACCGCCCGCTGCAGCTTCTGATGGAAAGGGTTTGTCTCTGTTTCTGGCAATAATAAACGGCACTGCCAACTGTGCCTGTGCTAAAATGTATAAAGTGTGTCATGTGTAGATGCCAGCTTCCCGGGAGAAGACCATGCATGCTATTCAGATTTCTTTGTCCATACGTGCTGCTTGGTATCAGCGAGAGAGGATGTTCATCTTTGAGAAAAAGCTTTGGAAATCATTATCATGGTGCCAGCGCTCTATGTAGTAGTACTTGTTACATAGAAACATGACGGCAGAAAAAGACCACATGGTCTATCTAGTCTGCCCTTCCATATCAACCACTACGACAGGCCCCTTTTCCCCTTTAGAGATCCTCTGTGTTTGTCCCATGCCTTTTTGAATTCAGACACTGGCCTCATCTCTACCACTTCCACTGTGAGACTATTCCATGCATCTACCACTCTTTCCGTAAAGAAATATTTCTACATATTACTCCTGAGTCAATCCCCTTTCACCCTCACCCTTTGTCCCCTCGTAGCAGAGCTTGCTTTCAATCGAAAGAGGCTCTCCTCCTGTGCATTTAGAACATGATGCCAGGTTTTTCCATGTGACATACTTCAGGAAGCAAGTCATTTTGGGCAGGCATAAATGGACCCCAGTTGATGGAAAAAAAGTACACGAGTGTTCAACAAATGGCTGCAGATCAAAACACAAAGGGCTCACTTTTCAAAAACACTTATGTAGGCAGCAATAAGTGTTGCCCGCAAGAGAGGTTTGTGCTGAAAATCTCAGAGCTTTGTATCAATACATTTTGCCTTTATAGGTGTAATTTTATATAAAGCTGCCTATTTTTAGATGCTAACAACACATCTAAGTGTCAGTATTTTTAGTCATTTCTGATCTTCTTATAAAATATTGACTTAGTACGTATCTGATGTACTTCAACTGTGGGCATGCACATGGGCAAAGTTTAGGTGGAGCATAGCCGGAGCTTACATGTATGTGCGTTAATTATAGAATGCTATCATTTACATGTATACTTGCAAGTATGCGGCAGAGGCTGTAGAACTGATGTAAATATCCATGTCACATAACATAAGGCACATTCTCGTCCACCTATACTAATATTTTGCAAAGTCAGGCACACGTTTTCTTGATTTTATAAAATAGGCACAAAAATGCACACTAACCTAAGCATAACTTTGCAAAATTACCCTTCATAAGTCACTACATGGATAAAATTTATCTGTGTGAAGTGAGAGGAGGGGTCTGGGCAATCCATGGTCAGGGTCCAATTTAATCATACAGCCGTGATATTTAACCAATACAAGATAGCTTGATAAAGCTTTTTCCTGATGTAAAGCCCATTTGACACATAGAAAAGGGCTTTTAAAAGGCTGTGTGACTGTTTCTGTTCATGGAAAGTGTGTGCCTGATCTGCGTGCAGGAGTGGAGTTGTGGCAGAGTTGTGATATATGTGTGTACTTTACAGTATAAGATACACACCCACATGAAGAGTACACACACACACATTTACATCTTCAGAACAGAAGTAAATACAAACACTGGCATTATTGTGCGCTACTGGCAGGGACAGCCCAAGGGTGTTGCAGGGCCATGTGCGGAGACTAATTGTGGGGCTTCATTTGCATAAATATTTGCATATTTACTGGGCCTCATTTGTATAAATCTAATTTATTTTACTTTAAAATGTATATGCTGCCCATCTAAAATTTCAAGCGGCTTTCAAAGGAGTCCTTCACAAGCCTCTTTTTTCTCCTAACAATGACTTAGGAGCATATTTACTACACATTAATGTGTGTTAAAATGCCACTCTACCCATAGACATAAATGGGTGTTGCTGCACTTAACAAACATTCAAATTTGTGAAAGCACATTAACCTTTAGTAAACATGCCTCTTAATGAGTGAAAACTATTTGCATGTACAATGAGGATTAAGAAAGGCTACCAGATTTCTGCATCACTATCCTCCAGTGCCCACTGCCAGGTGCATTACTACATAACCCTGTTCATTTAGAACCCATTGCAAACCTGCCATACCATAACAGCACTACCAGGACTCACACAGCACCAAACCCTATTTATCAAAAGGTAGCACTACACATATTAAACCAATACATCTCTTACTGGGAAAAGAGAATAAGTGGGTCTACTACACAGAAGCAAGATGAACAGAATAGTACAGCTGTCATACACACAAAATAGACAGGCCATCAAAACAATACAGAACAAGGGATCACAATTTAAAATATGAAGGCAATAATTGAACTGAGAACCCCAAAAGCCAAACTTTGAATGCACCACAACACTGGAAAAATTAAACTATGAAATTAATTTCCTTTTATACTGAACAAAGCGCAGAGACAGCAGAGCAGACATATTCTAGTTAATAAATTCAAAATACTTTTTTTTTCTACCTTATGTTGTTTGGGCATTTTATTTTTCAGTCACAATTGCCCCAGTCTCTCTCTTCTGTGTTCTTCATGTCTTCTGCTAATTCTCCATTGTCTGCTGCCCATGTCCTTTCTTCTCTTCTCCAATTTCTTTTTTCATTTTCTGTCTATATCCACCTCTGACATACTGATCTTTTGCTTTGATATTTTCTCCATTTCTTTTTTTGCTCATCCATCCGCTCAATTTCAACCCTCCATCCTCAATCCCCTTTTGACTTTTCACCTAGCAACTTTCCATCTACTCTTCTAACCTCCAGCTCAGCTCTCCCTCTTTCGCTAGCCTCTTTCACTCTTCCCTCTATATGACCGTTCTTCAGTTGCAGAACTGGGTGGATAGGATCCCGCCGACCACAACCTAACACTGTACCACAGCATTCTGTGCCAATTGTAACTCACGTTATGTACGAAAACCCTGTGGTGATGCAAAATGCCTCAACTTCCACATAAGTGCAACTTATAAATAGCATTTCCCAAAACAGTCCTCACCTAGGCTCTCATCTGAAAATGGGAGTCCAAGAGAACACCCAATTTTCACACAGAAGAGAGAAGCAGTGTTACTGTCAACCCAACTTTCTTGCCTCTTTAGCCAAGGATTCTTTCTACCCAAAGAATCTTAGTGTAAACCCATGCCATGGTCTCTGTTGGTCAAACAATGGGATTCCTCTTAAAGTATAAATGTTCATGGCAGCCGGAGCAGTTGTTAAAGGTTTGACCTTTCCCAGAGAGTGACAACTGATACAAAACAGTAAGGTCCCCTGATAAGGGATGTTACAATTAAAAAATGTCTTTATTCCCCAATTAGATGGTATAAGAGGACTCACCCCAATACTGTCTAAGCAATCAGAGCAATAAATGGAGTTCCATCATGTGATACATGGTTGTCTCAGAAAGGTTCCCAATGAGAGTACAAGCTGGGATAAAGAACCTAGAATTTCCCAAAAGACTTGTTACAAATATCAGCATAAGCTGAGATGGCAGTGTCCAACACTTAAAAACCTTTCCTGATTATAGGAATAGTTTAAACATTTAAAACAAATATTTGGAAATATTTTAAATATATTTGAGCTCAAATATAACCCAGTCTGTGTAATGTTGGTAGCTACTTATCAATCTGATGTTTTTCCAGAATGGGACCCAGGACAAGCCAGATAACTGCTGCTACTTCTGATCGGAATTCATCTCTCCTTTACTTCAAGTTTTGCAGCACATACTTACTACATAACTTAGTTACTAGGAGAACTATTTCTTACTCTAAATCATCTCTCTCTAGTTCCCCCTTAGCCCAAACATATATCAATAAGGATTGCAAGCTTGCACGAATCTCAGATAAAGGAGATTCTTTTAAAAAAAAAAGCGCATCTCCTTTCCCCTCACTCTTATTCAACTACAAGCAGCTCCCATGCAAAACTCCAGCCAAACCTCAGACATGCCACAACCCTAAAACAAAAATTTCATCTAAACAAGATCTGCAGCCCTAAAAGAAAAACCTTTAAACCTCAAGCCCTGTCACTCTCCAAGATTCCATTCCCATCCTCAGTCAAAAAACAAAGTTTCATCTCATTCAAACATATCCAAAATCTAAGAAAATAAACTTTCACCTCCACTTACGTTTACTATTTAATATCTTAAATCAGTAAGAGGGTTTTCCTCTGCACAACCCTTTTCAAACCACAGATCACACACTGTGCATCACTGTTCCAACCTTCCTAAACAGGAAAATTGTGGAAACATAATAAAATCCTCTCCCTTAACTCTCATATTTAGTCAGATTCGAATCCTTAGTAGTTCCAGTTTCCTTTAAAACTGTTCCAGTCATTTAAATCTACAAGCCAATTTCTTTTCCTGTCTCAAAATACATGTCACAGGAAATAAAACTCAAAAATCCCTAATTTCTTTTATAGCCCTCTCAATTACTCAAAATCTAAACTCCCTCAGTAAAGAGGAGCACTCCTGAAGCCAAAAAGGCAACCCCTTCAACCCTCCTACCCCTACCTGCAGCTTAACAAAAAACAAAAATATATGCCTCTAAACCATTCAGAAACAATTATTCTCTATTCAACCTCACTCACACTCACTTTCAAACCCTCAATATTTCCCACATTCACATCTCCAGAGGCCTCTGAGACACCCACCAACTCACATTCAGCACCACATGCAGACCCCAACCGACCATCCACTCAACCCCTCCAGCATTCTAAGTTCCCCTGAGACTAGGTATTCTTACACTGAATGTGTCATTGAAAAGTTCTAAACACCTTCACCCAGCAGTTTAAATGCCGCACTGCTTTTGCTGCCACAGCAAACCACCTCAGGTAATTTTTTATTTTTACTTTCTTTCTTCTGATTACTTTAGTCTTTTTCAAGTTAAAACCTAGACCAGCCAGACTTGAACTAATGGCAGGATCTTTAAGAATTGGGGAGAATATCTCAGCTCTATATCAAACTGCACCAATGGTTGGACGTCATTAGCATAAATATTCTGAACTGCACCCCCTATAGTCAGTGGTAGTAAATAGATGTGAAAGAGCACAGCCAAAAGTGGTGAACCCTGTCAGATGCTGAACTCAATCAACTGGCCAGACTCCTCACCATTAATTACAACTTTCTGGGACCACCCACTTAAAAAAAAAAAAAGAGACAAGCCACACAAATACCATTTCCTCAAAACCAATTCAGTCATTGTAGTAAGATCAAATGCACAACTGTATCAAAGGTGGCAAACAAGTCCAACACTACTAACAAAGCAGACCGCTCTGATCCAGAACTTTAAGAAGATGGTCCACTATGAATACCACCACAGTCTCGTATTGTAGCCCTGTTTGAATCCGCTTTGACAGGGATCCAACACAGAACCACCATCCAGAAATGCAACCAACTGCTTCAGAATACATTTCTCAACCCGCTTATTCAAAGAAGGGAGATTTGAAATCAGAGAGCAATAAACGTACCTCTCAGGAACTACCCAAAAGCCACACAAAGGAGAACACCAAGGAGCATCCAATCATGCTCCTTTTTTTGGCATATCCCATGTGGTGCTGCCAGCGTCGGGCACAGCCTTTAACCACTGCACGCCGATGGTGTTAGTGGAGGTGGATTCAGTGATGATCCATGGCTCGCAGCTTACATGAAGCAGGCTAAAGGATGTTATAAAACCAAACTCTGTATGTATTTTATTATCCATATATCACAGCTGCATGAACAACAGGGGTCACGAGACATCATCTTTCAAGATGGCCAGCATGGAAAGGAGATAATGGGAATTATGCCATCTTCTAACTTGGGAATGAGTTGGAGATAGGGGGCAGAGGGAAAGGAGAAGGCAGCTCTTGGGTGCTTGTGGGGGCCACATGGGACTATTTTTTAAGAGGGTCGGGCAGATTTCAGGGGTTTTGTTCTTCTAGGGATTGAAAGCCACCTGAGGAGACAGTTCCTAATAGAACTCACAGGCTTACAAGGGAGTAGAAACCCACTTCAGGGTTCTGGGTAAGAAGATTTATTTATTTTATTTATTTTAGACAGTTTTGTATACCGCCTTATCCTTCAATCAAAGCGGTCACAACACAATTGGGGGATACATTTAACACGCAGGGATATGAGACACATACACTAATACTTACAGGGAACATGGGCAATGGAGGGTTAAGTGGTTGCCCAAGACCACAAGGAGCATCTGTGAGACTAGAAACCCCAGTCCTTCCGGCCCAAGGTTGCTGTCCTCTAGTGGGATTTGAACCCCTGACCTTCCGGCCTGAAGTACTTTGCCCCAACCACTAGGCTACTCCTCCCAAGATCTGTGGCTTTGGAGTCCCAGGTCAAGGGTTCTTTAGCTCAGGCATCTAGAGTTGGAGGCTCTCTGGCTTGGATGTTCCAGGTCATAAAACCTCTTTTGGGAAATCCAGACTGGATTAGAAAACCTCTGATTTTTTACATTTAAGAACAGTGTAAATTTGTAAAGTTTGCTACAATGTTTAATGCACCTCCCAATGTAAAAATATGCATCTAGCATATCGCACATTTTTACGTGGGCTTTTTTTGCTGATTTTAACAGATTTTGAAATACCCAATGCATTAGCATATTATTGGCTTACTGCATTGGGTGTCAGTGTGGGTTTTTTTAATACCCAAGTAAACAAAAATTCAAGCTAAAAATGTGCATCAATTTTTACTTACATTTTATTATATCAGAGACTATGGTAGCAAAAGCATATTGCTTGTAATATCCACAAGAAAAAAATTGCTCAGATAAAAAGTTCACAGTAAAATGACTCATAAGTGTATTACAGTAGGATTGTTCATTACTGCCTCCCTGATCTGCACTGGCCACTCAATGGGGAGCATTTCCTGACTGTCTGTTTTCTTTTTCCAGGGCTAACCCTGTGTGGCTGGACCCTTTCTGCAGAAACATGGAGCTAGCAGCACAAGCGGAGCATGAAGACGACCTTCCTGAAAACCTAAGCGACTTCACAGACCTCTGGAACAGCCCAGCTAGGACTCATGTAAGCTGACAGTATTACTGCCTGTACTGTTGGACTTCTCATATCCTACTGCTGGAACATCTTACAAGCAACTCTTGCTATGCAGCACACGCTAGAGAGCCCAAACCAGGCTGGTTCTGGCTTAGCAGTAAGAAAAGTACCCTGGGAAGTGGTTGTGGTCTGAATGCCCAAAAAAAGGCTGTCCTTGCCATATGCCCTGGTCAGCTCTATCCCTCTCCCACACACAGGGTTGAGGTATAACCTGAATGAGGCTCCTCCATTTGCTCTTTACACCGTCGACATGTGATATGGTGGTTTGTACCTACAAGTTTGTACAATTCAGGTTTCTCTGCTATAGAAAAGTTGCTGACCAGTGTTGGTTTGAAATGAGATTCATTTAAAAAAAAAAACCTTATGTACTGCAACTACATAGTCTGTACAGTGCAGTTCACAAAACGGAGCACACAGTATATAAGCAAACAACTACCAAGCTCCAAAATAAAAACCCCTCTGGACCTCCGGAGAAATAGGCGTTCCCCTTGACTAATAGCTTCAACCGATTCTACTCCCCCCCCCCTTTCTGAAAGCCTCCACTCCTATGTGGGGAATAATCTGGTTTTCACCATCTTCTGCAGCTTACAGTAATCAGCATCTCCCCTAATTTCTTTGGCATTCTGTTCCACCGCATCAGAGAAAGAACTGAAAACATCCTGCTGTATTCTGACTACTTCAAACTTTTTTTTTTTTTCATTGTCGGGAAGTCCAGTAGAAACACTGGCTAGATCTCAACTGTCTATCAAGCTAGCACCTAACTTTTTATACCATTGGCCTATCCTCCCTCAAAACTTTAAATGTCAACACAAAATTCTGAATTTTGTCCATGATGCTGGGGGCAATCAGTGTAGCACTTGAAGCATAGGGTAATTCTCTCCCTATGGGACTTCCGTAGCACCAGTCTGGCCCCATATTAGTATCTGTTGTAATTCCCAGCATAACCACCCTGAAGCCCCTGCCAACAAACCATTACAATAATCTACACTTGTGGTCAACATTATTGGCACCTTTACATTTTAGGTTTTTTATGTGCAATATCTTGAGAAATAGTTTGAAATATTCCAACTGTATGTCATCATAGAGGACAGCAACCTTGGGCCAGAAGGACTGGGGTTTCTAGTCCCACAGGTTCTCCTTGTGGTCTTGGGCAAGCCACTTAACCCTCCATTGCCCATGTTCCCTGTAAGTATTAGTGTATGTGTCTCATATCCCCTCATGTTAAATGTATCCCCCAATTGTGTTGTGACCACTTTGATTGAAGGATAAGGTGGTATACAAAAATGTCTAAAATAAAATAAATATTTAAATAGTATGTTCAAAGATATACAATAAAAACAGATGTCTGTGCAAATTAGACATAGTAATTTCTGAGAAACAAACTAAATATGACCTGGACAGGATTAATGACACCCTTTACTAATATTTGGTTGCACAACCTTTGGCAGTGATGACAGCCTCCAAACATGTCTTGTAGTCATCTATAAGTTTCGTAGATCTATCTACTGCTAATTTCTCCCACTCTTCAGCTGTGATTTGTTACAGCTCATGAATGTTTCTAGGATTCCTTTTACCAAATATTCTTTTATTTGCCAAATATGTTTGCATATATAGTCCAAAGCCATTTCACTGGCAACTTTTTTTTTTTGGAGATACTGGATATTAAGGGATACTGTTCTATGTAGCAATCAATTGTTAAATATGATTAGTTATGTATATAACTTCCACTGTTCTCTATCACTCTGTTTTAATGTACACCGCTTCACCCTGGTAAAAAGCAGTATTAAAAAAAAAAAGTCAAAATAAAATAAATAGGGGTCTCCTCCCATTTCTTTTACCATTTTTGTCGCTGTTTGTACCTTTTCTAATTCAGCTATATCGCTTTTAAGATAGGGCGACCACAATTGCACACAATATTCAAGGTGCGGTCGCACTATGGAACGATACAGAGGCATTATATCATCCTTTATTTTATTTACCATTCCTTTCCTTATGATTCCTAGAGCAACATATGCTTGAGGTTTTGCACAATGAAAAGGATTCTTGAATTGAAATCTGAAGTTTACTGGTAGCCAGCGAAGGTTTTTCAGTATTATGGAATCTATTAACACTAGCAAGAAGTCTCGCAGCAGTGTTTTCAATAATTGAGCCTGTAATTGAAAATGGAATGTATACCATGGTTTTCATTTTTAACCCAAACACACCCCTGTGGATGTATTTTTAGTTAATTGCCCTCTTATTGCGCTTCATTTGTAACAAAGCAGAGAGAGCGAAAGAATCAGCTGAAAACTTCTGAAAGGAATGTAGTCCTATCTTTCTGCAAGAGATTTACCACAACTTTCCTTTTTGCAGGGCACTTTTGGACGAGAACCCACAGCTTCCAAACCAGAAGACGACCGCTACTTACGAGCGGCCATCCAGGAGTATGACAGCATTGCCAAGCTGGGTCAGATCATGCGTGAAGGACCCATTAAGGTGAGCAATAGCCACATTCCCTTAGCAGCTCTCAGCATCATATCCATCACCTATTTTTGTTCTGAATTAATATCCTCAGTAGTACTATTAAGAAACTGGGACTATGCCCAGCAGATTTTCTCCTCATCCCTACGGCACAGTCACTCCTCAGTAGAAATCCAATGCACTGGCTATTGCATGGGAAACAGAGCTGCTGCAGATGATCTAAGTTGTATTATTTAAGCAAGAACATAAGGACAGACTTAAAGATGTCAATATGTATACTTTGGAAGAACAGCAGGAGAGAGGAGATGTGATAGAGACATTAAAATACCTCCATGGCCTGAAGACACAGTAGGCAGGTCTCTTTCATTTGAAAGGAAGAGGCTGGAATGAGGGGCATAGGATGAAGACAAAAGAGGATACTCAGGAGTAATCTATTGCTTTATGGACCTGCATCCTAACAGTGGTGGTGGAGATAAGAACTGTATCT
Source organism: Ichthyophis bannanicus (assembly GCA_033557465.1). Lineage (NCBI taxonomy): Eukaryota > Metazoa > Chordata > Amphibia > Gymnophiona > Ichthyophiidae > Ichthyophis > Ichthyophis bannanicus. Next base: position 608,416,059 of record CM066034.1, read on the forward strand.
GAATTCAAGAAAGCATGGGACAAGCAGAGAGGCTCTTTAAGGGAGAGGAAGGGGTTGTAGTACTTGGAAGGTGGTAGGGATAGGCTGTATGTCATTTTCTATGTAGCTTTTGGCTGCTTTGGAAAACTTAGGAAGCAGCCCCCGTTACTAACTGGCTACATCTCCAAATAGGTTAACTAGGGATGGAGTCTAGTAAAAAAATTAACTGGCAGGCTCTAAGGGGCAAAGTAGAAAGAAAGTCCATGTCAAACAGAGTAATGTAAACCACTTAGGTAATTATGATTAGTGGTATATGAAATAAATGAAACCGTAGGTCATCTTCTAAACAAAATGCACAAGGTGTCTTGCTGATCTGGTGCATGGTAAAGGCATGCACTGACAGCCAGCATGGGGCAATGATAGATAGTACCACCAGATCTTGGTGCTAACTATCCATGGCGTGTTAGGGTTGCAAGTGGGAGAGGTTAGGGGCAGAGAGTGAGTGGGATGAGCGCCACACAGTCAGCGCACCCATACTATCTGCACAGCAGGCTAGTAGCAGGGGTGCACTCACCGCCACCTTCATAGGAGGCGTTGAGTACATCTGTACAGTTCTCATGTTGCAGCAGGGCCACGTGCACCATGATAACTGCTGGGACCATGCTTTCCATGTTCCCAGCAGTTAACACTGTGTTATTGCCATAACACACCATGAATTCATGCTTTATGGGCATGTCTGCTGTACCACCACAGCGCCCTTTAGTAAAAGGGCCCCTTAATGCATTTCAACAGCTGATGGTCTTTGTCTTGGATGTTTATCCACTGAAAGACCAGGTTCTGATGATGCAGGGCAATTTGCATATACAATATCTCCTGTTACCCCTCCCCTCTCAGGGTTCCATACTCAAGGTAGTGTTGGATGATTATATACGACTGAAAAAGCTGTTTGCACAGCGGATGGTGACCAAAGCTACAACCAGCACCGGAGATCAGTCCTCAATCACAGAGGTAGAACGTGCACATAGATGCAGAACTTGCAGTGCTGAGGAAAACCTGTGCACGGTGTGAAACAGGAACAGTGTGTGCATCTATGACTGTGTGCTTATTGCTTGGTAACACGTTATAATGGTGTGTGCATGGTGTGATGGCCTCATCTAGCATGAAATGGGGTTTTTTATGTTAATAGTGTTCCTCTTTCAGCTATGCCGTCAAACACGAAATGCGTTACGTTGTACTGAACTGACTGGTCCTCAGATCAGCCTGTAATATATTCCTCTACTGATGAAACACCTGACATAAGAACATAAGCAATGCCATACTGGGTCAGACCAAGGTCCATCAAGCCCGGTATCCTGTTTCCAACAGTGGCCAATCTAGGTCATACGTACCTAGCAGTTTCCCCAAAAGACACAGGTTCCACAATGCTTGTACTGGGTCAAGCATTGATATCCTGGGTCCCTTCTTAATAATGGTTTATGGACCTTTCCTCCAGGAACTTGTCCAAACATTTTTTAAACCCAGCTACACTAACAGCCTTTACTACATCCTCCGGTAACAAATTCCAGAGTTTGATTACACGTTGAGTGAAAAAATATTTTCTTTTATTAGTCTTAAATAGGTTTACCATGTAGCTTCATTGCATGTCCCCTAGTCTTTCTATATTCTGATAACGTAAACAATCGATCTATGTTTACCCGTTCCACTCCGTTCATTAATTTATAGACTTCTATCATATCTCCCCTCAGCCGTCTCTTTTCCAGGTTAAAGAGCCCTAACCTTTTTAGCCTTTCTTCATAGGAGTATCCTTCCATCCCCTTTACCATTTTGGTAGCTCTTCTCTGAACCTTTTCTAATAACGCTATATCCTTTTTAATATACAACGACCAGAATTGCACACAATATTCAAGGTGCGGTCTCACCATGGAATGATATAGAGGCATTATAATATCTTTTGTTTTATTTTCCATTCCTTTCCTTATGTTTATTTTATGTTTATTTTGAATTTGATATACCGCTCAGGCCAGCATACCTAGCATTCTGTTTGCTCTCTTGGCCACCGCTGCACACTGGGCTGAGGGTTTTAACATGTTATCCACAATGACGCCTAAATCTTTTTACTGGTTGGTGGTTCCCAATGTGGAACCTTGCATTGTGTAACCTAGTTTGGGTTGTTCTTCCTTGGGTGCATAATTTTGCACTTGTCCACATTAAATTTTATCTGCCATTTTGATGCCCAGTCTTCCAATTTATCAAGATCCTCTTGCAATTTTCCACAATCCTCTTGGGTTTTAACAACTTTAAATAATTTTGTCTCATCTGCAAATTTGATAACCTCACTTGTTATTCCACTTTCCAGGTCATTTATGAATATGTCAAAAAGCAGCGGACCCAGCACAGATCCCTGTGGTACACCACTATTCACCTTTCTCCATTGGGAAAATTGGCCATTTAGCCCTACCCTCTGCTTTCTATCTTTTAACCAGTTCCTGATCCACAGTAGTACTCTGCCTCCTATCCCATGACTTTTTAGTTTTGCCAAAAGTCTCTGATGAGGGACCTTGTCAAAGGCTTTCTGAAAGTCCAGATACACTATATCAACCGACTCACCTTTGTCCACCTGTTTATTCACTCCTTCAAAAAAACATAACAGATTAGTAAGACAAGATCTTCCTTGTCTAAAGCCATGTTGGCTGTCTCCCATTAGGCCATGACTATCTATATGCTGAGTAATTTTGTTCTTTATGATGGTTTCTACCATTTTTCCCGGTACTGACGTCAGGCTCACCGGTCTGTAGTTTCCCAGATCACCCCTGGAACCCTTTTTAAAAATTGGCGTTACATTGGCGATCCTCCAATCTTCAGGTATTACAGATGATTTTAATGAAAATTCACAGATTACTAATAGCAGGTCTGACAGAGTTGGAACACTCCTATACTCATTTAAAATCTCCCCTGCACCTCACAGAATTGAGAGGGTGTGGGGTTTTGTTTTGTGCAGCTTTTTGCTAGTGAGTCTCCATTGGTTCCATGGGTTAAAGCTTTGCTGGCACTTTGTAAACAATTTGCTAGCAGCCTGGTACAATAATTAAAATGAAACGCTTTTAAGAAATGTTTGGGCCATGTGGCTGATTTTAAAGGAGAGTGCAACTTGCTGCCGCGCCATTTCCACCTCTCTACTTTACCTTTTTAGAAAGCTGCCATTTTTTTTCTAGTGTTTTCCATATGGCATAAACTGTTGGGTCTTACACATGTTGGTGAAAACCTTTTCACAAAATCCAAACTGCAGTTGAACTACTTAACAATGCAAATCCCAACCCATACACAGAGAAGTGGGAATGACTTGGTAAAAGGTCAGTCCACCACTTTGCTCATGTCTTGTCTGTCTTTGGTCAAGCTCTGGGGTGATAATGCTAATTCCATAAAGTTACAGGGCCCTGCAGACTTTCCCTTGGTGGTGTGTGACACTAGAGTACTTCTTAATAAATTCCAAGATTATTTATTCAGTAAATAACTCCACCACATCACACCAAGTGTGAAGCGACTCCTAAGCCATCTATACCATGGTGGGGCTTGATTTTCATTCTTCATTTTTTAATTCACTGGTGAACAGCAACTCACTGGAATGAATTAGAGTTCAGGATTTTACAAGCAGTAGCTATTCACTGCCAATAGTGGTTTGATGTCATTTAAAAATTAACTTAATTTAAGCACAGAATGCAAGGCAGTTGAGGTGGTACTTTTGTACTCAAGGCACACATCTATTGTTGTTGACAGGTTCCTGCTTGTCAATAGACCAAAAATAAATAAATAAATGCAAAGCAAGTAGAACTCCACCTACTAATCTGCATTTCTAGAACTTCCATCAACTATACTAGGGATGGACAAAATGTTTGCATGCCCTGAATTGGGAGCAATGACTAGGATGGGGGCCAGTGTGATCTGTGCTGGGGGGGGGGGGGGGCTTTTCATTGGTGCTTTCCACCAATCTGCTGGTAGGGGAACACAACCCACTTGTCTGAACTGGTCGAGCAGGACGATATGGAAATACTGTTCCAATACCTTGAACCATTCATGCTGGGGGAAAAATGGTCCATACTGAAGGTGTGAAGCTAAACTACAGTTCTGTTGAGTAGTCACAAAAGCCCAAATAGTGATTTGTTTTCTTCCTAACAAGAAACCAAACTTACAAGCTTTTCTTGCACTTACAGTTGATACAGAATGATTTGGATGAAGAAGAGCGAACCCCCAGCCCAGGCACTCTTCGCTTTCGGCACAAACAGCCTATTGAGCTGAAAGGGCCAGATGGCATTCACATAGTTCATGGTAGCACAGGTACTCTCTTGACGTCAGACATCAATAGCCTGCCGGAAGATGATCAGAAGGGCCTAGGCCGGTCCCTGGAAACCCTCAATGTGGACTGCGGATCCTCTGACAGAAATGCCCGTACAGAATCAGCCAAATCTACACCTATGCACAAAATGAGAGAGGTCATTCTGGAAAGCCCATTGGAGATCACAGAGTTATGACTAGAAGTGGCCTCGCTAGTCTAACAGTTGAGCAAACTGGTCCAGGTAAAGAAGAGATGACACTGCAGAAAGGCAAAAGCATAGGGTGAGAGCAAGATAATGAACGTAACCTCTCTCCCATGCTACAATAATTTACATTCTAAGTTGGACAAGTTCCTCCTGCAGATAATGAATCAGGGCTGTTCTTTTTTTGTAATGGCTCAAATGGTTTACATTTCTTCTTGACTCATTGCATTCGTTGATTCTGGTTTTAAAAGTGTTAAAAGAAAAGGGAGGTGATGTAAGATAAAGTCAAAGAGGTCATCAACCTTGCGACTTTTTAGGTAATGTTAATACTCCAGTGTTGCAGCTGGCCAGTGTGTCGATATGTACCTCAGACAAGGAAGCTGCATCAGGCAAATGAAAGATAGCATTGTGCCCAAGTCCTGATTTCTACACTGGCAACGAAAGTCCATCTCTGGAACCAAATAGTTGTTACAGAGAATACTACCAGACAGTGCCCACTGTGTGCCTGCGAGGTCATCTTATGGAAAGAAAAATTGAAGTCTTCAAAAAAAACAAAAACCTTTGGATGGGATATTTCCATTTTGCTGGCTTACCAAATACACAGAAGCTTCAGACGGGACATACATGAAAATACACTTGATTTCTGAATGTGTGGAGTGTTACGTGTGTAAATTTCTTTTGTTAGTGACTTGGTGAGAGTTTTTGGAATGGTCTGTTAAAGGAAATGGTTAAGAATAATTATATATACTGTATATCACTGTATTTTTTCATTGTGTGTTTTTTTTCTTCCTTTCTTCATTCTGGGATTCCCACTCTATACATTTGCCTCTTCGCAAGAGCAAAAATGTAATAAAAGAGTACCAAGGTAGGTAAGAGGTTTCAGTAGCAGTGAAAAGGAGTCTAATCCTAAGAAAAAAACATCTGTACCAGCTGTGTGCATTTGGCTCATTAGTGTGCCTTTAAAAATTCAGTGCATGCTAAATGGATTTCATGCACTCTAATAAACTTGGCACACCTTTAATTCGTCAATTAGTAAATGTTAATGTGTATTAAATTATTTCCCTATTAAAACAAAAGGTATGAAACTAAGGAGCATGTTTACTAAAGGTTAGCACAGGGTTAAGTGCATGATTTTGGTGCAGCACAGATGAGTAGCATAGGGTTCTGTGCCGAAAACCCTGAGTTACCCTTCAGACACATGTAGGGTGGGGACTGGGCAGGACCAAGCTTTCCTACTGCAGCACAGGTGTTTGTAGACCATACTCAGGGCCGGCCCAAGGATTTCTGCTGCCCTAGGCACAAACCTCAGCCTCACCGCCCCCTCCCCAGCTGCCGCCGAGTGCGTCTCAGGCAGGGGGAGATGAGCAGCAGCAACGGCAGTATTTTGCTGCCACTTTCTTGCCTGCGGCAGGCCATGGTCTTCAGCACACAACTTGCCACTTCTGATCCCCTTCCGACGCAACTTACTGTCCGAGGGGGATCAGAAGCGGCAGGCCATGTGTGCTGAAGGAGTCCAAAAGAAAGCACATTCCTTTGCAACAGCCAAAAAGGAGCACAATAGAAACAAGGAGACCAGCACACCCTCTCAACGTGGAACAGACTTTGTTGGGTGCATCCCCAACAGCAGCAGTGTTTTGGCAACTCATGCCTTCGGCAGGGGTTCTGTAACTAAAAACCTCCAACAAACATATTAAATAAACAATAAAAACATATAAGAGGGACTTATATATATGTATCACCTCATTAAAAATGTAATAAAATATCTGAGCCACACCATATTCAAAATATAAACAAGTATAGCATAGATGAAACAATTTAAAAAGTACATATCCATAAGATTAAAAAAACTTTTAAACCATAAATACTAAAACTACCAAAGAATTAAAAATTGTGAGCAGGTGAGTGATAGGATAACAGATGCCTTTTTTAATGTTGTTCCTGAGTGTAAAGGCATTTAAGAGTATAAAAGGCTAAAAGAAAGAATGGCCTATATGTGTATGTGGAATAGTAAAAGAAACTTACTGTATGTCCACTTGAGAATGTAAATGTTGCAGAGCCAATCGTTCTTTTTGCCTCCCCCCCACCATTCAGGATAGGCAGCAGCTGGGGGGGGGGGGGGGCAGGGCATGGCCTGTGATGTGCCTAGCTCACCTAATGGATGGGCCGGTCCAGACTATGCTACCTCTGCTCAGCACAAGTAGTGAGACTGCAGCTAATGCCACGTCAATAGGTGGCATTAGTTGGTCCCATGACTGGTTTGCCATGTTGCAGTGTGGTAACTGCAAAGGGGGGGAGGGGGGGGGATGCATGTACCCACCTGTCCCCCCTGCAGTTAGCCCAAAGCCCCATGCATGTTTCCAGCATGGGGCTTTGGGCTACACAAAAAGAAAAATCTGAAAAAGCTAACAGATTTTCTTGCATGTGTACATCCCTAGTTTGTACATTTATTTTATTTATATTATTTCTATACCACACTCTTTAAAATCAGCACGATTTACATGTAACAAATTGTACAAGGCAGCAGAACATGCAGTGTACATTACAGAGAACAGGTTTATACAATTTGGGTTTAATAGGGGTAACTATATACAACTGTGTACAACTGAGCTGTTCATCTACAGGTATGCCACAGGTATGGCTGTGGAGTACACAACACTCTGAACTACTTACATATTAGGTTATATACAAGTTTGGGCAGTCGTATTCAGGCTGTGGGTATGTTATCATGCCCTGGGTGTGCCAGTGTTGTCATTGTGGTGGGTGGGGGGTAAGCTTGTTTGTGTTGTTTCACTGGGCAGGGAGTAACGTAGGAGGAATAAATGGTGCTTCAGTGCCTTCTGAAATTGGGCAAGGTCAATTATTGCCCGGATGGGGGTTGGGAGGACATTCCAGAGCATGGTTGCGTAAAATACAAATGCTCTGTTGCTTGCGGCCTGGGAGCATTTTGTTATTGCTCTGGGGATTACGAGGGTGTTTACAGCAAATGACCTTCTGGCCCTGTTTGAAGGTATGGGGAGGATAAGGTCTGATAGGAAAATGGAGGATAGGTTGTTGATGGCCTTGAACGTCATTAGTAAAACTTTGACAGTGAATCTGCAGTGGATCGGCACCCAGTGGAGGTGTTTTAGGACAGGGGTTATGTGGTCCCTTCTGGAGGCGCCATGCAAGACTCAAGTGGCTGCAGGGGGTTCTTGGGGAGTCCCCGCAGAATAGTGTTGGCATAATCGAAATGCGGGGTTACTAATGCTTGGAAAATCATCCGGAAATCATCTGGTTCTAATAAGGATCACAGGTGGCAGATGGTTCATATCTTATGATAGATTGCTCTGACTAACATAACATCATAAGATATGCCATACTGGGTCAGACCAAGGTCCATCAAGCCCAGCATCCTGTTTCCAACGGTGGCCAATCTAGGTCATACGTACCTAGCAGTATCCCCAAAAGACACAGGTTCCACAATGCTTGTATTGGGTCAAACATTGATATCCTGGATCCCTTCTTAATAATGGTTTATGGACCTTTCCTCCAGGAACTTGTCCAAACCTTTTTTAAACCCAGCTACACTAACAGCTCTTACTACATCCTCTGGTAACAAATTCCAGAGTTTGATTACACATTGAGTGAAAAAATATTTTCTCTTATTAGTCTTAAATAGTTTACCCTGTAGCTTCATTACATGTCCCCTAGTCTTTCTATATTATGATAGCGTAAACAATCGATCTACATTTACCTGTTCCACTTCATTCATTAATTTATAGACCTCTATCATATCTCCCCTCAGTCATCTCTTTTCCAGGTTGAAGAGCCCTAACCTTTGTAGCCTCTCTTCATAGGAGTAGCCTTCCATCCCCTTTACCATTTTGGTGGCTCTTCTCTGTACCTTTTCTAATAACGCTATATCCTTTTTAAGATACGGCGACCAGAATTGCACACAATATTCAAGGTGCGGTCCTACCATGGAACGATAAAGAGGTATTATAATAGCCTTTGTTTTATTTTCCATTCCTTTCCTTTAGGATACCTAACATTCTATTTGCTTTCTTGGCCACCGCTGCACACTGAAAAGAGTTTTAACATGTTATCCACGATGACTCCTAAATCTTTTTCCTGGGGGGTGGTTCCCAATGTGGAACCTTGCATCGTGTAACCATAGTGTGGGTTGTTCTTTCCTAGGTGCATAACTTTGCACTTGTCCACATTAAATTTCATCTGCCATTTGGATGCCAAGTCTTCCAGTTTATCCAGATCCTCCTGCAGTTTTCCACAGTCATCTTGGGTTTTAAAAACTTAATATAGTTTTGTGTCATCTGCAAATTTGATAACCTCACTAGTTATTCCCTTTTCCAGGTCATTTATGAATATGTCAAAAAGTAGCAGACCCAGTACAGATCCCTGGGGTACACCACTATTCACCTTTTTGCATTGGGAAAATTGGCGATTTAGCCCTACCCTCTGCTTTCTATCTTTTAACCAGTTCCCGATCCACAATAGTACACTGCCTCCTATCCTATGACTTTTTAGTTTTGCCAAAAGTCTCTGATGAGGGACCTTGTCAAAGGCTTTCTGAAAGTCCAGATACACTATATCAACCGACTCACCTTTGTCTACCTGTTTATTCACTCCTTCAAAAAAACATATCAGATTAGTAAGACAAGATCTTCCTTGTCTAAAGCCATGTTGGCTGTCTCCCATTAGGCCATGACTAGCTACCTGCCGTGTAATTTTGTTCTTTATGACGGTTTATTTAACGTATTTATTTATTTAACATACATTTGTATCCCACTGCTTCCAGGGATCAGCAGCAGTTGCTATACATGGGGGAGTTGGCTGTACCAGCCGGTAATTAGAGTATTTACATTGCGATTAGGGAGGGGAGATAGTGCACAGCAAGCATGGGTTACAGGGTTTACAGTTGATTGAATATCACAGCTACATACAGGGTACTTAAAAACATATTTACAATGTATACAAAGGATCCTTATATACATATTTACATTACAGCTGGGTACATTTCATGAGATTAAGTTGAAATGTGATTGGAAGAGGTGCGTCTTAAGTTGTTTTCGAAAGTCTTTCAGATCGCAGACTTCACATAGATCACTTGGCAACCGGTTCCAGAGTGCCGGAGCTATAAATGAGAAAGCTCTGTTGCTGGTGCATGCATTAACCTTTGTGAAGCACTTCGGGATACAGAGGGTGTTTAGGTTTGGTGTTCATCTATTTCTGTTGTTGGGTAGATTGGATATTAAGCTGTTGCGGTGTGAGGGCACTATGTCATGGATGAGTTTGAAAGTCGTGACTAAGATTTTGTATTGAATGCGGGCCGTGATTGGGAGCCAGTGAAACTCAATTAGTGCAGGCGTAATGTGGTCAGAGAGTCCATTTTCCCCCGGTACTGACGTAAGGCTCACCAGTCTGTAATTTCCCAGATCACCCCTGGAACCCTTTTTAAAAATTGGCGTTACATTGGCGACCCTCCAATCTTCAGGTATTACAGGTGATTTTAATGAAAGTTCAGAGATTACTAATAGCAGGTCTGCAATCTCATATTTCAGTTCTTTCAACACTCTTCGATGTATACCATCCAGTCCAGGTGATTTGCTACTCTTCAGTTTATCAAATAGTTGTAATACATCTTCCCAGTGTAGCGATATTTCTCTCAATTCCTCTGCAGTATCACCATTAAATACCACTTCAGTCTTGGGTAACATCCCTACATCTTCCTCAGTAAAGACCGAAGCAAAGAATTCAGTCTCTCCGCTATAGCCTTGTCTCCTCTTACTGCCCCTTTTACCCCTCTATCATCTAATGGTACAATTGACTCTCACAAGCCTTTTGCTACGAATGTACTTGAAAGAGTCTTTATTTCGTGTTTTTGCTTCCGTCGAAAACCTTCTCAAATTCTCGCTTTGCCTGCCTTATCAATGCTTTGCATTTAACTTGCCAGTGCTTGTGCCGTTTCCAGTTTTCATTGTTTGGCTATTTTTCCCTTTTCCTGAAAGATGCTTCTTTGGCAGCAACAGCCTCTCTGACCTCACCTTTAAACCATGCTGGCAGTTTTTTGGACTTTCTTCCACTTTTCTTAATGCATGGAATACAGCTGGCCTGGGCTTCCAGGATAGTATTTTTAAACAACACCCAAACTTGATGTAAGTCTTTAACCTTTGCAACCACTCCTTTTACTTTTTTCTTAACTATATTCCTCATTTTATCATAGTCTCCCTTTCGAAAGTTAAAGGTAGTACTGTGGATTTTACTATCCTTCCTCCACTAATTAAATCAAACATGATCATGCTATGATCACTATTGCCAAGTGGTCCCAACACCCTTATTTCTTGCACCAGATCTGGTGTTCCACTAAGGACTAGGTCTAGTATGGCTTCCCCTCTGGTCGGTTCATGAACGAGCTGCTCCAGGAAGCAATCATTTATTTCATCTAGAAACTTTTGTGCTATTGTGCTATTTGTGCTTTATCGACTATAGCAAGGCTTTTGACTGTGTAAACCATGAGAAACTCTGGGCCACATTAAGAAGCATGGGTATACCAGAACACCTGATCGTTCTCTTGCGTAATCTGTACATTGATCAAGAAGCAACAGTTCGAACGGAACAAGGAGAAACAGAATGGTTTAAAATAAGCAAAGGTGTAAGACAAGGCTGCATACTTTCCCCCTACCTGTTTAATTTATATACAGAACAAATCATCAGAGAAGCAGGACTGTATGAAGACAACAGAGGTGTGAAGATTGGTGGAAGACTCATCAACAACCTTCGCTATGCTGATGATACCACATTACTGGCAGAAAGTGAAGATGATCTGAAACATTTGCTTCTCACAATCAAAGAACATAGTCTCAAAATGAGCCTGCACCTTAATGTAAAGAAGACAAAGATCATGACAACTGGCATAATCAACAGGTTCATCGTTGAAGGAGAAGAAATTGAAATCGTGAACAACTTTAACCTACTTGGATCAACTATCAATAAAGAAGCAACAAGCAGTCAAGAAATCAGACGACGCATTGCTCTTGGCAGAATGGCTATGAAAGACCTAGATAAGATTCTCAAGAGCAGAGATGTCTCTCTCCATACAAAGATTCGACTTGTTCAAGCCATGGTATTTTCAATAACATCATATGGATGTGAAAGCTGGACAGTGAAAAAGACAGACAGGAAGAAAATTGATGCCTTTGAATTATGGTGCTGGCGGCAAATACTGTGTATACCATGGACTGCCCGAAGAACAAACCAGTCGGTACTAGAAAAGATCAAACCTAAGCTTTCTTTAGAAGCTCAGATAACAAGACTTCGACTTTCATACTTCGGACACATCATGCGAAGAGAGAGATCATTAGAGAAAGACATCATGCTTGGCAAGATAGAAGGTCAACGCAAAAGAGGAAGGCCAGCAATGAGATGGCTTGCTACAATAACAGCAGCTACAGGTACCAGTCTGTCAACAATGAGCCGCCTGACTGAAGACTGAAGACCGAACACAATTTAGGATAGCTATCCAGAGGGTCGCCATGAGTCGACTCCGACTCGACAGCACTTAGCAAGCAAGAAACTTTATCTCCCTAGCATGTCCTGCCGTGACACTGACCCAGTCGATATTTGGGTAATTGAAATCACCCATTATTACTACTCTGCTGTGACTTTTGTTCGCTTCCTTGATTTCTTGATTTCTTTGAGCATTTCATCACCCATTTGTTCATTCTGGCCAGGCGGTCGATAGTACACCCCCACTGCCATCACCTTCCCCTTCATACATGGAATTTCAATCCATAGAGATTCTACAGCAAATTTTGTTTCCTGCAAAACTTTAATCCTTTCTGACTCAACGCCCTCTCTAGCATAGAGCGCAACCCCTCCACCAATTTGATCAGTTCTGTCATTACGATATAGTTTACATCCAGGTAACATGTCCCACTGGTTATCCTCCTTCCACCATGTCTCAGATTGCAATCATATCTAACCTCTCATTTAGTGCTATATATTCTAACTCTCCCATCTTATTCTTTAGACTTCTAGCATTTGCATACAGCACAGTTACTTACCTGTAACAGGTGATCTCTGGGAACAGCAGGAATAAGTCTTCACATATGGGTATCGTCAGTACCGACGGAGCCTGCGCGGGAACGCTACCCTTCGTCCAAAAGGAAAGCTTTTGGGAGCATCCCACAGCGCCTGCGCGCTGCCTTCCCGCCTTTCCCAACTGCCTCTCTCCAGTTCGAGTTTTAAAGCTGAGACAAAGAGAGTGAGGAAGGGAAAGATAAAAAGAGAGATACAACTCCTAGGGGAGGTGGGTGAGTTGTGAGGACTTATTCCTGCTGTTCCCAGAGATAGCATAGTTACTCACCTGTAACAGGTGTTCTCCAGGAGCAGCAGGAATCAGTCCTCACTTATGGGTGACGTCGGCGCCGACGGAGCCCTCGCGGAGCAATTTTCCCCAGCTTTCAAAGAAAGCCTTTGGGAATTGCAGCGCGCATGCGCGGTCCTCTTCCCGCCCAAGGGTGCCATCTTAGCCAGTCAGATGACATAGCTAAAAAAGACAGCATAAAAATTTGCAAAAAAAGTAAAGCAGACGATTGCAACTCCAAGGGGAGGAGGGAGGGTTGTGAGGACTGATTCCTGCTGCTCCTGGAGAACACCTGTTACAGGTGAGTAACTACGCTTTCTCCAGGACCAAGCAGGAAGTCAGTCCTCACTTAGGGTCTCCGGTAGCCTTGAGCTTGGGAGTCCCATAAGCACAAAAATGAGCTCCCTCTAGCTCAGCAGCACAGAAGGAAAGAATCTTCGCTGAATTATTACCCACCGGTAGCCCACATCCGGGATGGAGGGTAGGAGTTGCTCAGACCTCAAAGAGATTACGGAGGACTGCCTGTCCGAAAGCACTGTCCCTGCGGGACTCCCTCTCGAGACAGTAATGGACCGCAAAAGTCTGGCTCGAAGACCAAGTAGCGGCACGGCAGATGTCTGCCAGCGGAACAGAGCGGAGGTAAGCCACTGACGTAGCCTTTGCCCGAACGCAATGAGCCGTGACTCGACCTTCCAAGGAGAGTCCGGCTGCCCCATAAGCCCAAGAGATACTGTCCGCAACCCAGATGGACAGAGTACGCTTGGAGACCGGGAGCCCCAATTTATTGGGGTCAAAAGACACAAAAAGCTGAACAGCTTTACGGTGCTCCCGCGTACGGTCAAGGTAGAAGTTCAAAGCCCTTCTACAGTCCAGGGTATGGAGGACCGTTTCAGCTCGGCTGGAGTGTGGTCTGGGAAAGAAGGTTGGAAGTACCACCTCCTGATTGACGTGAAAAGGGGAGACCACTTTTGGAAGAAATTTAGGGTGAGTCCGTAGGACTACCCTATTTTTGTAGAACCGAGTGTAAGGGGGATCAGACACGAGGGCCTGCAATTCACTTACGCGTCTAGCGGAAGTGAGGGCTATCAAGAACAGTGTTTTCCAAGACAGAAAACGGAGAGAACAAGTAGCCATAGGTTCAAAAGGCGGACAGGTGATCCGCTGCAAAACCACATTCAGGTCCCAGTCAGGCGCTGGCGGGCGCAGAGGTGGTTTAAGTAGAAGGAGACCTCGGAGAAACCTCGCTACGAGAGGGTCGCTGGAGAGAGGTCTGCCGTCCACCGGCACATGATGTGCCGAAAGAGCACTGAGGTGAACTTTGACGGAGTTGGACTTAAGTCCCAGATTAGAGAGGTGTAGCAAGTACTGCAAGATCACCGACACCGGGCAGGCGAAGGGATCCTGAGACTGTTGGGTACACCAAACGGAAAAGCGACGCCATTTAAGGGCGTAGCATTTGCGGGTAGAAGGTCGTCGCGAAGCCAAGACGACCTCCTCCACCTCTGCCGGCAGGAGAAGGGGAGCAAGGACTACCCGCTCAGCAGCCAGGCCATTAGGTTGAGAGACCTGAGGTTGGGGTGTAGCAGAGACCCCTGATCCTGAGTGAGGAGATCCGGTTGAAACCCCAGAGGGAATGGATCCTCCACCGCTAATTGCAGCAGGAGCGGAAACCACGGCTGTCTGGGCCAGCGAGGGGCCACCAGGATCATGAAGGCATTGTCCCGGAGAACCTTGAAAAGAGTCCGAGAGACTAGCGGGATGGGAGGGAAAGCATACAGAAGGCTCCCCGACCATGAGAGTAGAAAAGCGTCCGCCGCAACCCGAAGGGGGTGGGGCTGACGAGAGCAGAAGCGAGGAAGTTGCCGGTTGTGAGGACTGGCAAAGAGATCCACCGTGGGGAGGCCCCACTTTAGAAAGAGCTTCTGAACTACCAAGGGATCCAGACGCCACTCGTGCGGCTGAAGGATCCTGCTGAGTTTGTCCGCCAGGTAATTCTCTTGGCCTGGGAGATAAACTGCCTTGAGGAGAATGCCGTGACTGACGGCCCAAGAGCAGAGCTTCTGTGCCTCCCGGCAGAGGAGGAAGGAGCCCGTGCCCCCTTGCTTGTTCACGTAGAACATGGCAACTTGATTGTCCGTCTGGACAAGGACGGACTGATGAGAAGTCAGGTGGGAGAAAGCCTTGAGAGCCAGGCGGATCGCCCTGAGCTCCAGGAAGTTGATCTGCTGAGCAGACTCCCACGTGGTCCAGAGGCCCTGAGTACGTGCCGCTTGGCAATGCGCACCCCAGCCCAGGAGAGATGCATCTGTCGTCAGCACCCGGGCCGGCTGAGGTGACTGGAAAGGCATTCCGAATAGCAGGTTCGGCTGATGAAGCCACCACCGGAGAGACGAGATCAGCGGCTCGGAGACGCGCACTAGGTCTGCTAGGCCGCCTGTGGCTTGTCGCCACTGCTGGCGGAGACACCATTGAGCAGGCCGCATATTCAGGCGGGCATTGGGGGTCACATGGACGGTGGAAGCCATATGGCCGAGTAGTCTCAGGAAGCGCCTGGCGGAGACCAGGGGCTGGCTGCGAAAACGGTCGGCTAGGTCCATGAGCCGTTGAGCCCTGTCGAGCGGTAGGTATGCTCGTGCCTGAGGAGTGTGCAGCCTTGCGCCGATGAACTCGAGATCCTGTGAGGGGAGCAAAGTGGACTTTGCGAAGTTTATAACAAAGCCCAAGTGCTGCAGAAGAGTCACCGTGCAGCGCGTGGCGTTGGTGACCTCCAGAGCGGACGCTGCTCTGATGAGCCAGTCGTCGAGGTACGGAAAGACATAGAGGCCGTGAAGCCGGAGATGGGCCGCCACCACCGCGAGACATTTTGTGAAGACTCGCGGTGCGGAGGACAGGCCAAAGGGCAGTACTCTCTGTACTGGTAATGATTTCCTGCCACCACAAACCTTAGGTATTGTCGGTGGCTTGGGTGGATGAGGATGTGCGTGTAGGCATCCTTTAGATCCAAGGAGCATAGCCAATCTCCCTGCTGGAGGTAGGGCAGAAGGATTCCAAGGGTAAGCATCTTGAACTTCTCTCGCACGAGGAACTTGTTGAGGTTGCGCAGGTCCAGGATGGGTCTGAGGCCTCCTGTTCTCTTTGGTATCAGAAAATACCTGGAGTAAAAGCCTTGACCTCTCAGGTGGTGGGGCACCGGTTCCACCGCCTGTTCCTGCAGAAGACCTGCTAATTCCTGAAGGAGTAGTTCCCTGTGCAGAGGGGGTCGTGGAGGTTCTCCCGGAAAAAAGGAGGGAGGGACCTGGTGGAAGTGGAGAAGATAGCCTTCTCGCATGACTTGAAGCACCCAGGCATCTGAGGTGATGCTGGACCACCTGTGGGCGAAGTGAACCAGCCGGCCTCCGGTGCTGGGAGGAACCAGCGGGGGGGGAGAGGCTATGCTTAGTGAGTCAAAAACCCCCACCCTGCTGAGCAGGGGCTGGTGGTGCAGGCTTGGGGGCTTGCTGCCTACGGGACCCGTTACCCCGTCCCTTGGCCTGCTGGCCCGGTTGGGGAGCTGCAGGGGCCTGATAATGGGGGTATTGTTTGTAGGCAGCCGCCTTCCTCGGGTAAAAGGACTTCTTCCCCGAGCCCTTCTTTTTCTGGGAAGGGGCGGAGGTCTTCCTAGAAAGCCTAGTCCTGGTGAGAGTCTCAGTCTCAATTTGTGCAGCCTTTTCAGCCATGGGCTTGCCAAAGAGGTTTTCGCCTCGGCAGGGGACATCGACCAACTTGTCCTGCACCCAGGGCTCAAGGTCAGATGACTGAAGCCAAGCCTGTCGGCGGGCACCGATGCCGGCTGCGGCCACTCGAGCCGACGCTTCAAAGCCATCATAGGCTACTCGGGATATGAATTTTGAGCATTCCCGAATACCCGTGGACAAGGCCAGGAACCTCCACAAGGGTTCCTCGGACAAACCAGCGGAGAATCCGGCTAGCTCTTTAGCCAGGTCTCAGAGATACATGCCCATGTATAGCTGGTAGGTCTGGACACGACACGCAAGCATAGAGCCCTGGAAACACTTCTTGCCAAGGCCATCCAGGTTACGGGCCTCCCTGCCAGGAGGCACCGAGGAGTGCATCTTCTGGCTCTTAAGACGATGCATGGCCGATTCCACTACCATGGAATGGTGTGGCAGCTGTGCTTTTTGGAAGCCAGGGCTCTTGCGGACTCGATAGATGGAATCGACCCGCTTGCTCAGGACCGGCGAGGTGGCCGGACTCTCCCACATGCGGAAGAGTAGTCGTTCCAGCATGGGAGGAACCGGTACAGTAAAGTGTTCCCTTGCGGGAGAGTCATACTGGAGGGCGTCGAGCTCTTCGGCTCGAGGCTCCTCCTCGGGGTCCGCAGGGAAGGCCAAAGCCTTGGCCATATCCCTGACGAAGTCCGAGAACCGGGCATCCTCCGGGGGGGACTGCTTCCGAGGCTCGGACTCCGGTGAGTCCAAGGGGACACACCGAGTCCGGAAAGAATCAGGCGACTCTTCCTCTTCAGACTCCCAGACCGACTCCGACGAGGACTCGGTGGGGTCGGCCCGGGCAGGGCGCGGCGCCTGCCGCCCCGACGCCGAGGGAGTCGGCGTCGGCGACCTCGGTCCCGAACGGGAGGCCGAGGGTGACCTCGACCGAGGATCAACTCGAGTTCGCATCGACTCGAGGATCGGCTCGGTCTCCGGGGTCGACTTGGACGTCGACGTCCCGGCGGTCGGGGCAGCGGCGCCAGCGAAGCCAGCGAGCAGTGCCCGCTGCTGGTCCATGAAGGCAGACAATCTGCTCTCCAAGGCCGTCAACCTGAGTCCGAGCTCAGGTGACCCAGCAGCCCCCGACTCGGGCCCCGACGGCGTCGGGCCCGACGTCGGCTGTCTCGGAGGCGAGTCCAGGAGGACCACAGGACTTACCCGAGCAGGCAGCTCCGACTCCAGGCGAGGTCGCTTCGTGAGATGCTCCTTCTCCAAGGACCCGGGACGGCTATCGGGGCTATGCGACCTGGCCCTCGCAGAGCCAGGAGCGTTCACCGACGCCGCCCTCGCGGGTTTCACCTTACGACGATGGTCCCCGGAGGGAGAACCCCTGTCGGAGGAACTCCGGCGACGGTCCGAGCTGGAACCTTTGGACGCGGAGGCCTCCGACGAGGTCCGGGTACGGCTGGGGTCAGCGAAGATCCTATCCCGCTGATGCCGCTGACTTCTCAACGCTTTGGAGGACATTTTGCTGCAGGGCCCACAGATCATTTCTTCATGATCCGGGCCCAGGCAGCGGAGGCAAAAGTCGTGTGTGTCAGTTAGTGACATATTTCGGTCACACTGACCACACCGCTTGAAACCACTGGCAGCCATCGGGGGAAAAAGGGCCCCGGCAAGGTCAAAGGACCGGGCTGCCAGGGAAAAACCGAAACGAAAAACTGACTAAGTCAGAAAAACCAAAAAATAAGAAGAGGACTCGAGACCGGCGTCGCGAGTCCGGCGGGAAAAAGACCGGCGTCGAACCGAATGGAAAAAAAGAGAAATTCTGAAGAAAAAATCAACTTTTTCGCGGGGACACGACGGGTACGTCTGTAGGGCTCCGCGGAAAAAAGAAGACTGGCTAAGATGGCACCCTTGGGCGGGAAGAGGACCGCGCATGCGCGCTGCAATTCCCCAAAGGCTTTCTTTGAAAGCTGGGGAAAATTGCTCCGCGAGGGCTCCGTCGGCGCCGACATCACCCATAAGTGAGGACTGACTTCCTGCTTGGTCCTGGAGAACACCTCTTACAGGTAAGTAACTGTGCTATCTCCAGGAACAAGCAGGAATGAGTCTTCACATATGGGGACTCCCCAGCTAGAGATGCCTGGGAGATCCCTCAGGTTGTGAGTCCCTGAGGAGGATTCTACATCCCCCTATGGATCTCAGGCATCCAGTCAGGGATGGAGGGTAGGAGTTGATTAGGTATGGAACAGGTGCTTGAGAACAGCCTGACCAAACAAGGCATCCTGGCGGGAGTCCTAGTCCAAGCAGTAATGGGCTGTGAAGGTATGAACCGAGGCCCAGGTGGCCACTCGACAGATTTGGTCGATGGACACAGAGTTTAGATGAGCCATAGAGGCTGCCATAGCCCTCACATTGTGAGCTGTGACATGGCCCTCCAGAGAAAGGTTCTTACTCTGGTAGGCGAAAGAAATACACTGAGCAATCCAATTAGATAGAGTTCTCTTAGAGACTGGAAGTCCTAAATGAGAAGAATCAAAAGCAACAAAGAGCTGAGAAGACTTTCGATGTTGCTCTGTCCTTTGTAAGTAAAAAGCAAGAGCTCTCTTACAATCCAGGGTATGAAGATTCCTCTCTGCACTTGATGCATGAGGTCCTGGAAAAAAGACAGGTAAATAAACCTCCTGGTTCAGATGAAAAGGTGAAAGTACTTTAGGCATAAAGTGTGGATTAGTACTGAGGATTACCTTGTCATGATGGAACCTTGTATAAGGAGGATTAGCCACCAAGGCTTGCAGCTCACTGATGCGGTGAGCTGAGATGACTGCAATGAGAAAGATAACCTTCTAGGAAAGGAATTTCAAGGAGGTAGTGGCCAAGGGTTCAAAGGGTGGCTTCATAAGCTGGCCAAGAACAAAGTTCAAGTCCCATGCCACTGGAGGTGGTCTAATGGGAGGTTTAGTTAAAAGAAGGCCTCTCATGAATCTTGAAATAAGAGGATGAGAGGAAATAGGCTGTCCATTGAGAGGCTTAAGGGATGCTGCAATAGCACTCAAATGGACTCTGCTGCATTTATCCCATGCAGGCCTTAAAACAGATTCAGTCAGATACTCTAGTAAAGAATTCAGAGGTACTGCAGAAGGGTTAAGACCCTTTTCTGCACACCAAATGGTAAACCTTTTCCATTTAAAAGCATAGGAACGTCTAGTGGAAGGCTTTCTGGAAGCATGAAGGATGTGCTTCACTTGCTGAGAAAGATGCAAATCTTGAAGGTCTAGGCCTTCAGCAACCAGGCCCTGAGATGAAGGGACTGGGGATTTGGGTGCCACAACATTCCCTCCTCCTGGGACAGGAGGTCTGGAGAAGATCCCAAGTCCAGGGAGGGAGCTTGAGAGAGATGCAGAAGTAGAGGGTACCACACTTGGCGTGGCCAATGTGGTGCTATGAGGATCATAGACCGCTTGTCTCTCTGCAGTTTGAACAGTGCCTTGGGAATTAGGGGAATGGGTGGAAAGGCATAGAGGAAGTCTTGCCCCCAATGAAGGAGGAAGGCATCCCTGGCCTGAACTCCCTGACACAGAATCCTGGAACAGAACCGGGGAAGTTTGGCATTCCACGGACTTGCAAACAGGTCTATGTCCGGGGTTCCCCAAATTCAGAAGATCCTGGCTATCTGGTCCCCATGGAGGGACCATTCGTGTGGAAGCAGAACTCGACTGAGTCTGTCTGCCCAAGAGTTTTGAACCCCTGGAAGATACACTGCCATGAGATGAATTTGATGCTCTCTGGCGAAGGCCCACAATCTCAGAGCTTCATTGCAAAGCGACAGAGAGCCAGTCCTGCCCTGCTTGTTCACGTAGAACATGGCTACTTGGTTGTCCGTGTGGATGAGGTCTGTCTTGTAGCCGAGCAGGGTGTGGAAGACTGAGAGCTAGAAAAATTGCTCTGAGCTCTAAGAGGTTGATATGCAGAGATGTCTCCTATGGAGACCAGATGCCTTGAGTGGAGAGATCTTGTAGATGAGCTCCCCAACCTCTTGGAGAGGCATCTGTTGTAAGGGTTGCTTGGGGTAATACCTGTTGAAAGGGGGACCCAAGCAACAGATTTTGAGCGACTTCCACCACTGGAGAGACCAAGAGGCGACTGGAGGTTGCTATTTTGTCTGACAGGCACCATTGGGTGGACAAAGTCCATTGAGCTGCCCTCATGTGAAGGCGAGCGTAAGGAACCACATGCACGGTGAATGCCATGTGACCTAACAGTTGTAACATCTCTCAAGCAGTTAAATGGGACTTTAACTGAATCTGTGAGGCTAACTGCACCAAGCGTAGGCAACGGGCCTGAGGAAGATAGGCCCTTGCAGTTGTGCTATCCAGCAAGGCCACTATGAACTCTAGAGATTGAGTAGGGGTGAGATGGAATTTTGGGATGTTTATTACAAGTCCCAGATACTGAAGGATACGCCTTGTGCAGGCCAGGGAAGCCTGGGCCTCTGACTGGGATGGAGATCGGATGAGCCAGTCGTCCAGATATGGGAATACAAATATTCCTAGAGTGCGTAGAAATGCAGCTACTACTGCCATGCATTTTGTGAACACCCTTGGTGCAGAGGCCAGACCGAAGGGAAGCACTCTGTGTTGATAGTGCTTTCCCTGGAAAAGGAACCGAAGGAACCTTCTGTGTGTTGGATGGATGAGGACATGGGTGTATGCATCCTCGAGATCTAGAGAACAAAGCCAGTCCTGACTCTGGAGGTATGGAAGGAGAGTACCGAGAGAAGTCATCTTGAATTTCTCCTTGCATAGAAACTTGTTCAATTCTCTGAGATCTAAAATGGTTCTGTAGCCCCCTGTTTTCTTTGGGATGAGAAAGTAGGGGGAGTAGAACCCTGAGCCCTGTTGAAGAAGGGGTACTTCTTCTATTGCCCTTTGGGCAAGAAGGGTAGCAATCTCCTGACCGAGAAGGTCAAGGAGAGATGTTGGAGAATTGAACTGTTTCACCATGGTGTGGGGGGGAAGGTTTAAGAAATGAAGCTTGTACCCTTCCCTTATGATGGAGAGGGTCCATTGCTCTGCTGTGATTTGTTCCCATCTGGGAGCAAAGTGAGCTAACCTTCCCGGAATTGTGAGGGGCTCTGGATGCTCTAGAGCCAGAAAGGCTAAGGTCTCTAGTTGTAAGTCAAAGGCCCTGAGGAGGCTGAGGCTGTTGGGCCGTAGAAGTCCTAGCAGCCTTAGGCTTGGCCTGTTTCGGTTGTTGCTGTCTCTTTGTAGCAAAATGACCTGCAGAATAATATCTGCCTTTTTTGGGAAAAAAAACCCTTTTTGAACAACCTTTTCTTAAAAGGAGCAGAAGTAGACTTTGAGAGTCTATCTAAAGCAGAATTTTCAGCATCCATCTGGGTGGCCTTTGCTTGCCAATCTTTGCCAAAAAGATTTTCACCTTTTACAAGGAAGGTTTCCTAGACCATCCTGAACCCAGGGTTCCAAATCAGAAGCTTGTAACCAAACAACTCTGCGTGCACCTATGGCAATAGCCGAGGCTCTGCTGGCACATTCAAAAGAGTCAAAGGCTGCACGGTTGGAAAACTTGGAAACATCCTGGGCATGTTTGAGCCAGGTGAGAAACTCTTCCCTTTTATCTTCTGAAATAAAAGGAGATAAAGTTTGCAGATGATCTGTAACTTCTTTTAGAAACATCCCCATATAGAGACTATAGGAGTTGATTCTGGCAACAAGCATATTGGCCTGGAAAATTCTCCTGCCAAAAGCATCTAAGGTTCTACATTCTCTTCCTGGAGGAGTAGAAGAGTGCCTTTTTGAACTCTATCTTCTTCATAGCAGACTCCACCACAATGGAGTGGTGAGGAAGCTGAGTCTTATGAAAGCCAGGACAAGGAGGGACACGATACATGGTGTCCAACCTACGAGAATGAGGGGAGATGGTGAGAGGAGTCTCCCATATGCCCAACATGTGATCATAAAGAATCTCATGTATTGGTAAAGCAGCTGCCTCTTTAGGAGCCTTAGGATATTGTAAAATATCTAATTTTTTGGCTCTAGGCTCTGTCTCAGGGGCCACTGAAATGGAGAGGCCCCTGGCCACTTCCCTAATGAAGTCTTGAAAAGACAAGTCTCCTGGAGACGACATTCTTCTTTTTGGGGAAGAGGGCTCCTGAGGAAGGATCACCGATGCCTCGATAGAGGCCTCTGATTCATCAGAGTCTTCAGAGGAATCGAAGTATCGCCTGTCTGGATGCTCTTGTAGAGCCCGATACGCATACCGGGAGGTATCGACATCGGGAGTGATTGGTACCGAATCGGTACCGATAGGCATCACAGAACAGTGTACCGCTGCAGTCGACACCGACGTCGATGCAATCGGTACAGGCACCGGAAGCAATGTCGGTACTGGTGCCGGATTCGGTACCAACAACGGAGTTTGTTGCGGTACCGACGGCGTCGCAGCTTGTATAAATGCCGTGATGGCACGCTGCATGGTCAGAACATTCTGATCCATCGACGCCACCAATGTCTGGATGTCGGTACCTGTGGAAACCACCGGTACCCCAGAACATGGCAACAGATGATCAGTCGAGGCCGAGCCATCGATGTCAACCTGTGACCCCATAGACAAAGCTTTGGAAGCCGGAGCCTCCCGCAGGGGTAATTTTGCCGGTGCGGATTCATCTTGATACTTGGGAGATCTACCCTTCGAGGACCGGCTGGACTTAAGTTTGGTTACCTGAGATCCATGGGAGGAAGAAGCAGCCCTGGAAGACGTCGATGCCACCAAAGCTGCATCAGAGGGAAACAGGGTACTGAGCTTGGCTGCTCGATTCTGAAGACCTATTTTAGACATCATTGAACAGGACTCACAATCCGCAATGGAGTGGTCAGGACCTAAACCTTTTAGACACCATTCATGGGTGTCGGTGACCAAAATGGTGCCGCTGCACTTCATGCACTTTTTAAACCCGGAGGCGGGCTTTTCCTAGGCCTAAGGCCAAAGAAAGAAAAAATGCACTGAAGAAAAACAGTAGTTTTTTGGGGGGGGTTTTAGAATAAAGAAAGAAAAGACCGGCGGTACCGGTCCGGCGTCGAAGAAGGCAGACGCGCGACCAAAGAAATAAAATAAGAAATTCTTCAGCGGTGACAGGAAAACGACCTGCTGGCTCCGCGGAAAAGAAGAACTGGAGAGAGGTGGTTGGGAAAGGCGGGAAGGCAGCACGCAGGCGCTGTGGAATGCTCCCAAAAGCTTTCCTTTTGGACGCTGGGGAGCGTTCCCACGCAGGCTCCGTCGGTACCGACGATACCCATATGTGAAGACTCATTCCTGCTTGTTCCTGGAGATAAGCATTTTAGAGACTGTATTTTATTAATATTAATCTGGCTATTGGTAGGCATGGGTAATATGGAATCTTTATGCTCTGTCTGCACCATACTCAAGGGCATTTGGGCTACTTTACTTTTTTTTGGGGGCTACTTTATTTTTTTTTTGGAACCTCACTGCTTTTGGTAGTGTCCTTCAAGGATACCTTCTTCCGAACCATGCGCTCTTGGGCGACTGTCGGCTTTCCCCTATTTTCTAGTTTAAAAGCTTCTCTATCTCCTTTTTAAAGGTTAATGCTAGCAGTCTGGTTCCATCCTGGTTAAGGTGAAGCCCATCCCTTCGGAAGAGCCCCTCCTTTCACCAGAATGTTCCCCAGTTCCTAATAAATCCAAAACCCTCATCCTTGCACCATTGTCTCATCCACGCATTGAGACTCCAGAGCTCTGCCTGCCTTTTGGGTCCTGCACGTGGAATGGGAAGCATTTCAGAGAACGCTACCCTGGAAGTTCTGGATTTCAACTTCCTACCTAAAAGCTTAAATTTAGCCTCCAAAACTTCCCTACCACATTTTCCTATGTCATTGGTACCGACATGTACCAAGACAGCAGACTCCTCCCCAGCACTATCTAAAATCCTATCTAGGCGGTGCGTGAGGTCCGCTACCTTCGCACCAGGCAGGCATGTTACCAGGCGATCCTCATGTCCACCAGCCACCCAGCTATCTACATGCCTAATGATTGAATCACCAACTATAACAGCTGTCCTAACTCTCCCCTCATGGGCACATGGCCCTGGAGAAACGTCCTCGGTGCGAGAGGGTTTTACATCACCTGGAGGACAGGTCCTAGTTACAGGATCACATCCTGCTACACCAGGGTGATGCTCTCCTGTCACGTGACCTCTCTTCTCCATGGCATGTTTGTATTGCTTATGTGTGCTTTCATGTCGAGATGCTGGTCAAGGGTGATCCCCAAGTAGCAGATGGTGGGCTTGCTCAAGAGTTCTACGTCTTACTCTTATGTTGGTGGGGTGAAGGAGTGATTCCTAGTGATGAAGAGGACATCAGTTTTTTTGAAATTAATTCTGAGGCTCTGTGTGTGGAGCCAATCTGTGACGGCCTCGAAGCATTTTACCAGGGTTGAGAAATTGGGTTGGTTGATTGCATAGTTCTGGACTCCTTGCACATCCTTTTCACACTTTCAATAGGAAAAATGAGGGTAGCTGGTGTACTAGTGAGGTATCTGAAAACATTTTGTTTTCTCTTGTTTTATAGCAGTGAAGGATCACACTACTGTGTTTATAACTGCCTCTTGCTTGCATCTTTCCTAGTACTACAAGGTGTATGCAGTGCTCTACAGACCATCAATCCTTGAAGCTTAGAAAACTAGTGAAGACATTTTAAAAAATGTTTTTCCTGTGTTTTCTATAAGGTAGATGGGGTGGGTCCTTGGCCAGCTGAAAAGCGCAAGGCCTCTTGTGAGTGTATATGCAGAAGCAGCCTGTAGATCCATAGGAACAATTATGTCCATATTTTGAAAACACTGAAAACAAAAGTACAGCATAACTTGCTGTATCATGCAGCACTACTAGAAGCAGCACTGTACCACTACCTTGCATATGAAAAAAGATTATATCATGTAAATCAAGAGTGCACAATTTCAGTTGTTGAGGGCTGCAAACAGGCCAGGTGTTTAGAATATCCCAAATGAATATGAATGAGAAAGATTTGCATATAATAGAGGTAGTATGTATGCAGCTCTCTCTCATTCATTAAGAATATTCTGAAAACCTGACCTATTTGGAGCCCCAGAGGACCGACTTGCACCCCCGACATAAATGGTAGCAGGACACTAGAAACCTCAATACATATGTAGTCATAACAAATTTTATTTTGGATTTAGCGCATGCCTTTTCAGTAGTACTGCAAGGTGAGTTACATTCAGGCACTGTAGGTATTTCCCTGTCCCCAGAAGGCTTACAATCTAAGTTTAATACTGGAGGCAACAGAGGGTTAAGTGACTTGCCCGAATCACAAGGTTTGGCAATGGGATTTGAACCCTGGTTCTCAGTTGGCTGCTTTAACCACTAGGCTACTCCTCCACTACATGTGATTAGACTCATTGTAAAAATACTTTAGGACTTGGAGGAATCAAAAGTTTTACATAGAATTTCCTTGTGAAATGGTATTGTCTCGAAGGATAAGGATTTTTGTTTTTAATTAAAAAGACAAAAAAAATCCCACATACGATGTAAGGGTTAAAAGATTTTATTCTTCTCCATTACATTACATAAGCTTCAGTTCCAAATCAAGACAATAGTCTGATTAAAACAATTCTGCATAATTTTCAAACAGTAATCCACAAATGTCCTAGTCCCCCCACCCACCCACCCAACACATTTTGAACTTTAAGAACTTTTGCAATCAAAAAGTCACCATTGAAACTCAAATCCTTCTTTAGGTGTAATTACACTGAAGCTGTTTAATCAACATGGGTTGAAGCAATAGTGACCATTCACATCACAGAAAATGGGACATACCACACGGACGGTGCCTAGGGTCAATATACACAGAAAAGCAGGCACTAAGATACATACTTTGCCTTTTGGATTGGGAGCATTTAGTTTTGAACCTACTAAATAAAGCTTAGTCATTTCTGAGTACCTAAGGTTGCTATGGGATATTCCATCATCAAAAAGAAAGCAAAAAGTTTATAAATGGCACAATGCTCATCACCCAAAGCAAGGAGTAAATACAAGGCACCGTATCCCACCTGTCTGGTAACTGCTGCTTAGGTTTAGTTTGCTTTGAGCTTCAGAATGGCAAGTCCTAAGTAGGTTTGCGCTGTATACAAAACACAGGCTTTCAAAAGTCTAGTCAAAGAACTGCTATCCCAGTGTAAACACTACCAGTGTGCACATATCTGCGAGCCAAAGTGAGAAGTGGATACTTAGCATTTGAACATATTTCAGCAAGGTCTGTGGTTCTCAGCCCAGTCCTCAAGAGGCACCCAGCCAGTCAGGTTTTCAGGATATCCACAATAAACACGCATGAGGAAGATTTGCATACAAGGGTAGCAATGCATATTCCACGTGGACATCCTGAAAACGTGACTGGCTGGGTCTAAGGACCAGGATTTCATATTTTTAAAAATGGTCTATTTTTATGCCCGTCAAATATCCAGTGCTTCAAAGTAAAATCAAAAGTAGGAAAATGATTAACAGATATTAAAAGCAGTGGAAATTAGGGACTCAGCCACAATTATAAACTATTCACTAATTCACTGATCAGAAAAAAAAAAACTACTACTGAAGAGACTTACGACCACTGTATTCCTGCTACTAGGATCAAAAGTATTGAATAGTGCATCAACCCTTTTCATTAGTTTAAAGCAAGGTTATTAGAAGAAAATAACAGGAATCCTAAGTTTCTTCCATCCAGAAAAGCTATGTATAAGAAAAAAAAAAAAGCAAAAGCTGAAACGGCTCTCAGCATTGACATAACAGATAATATTGGAACAGATTCTTTTTTCTTATGCACTAAGCCAGTGATTCTCAATACAGTCCTCGAGACACACACAGTCAGCTGGGTTTCAAGGGTAGTCCCAGTGAATCTGTTTGAAAGATCTGCATGCACTGCCATCACTGCATGTGAATCTCATCTGCACATTCACTGAAGTTCATCCTAAAAGCTGGAGCGGCAACGCGTGTCCCAAGGACTGGGATCAGAGCCACTGCACTAAACACATATCAAAGCTACCATAAAATATACAAGAACTGTTATGATGCTGGATTAGCTTTGTAAGCCAATGTTCTCCAAAAGCTGTAACGGTGCAATGAGAATCAAGAGAGACGGGTAGAACATGGGGAAAATATCACTACTTCCGTCGTGCAGATCAATGTGGCCTTCTTCACCCTTGCAATAATCGAATTTGACGAAGTTAAATTTACTTAGCTGGAAATGAGAATCTCTAGTTCCACACATGGCGCTTGCAGTGCTCAACCGCCTATGAGGGAATTGGGAGAAGAGCTAAATTAGGTTTAGTGCATCATTTTTTTAAGTTCTTCTAAAATCTGGCCGAGACCCTTGCAGAATACACGGTTTTTCGTATACATCATCTTACATGTTATATTGTAGAATTAATTTTTTTAGATCAAACTGCCCTGAAAACTTGTTTTTCTAACTTAAGTGTCACACTGCATTAACATGAGTGTGCATAATTCCATTTGTTTGGTTATAAACTACTTGGCTATACCAAACAAAAACATGCAGTAATTTACAGTCAATTAATAAAACAAAGCTACAATTTAAAATCAAATCAGAGTAAAAAACAGATTTTAAAGAGAAAAAAAAACCCTCCCACAAATGGATGCAAGAACTGGAAGACAGGTAAGTATACAGAGCTAATGAAACCATACTTGACTAATATCTTTTAATGTGCACATGACACCTAGCAGCCTCTGAATGCCAACACTGAATAATATAACCAGGTCTTCAGACTGGTTTTAAACAATCATTACTCCCGGAGGTGCGTGGCATAGAATTCTAAAGGGTGGGTGCAAAGTAAATAAAAGCTAGCTGGCATATGAGTTATAATCCAATTTTGGATGGTGAAAAAGAGTTAAACAGAGTTTGACACATCAAGCCTATTCCCATGTCTTAAGTTGGGCTCCTGTTATAACTGTTTCATTATAACATTTGTTATTAGTTAATGTAATTCCTGAGAGCATGATGTAGGTCATGAACATGTGTTTACACCAATGTGCGCATGCAGAGCTGAAATTCCTTGCTATGGTACAGATGGTAGCTTTGTTGTTTAGCTATAGATATTTCTACCTGCTAGATAAGTTTTCTGAATTGCAGCTGTGATGTGGATTATGTCCATCAGTACTTGCTTTTCCTACAGGTATTCAGCACTAAAATCAATCAATAAGTGTAGCATGCCCTTCAAAAGGGTAAAATGACACTTATGCAATCTCTTCCCTCGGGGACAGTTTTCAAACACACCATGTTATGTCCTTTACCACACAGAAGGGTTGTAGAAATCCATTGGCAGCAGAAGTCATCTATCTCATCTACTCCTCGACCTCTTGAAAAGCCTATACTATACCCACCACTATGCTCTTCAAACCTGCATGTGGAACATTCCAAACTTGCAGCTTCTCACACAGAAGCTGGATGCAGGCATGTAGCTATTCCAGGTCGGAAGACTGAAGCCAGGTGAGCCTGCATACTCCAATGCCCACTGCTGCCGCCCTGCAAACAGTCTCAAAGGCATCTTAGGTCACCCCGACCAGGAACTTCAAGCAGCCCTTATCATAGCCCACCCCAGGACACAATAATGCTCCAGTTTCTCCAGAGGAAGAAACGAGCACAAGTTGGCAAGATCAAGCATGTCATCCTTCAGGAAGATGCTCATGTAGAGCCGTTAGGAGTATACTCTAGCCACCTCCTTCTGAAGGGGTCCAGTGTCTGAGCCTCCCTATCCGGGGACACTGAGGAATGAGTCTTAGTGCTCTTAATGCTTTTTAGTGTTGACTACCACTAAGGAGTAGTGCGGAAGCTCAGGCTTCTCAAATCCAGGGGCCTTTTGGATCCTGTACATCGAGTCCAGCCTTCTACTGACCGATGAGCACAGTGAGGGGATTCTTCCACATTCGTAGCCTTTTTAGGATGCAGTGCACCAGCACCACCTCCTTAAGAGCCGAGAAGTATTGGACAATCTCCAACTCCTCTGCCCTAGGCTCATCCTCTATCTCCAGTGAAAATGGGATGGTCTTGGCCTTATCCCTCACAAAGTCCTGGAAGGACATGTACTCTGGAGATGGCTTCTGCTGTTTGTGCAGAGGGGAGGAGTCCGATGGAAGCTCAGGAGACCAATCCTCCAACAAGTTCTCCGATTCGAGGTTAGTCACCCAACCAGAGTCAGACTCCAAAAGGAAGTTGAAATATCTGAGCTCTGCCCAGATCTCCCTCCAACATTGAGGGGAATGGAAGCATCAACAGGATCGATGATGCACTGAAGGCTTTCGGGAGAGAGAGAGAGAGAGAGAGAGAGAGAGATAGAGAGGGCGAGTCTCAAGGATCAGCTCCATAATGCTCAAAGACAATGCTCTTTGGCAGCGAGGCACCAGCCTGCTGTTTCTCCAGCATTGATTCAATGCGGGTCTTGAGTTCCCGAAGGCATACCTCCATGATTGCCGATTCTGACGGCCTTGGGGCCTGAGCAGCTTCGATCAGTTTTTCAGCATCCCTGCAGGGGTATCATGGCCCTGGTTGTTAGGAGATGGTCTGTATTCTTCTAAAACTGTGGAGGATGATTCCTTTCTCCCAGGCACCTTGGCAGGCCATCGTTCTTGCCAATGCACACAGGACTTTGCTCAGAAGGGCCCCTTTTCGATGTCGATGGAGTCAAGGTAGAGTCCTCCTTTGATGTCAGGCAGAGACTGACCAATGGCCAATGCTCCGGGGCACTATGGGCCCCTCAGCTCTGATTCAGCCCAGGAACCTCTGTCAGTGCATTTTTGGTGGATCCTAGGGAAGTCACCGAGGCTGATGCCAGTGCTGAAGATGCTGAATCAGACCTCTGGCCAAAGAGGGATTCTCTTTGCTTCTCTTGACCCTTCAGGCCTCTCCTTGTCATCTGCAAGCACAAATTGCAAGAAGAGGGCTGGTGATGGGACTCTGACACTGGAGGCACCAATTGCGCTGGTCGGTGTCCAAGATGGTCCTGGTATATTTAGAACACACTAGAAATCCTCACAACTTCCACAAAAAATAAAATAAAAGGTCAAAACAAAAAATGCAGAAAGAAATTTTTTTTTAAAGTTATACAAATATCCATTATAAAATCAAAACCAAAAAGAACCCATCATAGATATAGCAGAAAATTTTAAACAACCGAGGGAGCTCAAATAGACTGGGCACATGAATATACTCTAGCAACTTTGTGATTTTGCAACAATTTGAACTTTATATATTTAAATATTTATCAACCTTGGGAGCAGCGATGAGAGGTGTGGAGCACGCTAGAGTATATTCATGCGCCTGGTATATTTGGCGCATTTCTTGAACCCACAGGTCAGTTTTTGGGATATGTGTGGGAAGACAGCCGTGGCCAAATCAAATGGCTCAATGATGGGGAAAAACAGCGAGAAAATAAAGTTACCAAAAAAAAAACACACTGGAACCGAAGGCGCAATTGATGGACCTGATGCTACAGACGGCAGGCAGAAGAGCAAAAATGCAGAGGCGGCCCGGCCCCTGAAGGGGGAAAAATGAGATGTTTAATGGAGGACGGCTGATTCATATCTATGGGGCTGCGTGAAAAATGAAGACTGAAGATGGCACCACGGAAGGTGGGAAGACAGGCAAGCAGGTACAGTGGAGCCTACCAAAAGCTTCCAATAGAAGCAGGGAAGTGTTCCCGTGCAGGGCTCAGTCAGTGATGTCACGCATTGTGAGAGATGTTGTACAGAGTGTCAATAGTGAAATCTTACTGACTTACATTACACCGTTCTGCGGTCTCCATGCTCTTACACCAGTAGCCTGGACCCCACATGCATTCCTCTGTTCCTAGCAGGGGCTTCTTCACCGACACACAGACATGTAGTTGCTGTTTAACAGGAAGATAACAAATTAATTTGATTTCCACAATTTTGAACAGTTAAAGCAAGGAAGTAAACATTTCTCCCATTTTTTCACTCAGAACCTAAAGCCTTAATAAATGAAAATTTTTGAATTAGACCTTCAGAAAGCAATATTAGAAGATCTGTCCAAGTGCAAACTGGGAAGTCTAAATCGGAACATCCGAGTAAAAGAAAGCAGACTTATCCAGGTGCAGATGTTTTTCACAAACATGGATGTGCCTGATATCTGTGTAGAGGCCCCTGCAGACATCCATATCTCCAGAACTGTATTTCAGAACCTGGATGTCTGCAATAGTCTAATGGTTGCAGCAGTGGGTTAGGAACAGGGCAGCCAGGGTCCAAATCCCACTGCTGCTGTCGTTGACATTGTACCTAGTACTGGGGATGATAGAAAAGAAAGCACTCTACGCCCTCTGGATGTTTTTTTTTAATTAAAACAAGCACTTTTCAGAAGCCAGTTT
Organism: Ichthyophis bannanicus; assembly: GCA_033557465.1. Taxonomy (NCBI): domain Eukaryota; kingdom Metazoa; phylum Chordata; class Amphibia; order Gymnophiona; family Ichthyophiidae; genus Ichthyophis; species Ichthyophis bannanicus. The sequence goes on from CM066034.1 coordinate 608,448,082, forward strand.
GTTATGGAGCAGGTCTAACCTTTCGACGCGACCCCGACTTCTACTCTGATCAGGTGAGGATGTCAAGTATCCCGAGAACGCCCTGACCACGCCTCTTCCATGCCTCCATTCAGACTTGGACGTCCTCACACTAATAATGTCCCCAGATCCAGCTTCTAAAATGGCTTTGGAGATGTCTTTGTGCTTTGGACGTCTACGCCTGTTTTTGGATGTCCAAAGCATGACTTGGGCTTCTAAAATGACCCCTTTAATCTACAGTTTGACTTGTAAAACTTTCCTATTTCAGTTAAACTCTTTGTAGAGATGGAGGTAATTAAATCCCCACCCCCACTGGATGCAGATACACATTAGGGATATGTATTCATTAACAAGCCAAAAAGAACTTAGTGTGCATAAAGTCAATTTAACATACGAACAATGCTTAAAAAATTGGGGGGGGGGGGGGGGGGGGGGAGAAGGACACGAATATTTTTTTTTTCCTTATGCACAACCCTTAACACAAACTCACCCTCAAAAGCAGTACAGTGAAGATACCTGCACCTGGCATTCTCCAAACAGTAGGATAAATCAGACAAGCATAATACAATCTGACAATGCTGCTACAGCTCTCTCGGAATTAACACACACAATTCAGTTTTAATATGTTTGGGATTTCTGGCACAGCCACGGCCTGAATTCTATCAGACTAATGTAAAGCTTAGGAATCAACCTGCAGTACACATTAGCAGCTTTGCTTTCTTTGACAAACAGGATGATTCAGGCACACGAGTGGAGGAACACATAGCTGAAGATTGCCCTCTTAACTTCTTTGGTTTTTGAAGGCAACCTGGAAAACTAAGTGGGGAGGTGACGACTATACTGGAAAAGCCATGCAGAAATCATTATTTGCATTCTAAAATGATAAAATTTCCAACAATGAATCCTGAGCATGCTTGCTTGAGATAGCACAGTTACTTACCTGTAACAGCTGATCTCTGGGAACAGCAGGAATAAGTCGTCACATATGGGTATCGTCGGTACTGACGGAGCCTGCGCGGGAACGCTCCCCAGCGTCCAAAAGGAAAGCTTTTGGGAGCATCCCACAGCGCCTGCGCGCTGCCTTCCCGCCTTTCCCAACCGCCTCTCTCCAGTTCGAGTTTTAAGCTGAGACAAAGAGAGAGAGAGAAAGAAAAGGAAAGATAGAGAGATACAACTCCTAGGGGAGGTGGGTGGGTTGTGAAGACTTATTCCTGCTGTTCCCAAAGATCACCTGTTACAGGTAAGTAACTGTGCTATCTCCAGGAACAAGCAGGAATGAGTCTTCACATATGGGGACTCCCCAGCTAGAGATGCCAGGGAGATCCCCAAGGTTGTGAGTCCCTGAGAAGGGCTCTACCTCCCCCCTCATGGATCTCGGGCATCCAACCAGGAATGGGGGGTAGGAGTTGATTAGGTATGGAACAGGTGTTTGAGAACAGCCGGACCAAACAAGGCATCCCGGCGGGAGTCCTTGTCCAAGCAGTAATGGGCTTTAAAGGTATGAATCGAGGCCCAGGTGGCCGCTCGACAGATTTGGTCGATGGACACAGAGTTTAGATAAGCCATAGAGGCTGCCATGGCCCTCACATTGTGAGCTGTGACATGGCCCTCCAGAGAAAGGTTCTTACTCTGGTAGGCGAAATAAATACACTGAGCAATCCAATTGGACAGAGTTCTCTTAGAGACTGGAAGTCCTAAATGAGAGGGATCAAAAGCAACAAAGAGTTGAGAGGATTTTCTATGTTGCTGTGTCCTTTGTAAGTAAAAAGTGAGTGCTCTCTTACAATCCAATGTATGGAGATTCCTCTCTGCACTTGATGCATGAGGTCCTGGAAAAAAGACAGGTAAATACACCTCCTGGTTCAGATGAAAAGGTGAGACCACTTTAGGCATAAAGTGTGGATTGGTCCTGAGGACTACCTTGTCATGATGGAACCTTGTATAAGGAGGATTAGCCACCAAGGCTTGCAGCTCACTGATGCGGTGAGCTGAGATGACTGCAATGAGAAAGATAACCTTCTAGGAAAGGAATTTCAAGGAGGTAGTGGCCAAGGGTTCAAAGGGTGGCTTCATAAGCTGGCCAAGAACAAAGTTCAAGTCCCATGCCACTGGAGGTGGTCTAATGGGAGGTTTAGTTAAAAGAAGGCCTCTCATGAATCGTGCTATAACAGGATGAGAGGAAATAGGCTGTCCATTGAGAGGCTTAAGGGAGGCTGCAATACCACTCAAATGGACTCTTATTGAATTTGTTTTAAGGCCTGCATGGGATAAATGCAGAAAATACTCTAGTAAAGAATTCAGAGGTATTGCAAGAGGGTTAGGACCCTTCTCTGCACACCAAATGGTAAACCTTTTCCATTTAAAAGCATAGGAACGTCTAGTGGAAGGCTTTCTGGAAGCATGAAGGATATCCTTCACTTGCTGAGAAAGATGCAAATCTTGAAGGTCTAGGCCTTCAGCAACCAGGCCCTGAGATGAAGAGACTGGGGATTTGGGTGCCACAACGTTCCCTCCTCCTGGGACAGGAGATCTGGAGCAGATCCGAAGTCCAGGGAGGGAGCTTGAGAGAGACGCAGAAGTAGAGGGTACCACACTTGGCGTGGCCAATGTGGTGCTAGGAGGATCACAGACCCCTTGTCTCTCTGAAGTTTGAACAGTGTCTTGGGAATTAGGGGAATGGGTGGAAAGGCATAGAGGAAGTCTTGCCCCCAATGAAGGAGGAAGGCATCCCTGGCCTGAACTTCCTGCACGGAATCCTGGAACAGAACCGGGGACGTTTGGCATTCCACGGACTTGCAAACAGGTCTATGTCCGGGGTTCGCCAATTTGGGAAGATCCTGGCTATCTGGTCCCCATGGAGGGACCATTCGTGTGGAAGCAGAACTCGACTGAGTGTCTGCCCAAGAGTTTTGAACCCCTGGAAGATACACTGCCATGAGATGAATTTGATGCTCTCTGGTTAAGGCCCACAATCTCAGAGCTTCATTGCAAAGCGACAGAGAGCCAGTCCCGCCCTGCTTGATCATGTAGAACATGGCTACTTGGTTGTCCGTGTGGATGAGGACTGTCTTGTAGCTGAGCAGGGTGTAGAGGACTGAGAGCTAGAAAAATTGCTCTGAGCTCTAAGAGGTTGATATGCAGATATGTCTCCTGTGGAGACCAGATGCCTTGAGTGGAGAGATCTTGTAGATGAGCTCCCCAACCCCTTGGAGAGGCATCTGTTGTAAGGGTTGCTTGGGGTAACACCTGTTGAAAGGGGGACCCCAGCAACAGATTTTGAGTGGACTTCCACCACTGAAGAGACCAAAAGAGGCGACTGGAGGTTGCTATTTTGTCTGACAGGCACCCTGATGCCTGGATCCATTGGGTGGACAGAGTCCATTGAGCTGCCCTCATGTGAAGGCGAGCGTAAGGAACCACATGCACGGTGGATGCCATGTGGCCTAACAGTTGTAACATCTCTCGAGCAGTTAAAATGGGACTTTAATTGAATCTGTGAGGCTAACTGCACCAAGCGTAGGCAACGGGCCTGGGGAAGATAGGCCCTTGCAGTTGTGGTATCCAGCAAGGCCCCTATGAACTCTAAAGACCGAGTAGGGGTGAGATGGGATTTTAGGATGTTTATTACAAGTCCCAGATACTTAAGAACACGCCTTATGCAGGCTAGGGAAGTCTGGGCCTCTGACTGGGATGAAGCTCGGATGAGCCAGTCGTCCAGATATGGGAATACGAATATCCCTAGAGTGCGTAGAAAGGCAGCTACTACTGCCATGCATTTTGTGAACACTCTTGGTGCAGAGGCCAGACCGAAAGGAAGCACTCTGTATTGGTAGTGCTTTCCTTGATAAAGGAACCGAAGGAACCTTCTGTGTGTTGGATGGATGAGGACATGGGTGTACGCATCCTTGAGGTCTAGAGAACAAAGCCAATCCTGACTCTGAAAGTATGGAAGGAGAGCACCGAGAGAAATCACCTTGAATTTCTCCTTGCATAGAAACTTGTTCAATTCTCTGAGATCTAATATGGGTCTGTGGCCCCCTGTTTTCTTTGGGATAAGAAAGTACGGGGGAGTAGAACCCTGAGCCCTGTTGAAGAAGGGGTACTTCTTCTATTGCCCCTTGGGCAAGAAGGGTAGCAATCTCCTGACCCAGGTCGTCGAGGAGAGATGTTGGAGAATTGAACTGTCTCACCATGGTGTGAGGAGAAGGTTTAAGAAATGAAGCTTGTACCCCTCCCTTATGATGGAGAGGGTCCATTGTTCTGCTGTGATTTGTTCCCATCTGGGAGCAAAGTGAGCTAACCTTCCTGGAATGGTGAGAGGTTCTGGTTCTTTTAAAGCCAGAAAGGCTAAGTTCTCTAGTTGAAAGTCAAAGGCCCTGAGGAGGCTGAGGCTGTTGGGCCGTAGCAGCCCTGGCAGCCTTAGGCTTGGCCTGTTTATCTTGTTGCTGTCGCTTTGCAGCAAAACGACCTGCAGAAGATGCCTGTTGACCATAAACAGGATAATATCTCCCTTTTTTGGGAAAAAATCCCTTTTTGAACAACCTTTTCTTAACAGGAGCAGAAGTAGACTTTGAAAGTCTATCTAAAGCAGAATTTTCAGCATACATCTGAGTGGCCTTTGCTTGCCAATCTTTGCCAAAAAGGTTTTCACCTGTACAAGGAAGATTTCCTAGACCATCCTGAACCCAGGGTTCCAAATCAGAAGCTTGTAGCCAAGCAACTCTGCATGCACCTATGACAATAGCCGAGGCTCTGCTGGCACACTCAAAAGAGTCAAAGGCTGCACGGTTGGAAAACTTGGAAACATCCTGGGCATGTTTAAGCCAGGTGAGAAACTCCTCCCTTTTATCTTCTGAAATAAAAGGAGATAAAGTTTACGGATGATCTGTAACTTCTTTTAGAAACATCCACATATAGAGACTATAGGAGTTGATTCTGGCAGCAAGCATATTGGCCTGGAAAATTCTCCTGCCAAAAGCATCTAAGGTTCTGCATTCTCTTCCTGGAGGATTAGATGAGTGCCTTTTTGCACTCTTTATCTTCTTCATAGCAGACTCCACCACAATAGAGTGGTGAGGAAGCTGAGTCTTATGAAAGCCAGGACAAGGAGGAACACGGTACATGGTGTCCAACCTGCGAGAATGAGGGGAGGTGGTGAGAGGAGTCTCCCATATGCCCAACATGTGATCATAAAGGATCTCATGAATTGGTAAAGTAGCTGCCTCTTTAGGAGCCTTAGGATATTGTAAAATATCCATTTTTTTTGGCTCTAGGCTCTGCCTCAGGGGCCACTGAAATGGAGAGGCCCCTGGCCACTTCCCTAATGAAGTCTTGAAAAGACAAGTAATCTGGAGGAGACATTCTTCTTTTTGGAGAAAAGGGCTCCTGAGGAAGAAGTACCGATGCTTCGAGGGAAGCCTCTGATTCATCAGAGTCTTCAGAGGAATCGAAGTATCGCCTGTCTGGATGCTCCTGCAGAGCCCGATACGCGTACCAAATGGTATCGACATCGGGAGTGATCGGTACCGACAACGGAGTTTGTTGCTGTACCGGAGGCGTCGCAGCTTGTATGAATGCCGTAATGGCACGCTGCATGGTCAGAATATTCTGATCCATCGACGCCACCAATGTCTGGATGTCGGTACCAGTGGGAACCACCGGTACCCCAGAACATGGCAACAGGTGATCGGTCGAGGCCGAGCCATCGATGTCAACCTGTGACCCTATAGATAAAGCTTTGGAAGCCGGAGCCTTCCGCCGGGGTAATTTTGCCGGTGCGGATTCCTCGAGAGCAAGCCCGGAGGCATCTCGATACTTAGATGGAGATCTACCCTTCGAGGACCGGCTGGACTTAAGTTTGGTTACCTGAGATCCATGGGAGGAAGAAGCAGCCCTGGAAGACGTCGATACCACCGAAGCTGCATCAGAGGGAAACAGGGTACTGAGCTTAGCTGCTCGATTCTGTAAACCTCTTTTAGACATCATGGAACAGGACTCTCAATCTGTGATGGAGTGGTCAGGACCCAAACATTTTAGACACCAGTCATGGGTGTCAGTGACAGAAATACTGCCGCTGCACTTCGTGCACTTTTTAAACCCAGAATCGGGCTTTTCCAAGAGGAAAATTTTCCTTAGGCCTAGGGCCAAAAAAGAAAAAATGCACAGAAGTGAAACACAGTAGTTTGTTTTTTTTTAAATTAAGAAGAAAGAAAGACCGGCGGTACCGGTCCGATGTCGAAGAAGGCAGACGCGCGACCAAAGAAATAAAATAAAATAAAGAACTTCTTCATGGGTGACAGGAACACGACCTGCTGGCTCCGCAGAAAAGAAGAACTGGAGAGAGGCAGTTGGGAAAGGCAGGAAGGCAGTGCGCAGGCGCTGTGGGATGCTCCCAAAAGCTTTCCTTTTGGACGCTGGGGAGCGTTCCCGCGCAGGTTCCGTCGGTACCGACGATACCCATATGTGAAGACTCATTCCTGCTTGTTCCTGGAGATCTAATTTTCTCACTACACAATCACAAGAAACTGGGTTCTATCACATGCTAGACTGCAGTTACAACAGTGTCTAAACAGGCTGCTCCAGGATCTTTTGATACCTTGATGTATTGCAGCTGACCAAAGAAATCTGCCCTAGATTCCCTATTTTGTTGCAGCATGAAGGGAACCTCTTTAGCCAAGCACACAGAACAGTACCGTATGCACAAGTGGGTCCTTCTAGAATTTCCCAGGAATATACTCATGTACAAAACAGACATCCATATGATTAGCATAAACTTTCATGTAATACCTGCTCAGGTTTCCCCATGAGTAGAGAACAGGCAGAACTAGCTCTTATGCATATACTTTACATAATAAGCACATATTCATATTCTTTCAGGCATACACACAATTAACTACTGCATCAAAACAGGCGCAAAGGTGCACACTTACTTTTCCTGAGGTAAGAAGGAACCCAGGCACACATGTTGCCTTTATAAAGCAGGAACAGCATATGTGTCCCATGTCTCATTATCCTAGGTAGCCTGTTATAAAAAAGGATTCTCTCTGCATACCCCTTGATTACACAAAATCTTTAGCCAAGAGGTCAGTTTGGTTTTTTTTGGGGGGGGGTGGGGGGTGTTTACAAGCTAGCTGCTGGGGGTTGCTTCTAGGCAATTGAAAAGTAATTTTATAAAGTCATACCTAGTTAATGTGTTTTCACACAGCTGTTTCATATCTATTTTATAAAGCAAAGTAAGCATGTTAGTATTTCATAAAGTATACACTTAAAGTGGCAGGGAACGCGCCTTAAATTAAAGCACAATCACTTTCACCAGCCCTAGAGCAGGTGCAAATCGCAACGCCTACTTTTTGCTAGTACATAACATAAATCATATTGAATGAACAAAATAATGCATACTTGCTCATATTACCTACATTCCGCCTATGTGCATGCCTGCTTTGAAAGCATAGTTATTCCCCTGTAACAGGTGTTCTCTAGAGACAGCAGAAACCAGTCTTCACATATGGGTGACATTGGTGCCAACAGAGCCCTCAAGGAACCATCTTCCCAGCTTTCAAAGAAAGCCTTTGGTAGATGCCACCACGCATGCATGGTCTCCTTCCCGCCCAAAGGTACCATCCTGCTCAGTCAGGTGCCATAGCTAGAGCATAACCAAGAAGATGGCCAAAACAAACAGCAACTCCAAGGGGAGGAAGGGTGTTGTGAGGACCGATTTCTGCTGTCCCTGGAAGACACCTGTTACAGGGGAATAACTATGCTTTCTCTAGGAACATATGGGCCTCCCTAGCTTCAGGCTACTGAGGCCCGGTAGAAAAAGGTACAGCCCAGCCATGAGCAGCCACAAGCGAATCTAGAGGCAGACTCTGAAGATCCCAGTGTCCAGGGAGAACCATGGCTCCGGTAGACTGAACAAAAAGGGTCGGAGGGCAGGAGTTGCCTAAACCCTGAAGTAGTTACGGAGTACAGCCTGGCCAAAAGCACTGTCCTGTTGGGACTCCCTCTCCAGGCAGTAATGGGCTGCAGAAGTGTGCACAGAAAAATAGGTGGCGACCCGGACATAGGCACCAACCAGAGGTTCGCGACAGAGGTCACCATCGCCCTGAGATTGTGTGTCATTACTCGGCGCTCCAGGGGAACTTCAGCTCAGCTATGTGCAAAGGCAATGCAATCTGCCACCCAGATAGATATGGTCCACTTAGCAACAGCCTGCCCCAAGTAGTTGGGGTCAAAGGAGACAGAGTGAGAGGCTTTGCGGTGGCCCTGGGTCCACTGTATGTAGGAGGACAGGGCTCGTTTACAGTCCAAGATATGGAGAACGGCCGATCCTGTACTGACGTGAGGCCACAGGAAGAAGATAGGGAGAACCACCTTCTGATTGAGATGGAAGTCGGAGACTACCTTCGGGAGGAATTTGGGATGAGTGCGGAGCACCACACTCTTCCTGTAGAACCTAGTGTAGGGAAGCTCGGCCACCAGTGCCTGGAGCTTACTGACTCTGCAAGCAGAGGCGAGTGCCATGAGCAAAGCAACTTTCCAGGACAGGTGGCGCACAGAGTAGGTAGCCAAGGGCTCAAATGGTGGCTTGGTGAGCTGTGCCAGGACAGCACAGTTACTTACCTGTAACAGGTGATCTCTGGGAACAGCAGGAATTAGTCCTCACATATGGGTACGTCGGTACCGACGGAGCCCGTGCGGGAAAGCTCCCCAGCTTCTTAGAATAGAAGCTTTTGGGACCTCCCACTGCACATGCGCACTGCCTTCCCGCCTTCCTGAACAGCTCTCCTCAGTTTCGAGTTTATAGCTGAGTCAACAGAGAGAGGACAGGAAGATAGATAGATAAAAGATACAACTCCTAGGGGAGGTGGGTGGGTTGTGAGGACTAATTCCTGCTGTTCCCAGAGATCACCTGTTACAGGTAAGTAACTGTGCTATCTCCAGGAACAAGCAGGAATAAGTCCTCACATATGGGGACTCCCTAGCTTAGATGCATGGGATCCCCTGTAAAGGTTCGCCATCTTCGTATGGATCTCAGGCATCCATTCTGGGAAGGTGGGCAGGAGTTGTTTAGGAATGGAACAGGTGCTTGAGGACAGCCTGGCCAAACAAGGCATCCCGGCGGGAGTCCTTGTCCAAACAGTAATGGGCTGTGAAGGTATGAACCGAGGCCCAGGTAGCGGCTCGACAGATCTGATCTATGGAAACAGAGTGCAGATGAGCCATAGAAGTTGCCATGGCCCTCACATTGTGAGCAGTGACATGGCCTTCCAGAGAAATGTTTTTGCTCTGGTAAGCAAAAGAAATACACTGAGCAATCCAATTGGAAAGTGTACGCTTGGAGACTGGAAGTCCCAAATGGGAAGGATCAAAGGCCACAAAAAGTTGAGAAGACTTTCGATGTGGCTGAGTCCTATTAAGGTAAAAAGCGAGAGCTCTTTTACAATCCAGAGTATGAAGGTTCCTCTCTGCATTGGATGCATGAGGAGCTGGAAAAAAGACAGGTAGATATACCTCTTGATTAAGATGAAAAGGCGAGACCACTTTAGGCATAAAGTGGGGATTCGTCCTAAGGACCACCTTATCATGATGAAATCTTGTGTAAGGTGGATTAGCCACTAAAGCCTGCAGCTCACTGATGCGGCGAGCCGAAGTGACTGCAATGAGGAAGATGACCTTCCAGGAAAGAAATTTCAAGGAGGTGGAAAACATTGGCTCAAAAGGTGGCTTCATAAGTTGACCGAGCACTAGATTCAAATCCCATGCGACCGGGGGTGGTCTGATGGGAGGTTTAGTGAGAGTCAGGCCTCTCATGAATCTTGCAACAAGAGGATGAGAGGAGATAGGTTGTCCATTTATATGTTTCAAGGATGCTGCAATAGCACTTAAATGGACTCTTACCGAATTCGTCTTGAGGCCTGCATTGGATAGATGCAGGAGATAATCAAGAAGAGAATTCAAAGGAAGTGCCAGAGGGTCAAGACCCTGCTGAGCACACCAAATGGAAAAACGTTTCCATTTGAAAGCATAGGAACGCCTGGTAGAGGGTTTCCTAGAGGCAGAAAGGATATCTTTCACTGGTTGGGAAAGATGAAAGTCTTGAAGGCTTAAGCCTTCAGTAACCAAGCACTGAGGTGAAGGGATTTGGGGTTTGGGTGCCACAAAGTCCCCTCCTCCTGAGACAGGAGGTCTGGCGCAGCTCCCAGATCCAAGTAGGATCCCTGGGAGAGCTGTAGAAGTAGAGGGAACCACACTTGGCGTGGCCAGCGTGGAGCTATGAGGATCATAGTTCCATGATCCCTCTGGAGTTTGAACAGAGTCTTGGGAATCAAAGGAATGGGTGGAAAGGCATATAGGAATGCCTGACTCCAATTCAGGAGAAAGGCGTCCGTAGCCTGAGCTCCCTGACACGGAGTTCTGGAACAGAACCGGGGAAGTTTGGCATTCCACGGACTTGCAAAGAGGTCTATGTCCGGGGTCCCCCATTCCTGAAAGATTCGGTTTATTTGGTCCAAATGTAGGGACCATTCGTGTGGCAGCAGAACTCGACTGAGCCTGTCTGCCCGAGAGTTTTGAACTCCTGGGAGATACACTGCTAGCAGGTGAATCTGATGCTCTCTGGCGAAGGCCCATAGTCTTAGAGCTTCGTTGCAAAGCGACAGAGAGCCCGTCCCTCCTTGTTTGTTTATGTAAAACATGGCCACCTGATTGTCCGTCTGAACTAGGACAGTGAGGTTGGCTAGGAGGGAGTGGAAGACCTTGAGGGCAAGGTAAATTGCTCGCAGTTCCAGAAGATTGATATGAAGGGTGGTCTCCTGTAGAGACCAAGTGCCCTGAGTGGAGAGAGTTTGCAGATGGGCTCCCCACCCTGTTTGGGAGGCATCTGTTGTGAGGGTTGCTTGGGGTAGCAATGGTTGAAATGGAGCCCCCAACAACAGATTCTTGGTGGAAGTCCACCAGTGGAGGGACCAAAACAGACGATCGGAGGTTTGTATTTGGTCTGAGAGCGCTCCTGACGCCTGAGTCCACTGAGTGGCCAGGGTCCATTGAGCTGCTCTCATATGAAGACGAGCATAGGGCACCACATGCACTGTGGAGGCCATATGACCCAGTAGGCGTAGCATTTCCCTGGCTGTCAAGTGAGTGCTGGACTGAGCTTGGGAGGCCAAACTCAGGAGGCGCTGGCCTCGAACATGTGGAAGGTAGGCCCTTGCAGTGATGGTGTCCAACTGGGCCCCTATGAATTCTAGAGATTGAGTAGGGATGAGTTGGGACTTGGGAAGGTTTACTACCAGTCCCAGATACTGCAAAAGGCTCCTTGTGTGGTCCAGGGAAATCTGGGCCTGTGACTGAGTTGGAGCTCGGATGAGCCAGTCGTCCAGATATGGGAAGACAAAGATTCCCATGCCTCTTAGAAATGCGGCTACGACTGCCATGCATTTTGTGAATACTCTTGGAGCAGAGGCTAGACCGAAGGGGAGTACTCTGTATTGGAAATGTTTTCCCTGAAACAGAAAGCGAAGATACTTTCTGTGGGATGGATGGATGAGTAGATGTGTATACGCATCCTGTAGGTCTAGAGAACAAAGCCAGTCCTGACCCTGGAGGTAAGGAAGGAGAATGCCGAGAGACAGCATTTTGAATTTCTCCTTGAAGAGAAATTTGTTCAATTCTCTCAGATCTAGGATTGGTCTGAATCCCCCTGTCTTCTTTGGAATGAGAAAATAAGGGGAGTAGAAACCGGACCCTTGTTGAGGAAGAGGAACCTCTTCTATGGCCCCTTGGGCAAGAAGAGAGGAAACCTCTTGATCCAACAGGGTTAGGAGAGATGGGGGAGAATTGAATGGTCTCACCATATGATGGGGAGGAAGGCTGGAGAAATGAAGTTTGTAACCCTCTCGAATGATAGAGAGGGTCCATTGTTCTGTTGTGATTTGTTCCCATCTGGGAGCAAAGTGAACCAACCTTCCGGGTATGGTGAGAGGTTCTGGTTGTGTTAGAACCAGAAGTGGCAAGTTCCCTAGGAGCAAGTCAAAACCCCTGAGGGGTTGGAGCCTGCTGAGCTACAGTAGCTGCTGCAGGCTTAGCTCGTGCTTGTTTGGATTGCTGACGCTTAGCAGTATAGCGAGGTTGAGAAGACTGCTGGCCAGTATTTGAAGCAACTCTGGCCTTCTTATAGTAAGGCCTTTTAAAAGACTTTTTCTTAGTAGGAATTGAAGTGGACTTTGAAAGTCTTTCCAAGGTGGCATTTTCAGCATCCATCTGGGTGGCTTTGATTTGCCACTCTTCCCCAAATAAGTTCTCACCTGTACAGGGCAGATTCCGTAAGCCATCTAGAACCCAAGGTTCCAGATCAGAGGCCTGGAGCCAAGCAAGACGTCGGGCTGCAATAGCAATGCCCGAAGCCCTACTGGCTCCCTCAAAGGAATCATATGCTGCCCTATTAGAGAACTTAGAAACCTCTAAGAGTTGTTTCACTAGGGAAAGGAATCCCTGCTTTTTATCCTCAGGGATAAAGGGGGCAAAATGCCGCACCTTTTTGGCAAGTTCCTCCAGGAACATGCCCATATAGAGACTGTAGGAATTAATCCTGGCTATAAGCATACTAGCCTGGAAAATTTTCCTACCAAAAGAGTCCAAAGTCTTACATTCCCGTCCTGGAGGGGTGGAAGAGTGCCTTTTGGTACTCCTAATCTTCTTCATTGCAGACTTCACCACAATAGAGTGGTGGGGCAATTGAGTCTTTTGGAAACCAGGAGAAGGAGGGACCCTATACATGGTGTCCAACCTACGGGAATAAGGAGACAAAGTCAAAGGATTTTCCCAGAAATCCATCAGTTGTTCTTGAAGGATTTCATGGATAGGCAGGGTAACTGCCTCCTTAGGGGCCTTTGAGTATCCCAAAATATCCAGTTTTTTGGATCTGGGTTCCTTTTCAGAGGATGTGGTAATAGAAAGGGCTGTAGCCATATCTAAAACAAAGTCCTGGAAGGACAAATCCTCTGGAGGGGACATTCTCCTTTTAGGAGAAGAGGGCTCCTCAGGTAAGTTGAGTGAAAACTCAGCAGAATCATCAGAGGAGTGAAAATCCTCAGAGGAATCGGTGCTTTCCTCTAACGCACGATACGCGTACCGATCGGTATCGATATCGGGCGTATCGGGTATGGAACCGGTATGGAGCGAAAGCCCATACGGTACCGACTTGCGTTTAGAGGTGGACGGCCTCGATACCGGCATGGCGGACGATACCGGTATCGGGCCCGGAACCGCTGAAAGCGGAACCGATGGCGTTGCAGCTTTAATGAAAGCCATGACGGCCTGCTGCATGGACTGTACAGTATCGCCCATGGACGCCATAGCTGCCTGGATGTCGGTACCGGAGTGACCCGGTACCCCAGAGCAGGCTAACAGGTGATCTGTCGAGGCCGTAGCATCGATATCAACCTGAGACCCCTGAATTGGCGTTTTTGGAAGTTGGACTTCCCGCCGGGGTTGTTTGGCTGGGGCAGGGTCCTCAAGTTCTAAGCTAAGAGCCTCTCGATGCTTTGAAGGAGATTTGCTCTTTGAGGACTTGCCCACAGAAGGTTTGGTTACCTGAGATCCATCCGGAGAAGAAGACCTGGATGACTGTGATGCTGTATTCTCTGAAGCAAACAGCACATGGAATTTGTTGGCCCGGTTCTGCAGCCCACGTTTAGACATGTGGGAGCAAGATGGGCAGTCCGGTATGGAATGGTCAGGCCCCAAACATTTCAGACACCATTCATGGGTGTCTGTGACTGAAATAACAGCATTACATTTGGTACACTTCTTAAATCCAGGGGCTGGCTTCTCCATGAGGAGAAATTGAGTAGGCCGAGAGGCCTCTCTGAAGTGACCAAAAAGCTAAAAAATAAGAAAAAAGAATTATAATTTTTTAAAGAAAGAAAGAAAAGACCGGCGATACCGGTATCGGTATGGGGAAGGCAGGTACGCGGTCTAAAGAAACAAATAAAATAACAATTTCTTCAGCGGTGACAGGAACACGACCTGCTGGCTCCGCGGAAAAAGAGAAACTGAGGAGAGCTGTTCAGGAAGGCGGGAAGGCAGTGCGCATGTGCAGTGGGAGGTCCCAAAAGCTTCTATTCTAAGAAGCTGGGGAGCTTTCCCGCACGGGCTCCGTCGGTACCGACGTACCCATATGTGAGGACTTATTCCTGCTTGTTCCTGGAGATCACATTAAGATCCCATTCCACCAGGGGCAGTCAAATGGAAGATCTGGAGAGTAATAGGCCCCACATAAATCTGGTGATGAGATGTTGCATGAAGAGGGATTTTCCCCCGAAGGGATGACGATTCGCTCAGAGGGTGCTCAGGTGCACCCTGACAGAGTTGGATTTAAGCCCAGACAAAGGTGGAGGGAGTACTGAAGGACCAAGTGCACTGGGCAAGTGAACTGGTCGATATGGTACTCTGTGCACCACACGGCAAGTCACCGTCACTTGAAGGCATAAGCGAGTCTCGTAGAATCCTTGCACAAGGCCAGGATGATTTCTTCTACCTCCCTTGAGAGGTTCAGTGGGGCTAGGGTGACCCGCTCAGCTGCCATGCTGTAAGGGATAGGGATCCCAGGTTGGTATGGAGGATCAAGTCCTCCTCCTGTGTCAGGAGTCCCGGAGAGCTCTTGAGGGGAACCGTGAAGCTCCATTGAGAGAGAGCAGTAGAGGAAACAAAGGTTGTCTGGGCCATTGGGGGGCTACAAGGATCACTGATGCCTTGTCGTGCTGGACCTTGAACAGGGTCAGAGCAATTAGTGGCAGGGGGGGGGGGGGAGGCATACAGGAGACCCCCTGACCATGAGAAAAGGAAGGCATTGACTGCCACCTGGGAAGGGTGGGATTGCGGGCTGCAGAACAGAGACATCTGGGCATTGGTCAGGTTGTGAAGAAGTCCAGGCTGGGAGTCCCCCATAGCTGGAAGAGCCTGAGCACCACCTCAGGGTCAAGACTCCATTTGTGCAGTCAAAGGACCCTGCTCAGTCCGTCTGCCAAGACGTTGTACTGGCCTGGGAGGAAGACTACTCCGAGGAGCATCCCCTGGCTGGTCGCAAAAGGAGCAGAGGGTCACGGCTTCCTGGCAGAGAGAGTAGGAACCTGTGCTGCCCTGCTTGTTCACGTAGATCATCATGGCCTGATTGTCTATCTGGATGAGCACTGACCGATTCTGTAGGCGGTGCCTGAAGTTTTTCAAGGCAAGGAAGATGGCCCTGAACTCAAGCAGATTAATCTGCTGCTGACTCTCCTCAAGGGACAGGAGGGTTCGGGGCTGGAAGGGTATGCCCACTTGCAGGTATTGCACAACCTGCCACCAGATGAAAGACTCAGTGGGCTCAGGCCATGGGCTGGCTTTGGGTCAGGATCAGAGTCTCTTGCCAGCTCACAGATCGGAGGCACCAGAGTCACTCCCGCATGTGGAGTCGTGTGTCAGGGACTACATGGACCGTGGAGGCCATGTGGCCCCAGAGGCAGAAAAGCTCTCGAGCTGACATGGTATGGCACCGCTGAACCTCAGCCGCGAGGGTCATGAGACGGTTCACCCTGTGGAAGGGAAGAAAAGCCTTTGTCTGTATGGAGTCCAGGCAGGCCCCGATGAACTCCAGAGCCTGTGTTAAGAATGAGGCTGGACTTTGGATGATTTAACACAAAGCCCAAGTGTCATAAGACCTGAATAGTGCAGCTGATGGTCTGCCTGGCCTCTGAGACAGTGTCCCCTTTGATGAGCCAATCGTCGAGGTAAGGGAAGACAAAAGTCCTGTGGAAGCGGAGATAGGCCGCCACCACTGCGAGGCACTTGGTAAAGACTCTGGGGACAGAGGTAAAGCCAAATGGAAGTACCCTGTACTAGTAGTGGTCACCACTGACCATGAACCTGAGGTACTGCCTGTGATTCAGGTGGATAAGAATGTGGGTATAAGCATCTTTTAGGTCCAAAGGAGCATAGCCAATCTCCCTGATAGAGGTAGGGCAACAGGGCTCCAAGGGAGAGCATCTTGAACTTCTCCCATACCAGAAACTTGGTTTCTCAGGTCCAAGATGGGCCTCAGACCCCCTCTCCTTTTTGGAACCAGGAAGTATTTGGAGTAAAACCCCTAGCCTTTGGCATGATGCAGCATGGATTCCACAGCCCTGTCCTTGAGAAGGGCCACAAATTTTTGCCTCAGCAGGGCCTGGTGCAGGGGAGACCGAGGGGGCTCCCTGGGAAAGAAGGGTGGAAGAGGCCTGGTTGAGGTGAAAGAGGTAACCCTCTAACTACAAGAAGGGCCCAGGAGTCTGTGGTGATGGAAGCCCACCAATGGGTGAAGTGAACCAGGTGCCCCCCCCCCCACTGTTCCCTCTAAGCTGTGCACGTATGCGCGCGCACACACCTCGCCGAGCGAGCGCACATACTTTACAACAGAGCGCACAAAAATTACGGCTCTGATTCTGATAGAAAACAGACGTCTTAAAAGTTAAAAGTTATGATTGTAATTACTAGAAATTTCCCGCTTCATTTAGTAATCATCTATTTTCATTTAATTTTATTAAAATCAATGTGGTGTACATACTGTATTCTGACGTGTAGTCAAATTTTAAAGTATATAACTCCGAGTGTCGTTATGTGGCACACAAAAATTTAACCTTCCTTCAAAAGCTGCACACAGCTGATATTTTATGCGCACACAGCCTACAGAAAATTAGAGGGAACATTGCCCCCCCCCCCCACCTGTTGGAAGCTGGTCTTCTAGTGGAAGAGAGGCTATGCCGATGACGTTAAAACCCCGACCCTGGTTGGACTGGGCTTTGGGTTTGCATGGTGCCTGGCCTGTTCCCTTGCCTTGGGGACTCTGCTGAGGGGTCTGGGTGGCAGGGTATGGGGTATAGCCCTGGTAATGTTGGCCCTTCCTGAGGAAAGGGAGTTTCTTGCCCTGCGGCTTCTTCTGAGGAAGGGTGAAAGTTCTTTTAGAGAGCCGGGTAAAGTACTCTGTCTCTGTTTCAACCACTTTATCTTCCATTGGCTTACCAAAGAGCTGTTCTCAGGGACATGGGACATCAAGAAGTTTTTCTTGCACCCACTACTCAAGATGATTGGAGCCAGGCCTGGCATGGAGCGCAGATGCCCGCAGCTGCTACCCTCATGCTGGACTTGAAGCCGTCGTATGGGGCTTGAGACGAGTACTTGGAGCACTCCGTGGCCGGTTCCCAGAGGAACATGCCAATGTAAAGTTGATAGATTTGGATATGGCATGTCAGCATCGATCCCTGGTAGCATTTCCACCTCAGGACATCAAGGACGCAGGACTCTCTACCTGGGGGCACTGAGGAGTGCAACTTTGAGTTTTTTTGCTGGCGCATAGCCAACTCAACCACCATAGAAGTGTGGGGAGCTGCGCCTTACGAAAACCTGGACCTCACTGTACCCTGTACATCGTATCCAGCCAGTGGCTGACGATGGGCTCCGACGCAGAGGTCTCCCACATCCAGATGAGGAGCCCAGTAAGGATGGAGGGAACAGGGATCGTCAAGGTCTCCTTTGATGGCGTCTTGTATTGGAGGATGTCAAGTTCCACCATACGAGGATCTTCCACCGACTCAGTTGTGAGGGACAGCGCCCGAGCCATTTCCTTTACAAACTCGAAGGAGGTGGTATCCTAGGATGGGAATTGATGCTTGGCAGCAGACGGGGACAAGTCCGAGGGGAGGTCCGTGGATGTCTCAATATTGGACTCCCAGTCAGAGTAATACGAGGATGACTCAAGACCCAACAGCTGCAGGAGGGCAGACAGCTCCGGTGTTGAGTGCTTTGAGGCCAGGGCATGGCCAGAGCCAGAGGTGCTTGCCTGCAAAGATCTCGCTCCTGAGGAACAGGAGCAAAAATGAGACCCTCACTGAGGATCTGCTCAAGGCATCTGGTTCTCAGTGATTGCTTTGGCGGCCCGGAGAGTTCTCAAAACCAAGGTTCCTGCAGTCTCTGCGGGGCCCAGACAGCACCTGCTGGGAGGCGATTAATGCAGAAACACTCCGCTCCAGGGCCAATATGCAGGCTTCCCATTCAAGGGTAGCAGCCATTGACACCAACGCTGGGATGACCAGGTCGGGTGTTGAAGAGGAGAGGGGGTCCGAGATGGGACGACTCTCGGGAGACCAAGGCCCTTCGCTGAATGCCACGATATCAGTCCTGGGCATCTTTCGGGAATGCTCCCGCTCCAACACCCTGGGTTCTTGCTGGGGGCTGAAGGACCAGGCATGGGACCTCCCATGCTTGTCCGCCTCTCCAGAAGAGGCCCTTGAGGTAGTCTTCTTATGCTCTCGCTCTGGGGAACTTTGTTTGGAGTGCCTGCGAGCCCGCTGAGGGGCCATGGGAGCCTTGTGCGACTCAGAGGTGCGAAGTGGGGCTTTCGAGTGTGGGGCTACCAGGGATGAGTCTGCTTTGTGGAAGATGTCGTCCTGCTTAAGCCGACAGCTCTGAATGGCCTTTGTGGACATTTCCATGCACAAGGGGCATTCCTCTGGGTTATGGTCTGCACCCAGACACTGGAGGCAACAATCATGAGTGTTGGTGAGGGACATGTTTCTTGAGCACTTTTCATCCCAGTGGCCACTGGTTTTAAAAAATATGATAAGGACCCTAGCAAGGTCAAAGACCCTCAACACAGTCAGTGGTTGAAAAAGGATGCAGCCTCCCCTTTACGTGCTCCGCCAAACAGAACCAACCAACCTATCCAATTTCCTAAAAGACTTCATCTGTGGAGCACTTTACTGAGATCCAAACTCCGCAGAGAAGTACTAGTACCATCTGCCTCCCTGGACCAAAACGTAGGCAGTGAAATTGCTTGATTTACATGAAATGCCGACACCACCTTTGGTAGAAAAGATGGCACCGGCCGCAATACTACCTTCTCCGCCGAAAACTGAATGTAGAGTTCCCTACATGAAAGCGTCTGAAGGTCCGAAATTCTTCTAGCCGAACACAAGGCTACCAAGAAGGCGGTCTTCCAAGAGAGCTCCCTCAGCGTGACCGTCTCCCCGGGCTCAAAAGGAGCCCATGTCAACACCTCCAGCACCAAATTCAAATCCCAGAGCGGCACAATCGGTCTCATTGGAGACCTGATGTTCTTGACCGCTCACAGAAAATGCAGCACATACGGATGTAGAGACAAACTACAGCCTCGTATCTTGCCCTGGTAACAAGCCAGAGCCACCAACTGGATGAGTGCTAACCGCCAGACCCTTATCCAGCCCCCCTTGTAGGAACGACAACACGTCCGATACTGACGCTGACAAAGGCTGAACTCCGCGTCTCGCACACCAACCTTCAAAAATGCACCAAATGTGGGTATAAGCCAAAGACGTAGACCTCCTTTTTGCCTGCAGCATGGTAGTGACCAACGCCTCGGAATAGCCTCTACACCTCAGCCGCTCCCTTTCAAGAGCCAAGCCGTAAGCAAGAAGTGGTCCACCTGCGGCATGAGAATCGGTCCCTGGTACAAGAGATTGATCAGATTCGGAAGCCTCCAAGGACTGTCCACCAGCAGCCGCACGAGATCCACATACCATGCCCGTCTCAGCCAATCTGGCGCTATGAGAATCACCTTTCCTTGGTGACCCGCTATCCTGCGAATGACTTGACCGATCATGGGCCACGGGGGAAACACAGAGAAGTCCCTTTGATGGCCAAGGCTGCACCAGACCATCTAGACCCTCCAACATGCATTCCCTGCATCTTCTGAAAAACCGAGATGCCTTGGCATTGTTGAACGTGGCCATAATAGCCATCACTGGCTGACCCCAGCATTGCGTAATGTCGCGAAATACGGCGACGTTCAGTTCCCATTCGCCTGGATCCAAGACATGCCTGCTGAGAAAATCGGCCTGCACATTGTCCTTTCCCGCTACATGAGCTGCCGACAGGTCTAACAGGTGGTTCTCTGCCTACAACAGCAACCCTTGGCTCTTCTCCAAGAAGGCCGCACTGCCTGTGCCTCCTTGCCGATTGATATAGGACACAGTTACCGCGTTGTCGGAGAAAACCCGCACCACCTTGCCCTGCAGTAGAGACTCAAACTCCAACGCCAGCCCCACTGCCCTCATCTTGAGCTGACTGATGGAGCATTTGGACATTTCTATTGACAAGCAGCTCTGAGCTATCTGGGACATACAATGGGCTCCCCAACCGGAGAGACTGGCATCCGTGGTGAGCAACACCCACTCCTGCATCTCCAGTGGCACTCCTGCCCGAAGATGTGTGGGATTGAGCCACCCCTGCAGACTGTTGCTGACCTCTGAAGGGCAAATCAACCTCTGACTCAGCGGATGCTCCTGCAGAGACCAATAGGATAGTAACGATCGTTGGAGAGGCCACATGTGGGCTCTGGCCCACAGCACCAAATCCAAGGCCGCCGCCATGGAGCCTAGAAGCTGTATCTATCTCCAGGCGGAATTTTGATGCACAAGAATGCTGACACTTGACTTAAGATCTTCTGCACCCTGGCTTCCGGAAGAAACACTGCTCCTAGTCTCGTGTCAAACAATGCCCCAAAATAGACTAAATGCTGTACCGGCTCCAACTGACTCTTGGTCTGATTGACCACTCAACCTAGGCTTTTGAGAAACTACCACCCGTGAGGTCGCATCCACCGACTCCGCTACCGAGCGAGTATGAATCAGCCAATCATCCAAATAGGGATGCACTAGAATGCCCTCCTGACGTAACGCCGCTGCCACCACTACCATCATCTTTGTGAATGTGCAGGGTGCCGTTGCCAGTCCGAACGGCAACGCCCGGAACTGAAAATGCCCCATGGGCACCGCAAAGCACAAGAACTTTTGATGCTCCGGTCTGATGGGAATGTGCAAAAAGCTATAGACTATAGCACCTCGCCCGGCCTTACGGATCTTATCACAGACTGTAGAGTTTCCATTCGAAAATGGGGCACCCTCAAACAGCGGTTTACATGTTTGAGACCTAGATTTGGGCACCACAAAATAGATCGAGTATCGACCTAACCCACATTGGTTTGACGGAACTGGAACGACCGCTTGAAGACGCAGCAATCGCTGAAGTGTGTCATTTATTGCTTTTGCCTTTGCTGGTGAACCACATGGAGACAGCACGAAGGCTCCTGCTAGTGGCTGTTTGAACTCCAAAGTATAACCCTCTTGAATGATCTCCAACACCCACCGGTCCATAGTCATTGTGGTCCAAACGGAGTGGAAATCTCGTAACCGACCTCCTATTGGGACCTCCGTCTGGACCACCCTCATTTCATTGTGGCTTCTTAGAGGAGCTCGGCTGGGGACTCCCATACCCCCTTCCAAAACCCCGAGCTCCATGAAAGGACTGACCTCTTGCCACAAACCGGCCTCTCTGATAAGGAGTGAAGCCACTCC
The DNA here is from genome assembly GCA_033557465.1 of Ichthyophis bannanicus. Lineage (NCBI taxonomy): Eukaryota > Metazoa > Chordata > Amphibia > Gymnophiona > Ichthyophiidae > Ichthyophis > Ichthyophis bannanicus. Next base: position 608,469,501 of record CM066034.1, read on the forward strand.
CCCTGAATCTCCAAAAGTCTCTACCTTGACCCCTCTGCGAAGATCCAGGCTTTGGACCTGTCGGACGATCTTCCGGCAGCCCCCGCCTTTAGAGTCTCCCAAATCCTTTACGATCTTTTCTAAAGCCTCCCCAAAGAGCAGCTTCCCCTTATAAGGAAGCTTACTAAGGCGTGCCTTAGAAGATGCATCCACCGCCCAAGTCCTCAGCCAGAGAAATCTCCGAGCAGCTATCATGGAAGCCATTGACTTAGCCGACATCCTCACTGAATCATAAAAGGTGTTGGCAAGATACACCGACGCCGACTCTAATTTTGCTCCTTCCGGAGCCGCCGTCACCTCAGATTCTGGAGAAGCCTCTGCCTGAAGCTACCTAATCTACGCCCTGGAAACATATGCTTCACAGATAGAAGCCTGCGGCGCTAGCACACTGGTATCAAAAGCTTGCTTGAGCAGCGCCTCCAGCTTCCTATCCTGCAGATCCTTAAGAGCTGCTCCTCCCTCTACTGGGGATAGTGGTTTTCTTCATCGCTGCTGACACCAAGGCATCCAGCTTCAGCATCCGCAGCAATTCTCTCTCTTCCTGAGGAACCGGATACAGACGGCCTAAAGCCTGTCCGCACCTCAAGGTGGCTTCTGGGCACGCCCATTCCGACTCCACCATCTGTTTAATCACCCTGCGGACAGGAAAACACTTCTGCTCCGTCCGAAACCCTTGAAGCAGCGGATCCTCCAGGGGTTCCGCCGGTACTGTCGGCAAAGCAAGATTTAGAGCTGAAAGAGCATGAGTAATCAGAGCCCCAAGTTCTTCTTTCCAAAAGACCCTGAAAACATTTGGATCTTCCCCTGCCCCCAGCACACCTTCTAACACCTCTGGCCACAGCACTACATCAGACTCCGAAGGGAGCTCTCCCTCTTCCGCCTCCTGAGATACAAGGTTCTGTTGACCGCGAATTTCGGCCACTGCTCAGATGGCCAGACCACTTTTTGAGATCCCTTCACCTGGGTCCCCCTCTGCACTGCCCTTCTGAGCTACATTAGCCAGGCTAATGGAACTATCCTTGCTCTGCACCTGCTGCAGTTTCAAGCAGTATGCCTTATGAAGTGAAAGTATAAAATCCGGAGAAAACAGTGATTGCAAACACACTGGTGTCTACTATTGGAGCGGAGTCCACAACTAATGCTGGAGTAGGCTTTTTTGACTTAGTTTTCTTTTTCATCTGCTTCTCCTGAAGCGCGGGAGAAACGGCAGTGCCTCCGAAAATGGCTGCCATTCCCACCTTTTCTGTAGTGGACTGACATTTTACTGACGAATCCTGAGCCAGCGATCTGTCCTCCATTCTGCCGAATAACTGCTCTAACTTGCTGCCCGACACACACAGAACCAACACAGACCCGGCCCAGACAAGCCTCGGCAGCTCCCGCACTGCGTGCACACTGCCGAGCCCGGCAGCATGTGCTCACTCTCCACATCACTCCCCCCGGCTTCCCAACGTCGCGGCACCTGCTACGCTCTATCCTTTATCCCACCGTACAGACACCGCTGCTAGCAGCAGGGTAAGATGGATCTCCGGAGGCCGAGGGCTGGACGCTGGGGCTCCCAGTTCGTACCTCGACCCTCCTCCAAGGCTCTGGTCACCAAGGCAGGCTCTGCCTCTGCTGCTCTTGCCAAATCAACGATCTGGCAGCTGACCACCATTTTTTTTTGTTTTGTTTTTTCAACTTTTAAAATTATAGGCGCTTCCCCAGCCCCAACCCTGCTAGGGTCAGTGAGGTAATCCCATTAATGCAATTCCTGTTCGTTTCTCCTAAGAGCCAATCAGCAACACATCCTTCAAGCTGCTGAGGACTGAAAGACTGGCTCTCTGACACCAGAGGGAGCTGGGTAGGCTGTCAGCACGTCTTTGAAGAGTTCAGTCCTCGGCTGCTGAAGGAGGTTGACTACCCTACTGCTCCTGGACAGGCCCGGAGAGACGAAGAGGAACCACTGTTAGAGTACATGCTACATAAAAGTTAGTCTGTCAGTTCCCTTTTTCCTGAATTAAACGGTACGGCTTATCAGTCACATAAGTAAAATATTAATGCAAAACTCAAAAATGTTGCTTAATTAAGGTTAGAGAAATAAGACTGCCTCATGGAAGACAGAAGATACATGAGAATATCTGTAAAGAACGTGAATAAATTTGCTCACTATAAAGAAAATGTATAAACAACTAAGTAACCGTGTAAGTAAGATTCTTCAACTTACAGTGCAAACAAATTTAGGATCCATCGTCTGTAAAAGCAGCCGCAGGAAGTCTGAGGTATACTGGGTAACAAGCTGATTGCACTACAACATAAAACACACAAAAAACACTGAGATGGATGCTGTAAAATCAGTCATTTTATTACAATTTATAATCTATGTTTTTAAAGTAAGCTTCACCCAAGGTAGCCAACAAGAAATCAGTGCGCACACACACACACACACACACACGCTCTATCTAAAAAAAAAAAAAAAGCATAGTAAATAAATGAAAACCACCCCACAAGATTTAGGTGTCATCGTGGATAACATGTTGAAACCCTGTGCCCTAGTGTGTAGTGGTGGCCAAGGTGGCAAATAGAATGCTAGGAATCATAAGAAAAGGAATTGAGAATAAACCAAAGATTATTATAATGCTTCTGTATTGTTCTATGGTGCGACTGCGCCTTTAATATTGTGTAATTCTGGTCACCGTATCTTAAAGCATTATTGGAAAAGGTACAGAGAAGAGCCACCAAAATGGTAAAGGGGATGGAAGGATACCCCTATGAGAAGAGACTTAAAAGGTTAGGGCTCTTCAACTTGGAGAAGAGACGACTGAGGGGAGATATGATAGAGGTCTATAATTTAATGAGTGGAGTGGAACAGGTAAATGTAGATTGTTTATGCCATCAAAAAGTAAAAAGACTAGGGTACACGCAATGAAGCTACAGGGTAACCCGTTTAAGACTAATAAGGGAAAATATTTTTTCACTCAACAGGTAATCAAACTCTGGAATTGGTTACGGAGGATGTAGTAAAAGCTGTTAGTGTAGCTGGGTTTAAAAAAGGTTTGATCAAGTTTCTGAAAGAAAAGTCCATAAACCATTATTAAAGAGGACTCAGGAAATCCACTGCTTGCCCCAATACAAGCATTGTGGAACCTGTGTATCTTTTGAGGAAAATGCCAGGGACTTGTGACCTGGCTTGGTCACTGTTGGAAACACGATACTGGGCTTGATGGACCTTGGTCTGACCCAGTATGGCATTGCTTATGTTCTTATAACGGCAAACCCGAAACTCATACTACACATGAAACCAAAAAGCCCAACTTCCTAGCAGGCTATACCACCAGACCTTATAGACAGCATTTAAAAGAATGACGACGAGGAGACAGCGAAAGGCAACTAGCCCAGACCACTGTTCCCTCTAAGCTGTGCGCGTGTGCACACACCTCGCCGAACGAGCGCACATACTTTACAACAGAGCGCACAAAAATTACGGCTCTGATTCTGATAGAAAACACCACAGACGTTTTAAAATTTAAAAGTTATGATTGTGGGGGCGGAGCCTGATGTCCAGCGGGTAAGACGCTTCGCGCTGAAGCTCCCGAGAGGCCTACTTAGAATCCTGACTTAATACCTATACAAACTTACTATTTCGCTCCAGGCTGACCGGGGTACCTCGGGGGGGATGGCGGCCCATAAACCAGCGCGCTTGGACTTCGGGTCTCCTTCTTCTTCTCACGGAAAACGCTCCAAAACAGAGGTGTCCTCCCCACAGAAGATGGCTCCATTTCGAGAAAACCCCGAAATGCACCTGGAGATTTTAGAGGAAATACGCGGCGTGAAGGAATTGGTGCAGTCCAATGGAGAAGCGCTTAGAGCCATGCGAGAAGACTTTGGAGTGCTCCAGGACCGACTTGAAAGTCTCTCATTACGGCAGGACAATATGGCGGGGGTCCTCGACTCGCACGCGGTGCGCTTGGGCACACTGGACAAGGCTGAGCGCCAGATACAGAATCTTCAAAAGGAGTTAGAAGATAGCAATAATCGAGCCCGTCGCAACAATGTGAGGCTCATTGGAATACCGGAGGGGGTGGAAGCGGGAGATATGAGAGAATTCCTGCTCAAAACTCTTCCCTCCTTGCTGAAGATCACCTTTCATAAAGAACTGGAAATCGATCGTGCACACCGTGTTCCTACCCACATGGCGCTCAACCGAACGACCCCCCGGCCTATTATCTTTCGCTTGCTACGATATCAACAAGTGGAACAAATTTTAAATGCTGCTCGGGCGAACCATCATTTGGAATTTGAAGGTCACAAAGTCTCCTTCTTCCCTGATTTGGCAAAGCCTACCGTTGACCGACGGAAGAAACTCCTTGCTTTTCGCCCTCGACTTCAACAGCTACAGGCTCGCTTTGGCCTGTTGTATCCCGCGAAGCTCCGAGTGACTCTCCACAACCAAACCAGGACATTCGCAGATCCTGATCTACTATCAGCATTTTTAGACTCCAAAGAAGCAGAGCAGATGCGCTAACCCAACGACTTGGACTTTTATTTGCCGGCTCTGTCCGCCATTTTGAAGGGCCCGATGCGGCGGTCATAGTCAAGCACAGAGACTACCTGGACTTTCTTTCTTTCTTTCTATGACTTTTTTGTTTTTTGGTCTCCTATCCCTCCATGATGTGTGCCTCGGTCGGATTCGGAGCACGCACAGTCCTACAGGTTATGTGTTTTTTCAATTTCGGCCTTCTCTGGGGCTTCTCCCCGCAGACACATGGTCGCCAGTAATTTTTGGGGTTCTGCTTCTTCTCTACCGCGCTGCGGTTTTTCTTTTTTAATGTGGGGCGCTTCATTGTATTATCTAAGCTTATTTTCTTTTATGCCATATGTACAGCCAGATACAGTCAATATGAGGGACATTGTGAAATTATGTGCGCTATCATGCTCAGAATTTTTAACTTGTCTGAATGGCCTTATGTAAAATCTTATCACTCAACGTAAAGGGCATTAATAGTCCAATCAAAAGAAAGAAAATCCTTAGCTATCTTAGCCATGAGCATGCTGATTTATCGTTTCTTCAGGAAACGCACTTAAACTCTGCTGAAACACTGAAACTCAATGTTAAGCCTTACATGGTGGCTGCCTATTCTCCCGCCGTTTCCAAACGGTGCGGGGTAGCCATTCTGGTTAAGAAATCTTTGCAAGCTACTGTAATTGATACTAGCGCTGACAAGGAGGGTAGATGGGCCCGAGTACATCTTAAGGTGGGAGATAGTGAATTTACATGTATTTGCATTTATGCCCCGAATGTGGACAACCCTGCTTATTATGCAAGTATTGCGCAGTTGGCACAGGCCTCTGCCAATACTCCATTAATACTTGGTGGTGATTTTAATCAAGTGTTAGACCCTCTGATAGATAGACAGCCGCCTAGAACGAGTAGTCCACCCAAGAGTCTTGCTACCCTTACAGCTCTGATGCAAGATCTTGCGCTGGTAGATATATGGAGGCTGCTTCACCCCTCCGACTTAGAGTTCACTTTCTTTTCTGCCCCCCATCACTCCCAATCTAGAATAGATTTCTTTCTCATTTCCAAAGCAATGATTTCTCAAGTAGACACGACTAGGATTCATCCTCTCCATATTTCAGATCATGCTGCCATATCTTTATCATTACATGTCACTGCGCGGGACGATCCTCCCCGAGCTTGGTTTTTTGATAGATCCTTACTGGGTCAAAAAGATTTTCAGGTTGATATAAAGGCCGCTATCCAAGATTATTTTCATTTTAACTCACCCCATGACACAGCGAGCTGGGCTTGGTGGGAGGGTTTTAAAGCATCTATCCGCGCAACTATAACTAGCTATCAAATTCGGCAGGGGAAACAAAGAAAGCAGCATTTACTGATTCTAGAGCAGCAGATACAAGCTGGGGAGCGTCTTCTCACGTCCCGTACTGACCCATGTATTTTACTCCGTTTACAACGCTTGCGTTTTCAATACAATCAGCTTTTGTACACTGCTGCTGTCAAAAATATTGAATCACAACAAGGGCTATATTATCGGGAAAATAATCGTGCTGGCAAATTATTAGCAAATGCCCTAAAAGGTCAAAAAGAAGCCAAGCGTGTTACCGCCCTCCGTAATCCGTCGGGGGGGGGCTTGGTCACTAAAGATACCGAAATCTTAGAACTCTTTCGTGATTTTTATACTCGGCTTTATCAATCTGAATGTGATTTTGAGCCAGATGTATTTGACCGCTTACTTTCAGGGGTACAAAGACCGACCCTATCTGACGAAGATAGAGTGGCCTTGGACACACCCTTTACTGTCTCAGAAATTCATTCTGCTATCAAGAAATGTGCCTCAGGTCGAGCTGCAGGCCCAGACGGTCTCCCTGCTGAATTCTACAAAACCTTTCACGCTGACTTAGCTCCAGTTTTGAAACTTTATTTTTCTGCTCTGGCCGAGGAGGGTTCTCCTTCTGGGTCCTTTTCAATGGCAAACGTAGTAGTTTTTGAAAAAGAGGGGAGAGACCCGCAACTAACAGCTAATTATCGTCCAATTTCCCTCCTAAACGCGGACTATAAAATATTTGCCATCATTCTCTCTACCCGGCTCTCTGATAGGATGCCTACCTTAATACACCCAGATCAATGCGGTTTCATTCCTGGTAGATCAACTGCTGACAATGCTCGGACTCTATGCCATGTACTGACTACCGCAGTTAATCTTGATCGCCCATTTGTTGGTCTCTCACTTGATGCTGAGAAGGCCTTTGATCGCTTAGAGTGGCCCTTCCTGTTTGCAGTCCTCCGCTGGTACGGATTCGGGGAAGGTTTTCTCCGTTGTCTTCGCACCATGTACGCACAGCCTACAGCCAGTATATGTGCCAATGCTTTAAAGTCTCAGCCTTTTCCCCTTCAACGCGGCACTCGCCAGGGATGCCCACTGTCTCCACTTCTCTTCGATCTTGCACTCGAACCCTTGGCTTTACTAATCCGGCAATCGGAGGAGATTCATGGAGTCCCCTTCACCCATAGGGAAATCAAAATTTCAGCGTATGCTGATGACCTTATGCTTTTTGTCTCTATAGACTCAGTACCGGCTGTCCTAGAGCAAATTGGTAAATACTCACAACTGTCCGGTTATAAGATAAATTGGACCAAGTCGGTAGCCTTTCCATTAAATCCTTTGCTTCATCAGGCAGATATGCAACCCTTCCCCTTTTTATGGCAACCTCGCATGGTCAAATACCTTGGGGTTCACTATTGTTCTCCTTTGGAAGACACTATCTCCTTCAATGCCAAAGACTTAACCTCTAAAGTCCGGGCGCTTACTCACCGCTGGACTCCTTTAACACTTACCTGGTGGGGTCGATTAGAAACCATAAAAATGATGATTGTTCCGAAAGTGAATTATATCTTAGAAATGTTGCCCTGTCTCTTACCTCGACGTATATATAAAGATATAGAGGGCCTTCTGACTAGATACTTGTGGCAAAACAAGACACCTAGGATAGCGAAACATAAGCTGCAAGCAGATAAGGAAAATGGGGGTGTCAGATTCCCTGATTTCCTGAAGTATCATCAATCTTTTCTTCTCAAACAAGGCGCTCGTTGGCTGGAAGATCCAGTACCGAGTAGACCTGTGTGGCTAGACATAGAAGAGGACCTTTGCAAACCGATTCCTCTTACTTTTCTCCCTGGTATGACTCTCCCATCAGACTCCCACTTTCCACCAATGCTTTTAGACACCTTAGGTGCCTTTAATAATCTTATGCAATCTTTAGACTCCCGACTCTGTCCGTTAGACAAGCTCCCACTTTGGTACAATACTCGATTTCGAATACAAAATAAGCCGATGGCGTGGAGCCCCTGGTACACTAGGGGCATTTGGATTCCTAGTCAGTTGTTCCATGAAGGTCGCTGGAAAACTTTTAGGGAATTGCAAATTGAATTTGGTCTCCCAGCGAAACACTACTTTCAGTTGGTGCAACTTCAGCATTGCCTTCGGAGTGCTAAGGTGCTCCCGCCATCGGCCTCCCCTACACAAGGTTGGTTGGAGACTATCCGATCTATCGGTAGTTCACCGGGTGTAGCATCCAATTTTTACAAAACCTTATGTAATGCTATAACTAGAGATACCCCTATAGCGCAGAAAGCATGGGAGAGAGAATTGCATGTGACTTTGACCCCGGAGCAATGGAGCCTTGTCTGGAGTAGAGTGACACGGGTCTCCCGATCCGCCTCACTCACTCAGACACTCTTCTTTCTAGCCCACCGGTGTTTTTACACTCCTGACAGATTAGCCAAATGGAACACTACTCAGGGCAATAGTTGTTGGACATGTCATGCGGCCATTGGTTCACTACCTCATGTTATGTATGAATGTCCCGCACTACAGTATTACTGGCGTCGGGTCTGGGGTCGTATCCAGTCTATTTTGCACTTTCAAGAGCCCCTTTCTTGGAGGATAGTGGGACTTCGCTCAGCTGCGGGGATCCCCTCTCTTCCAAAAACGGCTTACTTCCTTTTGGACTTTATGCTTGGCATTGCTATTTCCCTAATTACGAAATACTGGAAAAATAGCTCTCATCTGAGCCCCAATGAATGGTGGAATCATGTCTGTCTCTACAGTAAATATGAACAAATACCTCGTATGTTTGCTTCCCCCATTCAGACTCCTCATCATCGGTCTAAATGGAAGATGCTCAATGACTATGTACATTCTGCTCAATGCTCTCATCTGACTGTCTAAATTTGTATATATCTTTGTCCCATGATTATTCTGTATCGCAGATACTCTTTTGATTGTTTTGATGTATAATCACTGTTGTTTGGAAGCGTTCACATGCTGACATAATCAGCTAGAGAAGAAGCGCGGGGGTGGGGGGTAATTGGGTTTACTTTTCTTTATTGTATACTTGTTTTGTCTCCTTTGGTGTGTTGTTTCTTTTGTTTGTTGCAAAATGAAAATAAAAGTTTAAAAAAAAAAAAAAAGTTATGATTGTAATTACTAGAAATTTCCTGCTTCATTTAGTAATCGTCTATTTTCATTTAATTTGATTAAAATCAATGTGGTGTACATACTGTATTCTGACATGTAGTCAAATTTTAAAGTATATAACTCCGAGTGTCGTTATGTGGCGCACAAAAATTTAACCTTCCTTCAAAAGCTGCACACAGCTGATATTTTATGCGCACACAGCCTACAGAAAATTAGAGGGAACATTGGCCCAGATACAATCCTTGGAAGGGGTGGGTGCAGATCTCCAGCTCACTTCTCAATGCTGCAGCCTCTCTAGTCGTGCATGCTTCAAGAGAGGCTGTTGACAATGGTTCTAGGTCCAGTAGCTACAGAGGCAGTTGTCTGCAAATATGGCGCCAGAAACTGTGCGTGCTCCCAGAACCTGTGTCTTATTCACACCCTGTTCTAATCAGTAAGTCCCTATACGAAAGGGTGGCAGAAGATAAGAGTCAGCTGCCTCCTTCCCCTCAGCTCTGACAACTATGGCTGCTGGGCCCAGGGCAGAATACAACAGCTTTTCCCATCTCAAGAGTTACAGAATAAGGGATCATCCCAATGGAATAAAGAGAAGCAAATACGAAGCCCATGAGGATTTGAGAGGAGGGAAGATATGAAGGGAGGAGAGAAAAGCATGAAAGCCCAAATGCTGGAAAAGTGAAGAAGAGAGTCCCAGAAGCAAATCATATCTACTTAGGTCACTAATCTATAAGGATGTGCAGTTCTGTTAATAAAACAAAACCATGATCCACTAAACCTCTGGCTATCACAGTTCTAAAGTTCATGGCAGGTCCTGCGATTGATAGATATTAGAAATTTAAATTTAACCTGCATTATATACATGCAAGACATGAGGATATGTTGTAGACAGGTGGACAAATTTAGGACTTTGGATTAGTGGGCTATAAATAAATTTACATCCATACTAATTCAAGGGAAAGACTTCTAATATCAACATGTTAAGAGTAAAGAATCAAAAGAGGGATTTTATATTCAATAACTAAAGACATTTGCCACCCTGCTTCACTTCATAATTAAAACTACCAGTTTGGAGTGCATTACAGAATGGACAAACACATTTGAAATGCAGCCAATGCTAAACATAAGACCTAAGGTGCAAGTCCACCTTCCTACCCCCAGGCCACTTTTAATACAGCAAACCCATGGGAGTTGGTTCTGCTGCAGAACTACAAGGGTATCTCAGACTCGCAGCAGAGTGGCGCTCAACACACTGATACCAGATCAGCCATGACCTCATTTCAAGAACAAGTGGATTCTGCTTGGCCGAATGACAGGATGCTAAGAAATTCCAACTCAGAGAACCCCCCTCTGAAGACTAATTGGACAAATACTTCTGGGTGAACCTCCTACCCGGACTCCTCCGATCACGTTGTCTGTTCCTGCAAAACTTGCCATGCAAGATGCCTGCTGCCAAAGACGCCGGACAGTTGTCGGCCTGCCCAATCCCTCACTACGGATTCAACTGCTTAAAGCGTCAGTGCTACCACCCTTGGTTCCAACCAGCTGATGACCAATCGGCCTCCTGTTCGCTCTCCTCTGTGAACAACTACACTCAATGCTCTTCCTAGTCTGTGAAACTCGCATCTGTCAACATCGGACGACACTGCAGATGGTCCGGCGTCCTTCCTGCCGCTAGATCTCCGGGAACTAGCCCTCCAATGAAGGGATCGCCTGACCTGTGCGGTACATGGGAGACATTTGACCAGCGAATAGTCCTGGAGTGATCATTTTAATTAGGGCTTTTGCAAAGAGCGCCTACGCCCTGGCCTATGGAACTACCTCCAGAACCTGCAGCCATTATCTCGAGCATCCGAAGATGGATCTGGGGCCACTGGATTGGGCCCGAAAGAAACCTTGCATACTATCCGTTGTATGAGCTGAACTCTCCGCTCTGACTGAAACACCGTTCCCCTCTGACAGAGGAACCGCACCCCTAAGTACTCTAGAACTTGAGACGGACTCAACGACCTTTTGACCACCGGGCTACCCTGCCGAGATCCTGAAGAAATGTTATTACTCGGTCTGTAACCCGAACACTCTCGACCCTGGACCATGAACGAATCAGCCACCCGTCGGGACCCGGGCGAACCAAATTCCTTCCATCCTCAAAGCGCTCCTCCACCACCACCATAATCCTTGTTGAAGGAGCGCAGGACCGTTGTCCACAAGAATGGCAAGGCTTGACACTAAGTGTCACTACAGAAAGGCCAACCTTAAAATCCTCTGATGCGCTGTAGTAATGAAATGCATAAGTGTGCCTCCGTAAGACCTAGGGATGCTAAAAACTCCCCCTGTGGGACCGCTACCACTACCGAGGACGACGGCTCCCTTCAACAGAGAACTGTCCGGAGACCGATTTATTTCTTTGAGAAGTATCAAAAACAGGAAAACTCAACCTTCTGTGGAACCATGAAAGAAAAGAGCGCAGTGCCTCAAGATTCCTATGGATCGGCACAACCGCTTCCAACAGCGAAATACTATCCCAAGTTTGCTGAATTGCGAAAGTTCTCCGCTGCCCACAGCAGAGATCCCTGAATCTCTCCCCCTGGCGAGCAAATGCTAAGGCATAACCTTCTGTAATACCTTTAACACCCATAGCCCTGCTATTGTCCAGCCCCCGGCAGGAAGGGACTCCCAAAACCTTCTTCCTTTCGAATGAACTGCTCCATGGTGGTACTCGGGTAGTCATGGAATAGGTAACCAAGGGCCCCCTTTCTGCTCTTTGAAAGCCCCAAAACCCTTGAGCTATGAAATCATAGGTACCTTGATGCAGCACTCGCAACGAGCGGTTACTTACTGCTCCTAGAAAGAAGGAAGAATCTTATCTGCTGTCTGTCCACTATCTTTCTAACCAGAGACAAGACTTGTACGAGGGTGCTTCCTGTTTTCCACAGAACTGAAACTGCTACAAACCCATGGGCTGTTTTTCTTCCCTTTTTTTTTTTTCTTTGACAAAAGAACAGCCTTATTCCTGTCTGAGTGCCTATTAGGTCCCTTTTCAGAAAAAGGGCAACAGAGTATCAACCGTTTAGACCACCTGACCCGGCACGCCGCACTCTGAATCTGCACAGAAACAACCCTGGTCTATCGGATTAGGCTGTTCTCCACTTGGCAGCATAAACTATGGAGCACTGAGTAAGCTTTGAGCTGCATAAACACTGGAGTGCTCCCGTAACATTTAGGAGCCATGTCTCCTGATACCATGCCATACTAGGCCTAGAGGTCTGACCAGCATGGCAAGAAGGGCTGGGAACCTCCTCCAGGCGCTCCCCCTGACCCCTGGTATGTAGGCAAATCCCCAGCACAGTGCCTCTCCACAGGCTCAGGTCACCTAGCCTTTGAGGAAATAACGCTAATTAACTGAAAACTAATGTTCCGAGAATCACCCTGCTCTGACCTGCTTCTCTAACCAGAATCAGGAACCCCGCAGGCCCTCCAACACACCGCCGGGGAGAAAACCATGAGTGCCTTAATAAAAGGACATCACACCTAGAAACAGCGGTGGAGTGTCCCAATCCTACCGAGCACTTATGAAGTTAGGACCAGGGACAACACCTGAAACACCAAAAGGTTTGAATATCTTCCAAAATCAACCGCTACGAGGCAGAGCCTCAGGCAGCAAAAAGGCCCCCAAGAAGCACCATGGATGCGTGTTTCTCACTGAATCTGGGTGCGGATATATACTATTTTTGTTTTGTTTTTTTACTTCTTCTCCCAGAGAATGGCTAAGCACCCAGCCGGAGGAAAGAACTGCGTTCGAACATGCTCTGGCCATTTGGCAACCAATGGTACTGTTGCTCCCACTGCCATGAACTAGCACCCGCTGCAAAATACAGGACACTAATGCAGAGAAGAAGGGAAACACCATGAGACAGGCTTGAAACTCACGTAAACTAAATTAATTCAATCCTTCGGGCCTAAGTGGACCATCTGAGGGCCGGGTCCCCCAGCAACCTGCACCTCTGCTGAGCTGTGAATCCCACCTTCCACAGCCCCAAAGCTGAAATTCGCAGCCATATATGTGTGATTTTTTTTTTTTTTAAACAGTCCATGCCAGGAAATCCAGGGGATGAAAATTTAAGTCAATAGGGACGAGCCCTTAAACTGAAACCATAAGGGAACAAACGTAATAAAGAAATAAAGACAAACAGAATCACGACGCTGCCGCCAGTCGCGGACTACAACTGTTCCAGAATGCCGCGCGGGAAAAGAACTGCTCACACTGTCTTGCTTGACCGCCCTTGCCGAAGCCCGGTCCCAGCTCTGGCTCCAGAGCATTATCCCTGTACGCGTCAGCAGAAGTCTCTCACCGTCTGAGATGAATGTTCCCACAGACCTTTGGCTATGCTGTGCGCTGTGGTCTTGCTGATAAAACCAAAATCTCCAGCCACTCCCGAAGCTGTCCGGAAGCAAACGCGGAGAAAGGTACTTAAACTAAAAATTCTGGCTAATTAATAACACAAAAATAACAGCGAGAAGTATTCCATCTGAGCCTGAGCCACAGAGCATCACCATGCGACAAAGCCTGCAGGCTCAAAATGGCTGCCGCTTGCAGCATCGCCAAATTGGCGCCAAACCCTGCTGGTTTACAACAAAATGATCCTGGCCGCTCTCCGTTAATGGCGCGGCCCCCCAGGTTTAAGTTACCCCATCAACTCACCAAACGTGCTCTGATCGCATAATCTGTCCGGCCCCACTCAGCCCAAAAGCAAACGGACAGCCGCGTGGCGAGCCCGCTTTCCTTCTGCCCCCAGCCTCGACACAGAGTGGCAGCTCAGGACCGGCAGAGTAGCGGATCGGGCTCTGCAGGGCTCCCCTCTCTACAGGCAAGGAGGGGAGAGCTGCTGGTGGGAATCCTGAACGCCGCACCACCCTCTGAAAGGAAAGGAGAGAGGGTGCTGGCTCCCAGCCGGATCAAATCCTGTCACCAGCTTTGTTTTTTTTTTTTTTTTTTAAATAAAGTCAACTAGAAAGTAAATGTAACTGTAGAGATCAAATCAAAAATTTACACCTGAAACTACTTTAACTGCTCCTAACTGTTCGTCTAGTAAGCCCAGCACCTAGGCTCACTACATCCTCCTGCTGCATGGAGACTGGACACACTGGAGGATGACGGGAAAGGACCTGCAGGATATATCCAGGGGTGTCATGAGTTTGACTTGTTCAGTCTTCATGCTGCAGGAGGTGGTGCACTACCCAGAGGTGGAGGACTAAACTGGAGGAACGATAAGAAACTTTGAATTCAATTAAACTCAACTCTTCTACCAGCCTTGACCATATTCTTTAGCAAGAAATTCTATAAATTCTATATAGACCATTATTTTCAGTTGATGCACATTTGTAAATATGCTACCCATTAGTCTCATGGAATATTCCCTAATCCTAGTGCGATTTTGAAAGTGTAAATAACCATTCCACAATAACTTGTTTCATAGCATACAAATTTTGTAAACCTCTTATCATATCCCCCTCTCAGTCATTCCTTCTCTAAGCTAGAGACCTAGCACCAACATTAATGCACGTTAATCCACTATTAACATGCGTTATTAGGAACTAGGTCCCCCTCGATAACATGGGACCTGTGTTAAAATAAAGCGTATTACGAGCATTAACCGCCTTAACATTAGTGTACCTTAGAGGGCCTAATCTGGTCATCTCCCTTACCTGATACTGATCAGAAGATGGAAGAAAGTTACAGACTTTATGAAGTGCAGCTTCAATCTCTTTCTCCGTGGAGTTCTTCTCCAGTAATATGTCCAGGTAATTCACTATTAGCTCACATACTTTGCAGAATTTACCAGAACTTAACTGTTCTGAGGTAATTCTCTCTGTTGAGAAAGAACGAGAATTTAAGTATTAGTAATAAACAAACTGCTACATGTTCTAACTCAGTACACACGAGAAGCAGGAAAATTAGGCATGGAGGGGGAAGGGGAGAGGAAGAGAATACAAATAAGAGACTGCACATGGTGACATTTTACTTAACAGATATCTTTTCCTTCAGTCCTGCTAGACCAGTCCAGGCAAGTGGGTTGTGTTCCACTACCAGCAGATTGGTGGAGACAAAGAACCAATGAAAAGCCCAGGTTTCCATGAAATCAGTCCTTTGCCTCTATCCATCTCAGCCACCAGAGGTCCCTTCAGTATGCATCCCGAAGCCAATGGAAGATACAGAGCAAGCCTCATACAATCTCAATATGGGCAACAATGAATAAAAAACTGTAGAGGACTATGTAGAGGAAGATAGAAAGAGGAGACTGTCAACAGAAGTTGAGTCTGCAGAGCCAAATATAAAATCATGGCAGATCCACAGGTAATGCAGCAGAAAAACAGAGCAAAAGCAGCTTATGGGGCGGGCGCTGGACTGGTCTAACAGGGGTCAAGGAAAGCACAGTTACTTACCTGTAATAGATGATCTCTGGGAACAGCAGGACTAAGTCTTCACATATGGGTACGTCGGTACTGACGGAGCCTGCGCGGGAACGCTCCCCAGCGTCCAAAAAAAGCTTTTGGGAGCATCCCACACGCATGCGTGCTGCCTTCCCACCCATTCACTTCCCTCTCATCAGTTGGGTTTGTAGCTGAGACCGAAGGAGGGAAGTAGACAAATGAGAAAGACAGAGAGAGAACTCCTAGGGGAGGTGGGTGGGTTGTGAAGACTTATTCCTGCTGTTCCCAGAGATCACCTGTTACAGGTAAGTAACTGTGCTATCTCCAGGAACAAGCAGGAATGAGGCTTCACATATGGGGACTCCTAAGCTAGAGATGCCTAAAGGAAGTCCCAGCATGTTGCAAATCTAATCGATGGGCCATGCTATTTCCCAGAACCTCAGGCATCCAAGGGATGGAGGGTAGGAGTTGAACTAAAAAAGGTGTGCTGTGGAACAGCTTGACTAAACAAGGCGTCTAGAGGGGGAGACCTTGTGTAGATCATAAATGTTAGTAAATATTGGATTCGAATTTTCTAATGTGGACCTTAGTCAAAAGTATTGCGAAAGTATTTGTTGAGGTTAATATGGGTCTGGTGCTAAGAGCCAGTACATTATCCTCAAAGAAAATACCTCACTATGAAGTAGAGGAAATAAATTTTGCAATACAGGCAGAGGTCAGAAGCCTAAATGGCTAGAACTAATCCCAGAAGAAAAACTGGGGGAGTTTAATGGGGTTGGACTTTGGATGAGAAGCTAAAGCTTCTGTAGGCCAAAGTTTGAAGCTCTTTGTCCTTGGAGCAGAATAAGGCTCTAGGAAAGAGAGGAGATAAATCTGACTGGTTTGCAGAAAAAGGATGGGTCTTAAGACCCCTCTATCCAAATGAAAGAAAGAAACATTTGTAGTAGGCGGTGTAGCCTCCAATTTCTTGAAGATCAGTAATGTCTTCCCTAAGTGATGTCACTTAGGATGATGACTTTACATGGAGAGCTTCAGATGTAACGTAACCGGAGAGGTTACAGTAAAAGAAGGCAGTTTCTAATTACCATAGAAATTGGTTGTCCATTTAAAACCCTATGGCATGCTGGAACAGCATTAATATGGACAGTAACAAATCTTTCAGAGTGAGATATGTGTATTTATATAAACATAACTGATTAGCTTGGAATAAAGCATCCTTGTTAAAGAGATTTTCACCAGTACAAGGAGTATTTCCCAGCCTCTCTTGTACCCATTTGTCCAAGTCTGAAGCTTGGAGCCAGGCCATGTGTCGTGCTCCTATGGCTATAGCAGAAGTTCTGCTAATAGACTCAAAACAGTCCAGGGAAGCACGATTAAGGAATTTGGAGACATTTTGAGCATGACTGACTAATATGAAAAAGTCTGCTCTTTTATGTTCTTGAAGAAAAGGGTTCAAAAGCTTTAAATTCTTTGTGACCTCTTCAAGAGATAATCCCATATACAAAATATATGAGATAATTCTTGCTAAAAGCATGGATGCCTGGAAGCATCGACGTCCAAAGGCATCTAAAGTCCTAGACTCACGACCTGGCGGATAAGAAGAGTGCTTCTTTGCACTCTTAATACGCCTCATTGCTGATTCTACAACAATAGAGTGATGAGGAAGTTGAGTCTTTTGAAAACCTGGAGAAGGTGGCACCTTGTACATAGTGTCAAGTGTCTTAGAATGTGGGGATGTGATAGGCTATGGCCTAGAATAGCCTGCATAGCCTGTAGGAGTAAGAAAAGCCTGTAGGTTAGGCCTGAGTCCCCAACCCCCACTTCAGAATATTATAGCTGAGCAGAGCTGAAAAGGAATATTATAACTGAGCAGAGCTGAAAAGCCAGAGAAAATAGAAACAGTTTTAAACTGCTTTGCTGATAAGAATGCAAGACTTTTCCATTGAGCTTATGTTATTCACAGATGTATTGGCTTTCACACAGCTTCTATACTGTAGAGTGACCTTGTAAGCAGAAAGCAAGGCAGAATATGTTATGTCTAGATACTGAGCCATGGCTAGGAAGGCCTGAGAGCAGGGGGAGAGCGGTGTGGATCTCCATTGGATGGGGGGGTGAGGGGGCCACTGGGACCAATGAGGAGTTTGTCTGTATAGAACTGATGAAGAAAGCTATAAATGCTGTTTTACTGAACGCCATGCTCAGACCATTTTGAATGTGACAAGTGTCTGAGACTGCACAAATAAACTGGTTTGAATTCTAGTAAATAGACTCCTGGTGTATTCGTTGCGTGCGCTTCGCTACTTCAGGGATACCATTAAAGGAGTTTCCCACATTCTTTTTTTTTTTTTTTTTTATTTAGAATTTATAATCCAAGCAAACAGAATACATCACTCATTATTCAACGTTTTACATTATCTACACAACAATGCCAACAGCCTCAAACCAACATTCCTGAACAGGCTACGCAGTGCTTCAGTAATTTCCCCCCCCCTTTTCTCCAACGCCCTCACCCCCCTACTCCCCCACCCCTTCCCCCCTCCCACCCACCCCTTACCCCCCACCTTCTGCGCCCCCCTCCCCCCACCCCTTACCCCCACCTACCACTCACCCCTCCCCTCTCCCCCCCCCTACTCCCCCCCCCTTACCCGGATTGCTTCTTGGAATCGGCTCGAAGGTACACTAGCACCTTGCTCCATTGCTTCTCAAACCAGTCAATCTTTTGTCTCCTCGCAGCTGTTAACTTTTCCATTAAATATACCTGCCTCAACCTCTCCACACAGTGGGCCACCTGCGGGGCTTCCTTCTGCTTCCAACTATAGGCCACCTCACAGCGGGCCGCACTAAGACAGGCCACTATCTGCTTCTTCTCCCGTTCCGGCCCCCCCTCACTCCACCACCCCATCAAATACCCACTAGGGTCAAGGGTCACCTCTCCGCCGCCCACCACCTCCTGAATCCATTTCTTAATCTCTCCCCAAAAGCCCTGTATCTTTGGGCAACTCCACCATATGTGGAAGAAGGTCCCCACCCCCCCACAGTCCCTCCAACATCTATTAGATACGTTGGGATACATCTTATTTAAGCGCGTGGGCGTATAATACCACCGCATCACCACCTTGTACCAATTCTCCCTAATGGCCACCGATAGGGGCAGGTATCGCACCTGGTCCAGGAGACTTCTCCACTGCCCCTCCTTCAGCTCCCTCCCTAAGTCCCTCTCCCACTCGCACATGTACCTATGCTTACCAGACCCTGACCCCTGTATCGCCCGGTATAACGCCGAAGTGAAGCCCGCCGAAAGCTTCTTCCCATACCACACCACCTCCAGTGGTGTATAGTCGCGATCCAGCCCGTCCCGCCCTAATTTCTTCCGGAGGAAATGCACCACCTGCCCTTAGTAGAACCGATCTGCTTCGCGCAGGCCATACGCCTCTCTCAAATCTGCAAAAGGGACCCACTCCCCATCAACAAACTGATAAAAGTACTTCAGTCCCCCCCGCGCCCACCTGCGGTATCCCCTCCCCCTCCCGCCCCGGGCAGAACTCTGCTGTGTGGCACAACTCCCGCATCAGTGAGAATGAAGCCCCTTCCCCCTTCCGCTCCTGGCCCCTAATTTTATCCCACTCCCGTAAGACATGCAAGACGAAGGGGCTATCCCCCTCCGTTAGTCCCCGCTCCCCCTTCTCCATCCAAGGGAAGCAGGCCAGCCGCTGCCCTGGTCCACTCTCCTTTTCCATTTCCACGTAGGTCTTCCGTTCCTGCCCTTCCCTCCAGTCCATCACATGGCAAGCCTGTGCCGCCCAGTAGTACCCCTGTAGGCTCGGCACACCAAGACCCCCTTCCTCCCTACGCCTATACATCACTGCCCGCGCTATCCGAGGCGATCTCTTCCTCCAATTTAATTTAATTTAATTAATTTAATTTAATTTTAATTTAATTTTTTTTAATTTTAATTTAATTTAATTTTACATTCTCTTATATACCGCGCTATTCTGCATCAGTGCGGTTTACATTGAACAAACTGAAATTACATTGAACAGGGCATTATAACTTGGAGATAACTATTTTACAGGGAACATGGGCTATGGAGGGTTAAGTGGCTTGCCCAAGACCACAAGGAGCACCTGTGGGACTAGAAACCCCAGTCCTTCCGGCCCATGGTTGCTGTCCTCTAGTGGGATTTGAACCCCCGACCTTCCGGCCTGAAGTACCTTGCCCCAACCACTAGGCCACTCCTCCACTCCAAATATACTGATTAACCTTCCGCTGTATCCCTTGTAGATGTGCCCCCGGGATGGACACAGGCAAGGCCTGAAAGTAGTACAGCAATCTCGGGAGCATGTTCATTTTAATCGCCGCTATTCTGCCCAGCCATGAAATCTCCATGCGCTCCCAACGTTGCAGATCCCGCTCAACCTCCCTCCATAGGGTACTATAGTTTGCCTCGTACAACCCCCGTGGCGTAGCCGTGATATTGACGCCCAGGTACCGAATAGCTTTCCCAGCCCATTTAAAGGGGTAACGTGCCCGCAGTCTCTCCGCCATCGGCATCGGCAGGTTAATGCCCAAGGCTTCCGTCTTGTCGGGATTCACTTTGAACCCGGAAACTGCTCCGTACCGTCCCAGCTGTGCCATAATCTCCGGTAGGGACTCCTCCGGCTTTGTCACAACCAGCAGGACATTGTCCGCAAATAAAGAGATCTTATGGTGGAGTCCCCCCCTCAGCAACCCCCATATCTTCCCATCACTTCGGATGGCCTGGGCTAGGGGCTCAATAGCTATAGCGAACAGCAACGGCGAGAGGGGGCACCCCTGACGAGTCCCCCTCTCCAGCTCTAGGGCCGTCGTATACCGCCCGTTAATCCTCACCCGCGCTTGGGGTCCCTGGTATAAGGCTTGCACCCATCGCAGGTACCTTGGACCCACCCCCATTTTCCGCATTACCCCAAACAGGAACTCCCAGTCCACCCCTATCAAACGCTTTCTCAGCGTCGATAGAAAGCAGCATGGCCGGATCCCTCTGCTCCCTCGCTCCCCAGATGGCCTCCAGCACCCTTTTAATATTGTCAGATGCCTGCCGCCCCATGATAAATCCGGTTTGGTCCAACCCTATCAACCCCGGGAGCAGACCAGCCAGTCGCCTGGACAACATCTTCGCTATAATCTTCACATCTACATTCAGCAATGAAATTGGGCGATAGGATCCACACTTCAGCGGGCCCCGCTCCCCCTTCAATATAACAGTAATCCCTGCTGTCGGCATTTCCGAGGACAGATGCCCCCCCTCTGGCTGTATCCCATTGGCTACATTCACCAGCCCGTCTAACACTTCCTCCCGGAACGTTTTGTAAAATGCCCCCGGTAGGCCATCAAGGC
Source organism: Ichthyophis bannanicus (assembly GCA_033557465.1). Classification (NCBI taxonomy): domain Eukaryota; kingdom Metazoa; phylum Chordata; class Amphibia; order Gymnophiona; family Ichthyophiidae; genus Ichthyophis; species Ichthyophis bannanicus. The sequence continues at coordinate 608,490,323 of CM066034.1, forward strand.
CTGGAGCCTTCCCCTGCGGAAGCTCCCCCAAGGCCTGCTCCACCTCGGCTCTAGTGATATCCCCCTCCAATCCCTGGATGTCTCCCTCCCCCAACCGAGCCAACTCGATCCTTTCCAGGTAATCCATCCCCCGCTCCATCCCCCCTCCCTCCTTCTGGTATAGCTTCTGATAGAATTTACAAAATTGTTCCCCTATATCCTTTTCTGTCCGTAGTATCTCCCCCTTGTCCCCTTTTATCCCATCGATGGTCATCTGCATTTCCCGTTTCCGTAGTTTGTTAGCCAGCATTCTGCCTGCTCCATCCCCCCACTCATAGTAGCGCTGCCTGACCCGCTCTAGCTTGAACCCTATCTCCTCTACCTGCAATTTCTCCAGCTCCATCCGGAGCTGCTGTAGCTGCTTGAAATCCTGGCGGGTGCCGCGGGCCTGGTATCTCTCCACTACCTGCTTAATCTCCCTCTGCAGGGCCTCCTCTCGAGCCTGGCGCTGTTTTTTTATATCTGGCCGCCCACATCACCAACCGCCCCCTCACCACTGCCTTCATCCCTCCCCAAAGTCCCACGCTCCCCACTTCTCCGTTATCACTGATTGCCCAGTACTCTTGGAGGCAGCACTTAACATCCTTCACCACCTCCTCCTTCCTCAAGAGGCTTTCGTTGAGCCGCCAAAATCGCACTCCCCCCTCCCCCCGACCATGACTGATGGTCACCCACGTTGGCGCGTGGTCAGACCAGGTAATATTCCCAATCTCTACCTCCTGGACCTGGCTGCTCCACCAGCCCTCCATCAAGAAATAATCAATTCTGCTGAAACTATCATGGGGGGATGAGTAGAAAGTGTACTCCCGGCTCCCCTCATGATACTGCCGCCACACATCTCTCAGATTGTATCTCTGCATGATGCGCCGCAGCACTCCACGGGCCTGGTTCCTACCATCTCCCCCCTGGGCCTGTCTATCCCACTTCGGGTCTAGGGCCAGATTAAAGTCGCCCCTTAGAAGAATCCTCCCTTGGACATGCTGAGCCAACAGGGCACTCACCCCCTTCCAAAACTGGGCCTGTCCCACACTGGGCGCATACACATTAACCAAAGTAATGGGTTCCCCCTCCCAATCTCCCCCCAGCAACAACACCCTGCCATCCTGGTCACGTGCTTCAACGCTCACCCTAAAGGAGCTGCCCCGTCGCACCAGTATGGCCACCCCCCCTTTCTTGCTCGCCTCTGCCCCCCTTATACCCCCAAAGTACTGTTGCGGATACAATGCATGGCGTAGCAGCCCCTCGTTTTTCCTCCGCAAATGGGTCTCCTGCACCAGCACAATCTCCCAGCCCAATCTCGTAACCTCCCGGTACAATTGGTGCCGTTTGCGGGGTTTGTTCAGTCCCTTTGCATTGATTGACCCTACTATTCCCCTACCCCCCACTGCAGTCCCCATTTCCCCCCTCCCTATCTGCCATGTGCCGGGCCTCTCCCTTCCCCCCCTCCCCCCCCACCTCCCCTCATCACCACTCCCTCCGGAGCCTTCCCCATTGCTCCCGGTGACGCTCTCCTTGGCGTTCGCTCTTGGCACCCCACCCTCTCTCATCCCCCCTCTCCCCCACTCACCCCCCTCCCCCTGGAACCCCCTATAACATATATCAGCACCGCTCCTACCCACCCAAACTCCTTCCCACACTGTACCAGTCCCCGTCCCCCCACCCCTCTTCAATTGTCCCCCCCTCCTTCTCCTTTCCCACCTAACCCCCCCTTAGACCTGCCTGCGCATTCCCACTCACACAACCCAACAACAGACAGATAATCAAACAAACCAGTCCCAAGGACCAAGGAGCCTTAAACAGGTTCCTCCAAACACTGAAGTCCTCCCGCGGGGCTCCTCTCCCCTCAGTCCCCTGCAGCCTCTTCCACCGCTCTCGGCGAAGCCTGCTCTCTGGTCAGTCTAGTGAGCCGCCGGCTCTTGCTCTCCACACGTTGCCACTTCGTCCCCTCACTCCTGTGCTGGGCTCTCTGCTCTCGCGGCTGCCCTCGCTGCTGGTTCTCCGGGATGTTCTTCACTCCCAACTCTCTCAGGACCTGCCAGGCCCCCTCTGCCTTCTGAATTTTGCGCGAGGTGCCCTGCACTGTCACCATTAGTCCAAAGGGATACAGCCATTTGTACCGCCATCCTTCTCTGCGTAGCAGTGCTGTAATCCCTCTCAGCTCCCACCGCCGCTGCAGCGTGCCTGCTGACAGGTCCTGGTAAAGTTCAATCGTGGCTCCCTCCCACTTAAAGGGCCCTGCCTTCCGTGCTGCTGCCATTAGCTTCTCCTTCACCTTGAAAGAGCTCATACAGGCAATGATGTCTCTGGGTTTATTGTCCCGAGCGGGGCCAAGGCTGCGGTGGGCCCTCTCTATGCTCAGCTGCATTCTCTCTCCCTCTTCCGCAGGCTCCACCGCCTGCAGGAGGGCTCCAAAAAGCTGCAGTAAGGTCTCCTCACAGTTCTTGAAGCGTTGTTCCTCCGGCACTCCTCTCACCCTCACGTTATTCCGCCGCGATCTATCCTCCAGATCCTCAGCCTTTGCCTTCAGGAGTTCCTGCGCTTGGGTCAGCTCAGCCCAGCCCGCTCTCAAATCTCCCAGCGTGGCCACATGAAGATCTATCGTCTCCTCCGCCCCTTCCACTCTGGCCCCCAGCTCTTTCACCTCCAGTCGCAGTGGGCCCAGAGTCTCCTTCAGCTCCTTCTGATACCGGCTAATTTCAGCCTTCAGCTCCTCCTTAAAATCAGTCAGCCATGCCTTCAGGCCTCCGAGAGAAGCTGGATCCAGGCTCTGCTCGCCCTCCGAGTCGGAGCGCTCTCCTCCCTCCTCCGCCATCTTGCCCGCATGGTCTGCACGCTCCGAATCCCCCGGCATCGCATAGGGGGACCGGTACTCTGCAAGGCGCTGCTTCACCGACTTGCACTCCGACGCCTGGGTCATCTGCACCTCTCCACCCGCTTCGCAATACCAGGTTAGGGTCGCTTTATTTTTAGCTTTTGCTCCGAACGCCGCGGAGCTCGCTCAGAAAGCTGCCATCCTGCTTCCTGACGTCACCGGAAGTCCCCTCCCACATTCTTAATAGTAGATCTTGTAAGATCTGATGCAAAGGAAGCATGATCACCTCCTTTGGAATCCAGGGGAATTGCAGGGTCTCTGAATCCCCTGGTAGGGATTCTTTACCAGGTATAGAAATGGCAAGTAACTTTTCTTTTCAAGCTTTTCTGCTTTATATGGCAATCTCCCCTGAGGAGGACCCTCTAAAATGAGGGGTAAAGGCTAGACTTGTTGAAAATTCAGCCTTGGTACCGATGGATTCATCCCAGTCATCGGGATCGGAAGACTTGAAAGGATGAAGCATCGGATTTTCCTTAAAGCGATGTCTTCGGTACCGCCCGAGGTCAGTACCGAGACGAGTCGGTACCGAATCCTCCATGCTAGAGATAGATTCCAGGCTTGGCATCGAAGGAAGCGAGTCTGTCAAAGCAAGCATGGACAGTACCGACACCGATGCCGATACCGGTACCGAAGCCAATACCGATACTCGAGGAACGGTCTGCAGCAACTCTAGCGGTACCGAAGTAGCCAAGAGCGCTAGACTACGCTCATCGGTGAGGAGTGTTTCATCCATCACCATAGTCGATGCTGGGGTGTCAGTACTGCTCGAAGCGGCTACAACCACCGAGCATGGCCCAGGTATGTTCATCGAGGTAAGAACCCTGGGAACAACCTGAAGCCCCGTTAATGCTTTGGAGCCCGAAGACTCCCGCCGGGGCTTTATTGCCAAAATGTTCGAGGGCAAGGCCAGAGGCATCTCGATGCTGAGAAGGAGATCTACCACTCGAGGACTGGCTAGTCTTTACAGACTTTTGTTTGGTTACCTGATCTTGTGAAAAAGAAGATATTCTAGCTGGTGACATCGAGTGCGATGTGAACCGGGTATCGAATTGTGCTCGATCCTGAAGACTTCTGTTTGAGCTCCAGCAAGAGACACTCCAGTGGGCAATGGTCAGGACCTAAACATTTTAGACACCAAGTATGAATGTCTGAAAATATATCTGTACCACCACACTTTGAGCATTTCTTAAGGATAGTGGCTGACTTTTCCATAATGGAAGGATAGAGGCCTAGTGGCCTAGAAACCGTCAGGCACTAAACAGGAAAAATTTCTAAAGAAAAGAAGAAATTCTTTAGTAAAAAGAAAGAAAAGCACCGGCGGTACCGATGGCGTCAAGGGAAGGCAGACGCGACCACAAAAAACTAAGAATAAAAAGAAGAATTTTCTGCGGTGACAGGAATACGTCCTGCCGGCTCCGCGGAAAACTGATGAGAGGGAAGTGAATGGGTGGGAAGGCAGCGTGTATGCGTGTGGGATGCTCCCAAAAGCTTTCTTTTTGGACGCTGGGGAGCGTTCCCGCGCAGGCTCCGTCAGTACCAACGTACCCAATATGTGAAGACTCATTCCTGCTTGTTCCTGGAGATACGTTCCATAATGTCCTGCTAAACCAGTCCAGACAAGTGAGATGTACCAAAGCTATAACAGTACTGGGCAAGACAACACAGCAGCTCACAAAAAACTCGAGCCAAAGGCCCTGTCCGCCTGCGCATGAAAATCCAAGCGGTAGTGTTTGATAAAAGTGGAAAGTGATGCCCATATTGCTGCCCTACAAATGTCTGCTGGAGCTATCTAGCGCCACTCCATCCATGAGGATGCTTGCACTTGGGTAGAATGGGCATGCAATCCCTCCAGAATCGGCCAGTTACATAACAGATATGCCGAGGCAGTAGCCTCCTTAATCCAGTGTCCCAAAGTCCACTTGGCCACTGCTTCTTCCTTGCACGGGCCAGCAAATAGCACAAAAAGATAATCTAAATTACGAAAGGAATTTGTAATCTCTAAGTACTGGAGAAGCACCCTCTGGATATCCACAAGGCGAAGATACTTATCCTTCCCCCAACACTGCTCTCTTTAGAGGAGGGGGGCAGGCAAAACAACTGGTTCACGTGAAAGGAAGACAGCACTTTAGGTAAGAAGGCACAGCTTGAATGGAAATGGCCTCAGTTGAAAAGGACAGAATCTTGGCAGGACAGAACCTGCAGCTCGGAGATCTGCCTTGTAAAACAAATCGCGACCAAGAAGAGTCTTGAGAGTCAAATTCAAGGAAATGTGCTTCAACGGCTCAAAGGGGGCCACCATCAGGGTCCTGAACACCAGAGACAGATCCCAGGAAGAGATCCCAGACCAAAGGGGAGGAAGCAAACATTGAATTCCTTAGAGAAAATGTGAGACGTACGGGTGTAAGGACAAGGGCTTGCCCACCACCGGACCACGGAAACAGGCCAAAGATGCCACCTTCAGGGAGCTAAGAGGCCCTTCTCTAGGCCATCCTGCAGAAAGGCCAACAGGGAGAACAGCTTGGACGCCTCACAAGCCAAGTGCCGCATGAAGCACCAGCACTCAATGAGGCACCATGTCTGTACATATGCTAGCTTGATAGAGCTCTTCCGGGCACCAAGTATAATAGAGATTACTGCTAGAGAATAGTCCTTATGCGCTAGCAGTCTCCTTTCAAGAGCCATGAAGTAAGCAAGAAAGGAGCCGGATCCTCCATGATGATTAGTCCCTGCCACAATAGCCCCCGACGGAAGTAGCCAAAGAAGCAGCCACCTCAGGTTTCCAAACTACGCTCTCTGTGGACAATCCAGCGCTTCCAGAACAATCCTGCCCAGGTGGTGCTCTATACACCAAATCACACGCCCAACCAGGGGCCATGGGGGAAACATGTACAGCAGCTGTATTAATGCCCTCGGATTCTATCTCCATGTGGCAAATGAAGCAGCAGGACATTTTGACATTTGAAGTAGGTCACCATCAGATCCATTTTGGGGTGACCTCAGTGGCACAGAATTAACTGAAATGGCTCTTAACTCCCACTTGCCAGGATCCAGAGCGTGCTGGCTGAGGAAGTCCACTTCCACATTGTCCACTCTGGCAATGTGCTGAGTCAACAAGGCTAGGAGGTTCTTCTCTGCCCTGGTAAACAGGAGATCTATTTCCAGGATCGCTTCTTGTGCCACCCTGTTGATTTCAGACAATGCCACAGCGGTGGCTTATGTCAAACACTCAAGCTGCCCAGCTCTAGACTATGGGCCAGAAATGTATAACAGCCAACCTGCTGGCCCTCACCTCGAGGCGGTTGATGGATCGCACCCACTTCCCTACAATCACAACAGCCCTGGGCTGTACGGTCTTGGCAATGAGCTCCCCAGCCTGAGAGACTAGAATTCATTGTCAGTAGGATCCAGGAGAAATTGTCCAGTGGTATACCTGTCCTCAGATGACAGGGTCACCGCCCCTGGTGCAGGCTGGCCCTTACCCTCCACGTGAGCTGAAGCCTCTGCTTGAACTCCTGAGAACTCATGGACCATCGTGTCAACAAGGACCACTGAAGCAGCTACATGTGAGCATGCACCCACGGGACCATCTCTATGGTCACTGCCATCAATCATTGAAGCTAAAAATAATCCCAGGCTCTGGGGGGGCCTGCTGCACAGAAATTCACTAGGCAATTTAATGGTCTTCTGACTTTCTCCTCTGGCAAGAAGACTCTGCCCACTTGAGTGTCGAAATGTGCTCCTAGAAACTCCAAGGCCTGGGAAGGAAAAAAGTGGCTCTTTTCCTGGATTGATCACCCAGCTGAGACTTTCCAAAAAGGACACCACTCAGGATATCACCCAAGATGCTTCCAATAGGGAACAAGCTCAAATGAGTCAGTCATCCAGAGAGGGATGGACACAGATCACTTGGCGCCACAGCTGCCACCACCATGACCTTTGAGAACATCCCTGGAGCAGTGGAGAACCGGAAAGGAAGAGCAGCGAACTAATAGTGAGAGCCAAGCATGGCAAAACAGATACTTCTGCTGATTTGCCCAGATCGGGTTATGAAAATATGCCTCAGCCAGTATCAGAGAAATCAATAATTTCCCTCAGTGCACTGCATGAATCATAAGGTTTCCATCCAAAACTGCAGAACTGGCAAGTGCTCGTTGAGCCCCTTCGTGTCCAAGATGGGCCAGAAGGAACCGTCCTCCTTTGGCACCACAAAGTAGATGGAACATCTGCCCTTGCCCTGCTCATCGGTGGGGGGGGGGGGGGGGGGGGGATGGGCACCACCGCCTTTAGGCAAAGCAACTTGTCCAAGGTGGTCCACACCATGGCACTTAATCGCAGATCCACAAGGGGAAATGAAGGCATCGGGAATAGACAACTTGCATTACATAGCTGAACTGAATGGTGTCTGGCACCCAGCGATCCTCGGTAACCTGGGCCCATTCCTGAAAGCAGGGGCAACAGGGAAGGGGCCCCCCAAATCTTCATAGTGTAGCTCAGGAGTGTTCTCCTCTGGAGGGGGCTGAGTTTCTGTGTCCATATGCTCCACAAAAGGACAGAACGAGTCTGGGGCCCTAAAGCAGAAGAAAAAAAAAAAAAAAAAGGTTTCCCCTGATCAGTAATGATTGTCCTGAGACCCCCAGGGATCTGGCCAGCTTGCCCTTGGTGGTCAGACAGAGGCCAACGAGAAAGGTGCACCAACCCGCTTCACAGGCCCCCTGGGCCAGACTTCCAGAAGGCAGTAAGATTGTCTTGCCTACGTTCTTCACCAGCTTCCCCAAATTGGTTCCAAACAGGCGCTTCCCTTTAAATGCCAGTTCAGCCAACTGGGCTGAGGAGGCTGTGTCCACTGCCTTGTGACAAAGCCAAATCCAAATGCCATGACACCGTCATCAGGGCACTATCCCTGGCCGCCAAACGTACCAGGTCGTGCATGGCATCAGAAAGGAAAGCTGTAACTGACTCCAAGAGAGAAGTAATATCATCAGGTGAAGGACTGAATCCATTGGGGCAGGACTCGAGACAAACTGGTACGTACCCCCAGCTGTAGAATAGCCACCGCCACGGCAAACTGGCTCTTCAGGAAGGAATTGACCTTGCAGTCCAGAAAATCCTTGAAGGTCAATCTGTTTTCCATGGGAATGGTGGTCTGTCTGGTAACTGCCGTGACCTATGCATCCACCTTGTAAATGTCAAACCACTTGCCACATTCCTCCTCCGGGAGAATGTAGATCTTCTTATAGACCCTTAACCCTTTAGGCAGGGAGTCAGGAGAGTCCTGCTTGGACCGGATCATACCTCTGTGAACAGGAAGACAGTGTATTTTTGCATTCCATGAAGCATGTGTACTTTCAGTTCCTGCTACATGATGGAAGCCTCTGTCAAGTTCAAGGCAGAAGAGACCCTGGAAATCAATGCTGTCAGGTCTTCCTTACGGAACAGGCAGATAACACCAGCTTCTGCAAAGTCTTCTGAAGGAGAGAGTAGATCTTCATCCACATCAAAGCCCAATACCAATTTCATCTGGGTCTGAGGCATTGTCAACATCTGATAGCTCCCAACTGTTCCTCATCTTCTGGGACTGTCCCTCATTGGGGACGCTTAACCAAAGGTAACCGAACAGTGCCTTCTACTTTCAGCCTGCCCAGCACAAGACTGCGTCCAGGGACACCTAGAGGCCGCAGGATTGGAATTTTTATGCCAGAAGGACCAGGCCTTTTACTATAAGGAAAAGAATTCTGGGGAGGACAATCGGGACTCTGGAAGCTCTCCTCTTGGAAAAAGACTGACACCAGGGAGCATAGCCGCATTGCAGCAGTCTTTAAAATTCCAGCAGTATGTTCTCAAGGTCATATTTTACTACATTCATGAGCGGCTTGTTCTTTTTCAACTTTAGCTTGAGTTTGCATACTAGCAGTTGATAATCTGTAACACAGACTGATCCAAGTTTTGCCTTTGCTGATGTTATGGAGCTTTTCCATCATTGACTTCAATTTAAATGTAGTCAATTTGATTTTTGTACAATCCACTGGGTGAAGTCAGTGTGTACAGTTGGCACTTGTGTTGCTGGAGGTGGTGCTCAAGATGAGTAGACCGTTGGGTCTTACAGAATACCATAAGCCTTTCTCCAGCTTTATTTCTGTTTCCAAGCCCATATTTTCCAACAACTTTGCCTTCTTTGTTGCCAACTTTTGTGTTCTAGTCACCCATGACTATAAGGATATTCCGTTTGCATGTTCTATCAATTTCGGCTTGTACTTGTTCATAGAACTCATCAACTTCATCCTCTGCAGCTGCTGTTGGGGCATATACCCGAATTATAGTTGTGTCGATAGGCATTCCTTGTAGATCAATAGAAATTAAGCTTTCACTGATTGCATTGTATTTTATTAAAGTTTTTGCAAGTTTCTTCTTGATTATAAATGCAACACCATTTCTTCTCTCTCTTTCATTTCCAGCAATAGTAGACCATGTGATCATCAGATGCAAAGTGCCCGATGCCAGTCATTTCAGTTCGCTGACACCCAACAGATCAAGTTGTACACGTTCCATTTCATTCCTGTCCACCTTCAACTTCCCTTGGTTCATGCTTCATAAGTTCCATATCCCCATATATAAGACATCTTTGCAGCTTTTTGACTCATTTCATGCGCAGCTACATCAGCAGTCAGATGTTCCTAGGGCTTTGATCCAAATACATCATAAATGCTGGCTTTACTATGAAAAGTCTTCAGCTTCCCCCCAGTAGCCAGTTGAGATGAACAGGTTGGAAGGCACTCATCGTCCAGCACTATAGTGCAATTTGTTTTGTTGTGACTATCCATTGGGTTTCTTGGCAAAATATGGAAGTAGATTGCCAGGCTTTTCTTCCATACAGGTAATTCTAGTGTTGTTGCCAATGTCATAGAAATGTGATCTTCCGCTGCCAACACTGTCCCATTCTGCTGCTGCCCAGATGGGTGGGTTGTCTTGGTCTGGCAACTCAACTGAGACTTGTCCATCTTAGGAGACCCTACCAGTAGTTAAGCTACTGATGGGTTAGCTTTCAGCATCCCTGATACACACAAGCCCTCGCAGCATGATAAGCTGCAAACCAAGACTCTTATTATCTTTATCTTTATTTGTAAGGCTTGATATACTGCCCATACTTGAGTGTCAGAGCAGTGTACGATAAAAACATAGGCTGCCAGAAAAGAGGAAAAAGAATGCCATTAAATTTATAGGAAAGAGAAGACGTAGAGCAGGGGTCACCAACCTCCAGAGGGCCGCGGGCCGCACAGCCGACTACGGGTAGACTCGCGGGCCGCACCCCCCTTCTCCCCGCCCCTGCGAAAAAAACCAATGCTCATACCTGAAAATTATTCCATGCCAGCTCCCTCCCTTCTTCTGCAGCCGCGGCTCCCTGCCTCTTAGGGAACCGCGGCTGTGCTTGTAAAATCATCGCGGAGCCCTTCCTGTCTTGACGGGCTCCGTGCAGCATTGTCCCGCCTCTAAAGGAAGTTGTTCCTTTACAGGCGGGACAATGCTGCACGGAGCCCGTCAAGACAGGAAGGGCTCCGCGATGATTTTACAAGCACAGCCGCGGTTCCCTAAGAGGCAGGGAGCCGCGGCTGCAGAAGAAGGAGTCGATGAGTTTGCCGGTACTTTGAGCAGCATCCTTGGCGGGCCGCACCGGGGTAGAGCCTCGCGGGCCGCACGAAGGGACCTCGCGGGCCGCAGGTTGGTGACCCCTGACGTAGAGGAAAGAAAGAAAAAATAGGAAAGAGAACAAAGGAAGACATCAAACAAGCCAAATGCAAGCAAAATATATTGAGACAGTAACTAATAGCTTGGAGGAAAGAAAGTCCATAAGGGCCCGTCAACAGCAATACATAGGGAGAAACAACTTGCAAAGCCATTTATGTAGGTAGAAACAGTCCAGTATCAAACTATCCTCCCTCAATGTGACTTAAAGCCTATGCATGACTTTTAGCTACACCAAGAAGGTGCTCCAAAGTGTTGGCGGGGGGTTGAGAAAAAGCATAAATAATGCACACAGATTGCATTTTTAAATATACATGTTTTATTCTCTAAGACAAGGTTGCCCAAAGGAAAAAGGTGCAGCTGCCCACTGGTTTTCACTGTCTCACTTTGAAACCTGCTACACATGCTTATTTTCTCTGTGAAATTTAGTGCAAAGAGTACCTTTACAGCATCTGCAGACTTGTCCAATGTGGAGAGTGAAAAGTCTTCCTCCACCCTAAAAACTAACAAGTACACTATCTTGAAGCAAAGCTCTATACATACAAAGAAACTAAAGGCATCATTTTACATTACTGATGCTCTTCCCTTTACGTGCAGAGATGTAAAACATGAATAAATACACTACAAATATATACTGCTTCAGCACAACTAAAAAGCTGGCATTACACCAGTCATGCAGTTCTTACCAGCTAGGAAGGGCATGTTGTTAGAGCAGAGCCCAAGCACGGCACATACATCTTTGGGAGTGGCTTCCTGCAGCAGGATGTCAATGACTGCATCGGTATACGTGTCTACAAAGTCAGTGCACTCATCTTTGTACGTTTTTGGTAAGAGAGAGCACACACTCTCCAATGCGTGTTTTATAGACTCCTGAAGTAGGGGGAAAAAAAAGTGGTTTGCCTGAATAGTGACTGCAGTGGGTTTTACGGGCTTTGTTTCTCATTTTCTATCCATTCCACTTTACCATTAGTCAAACTTGATTTTCAGAATGGTTATAAAAAAAGGTTCACCGTGATCAGTGTTTTCATAAACGCCGGCATAGGCAGCCAATGAAAACCTAGATTTTCAGAGCCAATATCCAGATAGCAGCTGATGAATATCCAGATAAAGCAGCAACCACCGGCATTATCCAGTTAACTGGATAACTGACCCGCAGCTGTCCTGATAACGGACTGAATATTTCTGCTATCTAGATAATTCACTGCTCCACCCTCGCTCTGCCCACAACCATCCTAGTATTGTCTGGATAGTGCCACTGCCAAGGCAGTCAAATAATCAGTGGCACTATCCAGAGAGTGCCACTGAATAGCAACGGTTAGCCCTGGCCCACACCACTTATCTGGACAGCAGCTCCTGACATCAGCATGAGTAGAGTTTTGAATACGGACGTAGTTATTCACAGGACAGTTAAATATATTTAAGACTTGTGATCCTAAGCATTTCTCAATTTGCACTTTTCAGACAATTAAGAGTTTTGAAAGGCACCGTTTTCACGTTATGATAATAGATCTAGGTGCATTTAAAATTAAAAATCAGTGAACGCATTTTGTGGAGCAAGTCAGTGGCTTTGGTGGATGCTAAGAATGAGTACATGCTAGGGGTGTTGGGGAGGAAGGGACTGAAGATACATGCTTCACACTTCTCTCCCTCCACCCTGATGCCCTCTCTTGCTATCTTCAGGCCCTTCAATTCACCCATAGCTGCTCTCCTCATTCTCACAAGCCCACACCACCCCCTCCTATCCTCTCAATCACCCTCATTTTATCTGATCGCCTCACATACATTCTACCTCCCTTGTATCCCACACCTTCATTCATGTGCAGACCTCTACATCAGCCAGAACGTCTCTCCCCTCCCCATTGGCTGTCCATCACAATATGGTTATTTATTTCAAATCATTTTTATTGGGATTATATGATATGCCAATACACAGCATTAACGCAAATAAGTATACAATGTGCTAATATACAATTCCTCCATGTGTATGAGAACACAAATTAAAACACAAATTTGGCATCCCTTCCCCTCCCCCCTTGCCCCCACCCATCCCCTTAGCACGAGCACGTTATCATTTACTTAATCATGTACAAGCACATAGAGCCACTCCCAGCCTCCCACCAGCAGTGGCCTCAGCTCCTCTAGTTCTTCTGGGGGATACATAAGTTCCATACCCCACATAGCCCGGGAACACAGAGTGAATAGGGTATGACCATCAGAGTCAGACATTCAGGACCAGAGCACGCTCTTTGTGGGACAAATGAAAGATCATGGGGGACCACAATGCCATAAACCCATCCCAACTTTTGCCCCCTTTCTGTCTCGCCATCATTTTTTCCATTCGGAGCAGATCAAACATCGCAGATTCCCAGAGCCCAACACTAGGGGGGGAGACCTCAACCCATCTATGCAACAATGACTTCTTAGCAATTAAAAAACCACGCTCAAACAATGCCCTCTGCGCCACTAGAATCCCCCCCCCCGAACCCAACTCCCAACAATGGAACAGACAGATTTCCCGGTGGGCTACAAATTGAAGATCCAGCCACCCCGCAATCTTATGACAGACCTGTATCCATAAATCCTGGACCAACCGGCACCCCCAAAACTTATGCATAAGAGTGCCTGGTTCATGACCACACCAGCCACATTGAGCAGAAACTTTAAGTCCCACGCGACATGCCCAGGTATCACAAGTATACGCTCTCCACAAAAATTTATATTGAAGTTCCTGTAAGTAAACCCATTCTGGCCCCTTCGTGATCCCCACAAAAGCCAGCCGTAACAGGTCCGGTGTCAAAGCTTCCACCCCATCTTTCTTCCACCGCTCACTCAAATCCACAAGATAAATATCTCCCCTACTTGGACGAAGCAGCGTCCGACACGCCTCCTCTCCCCGTTGATTGTCCGCCAGCCTCTCCAGAATAAGCCGTGGGGTATCTCTCTCCACTCCGGCACGGGTTGTCATGGCCTGAGGCATTCCCCGCAAATAATGCCGTACTTGCAGGTAGCCATAGAAATCCTGTCTGGGTATATCATATCGCCGCTGTAGGTTCTGGAAGCTATCTATGGTTTGACCATCCTCCATAAACAAATCACCCAGACAGACCACCTGCCGCCGTTCCCAACCTCGAAAGACATTCATTCTGGAAAATCCAGGAACAAAATCTGGGTTACCCACGAGGGGAAGCAGGGACGAACCAGTCCAATTCCACCCAAAGTGTTGGCATAAGACTCGCCACGCGGAGCGCAAGGCACCTAAGTAGCTCCCCCCACCCCCTCCCGAAGAGCCACCGGCAACTTGCTCATCTGGAGGACATAGAGACGATGGTACGGTTCCACGATTTCGTCACGGTGCCGCACCGGCGCACCGCCCCCAATACCCCCTAAGAGGGCTCCCACGTGCTTAGTTAGGTATCGGAGATTATAATTGCGCAAGGAGGGTAGCTCCAAACTTCCCTCCTCCCGCCGACTCATAAGGGCCTGTAGTGGAATTCGAGAACGTTTACCCCTCCACAAAAACCCCCGCAAACCCACTTCTAATCGCTTCCAGTCTGCAGCCGAGATCCAAAGGGGTAGCATACGTAATACATATAGCCAGCGAGGGAATTCGACCATAGCATAGAGAGCAATTCTCCCTCTAAGGGATAAGGGCAGACGCCGCCAACCTTGGAGCGTTTGCAAACTCCGAGCCAAAAGACCAGGGATATTCACTTGATATAAGCGGTCAGGCCTATCAGGCAAGTGGATCCCCAGATATTTAATCACTCCATTTGCCCAAACCAACGGGAACTCTCCCTCCCACGCTGGTTGCACCTTGCCGCCCACATCTAGCACTACAGATTTCAGCGCATTAATTTTTAGACCCGAAAAACTGCCGAACTGCTGTATCAGACGAAGCAAGCGATGCAGAGAGGCAGGTACATTCGTTAAACAAATCAACATATCGTCAGCAAAAGCACTTATTTTCATTTCCTCGCCCCCATTCGGATGCCCGAGATCCCCCCATCCCGCTGAATGGCCTGGAGTAAAGGCTCCAACGCAAGGACGAAAAGCAGGGGAGACAACGGGCACCCCCGACGCGTGCCTCTCTCCAACGTAAATGACTCCGAGAAGATCCCATTAACACCCACTCTGGCTGAGGGCTGAGCGTATAACGCTCGAATCCATTGTACAAAGTTCCCATGAAGCCCAAATCCAGCCAACACATGCCAGAGATAACCCCAGGCCACCCTGTCGAACGCCTTCTCAGCATCCAGGCTCACCAAGAGCAAGGCTTCGTCCTTTCTTAAACAGTGGTCCATGCCCAATAATAATTTAGACAAATTCCGGGAAGCCTCCCTGCCCTGCACAAAACCCACCTGTCGCGCATCAATAAGTTTCGGCAAGACCGGGTTAAGTCGGGCCGCCAAGATAGACGCCAATATTTTCATATCGCAGTTAATAAGAGAGATAGGCCTGTAGGAGGCCGGGTCCAAGGTATCCTTGCCAGGCTTTGGAATAACTGTGATATCCGCACAACGCATGTCCCGGGGGAAAATGCCTGCGAGACACGCATCATCATACATCACCACCATAGACGGTGCCAACCGAAAAGCCAACATTTTATAGTATTCAATGCTGAATCCGTCAGGGCCTGGAGCCCTATGAGATTTGCCACGTTTAATCCCCTGCAAAATTTCCCGCACCGACAGCGGCGCGTTGAGAGCCTGCAATTCAGCAGTATCTACCTGTGGCAAGGACTGTGCTGCCAGAAAGTCCACCCCTTTCGCATAATTTCTCTCCTCCTCACTATACACCTGAGCAAAGAATGTTCGAAAAATCTCGGCTATACGCTCCGGTTGATGATGTAGGGCACCCGCTTCCCCCCTCAACACAGGAACAAAACGGGCCCCCCGTGGGTCTCGAATAAGTTTGGCAAGCAACGTGCCGGAGCGATTGCCATATCGATAGAGGCGATGTCTATAGTACTGCATCGACGTGCGTGCCCTACTCTCAAGCAAGTCATTCAATGCCGCCTGCGTGCAGACATACTCCCTCTGCAGCACCTCATCTCTGCCTCCCCCAACCTGCGTTGAAGGACACGCAAAGCACGCTCCAGCACCAATAGACTACGATCTAGATGCTTACGCCGCGTCGACACATAGGAGATAATAGCACCTCTCATCACTGCTTTACCTGCTTCCCAGAACAAGATGGATGTGCCCTGGGGGAGATCATTAAAGCAAACATAGTCATCCCATTGTTTTTCAAGATAGTTCCTAAAGGCCTCATCCTCCCAGAGATAAGCAGGGAACCGCCACCTCCTCTGTAAGGGTCCCTGAGAATCCCACAGAATCCAGATTGGCCCATGATCAGAAACCACGATAGGATCTATGCCCGCCTGTAGTACCCGTGTGAATCCGCCCTCGCTAATCAAGATATAGTCTATACGGGACCACGTGTGATGCGCACGCGATTGGTGTGTATATTCGCGCACCCCCGGGTGTAGGACTCTCCACACATCTATGAGGTCTCCCATTCTGCACAAATATCCTACCCCCTTTTTGGTCCATGAGCCCGTTTGACTCTGTTGGGATTTGTCCAGGCATGGGTCATGGGGACAATTAAAGTCTCCCGCAAGAATTAATTTGTTCGTGCCATGATTAGCCACCAACCGTAGAATCCGCTTGTAAAACTCGTGGTCATAAACATTTGGAGCATATACATTCACCAACCACACGGGCTCATTGTATAACTTAGCATGCAAAGAAATGTAGCGCCCATGCGGGTCAACCTCCATTTTACTCACTTCCAAAGGGACACCCTTTTTTACTAAGATCACTACACCCGCTTTTTTTGTACCAGAGGCCGCCCCATGTGCGTTCGCTACCCAGTCTCTGGCTAGCTTACGATGTTCCAAGGCACTCAAATGTGTCTCTTGTAACATGGCTATATGCACGCCCTTCCTCTTAAGCGTTTGCAAAATTTTGGTGCGCTTAACAGGGGAACCTATCCCTCCCACGTTCCATGAAACAATCTTAACCTCAGGCATACTGCCCTACCCATAGAAAAGTCAGCAGTTGATACATCTGTATAGAGTTCCAAGGGTGCCCAGCCTCACCCCCAGAACCAAAACATAATGCCACCCCCACAGCATACCTCCGATCAAGCGTGCTTGTATCTAAAACCACCTCTCTAAAACACCAAAGGGCCGTGCTATCCCCCCTAGTGCTCGGAGGTTTTTCTTTCTTAGATGCCGCTCTCATTGCCTTCTCAGGGCGATTCAGGCGGTCAAAGGTACTCCACACCAGTGTCGTGCAGCTAGCACACAAGGCTCAGTGAGCGATGCCCGTCAATCTATGGTATTTGCCGGTTAAATTGCAAGTTTCTGCTGGCGGCCCGGGAGCGCGACGAGGAGCACTCCTCACCCGCTCATGTGCTCACGTGATCCCCCACAATATGGTTATTTAAAATCAGCAGCCATGGCACTCAGGCTACGTCCTCTTCTTTTGCAGCCGAGAGCCAGACTGTTATGCAACTGCATGGTGCATTCTAGGCAAAGGCTACAACTGCTCATTTTAAATTATCTAATTGTGCTCAAAAGCTAGTGCAGAGGGAGAACAACGTGCCTGACAGTGTTGCTGCTCTTCGCTCCTCTTGTGCCAGCAAGGCTTGGCCTCCTCCTTCTGCTCTCGCTTAGATGTCTTCGAGTTGCTGCCTGCCATCTCTAACTGGGCAAGAATAGCAGCTAGGGTCAGAGATGACAGGCAGGTCTGTGTTTAGACAGTTTGGATTACAACTGAGCAACCTAAAAATGACCACATGGCGAGGGTTGCGTGGTTATTGGGATTTTTAGGTTTTAACCAAAAACCAGAAGTGCTAAATATAGTATTAGCATTACCCAATTGCATGCAGGAGTCCAGTTTTTGATTCACAGACTCTAGTTTGTTTTAGCCTGAACAGGACTACTACATAGGCAGACCTAATATCCATCAGGAGACGATCCAGTATACTAAGATTGCCTAGCATTCATACCACCACCATTTAAGCTTCTAGCTAAGACTAATTCTAGCCACTACTTAGGAATTAGATAGGTGAGGGAAAGGAATAAAACTTTAGAAGAAAGCAAATAGGGAACAAGCTGACTCCTATCCATTACTGAAATATACCTGTTCATTTGACAGAGGGAAACTTAACAGGGTATAATGGAAACTTTTTTCCCTTGGTATTCCCATCGCCAGTTAATGCTTATGCAGAGGTGGACAGGGCAAGTCCTTTCCACTACAACTAGTAGCAGGTCTAGACAAGCTTTAAAATTGCACAACTTATTTTCTGCATAAGATAGACAATTCCAAACAAGTCTGGCCATATTATTCTACCGCTTATGATAAAGGCTAAGCAACCAATAAGTGAAGCAAGGTGCTGCGATGGATAGCTGGGATTTAAAAGTAGTGCCATTCTGTCCCAGATGCTGCAATTTCCAAGCAATTCTTGACTACAATTCTCTCGTCATGGGTCCTTCAAAGCACAGGGTACTTCCATCATCTACAAGCCCTCTACTCCCCCTGTTACAATGTGGAATACTGAAAACCATAACTAGAATACCCAACCCAAAATTGGTACTGTCCTGTAATGATCAATTTCTACTCTCAAGGAGGGACTAATTTACTAAGTACTAGAATAAAAGGTTTACTGGAATTCCCCATTGGAGCCATAATATTTACTCCTACTGGAATGCCGCACACAATAATTCAAATGTTTTGCAATTTTTTTTCTGTATTGTATTTTAAAGTAAGTATCACTCAAACACAATATACTTTGCTATTTTGACAAAAAAGCATGCAGAGTTTTGCATAATTTGGACTTTGACAACTCTAAATATTTGCTGTTTCAGCAGAAATAAATATTTTAATGAAATCTTGGCTCATGCTTGCACAGCTCTAAAAACCCCACATCCCTCTAAAGATGTAATGTCTCATGCTCACTATCCAAAGTGCCCACACAGTTCATACCTCAGTCTTGTTCTTTCCCAGAAGGCTTATAACATTACTTATCACCAATTCACAGAGCATGCATGTGGGAGGCTCCTTCACAACCAGCAGGGTAATCTGTAATGAAATATAAAGTGTTTAGCAAAGGCAGCCATGTAACATTCATGGACATCTTAAGAAAAGTCTGCCTACCCTCAGAAAAATGCTCTTACTAGTAGTGCACAGTTGAAAATTACTCCTCTTTATTTCACTTGCTTGGACGGATTTTACTCCATTATGTCACTTGCTCTGATTGCATTTTGAATCACTTGATGACTATGAACATTAAGGGTCAGCACATGCTATTTAATAGGCAATAGAATGCATTGCCTGCTGCCGCAGCCCATAGGAATAAAATGGGCCATAGTGGCAGATATAGTATATAATGTAGGCTAACATGCACTAAGTTTTAGTAAACATTTAGACAGTTTTGTTTACCACCCTATCCTTCAATCAAACTGGTCACAACACAATTGGGGGACTACATTTAACACGAGGGGATATGAGACACATACGCTAATACTTACAGGGAACATGGGCAATGGAGGGTTAAGTGGTTTGCCCAAGACCACAAGGAGCATCTGTGGGACTAGAACCACCCAGTCCTTCCGGCCCAAGGTTGCTGTCCTCTAGTGGAATTTGAACCCCGACCTTCCGGCCTGAGGTACCTTGCCCCAACCACTAGGCCACTCCTCCCAATAAACATGGTCCTAAAATGTTTTCTCCTGTTCATGCAAAGCTTCTTAAGTCTAAGGAAATAATCTGCAAATATGATTATACTAGGGCTCAACAAATCCCAGGTGCCAGGTCGCTATGGTGCCTAGAGATTGCACCCCAGGGCCTTGGATTTCATGCCCCTGAAAGTTTCTCTTTATTCACTGGTGCTGCCTCAGCCCAAACTTACTTCATCACGTAGCTCAAGTTCCTTGCAGAGAGCCAATCACAGTGGAGGAAATAAGCTGGAAGAACAGTGAGACGCGCTGGTCTCCATAGCGATTTGGCACCTGGGATATGTCGAGCCCTGCCTTAGGCTGCAAGCTCTTTGGGGCACAATTCACTTTAGCTGAATAGTTTACAACATACTGTGAACAAAGTCTCTACAGAGCTGGCACAAGCGTTCTCACCTTTTCAGCTGTCTCCTCTTTCACCACAGGGCTAACTTTAGCTGGAACAAGAGTTTGCAGGGGTACAGATTTCAAGAGAGGACATAAGCCAATCATGCTACAGATATCAACAGGTTTCTGCAAAAACCAGGAAGGTTATATAAGCAACAAGCCCATCACAGTTCAAAATATAAAAATACAACTAGTGTCTCCAGTGTATGAAAAGGGCTGGCAGGCCAATTTAAAAGGACATTTGCAGAATTCCCTACAGTGAGATTCTGTTTTAAGCCAACAAGAATATCAACAAATGGCCAAGACATTCACTGATGAGCTAAATAGTATGTTAATAGGTGCTCCATCATGTGGCAGTGCTCACTCTCCAGGAAAAGGGAAGAGCGTTTTAGCACATCTGAACCCTAAAGCAGCAAACAGATAAGAGGTAATCAAAATTGACCCCTGTGAACAGCAGGCTGTACAGATACATGGGGGGGGGGGGGGGGAACTGGGAGGCTACCACCACATCAACCACTCAAGAATGAGATGGAAGGCAGGTGAATTTGGTTCTCCATTTAAAAGAAAATCATTCAATATAAAAAGGAAGATAAATATACAAGCTGAAACTATTTTACTAAAAGCCTTCTACTATATCCCCACACAGTATAATGCTCTCAAGCATGGCAATATATAGCCTTCAGTTACCATCTACACTTCTAATGTGGCATGCAGGAAACTCTACCAAGCAATCCAATTTGACAGTGATACAAGAGGTTATACATGCTGTCCTTCAATATTCCTCATACCACTATAACCTTAAATTCAGGAGAGATTTTTGCTACAGGATACACAAAGTACTGGAAAAAACCCCACCTTGCTCTGAACCACCGCTAAGAGCATACAAGTTTGTATCCTAAAACATCGGCATAAAGGAGATGCTAAGTAAGAACTTTGATTTAATTCTCTTACTATGCAATCAGGTAAGAAACCAATACTACCAAGATCACAAAAAAAACCCAAGTCTAGGTTTGGTTCTCTCACAGTAGTTTACACGTTCAAAAAGTAAAATTACCATGCAGTATGCAGAAAATTAACAACCTGGATCTATTTGAAAAAAAAAAAAAAAAGGCCTGCTCCCCTTTAATATCTTAAATGATAATGTGCAGATGGAATGCCCTAAGAGCCCTAAACTATTAGCATGCCGGTCGGTAAACTGACATTTAAGGGGGGACATTTATCTGAGGTTTGAGTATGTATTAGTGTTTTACATGCAAGTTCTTATAAAATTTCTCCAGGGATGTACACATGTAAAAAAAAAATAGGTGTACAGAAACATAGCATTTTCTTATCTCTGATATATGCATAGGTCCTCCTGAGGTAGAGAACAGGCAGAGGGGATGCAATTGGCACTTGTATTTTATACAATACATGTGCCTACTCTTACTGCATATAGTGAAATGGGTGCAATTGCCTGCATGAGCAGATGTAAACATGCCTGCTTTCACTGGAGTTATTTTATATAAAGGCAGATAGGCAAATGTGTCACCTTTGTAAAACATGTGCAATGTGTCTCTATATGCATTTCCTGCCTAGGCACCCCGTTATTAAAAAAAAAAAAAAAAAAAAAAAAGTGGTATGCATTTGTTTTACCAACTTCATATTTTACCACCCAGAGTGGCCATGGTAGTAACATAAAAGGCAATTAACACACTATGCCAGGCACCCCAGCTATTTGTCAAAATCCCCCATGTTCACCAGCCCCTTGCCCATAGATTCCCTTTTTTCCCCAAACTCCAGCAAGAAAAAAAAGTAGTCCTCTATTGAACCCCATACAAGCAGCATCCATTCCGTCCAGAACCAGGGCCTTACTAGTCTGGAGGGGCAGATCTTCAGAAAGAAGCAGCAGCCTTCCTGTCCATGCCACTGCCAAGTAATGCCACTAGAGGTTCCCGAGAAGCAGGGTCAGGTAAAAGACAAGCTGCTACTAGGCACAGAAAGGGAAGGGGAGGTTGGTTGCAGGAGGAAGCCGCTTTCCCTTGCCAGGTGTTGGAGGTGGAGAGGCTAACCAGCCCAAAGCAAAGGACCAGTTAGCACAGTTTATTTGAGCCAGAATGGGCCTAACAAAAATTTAAGAGCTAATCTAAGGCAGCAGTGCCATTTCAGGCTTGACTAAGGCTGCAGAAACTAACAGGCATGGAGAGAATGCCACACTACTTCCAGGGGGCCCAGTAAAGTTACCTGCATATGATGTGCCTTTATTTAGCACTTATATGGGATTGCAATGGATCTTAATGTCCACATTAAGAGTCTGTGTGCACAACATGCTATTTTAGATTATAATTATGCCCTTAATATTAATAGGCTGCTTAATATTCTAAATTCATCTAGACATCATAACTGAAGAACAGTTTCCCTCAAAACGGAATAAGAAGGGAGCAAAAGGCAGGGCTTGAGAGAATACATCCCGAAGACCTCCCCCCCCCCCCCCCCCCAATCTGCTGAAAGCAGCACTGGTATGTTAGCCGCACACAGTTTTCCAATCCCTGCCCATCCTGATGCACAAAGTACCTGTTTCTGAAATGCTGACAGCAATGCTAAGTTACAAATGGCACAGCCAACTATTTCTCCATACACATTTGTTGTATCACCATTCAAATAGGAACTTGACGACAGAGAGAGCTAGGCTAATAAACTTCAGTGCTTGGTTGTTCCTCTTAATACTAGATACAGCAAGACATCACTATTGTAGCTGCACTAGACTCATGCAATAACATTATTTATTTTAAATTAGAGACAAGATCATATATGAAGACGCTGCATGTGTCTCACAAATCCCCTACGAGGTATCTTGTACACATTTCTCATCACTGAAAACGATCAGACTAGGTCCTTTCTGCGACAGCCCTTGGGAATCTCTAGCTTGTAAGCTTGCTGAATACAGTTTTGATGCAATGCAAATGTGGAAAGTTCTCTCTAGGCTGCTAGAGAAGCTACTGCTATGGTCTTGGACACACTTAACACCATAGAGGTGATGACATTTTAATTACCAAATAATGTTCTTTCCTAGAATCCTGCTAGACCAGTCAAAACAAGTGGGTTATGTTCCCCTACCAGTAGGCTGGTAGAGGCAAAAGCCAATGAAATGCTTAGGTTTCAGGGACATCACTCCCATGCCTCAGCCTAAGCCACTAGAGGGCACTTCAGTATTCATCTCAAAGCCACGTGGACAACAATGATGAATCAAACAAACAGTCAAGAAACCATGTAGATGCATATGAGAAATTGACCAGAAGACTGTCAGTAGGAAATGAACCAACAGAGCTGAGCAGAAGACTCCTAGCAGACCAAGGTACCACTGCAGAATAGCAGACCAAACACAGTTCCAGGGATAAGTCCTGGACTGGTCTAGCAGGACGCAAGGAAAGGCTATTATCTGGTAAGTAAAATGTCACCTTCCATATCTTCCTGCTAGATCAGCCCAGAGAAGTGACATGTACCAAAGCTATGCCTCCAATGGGCAGGAAGACCATACAGAAGCTTGCAAAACCTTGGAACCATGGACATCCAAGCTGTAATGATTGAAAAAAAAAGTGGAAAATGATACTCACAGTGCCACCTGACAATATCTGAAGGTTTTACCAAGCTATGAACCACCCCTAAAGATGCTGGTGCCCAAGAAGAATGGGCATGCAAACTTCCAGAACCAGCCAGCTCTTTAACAGTTATGGTGAGGCAAATATTTCCGTGATCCAGGGTCCCAAGGTAAACTCGGCAGTTGTGACATCCTTGCATGGGCCAGCAAACAGCATAAAAGATGATCAGACTTACAAAAGAAAGTCACAACCTCCAAGTCCTGGAGATGCACCCTCCAGACATCCACAAGGTAAAGATCCCTCCCTTCCTTCTACACTGCTCCTCAGAGGATGACAAGCAAACCACCTGGTTCACATGAAAGTGAGATATCACCTTGTGCAAAATGACAGGCACAAGCCAAATGAAAACTGCCTCCTCTGAAAAGGACAAATATGGATTTTGGCAGGACAGCACCTGCCCAAATCACAACCAAGAAAATAGTCTTGGGAATTAAGTCTCTTAGAGCAGCATGCTTCAGAGTCTCAAAGGGCTTCAACAACAGGACCCTGAGCACTAGACAGAAATCCCAGGAAGGGACAAATAGCCAGAAGGGAGGTTGCAGAAACCAAACCCCTTGAAGAAAAACATGAAACATCCAGGTGCAAGGCTGAAGACTTTCCAGCCACCAGACTGCTGAAACAGGAGAAGGATGCTACCTGGACTTTCAGGGATATAGGGGAAACACTCATTTTCCAGACTATCCTACAGAAGATCAACAGAGCCAGCATCTTGGCAGACTTAGGAACAAGCTGTTATGCATCAAATCCATGCTCCAAGAGGTACCAAGCCCACATGCATGCTACGCAAGTAGAACCCCTCCTAGTTCCGAATAGAGCAGAAATTATTTCAGGAGAATAGCGCTTATATGACAGTCAACTCCCTTCAAAAGTCAAATCATAAGCAAGAAGGGAGCAGGATTATCCTGGACAAATGGCTCTGAAGCAACCGGCCACAAAATGGGGCAGATAAAGTGGAACCACCTGCAGGAATTACATCAGGTTCCTAAACCATACGCTCCTTGTACATTCCAGCACCAGCAGTAAAACCCAGTCCAGATGGTGCTTCATGCACCAAAACACATGCCCCAGTAGCAACCACAGAGGAAGCACATACAGCAGACATTTCCATGGCCAGGACTGAACCAGGGTGACAAGCCCCTGGACTCAGTTTCTGTGTGGTGAGTGAAGCAACAGCACACTTAAGGATGGAGCGAGATGACTTCAATTCCATCCCAGGGAAACTCCAATGGTGGAGAAGCATCTGAAATACCTTCTGACTCAATCCAGAGAAAGTGATGATGGAAGACTACTTCCACATTGACTACCCCAACAACGTGCTGAGCTGACTGAGCCAGAAGGCTCATTTCCATCCAGGCAATCCAGAGAGAGTCATCCCCCAGGCCACTCCTGCACAGCTTGTGCCGCCTTGGTGAATGACAGATGCCACAGCTATGGCATTGCTCTTGATCAAGGGTGGGAAAACACAAGAGAGTGTCAGTCAGATAGCCCTTGCTTTGAGATGGTTGATGGACCACACCGCCTACATGTTGCTGCAATAGCCCTGGGCTGCTCAGTCTGGACAAGGGCTTCCCTGCCCATAAGATGGGTGCCTGACTCCAAAAGAATCCATAAGTGATATCCAGCAGCATGCTCTGTCAGATAACGTGGATGTAGCTGCCTCCTCAAGCTGGCTCCTATTCCCAGTTGGAGCAGGAGCTTAAAAGCTCGAGCTTTTGTCAGGAAGGGCTGCCGGAGCAGCCTAATATGAGCATGCCCAGGGCACCAATTGATTGTCACTGCCATCAAATCGAGAAGCTGGGGATAATCCCAAACCTTGACAGCCTGGCAAGAACCACACAGTGCAAGCTGTTCCAACCATCTCTGCACACTCTCCTCAGGTGGGAGGACTCTGCCCGCTTGAGCATCGAACCATGCTCCAGAGAAGTCCAGGGATTAGGAAGGTGCCAACGTATGCTTTCCCCGATTGACCACCCAGTGAGGCCTTCCAGAAGGGCACCACTCAGGCCAAAACCCAAGAGGCCTCTGACAGAGAACAAGCTCAGATGAGCCAGTCATCTAGGAATGGGTGTAAGCATAATTCTTCGTGCCATAGCAAAGTAGACACCACCACCATGACCATGGAGACCATCTTCGAGGCAGGGAAGAGGCTGAAGGTAGGGCGGTGAAATGAGCTACACACAGCAAAAGACACAGACATCTCTGCTGATCCTCCCGAATTGGGATATAAACACAAGATTCAGTCAAAACCACAAAAGCTCAAAACTTTCCTTTTTTTTTTTTTTTTTTTGCAGTCAGAGGCTGGTCTTAAACCAGCGATCTTTGAGTTAGAAAACATGCAACTTGCAGAAAAGACATCATGTCTCAGGAGCTAGAAACTCCCTTCGAGCATCACCTAAATCACCAATCCACCACCTAGAGGTCATGGATCGGAAGGAGCCATCCTCCTTTGGCATCCCAGTAGTCCTTGCCCCAATCAGCCAGGGCCCTGGTACCACCGCCTATAGGCGCAGTAACTTATCCAATGTGGCCCACGCGGTGGCTCATGTCCACTAAACCCACATGGAGAGAAGTGCTTTCAGTATTGGCTGCTTGCAGTCCAGGACATAGCCACTCTGAATGGTGCATCTAGCACCCTTCTATCTTTGGTGAAATGTGGGAATGAGCTCCCAAAACCTACATAGTGAAGAAAAGGAGGAACCCCCCCCCTATGGAGGGGATCGAGACTCTGGGCCTACAACCCTATTGAAAGGACTAATTACAGAACTGCAATCCAGAAGCGGAGAAAGGAGAACATCCCAGGATGAAATGCCAGGCAGCTCGAGACCCCCAGAAATCAATCCAGCATGTCCACACTGGATGTGCAGAAGCCAAGGAGGGAAGGATCTTGCTTGTTTCCTAAGCTCTTTCAGTCTATCCTCTAGAAGGTGAGAAGACTCTGCCTTGGCCATGCCCTTCACCAACTTCTCCAAACAGCCTCACAAGGGAGAGTCCCCTTAAGGCCAAATGAGTTATCCAGGCTCTGGAGAATGTATTTGCTGTCAAGCAGCAAAGCCATGATAAATTCCACATCACCGCCAACAGGATGATCTCTCTAGCCACTAGCAGGCTAGAATATATATGGCATCAGAGCATCATCCAGTGGCGAGACTGAATCTGCAGAACAGAGCTAGCAGCACCAGGCCTGCACACATTGCCAATGGGAGAAAGCTGTCACTGCAAACTAGCTCTTCAGCAGTGTGTCTGTCTAGCCATAGTGTTCTTCAAGACCAATCAAACTCCCGTAAGAGTGGAGGTCCACTGCATGATCATTTTGACTTCTGCCTTCACCTTGGGTGAGCAGGACCAAGCGACACTCCCGAGAGAGGGCTCACATCCCTTAACATGCCTGTATCCTACAGGCTGGAAATCGGTCAGAATCCATTCCAACCGGAATATGTTCTATATTAAGTCTGGAAGACTGCTATAAATATCTGCATTGCCTATAGAAGTGGGGAGCCTGTGGCCCCTGCTTTGTCGATATAGCATCAGCCACATACCAGGCAGAGGAAAACTTGAGCAATCGAAGCCGCCAGATCTCCCTTCTGGGCAAGCGGAAAATGTTGGCTTCCACATGAATCTGACAGAAAACACTCTTCCTTTTTTTTGGCACCAGACCCCTCAGCAGACATGCCAGGACCAGCACACTCAAAGTACAGGTCTCAGACAGACCCCCTGCCAACCCACATCTCCAGGAGGCACTCAAGCCAGGGTTCAACACTTCATCGATCCCTCACATGACTGAGCTCAAGGGAATCCAAAGGCTGTAGAGTCTAAGTTTCTGTGCTAACGACCAGGCTTGCCGAAGGAGGAAAGAAATTCTGGGATGGACAACCTGGACTCAGGGAGCTCCCCATCCTGAAAAGAATCCCCAACAGAGGGGACAGAGCTGGAGTAGAGCCCTCAGAAGAAGGAGAGCAGCCAGCAGTGCAGACACTGAAACTCAAGGCTGGGCTAGAATTCTTACCTATAGCACTATCAAACGCCTCCTATCTTGAGGCAGAGAGGGGGGGGGGGGTGAATGCCCCTCCCCCATGAAGAGTCAGAGACTGCCATTCAGAATGAATCCAGGGAGAAAGCTCTTCACTTGCAACAGGTCAAACATTTCCAGGAAAAAAAAAGAAGAGTTAAGGCAAGGCAAACTTTAGTGTGCACTAATGTCATATAGGCACAAAGGAATGGAGTGGAACGGTTAAACGTAGATCGATTGTTTACGTCATCAGAATATAAAAAGACTAGGGGACATGCAATGAAGCTACAGGGTAACCTATTTTAAGACTAATAAGAGAAAGCGTATTTACTCACCTGTAACAGGTGATCTCCAGGAACAGCAAGAATTTAGTCCTCACATATGGGTATCGTCGGTACCGACGCAGCCTGCGCGGGAACGCTCCCCAGCGTCCTGAAAAAGCTTTTGGGAGCACCCCACAGCGCCTGCGCGCTGCCTTCCCGCCTTTCCAACTGTCCCTCTTCAGTTAAGTTTGTAGCTGAGTGAAAGGATAGAGGGAGAGTGGAAAGAGACAAATAGAGAGACAACTCCTAGGGGAGGTGGGTGGGTTGTGAGGACTAAATTCCTGCTGTTCCCGGAGATCACCTGTTACAGGTGAGTAACTACGCTTTCTCCAGGAACAAGCAGGAAAGCACAGTTACTTGCCTGTAACAGGTGATCTCTGGGAACAGCAGGAATAAGTCTTCACATATGGGTATCGTCGGTACTGACGGAGCCTCCACGGGAACGCTCCCCAGCGTCCTGAAAGAAAGCTTTTGGGAGCATCCCACAGCGCCTGCGCACTGCCTTCCCGCCTTTCCTAACTGCCTCTCTCCAGTTCGAGTTTAAAGCTTGTGATAAGGAAGCTTATCATAGCTCAGGAAGGAGCTATAGAAAAGGTGAAGTGACTCTGAACAAGCAACCTGTCAGTTCTGGTAGAAATAAGAAAACAGAATTTTCCCATAAAAGACTACCAGTCCCAGAATGCACCAGGTTTCCAGCAGCCATTAGAGGAGCTGAAGTGGGGAAACGTGTGTTCAATCAGGAGGGCTATGAGGTAATCCCCAAGCACTCATCTCAAAGGGCAGGGCCTGATTCAGCACAGCTGCGCTGTATTAGGGAGGAGCACTCATTTAAGCAGAATAAAGGTAGAATTTATTCTACAGAGAATTAGCCTTATCCTGAGGATCATCATCATCTTCATGATCAGCTTGGATATCCTCAGTTTCATCTGAAGGATCATCAGAAGCAGAAGCCAAACCGGACGGACAGAGAGGGAAAGAAACCCTTTGGAAGAAGGAAAAGAAAAGCCTTTGGGAGGTCTAGAGGAGGCTGGAGCAGTACGTATACTGGGAGGCATTCCAAGGGCCAGCATACACCATTGGACTGGGGAAAGCCAGAGGAATGGTGCTGCAGAGCTAGGAATCTCCAGACGGTACCTGTGAGGGAGACGGCTGCACGTGGAAGGGACCCTAAGACCCGTGCCAGAAGGTATGTGAAGAGAGATCCAGTGTCCAGGGATCTGGATTGGAAGGCTGGACATAAGAACTGGACTACATACTGGCCAGGCTATATATAGAGGAACTCTAACAGCAATGGAAGCTCAGGTATGAACACTGATCTATGCCCTAGCTATAACTTTGAAAGACAGCAGGGAAACAAGTATTCTCCTGAAAGTGCTCCATTGGGAGATTCATCTGTGCCAATCCATGATATTGAACCCATGCTTGTTGAAGAAGAGGGGGTGATAGCAGATGAAGAATCTGTTTACATGGACTGCTCTCTGTCTAAACTCCTTTGGTGATTTTCTGTTATAAAGTACAGCAACCATCACAAAGAAATACAAACTTGTTCTTTAATCTACTCAGAAAAGCTCATGAGTAAGATTTTTAGCCACGCAGTAGAAAGCAAGCCAGCTAAGGGGTTTCAGCTGGATAACTGCTAGCAATTGAGCCTTACCTAATTGCTTGTGAGCTAGGAGAGAATCACTTCTGAATCTATGTGGGAAGATATAAGAGGTTTACCTGAAAAGAACAGTTTTTTTCTTTCTTTGTGGCTTTTGGTTTGTTGTTTGATACATGCTAAGAGAATATTAGCTAAAGCCTACAGAAAAGACCAGTTTGTACCAACCAGGTCTTATTTCTTTTGCTTTGCTTGCCTGACAAGTTTAAATGTTGTTTTCCTTATTTTTGTTTTTCCAAGTTTAACACTGAAAGCAAGTAACCTGATTTTTGTGCTACCAAGCATATCTGTGTTGGGAGAAATAACCCCATAAATAAATATCTTATTGGCTTTAACACTTGAGCACAACTAAATTTGTCAGCAGCTGTGTCTGGTGTGAATGAACTACATTGCCCACAATCCCTTGCAAATCATATAGATATATGCACTTGCCAAGACTGTGAAGATTCTCACCCAGGCAGCCGTCTGACAAGCTGAGACAAAGAGAGAGAGAGAGAGAGGAAAGTAAAGATAGATAGAGAGATACAACTCCTAGGGGAGGTGGGTGGGTTGTGAAGACTTATTCCTGCTGTTCCCAGAGATCACCTGTTACAGGTAAGTAACTGTGCTATCTCCAGGAACAAGCAGGAATGAGTCTTCACATATGGGGACTCCCCAGCTAGAGATGCCTGGGAGATCACCCAAATTGTGAGTCCCTGGGAAGGGCTCTACCTCTACCCATGAATCTCAGGCATCTAGTTCAGGGATGGAGGGTAAGAGTTGATTAGGTATGGAACAGGTGTTTGAGAACAGCCTGTCCAAACAAGGCATCCCGGCGGGAGTCCTTGTCCAAGCAGTAATGGGCTGTGAAGGTATGAACCGATGCCCAAGTGGCTGCTCGACAGATTTGGTCGATGGACACAGAGTTTAGATGAGCCATAGAGGTTGCCATGGCCCTCACATTGTGAGCTGTGACATGGCCCTCCAGAGAAAGGTTCTTACTTTGGTAGGCAAAGGAAATACACTGAGCAATCCAACTGGACAGAGTTCTCTTAGAGACTGGAAGTCCTAAATGAGAAGGATCAAAAGCAACAAAGAGCTGAGAGGACTTTCTATGTTGCTGTGTCCTGTGTAAGTAGAAAGCAAGTGCTCTCTTACAATCCAGGGTATGAAGATTCCTCTCTGCACTGGATGCATGAGGTCCTGGAAAAAAGACAGATAAAAAGACCTCCTGGTTCAGATGAAAAGGTGAGACCACTTTAGGCATAAAGTGTGGATTAGTTCTGAGGACTACCTTGTCATGATGGAACCTTGTATAAGGAGGATTAGCCACTATAGCTTGCAACTCACTGATACGGCGAGCTGAGGTGACTGCAATGAGAAAAATAACCTTCCAAGAAAGGAATTTCAAGGAGGTAGTGGCTAAGGGTTCAAAGGGTGGCTTCATAAGCTGGCCAAGAACCAGATTCAAGTCCCATGCCACTGGAGGTGGTCTAATGGGGGGTTTAGTCAAAAGAAGGCCTCTCATGAATCTTGATATAAGAGGATGAGAGGAAATAGGTTGTCCATTGAGAGGTTTAAGGGATGCTGCAATAGCACTCAAATGGACTCTGATTGAATTTGTTTTAAGGCCTGCATGGGATAAATGCAGTAAATAGTCTAGTAAAGAATTTGAAGGTATTGCAAGAGGGTTGAGACCCTTCTCTGCACACCAAATGGAAAATCTTTTCCATTTAAAAGCATAGGAACGTCTGGTGGAAGGCTTTCTGGAAGCATAAAAGGATATCCTTTACTTGCTGAGAAAGGTGTAAATCCTGAAGGTCTAGGCCTTCAGCAACCAGGCTCTGAGATGAAGAGACTGAGGATTTGGGTGCCACAAGGTTCCCTCCTCCTGGGAGAGGAGATCTGGAGCAGACCCCAGGTCCAGGGAGGGAGCTTGAGAGAGATGCAGAAGTAGAGGGTACCACACTTGGCGTGGCCAATGTGGTGCTATGAGGATCATAGCCCCCTTGTCTCTCTGAAGCTTGAACAGAGTTTTGGGAATGAGGGGAATAGGTGGAAAGGCATAAAGGACGTCTTTCCCCCAATGAAGGAGGAAGGCATTCCTGGCCTGAACTCCCTGACATGGAATCCTGGAAAAAAAAAAACGGGGAAGTTTGGCATTCCACGGACTTGCAAACAGGTCTATGTCTGGGGTACCCCAAATCCGAAAAATCCTGGCTATCTGGTCCCCATGTAGGGACCATTCGTGTGGAAACAGAACTCGACTGAGTCTGTCTGCCCAAGAGTTTTGAACCCCTGGAAGATACACTGCCATGAGATGGATTTGATGCTCTCTGGCGAAGGCCCACAATCTGAGAGCTTCGTTGCAAAGCGACAGAGAGCCAGTTCCCCCCGGCTTGTTCACGTAGAACATGGCTACCTGGTTGTTCGTATGGATGAGGACTGTCTTGTAGCTGAGCAGGGTGTGGAAGACTTTGAGAGCCAGAAAGATTGCTCTGAGCTCTAAAAGGTTGATATGTAGAGATGTCTCCTGTGTAGACCAGATGCCTTGGGTTGAGAGATCTTGTAGATGAGCTCCCCAACCCCTTGGAGAGGCATCTGTTAGGGTTGCTTGGGGTAGCACCTGTTGAAAGGGGGACTCCAGCAACAGATTCTGAGTGGACTTTCACCAGTGGAGGGACGAAAATAGGCGACTGGAGGTTGCTATTTTGTCTGACAGGCAACCTGATGCCTGGGTCCATTGGGTGGATAGGGTCCACTGAGCTGCTCTCATGTGAAGGCGAACATAGGGAACCACATGCACCGTGGATGCCATGTGGCCTAAAAGTTGCAACATCTCTCGAGCAGTTAAGTGGGATTTTAACTGAATCTGGGAGGCTAACTGCACCAAGCATAGGCAACGGGCCTGGGGAAGATAGGCCTTTGCAGTTGTGGTATCCAGTAAGGCCCCTATGAATTCTAGAGACTGAGTAGGGGTAAGATGGGACTTTGGAATGTTGATTACTAGTCCCAGGTACTGAAGTACACGCCTTGTGCAGGCTAGAGAAGTCTGGGCCTCTGACTGGGATGGAGCTCGGATGAGTCAGTCGTCCAGATAAGGGAATACGAATATTCCTAGAGTGCGCAGGAATGCAGCTACCACTGCCATGCATTTTGTGAACACTCTTGGAGCAGAGGCCAGACCGAAAGGAAGCACTTTGTATTGTGTGTTGGATGAATGAGAACATGGGTGTACGCATCCTTGAGATCTAGAGAACAAAGCCAATCCTGACTCTGGAGGTATGGAAGGAGAGTTCCTAGAGAAGTCATCTTGAATTTCTCCTTGCATAGAAACTTGTTCAATTTTCTGAGATCTAAAATGGGTCTGTAGCCCCCTGTTTTCTTTGGGATGAGAAAGTAGGGGGAGTAGAACCCTGAGCCCTGTTGAAGAAGGGGTACTTCTTCTATTGCCCCTTGGGCAAGAAGGGTAGCAATCTCCTGACCTAGAAGGGTGAGAGATGTTGGAGAATTGAACTGTTTCACCATGGTGTGAGGAGGAAGGTTTAAGAAATGAAGTTTGTACCCTTCCCTTATGATGGAGAAGGTCCAGTGCTCTGCTGTGATTTGTTCCCATCTGGGAGTAAAATGAGCTAACCTTCCTGGGATGGTGAGAGGCTCTGGATGTTCTAGAGCCAGAAAGGCTAAGTTCTCTAGTGGAAAGTCAAAGGCCCTGAGGAGGCTGAGGCTGTTGGGCCGTAGCAGTCCTCGCAGCCTGGGTTTTGGCCTGTTTTGGTTGTTGCTGTCTCTTTGTAGCAAAACGACCTTGAGAAGATGCCTGACCATAAGAAAATTTCCCTTTCTTTGGGAAAGATACCTTTTTGAACAACCTCTTTTTAAAAAGAGTAGTAGTAGACTTTGAAAGTCTATCTAAAGCAGAATTTTCAGCATCCATCTGGTTGGCCTTTACTTGCCAATCTTTGCCAAACAGGTTTTCGCCTGTACAGGGAAGGTTACCTAGACCATCCTGTACCCAGGATTCCAAATCAGAGGCTTGCAACCAAGCAACTCTGCGTGTACCTGCGTGAGTTAAAGGCTGCACGGTTGGAAAACTTGGATACATCCTGTGCATGTTTAAGCCAGGTGATATATTCTTTTCTCTTATCTTCTGACATGAAAGGAGATATGGTTTGCAGATGATCTGTAACTTCTTTTAGAAACAACCCCATATAGAGACTATAGGAGTTGATTCTGGCTACAAGCATACTGGCCTGGAATATTTTCCTGCCAAAGGCATCTAGGGTTCTGCATTCTCTTCCTGGAGGAGCAGAGGAGTGCCTTTTTGTACTCTTGATCTTTTTCACAGCAGACTACCACAATGGCGTGGTGAGGAAGCTGAGTCTTATGAAAACCAGGACAAGGAGGAACACGATACATGGTGTCCAACCTTCTGGAGTGAGGGGAGGTGGAAAGAGGAGTCTCCCATATGCCCAACATGTGTTCATAAAGAATCTCATGTATTGGTAAGGTGGCTGCCTCTTTAGGAGCCTTAGGATATTGTAGGATATCTAATTTTTTGGCTCTAGGTTCAGTCTCAGAGGTCACCGAGATGGACAGGCCTTTGGCCACCTCCCTAATAAAGTCCTGAAAAGACAAGTCTTCAGGAGGAGACATTCTCCTTTTTGGAGAAGAGGGTTCCTGAGGAAGGATCCCCGATGCTTCAACTGAGTCCCTGAAGAGTCAGAGTCTTCAGAAGAATCGAAGTATCGACTATCTGGATGCTCTCGGAGAGCCCGATACGGGTACCGGGAGGTATCGACTTCGGGAGTAATCGGTACCGGGCCGGTACTGATAGGCATCACTGGATAGTGTACCGCTGCTGTCGATGCTGGTATCGGAACCGGAATCGGATCCTGTACCAGAATCGGTAGGGGAACAGACAACGTGGTTTGTTGCGGTATCGTAGGCGTTGCAGCTTGAATGAATGCCGTGATGGCACGCTGCATGGTCAGAATATTCTGATCCATTGACGCCACCAATGTCTGGATATCGGCACCGGTAGAAACTGCCAGTACCCCATAACATTGTAACAGGTGATCTGTCGAGGCCGAGCCATCGATGTCAACCTGTGACCCCATAGGTAGTGCTTTGGAAGCCGGAGCCTCCCGCCGGGGTACTTTGGTCGGTGTGGTATCCTCAAGAGTAAGCCCGGGGGCATCTCGATACTTAGAGGGAGATGAACTCTTTGAGGACCGGCCAGATTTAAGTTTGGTTACCTGAGATCCATGGGATGAAGAAGCCCTGGAAGACGCCGATGCCATGGAAGCTGCATCAGAGGGAAACAGGGTACTGAGCTTAGCTGCCCGATTCTGTAATCCTCTTTTGGACATCATAGAACAGGACTCACAATCCGCAATGGAGTGGTCAGGACCTAAACATTTTAGACACCAGTCATGGGTGTCAGTGACAGAAATAGTGCTACTGCGGGTTTTTCCATGAGGGAAAAATATCTCTGTAGGCCTAAGGCCTCAGAAGAAAAAAAGCACTGAAAAAAGTCGAAGTTTTTTTTTTTTTAAAGAAAGAAAAAGAACCGGTAGTACCGGTGCGGAATCGAGAAGGCAGACACGCGACTAAAGAAAAATAAATGAAAATAAGAAATTCTTCAGCAGTGACAGGAAACACGACCTGCTGGCTCCGCGGAAAAGAAGAACTGGAGAGAGGCAGTTAGGAAAGGCGGGAAGGCAGCGCGCAGGCGCTGTGGGATGCTCCCAAAAGCTTTCTTTCAGGACGCTGGGGAGCGTTCCCGCGCAGGCTCCATCGGTACCGACGATACCCATATGTGAAGACACATTCCTGCTTGTTCCTGGAGATTGTAGTCCTCACATATGGGGACTCCCTAGCTGAAGATGCCAGGGAGATAGCCCCAGGAAGATGACACCGAAGGTGAGAATCCTTCCTCCCATGGATCTCTGGCATCTCACCAGGGTTGGTGGGTAGGAGTTGGTTTAGCTTTGAAAGAGATTTTGAAGAACAGCTTGGCCAAAGAAGGCATCCCGACGGGAGGCTTTATCTAGGCAGTAGTGGGCTGTGAAGGTGTGTACCGAAGCCCAGGTGGCTGCTCGACAAATGTCATCGATAGACACAGAGTGGAGATTAGCCATAGAAGCTGCCATGGCTCTCACATTGTGAGCTGTGACATGGTCCTGAAGAGGAAGACCCTTACTCTCATAGGTAAAGGATATGCATTGGGCAATCCATTTAGATAAAGTCCTTTTGGAGACTGGAAGTCCCAAATGACTAGGGTCAAAAGCTACAAAAAGTTGCGAGGACTTTCTATGTTGCTGTGTTCCTTGAATGTAGAAGGCTAAGGCCCTTTCACAATCCAAAGTATGAAGGTTTCTTTCTGCATTAGAGGTGTGAGGCCTCGGAAAACATACAGGAAGATAAATTGATTGGTTTAAAGTGTGGGTGAGTTTGAAGAACAACCTTATCATGATGAAATCTAGTATAAGGAGGATCAGCCACTAAAGCTTGCAATTCACTAATGCAACGGGCAGAGGTGATTGCAATCAGGAAGATGACCTTCCAAGTCAAAAACGTAAGGGCTGTAGTGGCTAAAGGCTCAAAAGGCAGCTTCATGAGCTGCCCGATAACTAAATTTAGATCCCATGCCACCGGTGGTAGCTTGATGGGAGGTTTAGTTAATAAAAAGCCTCTCATAAATCTTGATAGGAGTGGATGAGAGGAAATTGGTTGTCCATTTAGAGGCTTATAAGAAGCTGCAATTGCACTAAGATGGACTCTTACCGAATTGGTCTTTAATCCAGAATTCGATAAGTGAAGGAGATACTCTAGTATCGATTCTAAGGGTATGACCAGGGGGTTTAATCGCTTCTTAGAGCACCATATAGTAAAACGTTCCCACTTGAAGGCATAAGATCTTCTTATGGAAAGTTTCCTAGAAGCCTGAAGGATATCTTTTACCTGTTGGGACAGGTTGAAATCCTGGAGGTCTAAGCCTTCAACAACCAGGCCGTGAGGTGCAGGGACTGGGGATTCGGGTGCCATAGCATCCCGTTCTCCTGGGAAAGGAGATCTAGAGATGCCCTAACTCCAGAGGTGCCGATTGAGAGAGATGCAGAAGCAGGGAATACCACGTTTGGCGTGGCCATCGTGGTGCTATGAGAATCATGCGACCCCTGTCTCTCTCAAGCTTGAAGAGTGTCTTGGGGATGAGGGGAATGGGTGGGAAAGCATAAAGGAAGTCCTGACCCCAGTGAAGGAGGAAGGCATCCCTTGCCTGACAATTGTGCGCCGGAATCCTGGAACAGAACCGGGGAAGTTTGGCATTCAGTGGACTTGCAAAGAGGTCTATGTCTGGAGTGCCCCAGAGATGAAATATCTTTGCCACCTGGTCTAGGTGGAGTGACCACTCGTGAGTCAGCAGTACTCGACTGAATTTGTCTGCCCAAAGGTTTTGAATGCCTGGAAGATATACCACTAGAAGGTGAATTTGATGCTCTCTGGTGAGGGCCCATAGTCGTAAAGCTTCGTTGCATAACGACAGAGAGCCTGTCCTGCCCTGCTTGTTCACACAGAACATGGCTACCTGATTGTCCGTCTGGACTAGGACTGTCTTGTAGCTGAGCTGGGCGTGGAACACTCGAAGAGCTAAATAAATTGCTCTTAACTCCAGGTGGTTTATGTGTAAACCAGCCTCCTGTGAAGTCCAAGTGCCCTGGGTAAAGAGATGATTCAGGTGTGCTTCCCAACCCACCTGTGATGCATCTGTTGTCAGGGTGGCCTGAAAGAGGGGTTGATGGAAAGGAGACCCCACTGTCAGATTCTCTAATGATTGCCACCATTGGAGGGACAAAATTAGTCATTGAGAGACTGTTATTTTGTCTGACAAATGGCCCGTGGCCTGTGTCCACTGTGTGGAGAGGGTCCACTGAGCTGCTCGCATGTGGAGGCGAGCATATGGGACTACATGAACTGTGGATGCCATGTGTTCCAGCAACTGCAGTAGCTCCCGAGCAGTGAGGGAGGATTTGCCTGCTGCTTGGGAAGCTAACTGCATTATGCGAAGACACCGGTCATGTGAAAGGAAAGCCCTTGCCTGTCTGGTATCCAGAAAGGCTCCTATGAATTCTAGGCATTGGGAAGGAACTAGTTGAGATTTTGGGAAGTTTATTACCAATCCCAAGTATTGGAGGATTTGCATTGTACAAGACAGTGCAGTGCTGGCCTCTGTCACTGTAGAGGCTCGGATGAGCCAGTCGTCTAAGTAAGGAAAGACAAAAATCCCCAGGGTTTGTAGAAATGCAGCTACTACTGCCATGCATTTTGTGAATACCCTTGGTGCTGAAGCCAGACCAAAAGGAAGAATCCTGTACTGGAAATGTCTTCCCCTGAAAAGGAAACGTAAAAATTTCCTGTGATCTGGATGGATAAGAATGTGAGTGTATGCATCCTTTAAGTCTAGGGAGCAAAGCCAGTCCTGGCTTTGAAGGTATGGCAGAAGAGTTCCCAGAGAAATCATTTTGAATTTCTCTCGAAACAGATATTTGTTCAATTCTCTGAGGTCTAGAATGGATCTGTGTCCTCCTGTTTTCTTTGGAATAAGAAAATAGGGGGAGTAGAACCCTGCACCCTGTTGAAGAATGGGTACTTCCTCTATTGCCCCTTGGGCAAGAAGTGTAGAGACCTCGTGATCTAGCAGGTTGTCTGCAGAGGTTTGTGAATTGAACTGCTTTAGAAATGTAGGAGGGAGGTAAGCTGTGAAAATGAAGTTTGCACCCCTCCCCTACAATGGACAAAGTCCAATCTTCTGCTGTTATTTGATGCCATCAGTTGACAAATTGGCATAACCTGCCGGGAATATTGGGGGGTTGAGGACCCCTCAGAGGCAGGAAGGCAAAGCTCTCTAGGAAGGAGTCAAAGCCCTTGAGGGGTCTGAACCTGGAGAGCTGGTTGGGTTCTCAGGCCTTTTGGTTTCTTTTGTTGTCTAGTTTGTCCCTTTTGGGCAACCTGACCTGGAGTCTGAGTTTGGTGGGTACAGGAAGGATAAAACTTCCTCTTTTTGGTAAAAGGGTTTTTATAAGGCTTCCTTTTGGCTGGAGTGGCTGTAGACTTTGACAATCTAAGGTAGAATTGTCAGCATCTAACTCGTTAGCCTTCTCCTGCTAGTTCTCGAAGAGATTTTCTCCCGTGCAAGGAATGTTGCCTAACTTGTCCTGTACCCAAGTCTCAAAGTCTGATGCCTGTAACCAGGCAATCCGTCGTGCGGCAATGGCAATAGCAGAAGTTCTACTGATGCATTTGAAGCAGTCAAAGGCTGCACGATTGGCAAACTTAGAGACATCCTGAGTATGCTTGACCAGAATAAGAAAGTCTTGTCTCTTATCTGGGAGAAATGGGCTCATAAGTTCCAAGTCTCCTGTGATTTCTTTGAGGAACATTCCCATATATAGGATATATGAGCTGATCCTAGCTGAAAGCATGGAAGCCTGAAAAGTTCTGCGTCCAAAAGCAATCAGAGTCCTGCATTCATGACCTGGAGGATTGGATGCATGTCTTTCTGCACTTTTCATTCTGCGCATGGCTGATTCCACTACCATTGAATGGTGTGGCAGCTGAGTTTTCTGAAATCCAGGACATGGGGGGACTCGATACATAGTATCAAGTCTCCTAGAGTGAGGAGAAGTAGTCAGAGTTGTCTCCCACATTCTGAACATCAAGTTATGCAGAATTTCATGGATAGGCAGAGTAGCTGCCTCCTTAGGAGCTTTAGGATATTGGAGGATTTTCAATTCCTTTGCTCTGGGCTCCTCTTCAGGAGCTACTACGATTGAAAGACCTTTAGCCATATCACAGATGAAATCCTGAAATGACATTTCCTCTGGAGGTGACATTCTGCGTTGGAGAGAAGAGGGATCCTCTAAGAGAAAACCTCTGGTGCCAGCAGAATTGTCAGAATCTTCGGAATCGGAGGAATCGAAGTATTCCTGACTCCGATGCTCCTGCAAGGCACGACCCCGGTACTGAGATGACCCGGTACCACTTTACCCACTCCAGCTGGAGGTGGAATGTGAAGAGTTACCATTTTGGGGCCGGCACCGGCATCATCTGTGTCGGTACCGGTACCGGTGTCTGTACCGGCGTCGGTGTCGGCACCGGTGCTCTTGGGACCAGCGGTACTGCAGCTGAGAGGAG
The DNA here is from genome assembly GCA_033557465.1 of Ichthyophis bannanicus. NCBI lineage: Eukaryota > Metazoa > Chordata > Amphibia > Gymnophiona > Ichthyophiidae > Ichthyophis > Ichthyophis bannanicus. The sequence goes on from CM066034.1 coordinate 608,529,889, forward strand.
AGCTGCGATACCGCGTTCGATAGCAAGAAATCTCTGGTCTATCGACGCTGCTGATGCCTGGGTGTCAGTACCTGTAATAACAGCTGGAACCCCCTGAGCATAGCACAGGTAGTTCTTGCAAGGTTGAAGCCTCGAGAACATCCTGAAGCCCCATCGATGCTTTGGAAGCCGAAGCCTCCCGCTGGGGCTGTTTAGCTGGTGTGGTTCCCTCAAGGGCAATGCCAATGGCCTCTCGATGCTTAGCAGGAGAGCTACCCTTTGAGGACCGGCTTTTGTGTTTAGTTACCTGAGATCCATGGGAGGAAGAAGAGGCTCTTGACGATGTTGATGCAATGGATCTGGCGTCTGAAGAAAAGAGGGTACCGAGCTTTGCAGCCCGGTTCTGTCTTCCTCTTTTAGTCATCCCCATGCAGAAGAGACATTCAGTTGAAGAATGATCAGGTCCTAAACATTTTAGACACCAATCATGGGTGTCAGTGACGGAAATGGTACCGTCACACTTGGTACATTTTTTAAAACCACTAGTTGGTTTTTCCATGATTTTGGACAAATGGGGCCTAATGCCCAAAATGGCGCCTAGCACCAAAACAGAAAAGTTTCTGAAAGAAACAAAGTGTAGGGTTTTTTGTTTTTTTTTTAGGAAAAGAAAAGAACCGGCGGTACTAGTAGGCGTCGAGTGATAGGCAAACGCGAGCACAAAAAAGAATTTTAAAGACGGAATTTTCTGTGGTGACAGGGAATAGGTCCTGTTGGCTCCACGGAAAACGAAGAATTGAAGAGGGACAGTTAGAAAGGTGGGAAGGCAGCGCGCATGTGCTGAGGGATGCTCCCAAAAGCGTTCCTATTGGATGCTGGGGAGCATTCTCGCGCAGGCTCCATCGGTACCGACGATACCCGTATGTGAGGACTACATTCCTGCTTGTTTCTGGAGATACTATTTTTTTCACTCAACGTGAAATCAAACTCTGGAATTTGTTACTGGAGGATGTAGTAAAGGCTGTTAGTGTAGCTGGGTTTAAAAAATGTTTGGACAAGTTCCTGGAGAAAAGGTCCATAAACCATTATTAAAAGGGACCCAAGAAATCACTGCTTGACCCAATACAACAACCATTGAGGAACCTGTGCCTTTTGGGGAGACTACTAAGTACTTATGACCTAGTTTGGCCACTGTTGGGAACAGGATACTGGGCTTGATGGACCTTGGTCTGATTCAGTATGGCATATCTTATGTTCTTATGATCTTAACGCATGTTGCAGCCACTCAGGCAGAACACGTGCTGTGACCACTTGGGTGCAAGGCATGCAAACACAGAAAAACTTTACTAGAAAACATTAACGGCGATTGCTGGAAAATGGCAGGAAGCACTAAACGCAGAATCAGTGGTGGCCTGTGGTCCATCCTGATTATTGCCCCAATGGATGAAAACAAGAGCTCCCCCAACAATGACAATGATTTCGTTAAGCCTTTGTACTCACCCCCTCAGAGCCTCAGGCAAGGCAAACCATGCCAGGCTCAGTGCTACTCCCCAGCTGCTGTCTTTCACATGCTTATGAAATAGGCTAACAGCCACATAACCTCTGACGTGTCTGTGGGAAGAGCAAGGGGGGGGACAGCGAAGGAGAGAGGGGGCATAGAGATTGTGCGAGTCTACTGAACTCTTCCAAATCCTTCCAATTTTCTGGCTGTTCAATAGGATAAGAACATGGAGCTGAACCAAATTTTACCTCCTCCATTGGCTACTGAAAAGATTTTAGTCTAGTGGAGCCTCCCAGGCCATACTCAGGTGAGTCACCCTCAAGGTGGTCATTTATGAGTGAATAAATCTGTTTTCCTCTCAATTGTTTAGATTTTCTTCAGAGATGAGAAAATCCATTGACCATCTGCTGTTGACAGAAGAATACCGAGATACCCTCTAGTGCTCAGGCTGATAGAGGTATGGGAGCGATGTCATTGAAACCTGGACATTTCATTGGTTTCTCTCTCCACTAATCTGCTGGTAGGGAAACACAACACACTTGACTGGACTGGTCTAGCAGGACCATATGGAACTACCTGTTGTGACCAAAGCTGGTGGTGGAGTTGAGAAGGAAAAGGAGGAAGGGAGGGAAAGGAATGAGAGGCATACAATGAAAAAAAAATATCTGAATAAAAAAATTGGAGCACTACACAGAGGGAAGGATGGGGACAGAGATACATAATAGAACTGCCACTTCATGCTAGCATAACTTGAGTTGTCACTAGGCTTTTGGTGAAATTCTTGATGGCTGTTTTGATACGCTTTCATATCATGTTATAATTCTCTGCATGAAGTTACAAATCGCTGTATAATGCAATCCATAATAATTTTTATTTTGAAATATTTATAGACTATTTGAAACAAAAAGAAAAGAAGGCAAAATAGATACATATGCAGAGCACTAGGGACAATATTTATTTTATTTTTCTAGAACAGAGGTTCTCAGTCCCTGGGACACACCTGGCCAATCAGGTTTTTAGAATGACCACAGTGAATATGCATATGCAAAATGTGCATGAACTGCCTCCTCTCTATGCAGATTTCTCTCATGCATACTCACTGATTATCCTGAAAACCTGGCTGGTCAGGTGTGTCCTGAGGACTGGATTAAGAACCCGTTTTAGATCATACTTTTATATTAGTGAGTACCCTTTATTATGTATAAGCCAATGGCAACCAGAAAAGCATAGTTACTCATCTATAACAGGTGTTCTCCAGGGACAGCAGGAATCAGCCCTCACTTAAGGGTGATGTCAACACCGACGGAGCCTGCGCAGAGCAATTCCCCAGCTTTCAAAGAAAGCCTTTGGGATTGCTGCCACGCATGCGTGGTCCTCTTCCTCCCCAAAAGGTGCCATCTTGCTCAGTCAGGTCCCATAGCTAGAGCCCTACTAAGCAGATGGCAAGGAAAGGACAAAAATAGCAACTCTTCAGGGGAGGTGGGAGGGTAGCGAGGACCGATACCTGCTGTCCCTGGAGAACACCTGTTACAGGTTAGTAACTACGCTTACTCCAGGAACAAGCAGGAAACCAGTCCTCGCTTATGGGACTCCCCAGCTACAGGCTACCAAACCTGTAATCCAAAAATGCCTCTGTGAGGCCGTGAGCAGAAGCTGATGCCTGAAGGAGCTCGAGTCTTCGGGTCCCTGGGGCTAAGCTCTCGGTAGCCACCGAAGAAGGGTCGGAGGGCAGGAGTTGCTTATACCTCGAACAGATTATGGAGTACAGCCTGGCTGAAGGCGCTGTCCCGGCAGGACTCTCTCTCCAGGCAGTAGTGCGAAGCGAAAGTATTCATTGAAGACCAGGCCGCAGCCCAGCAGATGTCTCTGAGGCACTGAGCGCAGCGAAGCCACCAAAGCCGCCTTGGCTCGGACACAGTGTGCGGTGACTCGCCAATCCAGCAGGGCGCCCGCCTTTGCCTGGACGAAAGCGATGCAGTCTACCACTCAGATGGAGAGGGTGCGCTTGGTGACTGCCTGCCCCAGGCGGTTGGGATCATAGGCAACAAAGAGCCTATCGGACTTGCGATGAACCAGGTAGAAGGCAAGAGCCCTTTTGCAGTTGAGTATGTAAGACCACTGATGCCCGGTCGGCATGAGGCCTCGGGAAGAAAGTTGGCAAGACTACCTCTTGACTGAGAAGGAAATCCGAGACAACCTTCGGTAGGAACTTGGGGTGGGTACGGAGGACTACACTGTTTCCATAGAACCTGGTGTAGGAGGCCTCAGCCATGAGGGCTTGAAGTTTGCTAACTTGCTGAGCCAAGGTCAGAGCCACCAGGAAGACAACCTTCCAGGAGAGGTACTGAAGCAAGCACGTCACCATCGGTTCAAAGGGCGATTGCGTAAGCTGCATGGAGCAGAGGGTAGGGCTAAATGGCCAATTTTCCCAATGGAGAAAGGTGAATAGTGGTGTACCCCAGGGATCTGTGCTGGGTCCGCTGCTTTTTGACATATTCATAAATGACCTGGAAAGTTGAACAACGAGTGAGGTTATCAAATTTGCAGATGACACAAAACTATTTAAAGTTGTTAAAACCCAAGAGGATTGTGAAAAATTGCAAGAGGATCTTGATAAATTGGAAGACTGGGCATCAAAATGGCAGATGAAATTTAATGTGGACAAGTGCAAGGTTATGCACCTAGGGAAGAACAACCCAAACTATGGTTACATGATGAAAGGTTCCACATTAGGAACCACCACCCAGGAAAAAGATTTAGGCGTCATTGTGGATACCATGTTAAAACCCTCGGCCCAGTGTGCAGCGGCGGCCAAGAGAGCAAATAGAATGCTAGGTATGATAAGGAAAGGAATGGAAAATAAAACAAAAGATATTATAATGCCTCTATATTGTTCCATGGTGAGACCGCACCTTGAATATTGTGTGCAATTCTGGTCGCCGTATCTTAAAAAGGATATAGTGATTTTAGAAAAGGTTCAGAGAAGAGCCACCAAAATGGTAAAGGGGATGGAAGGATACTCCTATGAAGATAGGCTAAAAAGGTTAGGGCTCTTTAACCTGGAAAAGAGACGGCTGAGGGGAGATATGATAGAAGTCTATAAATTAATGAACGGAGTGGAACGGGTAAACGTAGATCGATTGTTTACGTTATCAGAATATAGAAAGACTAGGGGACATGCAATGAAGCTACAGGGTAAACTATTTAAGACTAATAAAATAAAATATTTTTTCACTCAACGTGTAATCAAACTCTGGAATTTATTACCGGAGGATGTAGTAAAGGCTGTTAGTGTAGCTGGGTTTAAAAAAGGTTTGGACAAGTTCCTGGAGGAAAGGTCCATAAACCATTATTAAGAAGTGACCAAAGGTATCAATGCTTGACCCAGTACAAGCATTGTGGAACTTGTGTCTCTTGGGGAAACTGCTAGGTACATATGACCTAGATTGGCCACTGTTGGAAACAGAATACTGGGCTTGATGGACCTTGGTCTGACCCAGTATGGCATATCTTATGTTCTTATGTTATGTTCAGGTCCCACTCCGCCGGTGGAGGCCAGATGGGAGGCTTGAAAAGAAAGAGACCCCACATGAAGTAAGAGACCAGGGGCTGCCCTGAGAGGGGTTTACCCTCGATGGGGAGGTGGTTAGCCGAGATGGTGCTGAGGTGTACCCTGACCGAGTTAGACTTCAGCCCCTCTTTCGAGAGATGGAAGAGGTACTGGAGAACACGAGAACGGGTCGATCTGGAGCTCAGAGCACCAGATCGAGAAACACTGTCACTTAAAGGCATAGGCTGGTCTAATTGAGTCCTTCCTAGATGCAAGGAGGACCTCCTTAACCTCCCCTGGGAGGTGCAGCGAGGCTAAGGAGACCCATTCAGCCATCAGGCAGTAAAGGACAATGATGTCAGGTTCAGGTGGACACCGTCCCTCCTCCTGGCTCGGGGCACAGCCTAGGGGGACTAGAGGCTCGGACGAGAGCCAGAGCAGAAGTGGGAACAAAGGCTGTCGAGGCCATGAAGGAGCCATGAGAATCACTTAAGCTCCCTCCCGCTGGACCTTGTGGAGGGTCCTCACAATGAGAGGAGGGGGAGGAGGCGTAAAGAAACCTGGTAGTCCAGTTCAAGAGGAACACATCTGGGGCCACCTTGCTCGGGTGTGGAACCGGTCCGCAGAAGCAGGGAAGTTGTGCATTCACTGGGCTGGCGAACATGTCCAGGGATGGAGTCCCCCACCGATGAAACAAGGGGGCCACCACCAGATCCAGGTGCCACTCATGTGGGTGGAGAATTCTGCTGAGTTTGTCTGCGAGGACATTCTCCTGGCCCGGGAGATAGTCCACTCTGAAGGTCATGCCCCAGTGAATGGCAAAGGGACAAAAGAGAAAAGGAGGACCGCCTCCCGGCAGAGGGTCAGGAACCCGTTCCCCCCTACTTGTTTATGTAGAACATAGCTACCCTGTTGTTGGTCTGCATGAGCACCAACTTTCCCCTCAGATAGTACTCGAAGGCTCTCAGGGCCCACCGGACCGCCAGAAGCTCGAGCAGATTGATCTGCTGCTGAGATTCTTTGGGCAACAACTGTCCAGCAGGGAGGCATCCATCATCAGGACGAGCTTGTGTTGTGGGGCCTGGAAGGGCATGCCCCGAATGAGGCTTTGGGGATCCTGCCACCAATCCAGGGAGTTGTAAAGGGCACGGGAGACCCGGACAGGGTCCCGGAGATGGCTAGAGGCCTGCTCCATTGTGCCCCGAAGCACCACTGATCCATCTGCATGTGCACGAGGGTGTGGGGAACAATGTGGACAGCGGAGGCCATGTGCCCCAGGAGGGGCAACATGGCTCGCACCAGAATCCGAACACTACCTTGGACCTTGGCCGTCAGGGCACAGAGGCAATCTGCACAGTCCCGGGGCAGGAAGGCAGTCACCTGCTCCGTGTCAAGGACTGCGCCAATGAACTCCAGGGTTTGCACTGGTTTGAGGTGGGACTTGGAGTAATTGACCAGGAAGCCGAGGCGTTCGAGGAAGAGGATCGTGCGCAATGTCGCAAGGCGGACTTCCCCGGCCGATTCCCCCATGTTGAGCCAGTCATCTAGGTAAGGAAAAACAGGTATGCCCTGCCGCCGGAGGTAGGCGGTGGTGGCTGCAGAAAGGCACGTGGTGAAGACCCACAGGGCAGACGCGTGCCCGAAGGGAAGCACCCTGTACTGGTAGTGCTCTCCCTGTACTCTGAAGTGCAGGTACTGCCTGTGCTGGAGGTGGACCAGGTTGTTGGCATAAGCGTCCTTGAGGTCCAAGAAGCAAAGCCAATCGCCTTGCTGGAGGAAGGGCAGCAGGACACCAAGCGATAGCATTTTGAGCTTCTCCCAAACCAGAAACTTGTTAAGGTTCCTGAGCTTGAGGATGGAGCGTAGGCCCCCCGTCTTCTTCGGAATGAGGAAGTATTGGGACTAGAACCCTAGATCTCTGAGGTGCAGCGGTATCTTTGACAGCCTGCTGGCTGAGGAGGTTGATCAGCTCTTGTAAGCAAGCCTGGTGCGAGGGAAGCCAAGAAGATTCCGCTGGGGAGAAGGGAGGAGGGAGCCTGTCCAGATGAAGATAATTGTCCCGGACCACCTGGAGGACCCAGGTCTCCGATGTGATCGATGCCCATTGGGGCGTGAAAAGGGACAGGCATCTCCCCACAGGCAGAAGTGCCACCAGGGGGCAAGAGGCCATGCCTGCCTTCGGCATCAAAACCCCTGAGTGGGTTGGGGCAGCGTTGGTGGTTGGACCTTGAGCCCTATAGGCTTGCAATGGCCGTATGCTCCCCCTTTCCCTGCACGAAGGTGGTTGGTGCAGGGGTGGGCAGGTAGGGCAGTCCCTTTCTTTGGAAGAATAGCTTCTTCGTGTGCTGCTTCTTCCTTGGGAGAGAAGAGGTCTTACGCAAGAGGCGGGTTTGAGTTATGAACTCCATTTCCATCTCAGCCGCCTTATCCTCCATAGGCTTGCCGAACAATTGTTCACTGAAGCAGGGGACATCCAAGAGCTTCTCCTGGACCCACTGCTCCAGGTATGAAGACTGGAGCCATGCCTGGCGCCGGGCCCCGATGCTGGCCGCCGCCACTCGAGCGAAGGACTCAAACCAGTCATACGAGGCACGGAAGAGGTTCTTTGAGCAGTCCGTGACAGACCTCAGGAGGGTCTGGAACCTGAGAAGGTATTCACCCCCAAGACCTGCGGAAAAACCACAGAGCTCTTTAGCGAAGTCACGCAGGAACATGCTCATGTATAGTTGGTAGGCCTGAATGCAGCATTTCAGCATGGACTCCTGATAGGCCTTGCGCCCAAGGGCATCAAGGGCTCTGTACTCCCTGCCAGGCAGGACCGAAGAATGTGGCTTTGGGCTCTTTTGCTTCCACATTGCCGATTCCACAACCATGGAGGTGTGTGGAAGCTGGGTCTTCCGGAACCCCGGAGTTACTGGGTCTGGCGTGGATGAGGAGAGGGAGGTCTTCACTGGGATGACCCTCAGGAGACCGGATGCCATCGCCGGAAGCCTCTGTGTCTGTATGAGGTATCTTTCGAGGCCTCTCCTTATCCGACTCTCGGGAATGCTAGGGAGAGCTGAGCGACTGAGCGCAAGATTGTTCACGCTTGTCTGGAGTCCCTGACAGCAACTTTGAGGTCTTCTTCTTGCACCTCTCCACTTCAGGGGACCCCTGGAACACGGGACCACTGTGGGGGACCCCGTAAGCGGAGGGATGGCCAAGAATGCCACCAGGGATTCAGGGGCTGCTTTATGGAAAATGTCGGACTTCTGCTTACAACTTAGCAGGGCCTTGGCAGACATTTTCTTACAGAGAGCAGAGCTCCGGGTTATGGTCAGCCCCCAGACACCGAAGACGGCAGTCATGAGTGTCTGAGCATCTGTCACATTTTTCTTTTAAAAACAGTGGACACTGGGGCAAAAAGGGCCCCTGCTAGGTCGAAAACCCTAGAGGACAGCGGTTGAAAAGGGCGCAAAAAAGGGACCCGAAGAGAAAAAACTTTTACCAAAAGATTGGAATAAAAACGTCCCTTTGCTCAGAGGAATAAGAGTGAAGGGGAGGACGGGAGAGGACCGGTACTACCGGAAGAAGAAAAAAAAAAAGGAGGGCATGGGGCCGGAAACTAAAACACTTTTTCCGAGGGATGAGGAAGTGCATCCGAAGGGCTCCAAGGAAAAAGGGAGACTGAGCAAGATGGCAGCTTTGGGTGGGAAGAGGACCACGCATGCATGGCAGCAATCCCAAAGACTTTCTTTGAAAGCTGGGGAATTGTTCTGCACAGGCTCAGTCAGTGCCGACATCACCCATAAGTGAGGACTGACTGCCTGCTTGTTCCAGGAGAAAGCTTTTTATACTGTATTATTACAGTGCATTTCATAACAGTGACATTCATCCTAAAGTTTGGTTGTTATACATGGTTCTTTAGAACCACTGCAATCACAGTCCTTTAACCAGTGGTTCTCAACCCAGTCCTCGGAAATCTGGGTTCAATTCCCATTGGTGCTTCTTGTAACCTTGGGTGTCACTTAACCTTCCATTGTCTCAGGTACAAACTTAGATTATAAGCCCTCTGGGGACAGAGAAATACCTACATACCTGAATGTAACTCACCTTGAGCTATCACTGAAAAGCTGAAAGCTAAATACTAATAAATAAAAAAATATATATAAATAAATGTGCCTGCATGGCTTCCATTATATTAAAATCTTTCATGCCTATTTATTGTGGCCATCATGAAAACCTGACTGGTTGGGTGTATCTCGAGGACTACGTTGAAAATCCCTGCCTTAAATAAATTTCTGCCTTAAATCAGTTTCACCAAGACCACCAAAATGCAGCTCACATCTACCACCACAGATATTCAAATCAGCCAGTCTGACAGCTTGGAGATGACCTTGCAATCCACAGGATGCATAAAATAAGAACATAAAAGATATGCCATACTGGGTCAGACCAAGGTCCATCAAGCCCAGTATTCTGTTTCCAACAGTGACCAATCTAGGTCATATGTACCTAGCAGTTTCCCCAAGGGACACAGGTTCCACAATGCTTGTATTGGTTCAAGCATTGATATCCTGGGTCCCTTCTTAATAATGGTTTATGGACCTTTCCTCCAGGAACTTGTCCAAACCTTTTTTAAAATGTATACAGGTGGAGGCTGTCAGCACGCTGAAAACTTGGACAGGGCAAGTTGGACCCAATTCCGCAACCATGGTATCTGTACGCACCCACGATTGTGGAATCGGGCAGATAAACAGCCCGGCATGCACTGTATTCTGATGCGGGAGATGTCCCCAGAACACAACGCTCCGACTGGCATGCAGGTGCTGTGGCATTCCATCGCCATGGCACAGACATGTCTAACTGGCAGCACAGAATCACATGCCGGACAGCGGCTTCTTCACAACACTATCAGGCCATCACAGGGGGACCACCAGGGCAGGCTGTGCCAGCAGGCTCCATCAGCCATTGGGTGCAGGGTGCTGCAGCCCGCCAATGGTGCAGCGACCTGCACCTATTCCACCCTTGGGATGGAATTGGCTGTTCATCCATGTTGGTGCCGGGGTACATAGAGAAGTCTTTCCTGAATAGCCTCTGTACGTCCTGGCAACTCCCATGCTCCGCCCCTCCCATCCATGTGCAGCGCTCTCCGCACAAGCGCTGTGTATGTGCAGGAAGCGCTGGTGGCGGAATAGGGCTAGGGAACTGAGAAGGGGCTGGACGTCCAGCCCACACGTCTGAAGCCACTATTTGTGTATCGGAATGCCCCCAATGTATTTGCAAGTTGAAGTTGTACCTTAAACAAAACTTCACTAAATATTGATTGCATACACTAATTTATTCGAAATGCTCATTCTACTGGCAAAGCACAGTTACTTACCTGTAACAGGTGATCTCTGGGAACAGCAGGAATTAGTCCTCACATATGGGTACGTCGGTACCGACGGAGCCCGTGCGGGAAAGCTCCCCAGCTTCTTAGAATAGAAGCTTTTGGGACCTCCCACTGCACATGCGCACTGCCTTCCCGCCTTCCTGAACAGCTCTCCTCAGTTTCGAGTTTATAGCTGAGTCAACAGAGAGAGGACAGGAAGATAGATAGATAAAAGATACAACTCCTAGGGGAGGTGGGTGGGTTGTGAGGACTAATTCCTGCTGTTCCCAGAGATCACCTGTTACAGGTAAGTAACTGTGCTATCTCCAGGAACAAGCAGGAATAAGTCCTCACATATGGGGACTCCCTAGCTTAGATGCATGGGATCCCCTGTAAAGGTTCGCCATCTTCGTATGGATCTCAGGCATCCATTCTGGGAAGGTGGGCAGGAGTTGTTTAGGAATGGAACAGGTGCTTGAGGACAGCCTGGCCAAACAAGGCATCCCGGCGGGAGTCCTTGTCCAAACAGTAATGGGCTGTGAAGGTATGAACCGAGGCCCAGGTAGCGGCTCGACAGATCTGATCTATGGAAACAGAGTGCAGATGAGCCATAGAAGTTGCCATGGCCCTCACATTGTGAGCAGTGACATGGCCTTCCAGAGAAATGTTTTTGCTCTGGTAAGCAAAAGAAATACACTGAGCAATCCAATTGGAAAGTGTACGCTTGGAGACTGGAAGTCCCAAATGGGAAGGATCAAAGGCCACAAAAAGTTGAGAAGACTTTCGATGTGGCTGAGTCCTATTAAGGTAAAAAGCGAGAGCTCTTTTACAATCCAGAGTATGAAGGTTCCTCTCTGCATTGGATGCATGAGGAGCTGGAAAAAAAGACAGGTAGATATACCTCTTGATTAAGATGAAAAGGCGAGACCACTTTAGGCATAAAGTGGGGATTCGTCCTAAGGACCACCTTATCATGATGAAATCTTGTGTAAGGTGGATTAGCCACTAAAGCCTGCAGCTCACTGATGCGGCGAGCCGAAGTGACTGCAATGAGGAAGATGACCTTCCAGGAAAGAAATTTCAAGGAGGTGGAAAACATTGGCTCAAAAGGTGGCTTCATAAGTTGACCGAGCACTAGATTCAAATCCCATGCGACCGGGGGTGGTCTGATGGGAGGTTTAGTGAGAGTCAGGCCTCTCATGAATCTTGCAACAAGAGGATGAGAGGAGATAGGTTGTCCATTTATATGTTTCAAGGATGCTGCAATAGCGCTTAAATGGACTCTTACCGAATTCGTCTTGAGGCCTGCATTGGATAGATGCAGGAGATAATCAAGAAGAGAATTCAAAGGAAGTGCCAGAGGGTCAAGACCCTGCTGAGCACACCAAATGGAAAAACGTTTCCATTTGAAAGCATAGGAACGCCTGGTAGAGGGTTTCCTAGAGGCAGAAAGGATATCTTTCACTGGTTGGGAAAGATGAAAGTCTTGAAGGCTTAAGCCTTCAGTAACCAAGCACTGAGGTGAAGGGATTTGGGGTTTGGGTGCCACAAAGTCCCCTCCTCCTGAGACAGGAGGTCTGGCGCAGCTCCCAGATCCAAGTAGGATCCCTGGGAGAGCTGTAGAAGTAGAGGGAACCACACTTGGCGTGGCCAGCGTGGAGCTATGAGGATCATAGTTCCATGATCCCTCTGGAGTTTGAACAGAGTCTTGGGAATCAAAGGAATGGGTGGAAAGGCATATAGGAATGCCTGATTCCAATTCAGGAGAAAGGCGTCCGTAGCCTGAGCTCCCTGACACGGAGTTCTGGAACAGAACCGGGGAAGTTTGGCATTCCACGGACTTGCAAAGAGGTCTATGTCCGGGGTCCCCCATTCCTGAAAGATTCGGTTTATTTGGTCCAAATGTAGGGACCATTCGTGTGGCAGCAGAACTCGACTGAGCCTGTCTGCCCGAGAGTTTTGAACTCCTGGGAGATACACTGCTAGCAGGTGAATCTGATGCTCTCTGGCGAAGGCCCATAGTCTTAGAGCTTCGTTGCAAAGCGACAGAGAGCCCGTCCCTCCTTGTTTGTTTATGTAAAACATGGCCACCTGATTGTCCGTCTGAACTAGGACAGTGAGGTTGGCTAGGAGGGAGTGGAAGACCTTGAGGGCAAGGTAAATTGCTCGCAGTTCCAGAAGATTGATATGAAGGGTGGTCTCCTGTAGAGACCAAGTGCCCTGAGTGGAGAGAGTTTGCAGATGGGCTCCCCACCCTGTTTGGGAGGCATCTGTTGTGAGGGTTGCTTGGGGTAGCAATGGTTGAAATGGAGCCCCCAACAACAGATTCTTGGTGGAAGTCCACCAGTGGAGGGACCAAAACAGACGATCGGAGGTTTGTATTTGGTCTGAGAGCGCTCCTGACGCCTGAGTCCACTGAGTGGCCAGGGTCCATTGAGCTGCTCTCATATGAAGACGAGCATAGGGCACCACATGCACTGTGGAGGCCATATGACCCAGTAGGCGTAGCATTTCCCTGGCTGTCAAGTGAGTGCTGGACTGAGCTTGGGAGGCCAAACTCAGGAGGCGCTGGCCTCGAACCTGTGGAAGGTAGGCCCTTGCAGTGATGGTGTCCAACTGGGCCCCTATGAATTCTAGAGATTGAGTAGGGATGAGTTGGGACTTGGGAAGGTTTACTACCAGTCCCAGATACTGCAAAAGGCTCCTTGTGTGGTCCAGGGAAATCTGGGCCTGTGACTGAGTTGGAGCTCGGATGAGCCAGTCGTCCAGATATGGGAAGACAAAGATTCCCATGCCTCTTAGAAATGCGGCTACGACTGCCATGCATTTTGTGAATACTCTTGGAGCAGAGGCTAGACCGAAGGGGAGTACTCTGTATTGGAAATGTTTTCCCTGAAACAGAAAGCGAAGATACTTTCTGTGGGATGGATGGATGAGTAGATGTGTATACGCATCCTGTAGGTCTAGAGAACAAAGCCAGTCCTGACCCTGGAGGTAAGGAAGGAGAATGCCGAGAGACAGCATTTTGAATTTCTCCTTGAAGAGAAATTTGTTCAATTCTCTCAGATCTAGGATTGGTCTGAATCCCCCTGTCTTCTTTGGAATGAGAAAATAAGGGGAGTAGAAACCGGACCCTTGTTGAGGAAGAGGAACCTCTTCTATGGCCCCTTGGGCAAGAAGAGAGGAAACCTCTTGACCCAACAGGGTTAGGAGAGATGGGGGAGAATTGAATGGTCTCACCATATGATGGGGAGGAAGGCTGGAGAAATGAAGTTTGTAACCCTCTCGAATGATAGAGAGGGTCCATTGTTCTGTTGTGATTTGTTCCCATCTGGGAGCAAAGTGAACCAACCTTCCGGGTATGGTGAGAGGTTCTGGTTGTGTTAGAACCAGAAGTGGCAAGTTCCCTAGGAGCAAGTCAAAACCCCTGAGGGGTTGGAGCCTGCTGAGCTACAGTAGCTGCTGCAGGCTTAGCTCGTGCTTGTTTGGATTGCTGACGCTTAGCAGTATAGCGAGGTTGAGAAGACTGCTGGCCAGTATTTGAAGAAACTCTGGCCTTCTTATAGTAAGGCCTTTTAAAAGACTTTTTCTTAGTAGGAATTGAAGTGGACTTTGAAAGTCTTTCCAAGGTGGCATTTTCAGCATCCATCTGGGTGGCTTTGATTTGCCACTCTTCCCCAAATAAGTTCTCACCTGTACAGGGCAGATTACGTAAGCCATCTAGAACCCAAGGTTCCAGATCAGAGGCCTGGAGCCAAGCAAGACGTCGGGCTGCAATAGCAATGCCCGAAGCCCTACTGGCTCCCTCAAAGGAATCATATGCTGCCCTATTAGAGAACTTAGAAACCTCTAAGAGTTGTTTCACTAGGGAAAGGAAACCCTGCTTTTTATCCTCAGGGATAAAGGGGGCAAAATGCCGCACCTTTTTGGCAAGTTCCTCCAGGAACATGCCCATATAGAGACTGTAGGAATTAATCCTGGCTATAAGCATACTAGCCTGGAAAATTTTCCTACCAAAAGAGTCCAAAGTCTTACATTCCCGTCCTGGAGGGGTGGAAGAGTGCCTTTTGGTACTCCTAATCTTCTTCATTGCAGACTTCACCACAATAGAGTGGTGGGGCAATTGAGTCTTTTGGAAACCAGGAGAAGGAGGGACCCTATACATGGTGTCCAACCTACGGGAATAAGGAGACAAAGTCAAAGGATTTTCCCAGAAATCCATCAGTTGTTCTTGAAGGATTTCATGGATAGGCAGGGTAACTGCCTCCTTAGGGGCCTTTGAGTATCCCAAAATATCCAGTTTTTTGGATCTGGGTTCCTTTTCAGAGGATGTGGTAATAGAAAGGGCTGTAGCCATATCTAAAACAAAGTCCTGGAAGGACAAATCCTCTGGAGGGGACATTCTCCTTTTAGGAGAAGAGGGCTCCTCAGGTAAGTTGAGTGAAAACTCAGCAGAATCATCAGAGGAGTGAAAATCCTCAGAGGAATCGGTGCTTTCCTCTAACGCACGATACGCGTACCGATCGGTATCGATATCGGGCGTATCGGGTATGGAACCGGTATGGAGCGAAAGCCCATACGGTACCGACTTGCGTTTAGAGGTGGACGGCCTCGATACCGGCATGGCGGACGATACCGGTATCGGGCCCGGAACCGCTGAAAGCGGAACCGATGGCGTTGCAGCTTTAATGAAAGCCATGACGGCCTGCTGCATGGACTGTACAGTATCGCCCATGGACGCCATAGCTGCCTGGATGTCGGTACCGGAGTGACCCGGTACCCCAGAGCAGGCTAACAGGTGATCTGTCGAGGCCGTAGCATCGATATCAACCTGAGACCCCTGAATTGGCGTTTTTGGAAGTTGGACTTCCCGCCGGGGTTGTTTGGCTGGGGCAGGGTCCTCAAGTTCTAAGCTAAGAGCCTCTCGATGCTTTGAAGGAGATTTGCTCTTTGAGGACTTGCCCACAGAAGGTTTGGTTACCTGAGATCCATCCGGAGAAGAAGACCTGGATGACTGTGATGCTGTATTCTCTGAAGCAAACAGCACATGGAATTTGTTGGCCCGGTTCTGCAGCCCACGTTTAGACATGTGGGAGCAAGATGGGCAGTCCGGTATGGAATGGTCAGGCCCCAAACATTTCAGACACCAGTCATGGGTGTCTGTGACTGAAATAACAGCATTACATTTGGTACACTTCTTAAATCCAGGGGCTGGCTTCTCCATGAGGAGAAAATTGAGTAGGCCGAGAGGCCTCTCTGAAGTGACCAAAAAGCTAAAAAATAAGAAAAAAGAATTATAATTTTTTAAAGAAAGAAAGAAAAGACCGGCGATACCGGTATCGGTATGGGGAAGGCAGGTACGCGGTCTAAAGAAACAAATAAAATAACAATTTCTTCAGCGGTGACAGGAACACGACCTGCTGGCTCCGCGGAAAAAGAGAAACTGAGGAGAGCTGTTCAGGAAGGCGGGAAGGCAGTGCGCATGTGCAGTGGGAGGTCCCAAAAGCTTCTATTCTAAGAAGCTGGGGAGCTTTCCCGCACGGGCTCCGTCGGTACCGACGTACCCATATGTGAGGACTTATTCCTGCTTGTTCCTGGAGATAAAGCTATTACTGCAACCCTTGCACTGTATAATATATTAATTAGTGTATGGAATGCATTTTAAATGTTATATTTTAATTATATTTTGTATTAACTACCGTAAGTTAGTAATTATCATACAAAATGCATAGTTCTCACTGTATTTGGAACAAAATCTTTGTTTTGTAGCCCATGCACTATAATTAAACTACGATTATTATAAGGACCATGTATTTAAGGGTAGTTTTGTGCAACTTACCTATAAAATAAAAGTTTATTTTGTTATGACTGACCGACTTAACCAGACAATCAGTCTTTTATTATGCTCCCACTCTAAAACTCCTCCCCATCTAACCTCCACCAGGAAATTTCATACAGTTAAGACGGACCTGAAAACCCACCTTTTCCAACAGCAATTCTCGCACTGTCCCCCTGTAGGATATTTGTTTACATGCGTTCTGTATAAACTTGCTCTCTATTTGCTTTACTTGCATTTGGCGTTTTTTCTCCCTTTTATGATTTGTAAACTGCTCTGATGTTCGAAGTGCACTACAGAAAGTTCAAATAAACCATTAACACAAAATACCACTGACTGGTTATGATAAAAGTGCCCTCACTGCATTGACAGTTTGTTGAAGATAAAATTAGCCACAATCCTAATATTTTATATCTGAGGGCATTTTTAAAAGCAACAGCAGCACACTGTAATTATTGTAAATATAAGTGCCCAGTATAGAATTTATAAATGAATAGTGTTAGCAGATTCCCCATGCCATTCCATCTCACCCTACACCAGAAATATTTAATATCTTAGATAAGATCCACAAGTCAGCTTGAATTTACTACATAGGTTTCCATCCATTTTTTCCTGTTTACCATACCAAAATATTCCTTGCAACAGTTGAAAGGACAGATGCATGCATACACAAGGAGAAGATAAACATATAATGTCTATGTTCTTTCTTCATTGTCCCTCCTGAATAGATGTGGGCATTTATGCTCTCTGTCAGCAGATGGAGACAGATAACCAATTTAATGACATCATCCTATATAGAGTCCTGTGCAGTCCTCAAGACAGCCAGTTTTCCTGTGTCAAGGCAAACATAGCTAGCAAACTTCCTCCCCAAAAAGTGAGCATTGGACATAACTGCCAGCCCAAAATCTTGACGTGTCTAACCCTACAAATAAAAGAAGAAATAATGCTAATAGAAACCTGGCAGGGTCAACCCTTCTTTGCCATTGAAACTAGAAATGACATGCACGCTCGTTCAATGCAGCCTTAGTAGGTGTGGGTTTAGAACTAGCAGGTAATGTCTAATTTCTCCTCTCATCACTCTCCAGGCCAGTCCAGAAATGTGGGAAATACCAAAGTAGCACTTACTGATGGTAGGACCTAGCCAAGCCTGCCTCCAAACATATCTGTCCCAAAAGCCACATCCTGGTGAGCATGGGCATTCAACATATAATGCTTTTCCAAAGAACACAGCAAAAACCAACTAGTTACTCTACAGATTTCCTGTGAGAGAACCAAACTGCATTCTGCCCAAGATCACACCTGTGCCCTGGTAAAATGCTGATGAAATAGCTACCTTGATCCAGTAGGCATCAAGGATTAAACAAAAAAATTCCTCTTATGTCCTTCCAAAAGAAAGAAGACATGATCTGACCTGTGAAAACCATTGGCAGTCTTCCAATACTGCTTCAACGCTCTACAAACATCCAGCCAATGCAGCTCCCTGGAATCTCTGCCAATCTGTGCATCACAAAACTCCAGCAAACAACCACATACACCTGACTTGACTGGCATAAAAGGGAGAAGCCACTTTATACAAAACAGTATGAACTGTCTTGTCACCTCATTTCATATCACCAGGAAAGGTTCCTGGCAGAACAGAGCCTGCAATTCCAAAATTCTTCTGGCCAAAAACATGTCGGTACCGAAAAAAACTACTTTTGAGCCTGATGTCCTTGAGGGATGCATCCTTAATTGGCTCAAACAGCAGCTTCATCAGAGACCAGACAAAGAAACTAGCAGGCACCAAGGGGGCTGCAAATGCTTAACCCACTTTAGGAATTGCTCAACATCTAGGAGGGCCAAGAAGAAACACCCTTGAATCCTGCCTCTATAAACACATAATAGACGCCATCTAAACCTTTAAGGGATGTTGGACCAGCCACTTTTTCCAGGCCTTCTACAAGACAGCTAAAAGTCTGTAAGCAATGCACTTTAAAGGCCAAACCTGTGCTCCCAACAAAAATCCTATACACTCTGATGTAAAAATCCAAGAGGTCAACCTTTTCATAACCTGCAATAGGGTGGGAATAACTTTACCAGAATACTCCCTTCTTCCTCAACCACCATCTCTCAAGTCAGAACGGAGAAACAGCTGGCATCTGAAATGCACCTGAACCAGGAGGCCCCCCGATTCCAGAAACAGCAGAGAGGATCCCACCTTCAACTTCAATGAATCTACATACTACAGCCATCTTGAGCAATCTGGAGACACAAGAACCACAAACCGTGTATGGCTATACAAGAGAGTGTCCCAGGGACATGCCTGTATGAGTGTGCCCAGATCCTGCAAGCCTAGCTCTTTTTTGCAGCTGAAAACCTGGCCACTTTGGCATTCTTGCAGGTAGCCATTGTATCTATGGCTAATCTTTCCCAGCACTGAAAAATGAAGGCAAAGGCTGCATCTGCCAAACATCACTCCCTGGATCTATAGGTGTGCGTGGATATTTTCTATTCCAGCCAAATGCATTAGGAAGACATACCTGTTGGCTCTCTTCGCATCACAGGAAAGATTTTTCCTTATCTGCTTTCTGCTGATGCCTGATATCACCTTGAAGGTTGGTACACAGTCATAGTGTGGTCTGACAAAATCCAGACCATTCTCCCCTGAACCAAAAGGAGAAAAACTCAAAACACCTTCCAAATAGCTCTCATTTACAATCAACTGATCAGCCACTTCAACTACTCCAATGACCATGGGTCCCTGAACTACTTCACTCAGACAATGGGCTCCTCAACCACTCAGGCTTACATTGGTTGTGATTGTGACTCGCTCTGGGGACTCCAGATTCACACTAACAAGTTCTCCTCTTTCAACACTAGGAAAAGCTGGATCTTATCTCCCTGGCAAGGGAAGCCTCACCCAATAGTCCTGCCGCTGTGAGGGAGGGAAGTGATCTTTGCAGCAGCTGCAAGTGAGCTCTGAACCACAGTATCAGATCCAAGGCAGCTACCACTGAGCCTTGGACATTAAGATAAAGCTCGGTAAGACATGACTGGAGCAAATTCTGGGATTATGATACTACAACTTTTGAAACCTCTTAACATACACTTTCCCCAACCTTTTAAAGAGAACCCCCAAATATTCAAGTAAATGGAAAAGAGCCAATTTACTCTTGGCAAAGTTGTTCTTCCAAACACAATTCCTGCAGCAGACCAATTACATTAGATGTTGCCATCTTGCTTTCCTCATAATATTTTGCCTGAATCAGCCAATTATCCAGATATAGGTGTACTAGACTCCTTCCAGAGTACTAGCATGACAACCACTATCACCTTTGAGAACATCCTTTTGGGTGTGGCCATCTTGAGTGGATTGATCCAGAACTGAAATACACCCCCCCCCCCCCCACCGGATTACAAAGTGAAAGTACTTCTGGTGGTTTGGGCAGATGGGAGATGTGCAGGTATGCCTTTGTGAAAAGTATAGGTGATAAGAACGGCCCCTATTGCATGGTAACCATTACTGACGAAGATCTTCATCCTAAAGCAAGGTATCCACAGCTCTTAAAATGACCTATTTCACACAAAGAATAGGAACAAAAATGTGCCCTCTTTTTTGATAACCGCAAAGTAAATTGAGTATCTTCCTAGCTTCCCACTCATATGAAGGCACCCACAACTAATGCCTCTAAAAACAGCAGCCTTTCCAGAGTCAACCTGATGGCCTCTATCTTTCAAGAGAGTCCAGCGGGGGTGGGGGGGGGGGGATTACATAAAAGCATTGGAACGATGGTGCTAAACATAAGGGCATACTCCCCCTGTGCACCACCCTCCAAAGCCCACAGATCCAAAAGGGATCTGGGTGTATCTCCAATCAAATCATGCCAGGCATCATGGGACCAGAGACTACCAAACATCACTGCAGACACTAGGTACTACCTGTTCTCCCAGGAACTCTTTCCTATTCAGTTATCCAACTGTCTCAAAAAGCCAGTCTCGGACAGGAAGAGAGTCCTTTGGGGCAACAACTTTTCCAGCCGATGCCTACGAGGCTATTAGATATGCCCTCTGAATGAGCAGAAGCACCCTTCTCCTCATAAATCATCTTTTGGAAGTCTTGGAACCTGAACGTCCTTAAAATTTTCATAATCTTCTCCAAGTCTTCCCTGAAGAGAAGTTTCCCCCTTAAGAGAATCTTAACGAGTTGAATTTTTGATGTCACAACAGCTGACCATTT
This sequence comes from Ichthyophis bannanicus, assembly GCA_033557465.1. Classification (NCBI taxonomy): domain Eukaryota; kingdom Metazoa; phylum Chordata; class Amphibia; order Gymnophiona; family Ichthyophiidae; genus Ichthyophis; species Ichthyophis bannanicus. Next base: position 608,550,321 of record CM066034.1, read on the forward strand.
TTAAAGCCAGAGCAACCAATGTACTGTCACTGTGGACACAGTCGTTGTTGATGCTGGAATCAAATCATAAGGCACTGGCTAAAAAGGGAGATCCCATCTTCAGGAATATCACCTTCAAAAATCATTCCAACCCCCCCATTGAGGAACCTTCCAGAAGCTGCTGGATTCACTGCAGACAGGCCCTTGCCACTTCAACTACTCCAATGACCAAGATGGTAATTCATTTCACTTGAAGATATGGACTACGGCATCCTGTTGGAATCTCCTTCCAGGATTTTGTCCTTGCCCTCCACTACAGCTTTGGGGAGGCCAGAAATCCAGTCTCCCTCCATGAGCCAGGAAGCAAAACTCTGATTTGAGGAACCAGGTGTCATCCGCTCTCATCCCTGCCACTTTATATTAAAAAAAAAAAAAAAAAAAAAAAGGATCCGATAACGGAGAAAAACAAACTCTAGGAGGGGAGGGAATCGAGACCTTCTCCAGTCACTAAATCCTGTCTTTCTGAACAGCCCACTGGGAGGAACTCTCCTTCTGGGGCACCATTAGAAGAAGCAGCAGCAGTCCTTCCATGTGGTTCTGTGCTGAGCCCAACGTGCAGAAAACAGAAATGGCTCTTGCCTAAGCCGTGCTACCTCCAGACCCGGGTGCCTTCCTCGCACACAATGCTCTGCGACTTCACTGGCACCATTGCAACCTAAGAAGAGCTCCTCCAAGTCTAGTAGCACTGCTGCACACCACTCCTCACTCTGAAGTGGTGCCTCCCATAGGCCACACAGCAGCTGTTATATCCTGGGTCCTGTCCTACTCTCTATGGGCCCTCCTGAGCAAAAAAAGAAAAAAAGGTCTTACACCTTAAAGCTTTACAGTTTCTTCTGTAACTGGCTTCAATTCTCTTCCCTTTTTGGCAAGCTTTGCCAGGATGGCCCCTCTCAATATTAGCAGAGGACAGGTTAGGTTCCAAACCAATTTGGAGTGAATCTAACCAAGTTTTACACCTCAGGAGCACTATGACTGATCAACAGTCAGCTAAAGTAATTTTTCAGCCTTAATAACTCAACTCCTGCACTAGCCTGACGACATCCAGGCTTCCCCCAGTCCTGTCAGACTGCACAAAAGTTGCCAGTCTACCATCTGTTGGAGACCGAGAAATACAGGGTGACTGAAGGAAGGCTGCACAAAGTGTTAGAACAAATCCACACATCTGGACTGAACTGGAGGGACAATGAGGAAAAGTAACTAGCAAACAAACTACAGTTAATTAGCATGGAAAGACAAGAACTTCAAGAGAACCCAGCACATACCTGATCCTCCTGTTCAGAAAGAAAATAGATTCAGTGAAGCGGAAAAAAAAAGAGAAATTAAAAACAAAAAACATGAGTGAACAAAGTTAAGATTCCTGAGATAAAACACAAACAATTAAATTGAATACAAAAAGAAATAATTGAAACTACAAGATGGATATGATATAACTGAGAAGCTGGCTGTTTGATGATAAAGTCAAATTTTAGCTCAAGAGGTCAAAGTATTCTAGAAATCTATGCAAGGCACACAGGAGGCCTTCACTAACTTAGAATGACCTATTTGCTGCAAAGCCTATTGGAATAAAATGGGCCCTATGGCTAAACGTTAACATGTTAAATGTCATTGCGTCCATAGAACTAAAAAAAGACTGTATATACTTAATGCACATTAGAACTTTTAGTAAACATGCCTCTTAGTGACTCCCATAATGTTTACTGCTGAAGCCTGGATCAACTTCCTCATTGAATTTGTAATCCCTAATCCATCACATCCTCTAGCTGTACAAACACCATATTATTTCTTGTTTGTCCTTTTTTGATTGTGTTTGAAGCCCCAAAAGAACAAGCTTTAAAACTAAACCCTTCCATGGAGCTTACAGTCTAATCAAGAGACCCAAACAGCTCACACTGGTCTTTTACTACTGACTAGAGCAAACACTAAATACTCCTTGAAGAATTATGCACAACTGCAGAATTTGCAAGGAATTAGTGTATTTTGCATTAAAAAACTGACAAATAAACCTTGAGAGGGTACAACTGAACTATACAGGCCCAAAAGAGGCAAGCACCAAAATTAAGCAGGCCTACATGGGCCATCACATAGGAGGCAGCATAATGGTGTAGGGTCAAGAGCACCAGTGCAGTAGGGAGCAACTGGGGAAGGAGAGAGCGCGAGCAAGCAAGCAGCATTGTGATATTAGGGAAGGGGGGAGGGTAACTGTGTATTGGGTGAGATGAAGAGTGAAAGCGTGCATGGTGGTATCAATACTGGTGGGGGGGTGGTGCAAAGGAATAGAGCAAAAACAGAAGTGGGGGATTTTGAGCCTTGGGTGGGGAGCAAAGAGCTGAGAGGAAGGTGAAAGAGCAGAGGCTGAGGCTATGACAGAAGGGGAAAGGGCTGGAGTGCTCAAATTTGTGGAGTGTGTAGGCTTGAAAAGACAAGGGTTTTTGATGTACTATCAGTATTCATAAGAGAATTCTGCACAAAATGTTTAAATATACAATACAGGAAAAAAATTACTGCACTATTTAACTACTACTCAAAAACAATTATGCTATTTTGACAAAGTACACATAATTTTCTAAATTTTTTGCATAGAATTACCCTCAGAGTAACTAATTTTCAAAAAGAGAACACATACTTCTTCAGATCACAATGACTATTTTAAAGGATTACTTTCTGGATTGTGAGTAGACACTTTGATATTTGTTAGCTAAAGCTTTGTTGGAAAGAGGGAATAGCATGCATATTCTGTTAAGCAGCTGGAGCATAATGCAAACAATACCATACTGTCTCAGACCAAATGCCCATCAAGCCCAGTATTCTGTTCCCAACTGTGGCCAGTCCAGCTCACAAATACTTGACAGGATCCCAAAAAGTAGATAGATTCCATGCTGCCTAAAACCAAGGCCTCACTCACCAAGTTCTGTTAATAAAATGTTTATGAATTTCCTCCAGGAACTTGTCCAATCTTTATAAACCCAGTTACACTAACTGGTTTTACCACATCCTCCAGCAACAAGTTGTACTTTGAGTGAAAAAAATATTTTCTCAGATTTGTTTTAAAATGTGCTACTTGGTAACTTCATGGCATGTCCCCTAGTCTTATACTTTCTGAAAGCGTAAACTAATCTGCGTTTATCTGTTCAGTCTACTTGGGATTTTATAGAGCTCGCTCTTCTCCAAACCTTTGAAAAGCCCTAACCTCTCTAGCCTTCCCTTGAAAGAGAGAAGCTCCATCCCTTTTATCATCTTGGTTGACCTTATCTGTATGAGGTGCGATCAAAAAGTATCAAGACTTGTACAATAACACAAGTATAAAACACTGACAGTTATTACAGTCAGTCTTCTTCAAAGTAGTCCCCTTCCGACAAAACACACTTCCTCCAGCATGCCTGCTGCTGCTGGAAACCATTTTGAAATGCCTCTTTCATTATGTTGTGAAGCTGCGGTGTCGAATTTTACTTAATGGTCTCCAAGTCGTCAAACTTCTTTCATTGGTAATTTCAGTTCTGGAAACAAAGTCACAGGGTGCGAGGTCAGGTGAGTATGGAGGCTGATGGATTTGCTCGATTTGGTGTTTGGCCAAGAACAGCTGGACAAGATGTGATGCATGAGCTGGGGCGTTATAGAGATGAAGCAACCATTCATCATTCATGTGCAACTCTGGCCTCTTATGACGAACTACATCTTAAAAGAGTAAGAACTTGAATCACTAGAATCAAGGTAACAAATGTTCATCTTCTTGCCACAAAGCAAAATGATGCTCAATTTACTGCCTGATCATCCTGAGCATCATCTTCCTCTCCCCTTCTCATACCAATGCGCTTAATGTTCTCTCAGTCTCCCATTCGCCTAATTCACTTTCCTACAAACATCCCACCAAACATATGGCACCCATCCAGCAGTTATCACCACAAAAAAAAGACACAGTTGACTCATCAAAATTTATACAGCTGTTTGAAGTGAGCCTACCTCCCAGCACAAAAAACCCATACAGCAGTTCAATCCCATAAGATACCCCCTCATCAACTCACGCTCCACCCGCAACAAAAAATCAAACCCTAGCTGACTACATAACAGACAAGATCGACATGCTATGTATCACTGAAACCTAGTTCACTGAGAACGACATCCACCCACAATATCCATAACTGCCCTCGAACATCCAGTAGAGGCAGTGGAGTCTGCATACTGACAATGAAGAACCTTGAATTCAATACCATAAACCATGCCTCTACCTCCAACCTTGACATCTTCACAATCTCCAACAGCTTTCTCTCCATCTGCCTTTCCTACAGACCCCCCTCACACCAACACTGAAGACCTCACTCATCCATCCACAAAGACTTCATACTAATTTAGCAATCAGAACCTACCTTCTACATCATCCACCCACTCATCAGCCTTCCTTGAAGGCATGACAGATCTACAATTCACACAGATCATACCTACCCCTACCCACATTAAGGGTGGCATCCTAGAAATAATTTTCATCTCAAATAGTGGGGTAAATCCATGGGCATTTCGGAGTCTATCAATGTTCCCAGTCCCCTGGTCTGATCAGAACCTAATCTCATTCATTACACCTAACTCCTGACCACAAACCTCCCCCCTCTGAGATCCCCTCCAACAACTTGCAAATTTCTCTTTCAACGAACAAGCCTTCATCCAAAATACCATTCCAGCTTTAAGCTCCTTACCGGCTCAGACAGACCTTGAAACCAAAGTATGCTTATGGAACTCAACCATCTCACCGCTGCTATAGCTCTGCCAAAAGTCTCTACTAGAACCAGACAATCATACACTCCCTGGTACTCAGACTTAGTAACACAGAAATGCAGCTTGCAACATCTTGAACGTCTCTGGAGAAAAACCCAAAGTTCACAACTCAAATCCCAATATCTACAGGATCTCAAACTACAAAATGAATCCACCATCCAGGCCAAACAAGAATATTACAACCACCTCTTCTTATGCTCCAACAAACCTAGAGAACTCTTTGAAATTGCCAAATCACTCAAAGGACCCTTCTCAAATCAAACCAAGACCACATTCTCAAGCCACAAGACATGGCCTCATACCTACCAGTGAAAAAACAAACCTACTCAGTCCACCAGCCTCCATATTCCAATCTCAAACAATGAAACTACTTAAGAGCACCACTGGACTACTTTCAACACTCTCACATGAGGAGCTCAACAAAACCATCAGCAACCTCAACACTACAACCTCCTCGCTACACCATGTTCAGTCTCCTGATTGAAAGTCACAAAGGACCAATTTCTACCTTTAATATCAGACAGTCTACTCCTCCCTCACACAAGGATTCCTTCCTCCCTTCCTCCCTCAAACAAGCATCAATCAGACCGCTCCTGAAGAAACCAACCTGGATCCACATTATCCATCCTCCTACAAACCTGGATCCACATTATCCATCCTCCTACAGGTCTTGGGCAAAATCATTGAAAAAGCCGCACTAACAACTCCAAAATCATATAGATCAACATGCACCATTAAGTACATAGCAACATGGTTTCCATGGTTTCCATGGTTTCCAACCCAATCATGGCACAGAAACCCTCATGACCTCCCTAAAACTCACTTATCCCAGGCATTGAATACACTTACACAAGGCTTCCTCCTGCTCTTTCTGGACATCTCTGCTGCCTTCAACCCTATCCCACCAGCTATTCATTAACAAAGCTTCACCACACTGGAGTCTGTGGCATCCCCTTCAAATGGTTCCATTCCTATCTTATCAACCAAAATCAGCATATAAGGATTCAAACACACCTCAATTCCTTTCACCCTTAACCAGGATGTACCACAGGGATCATAAATCTCCTCCCTACAATTCAACATATACATTCAACCTCTGTGATATCCTCCAACAATTCCCAGTCCAGTTTTCACACCATTCTCTACTTCCACTCCAGATTACGTCACACTCACGTTGCCTCACCAAAACCATCAACTAGCTCCACCATCACAATTTATCAACCTCAGCAAAACAGAGATGCTACAAATAAAAGGACCCCAACTTCACCCCCCTCCCCAACTCTGTCAAGCTTGGCAACAATGAGATCTGAGTCAGCTCCCACATAAAGTACCTCCGAGTCACACTATCAACAATTGACCTTCAAGGAACAAATTAAACAGCATCACCAAAGCGGTATACAAGCTAAAAACCATCTGAAACCTATGCCCCTTCCTATCCACAGACACTTTCTGTACAATCTGGCAGGCCCCTATCACTCCTCTATTTGACTACTGTAACTCCATTTATCAAGAACTACCCAAATACGCAATCCATCCATTGCAGATCACCCAAAACACCGTTGCTAGAATCATCTTCCAAGCTTCATGGAAAATCCAGGAAGGAAGAAGGAGTAGCCTAGTGGTTGGGGCAAGGTACTTCAGGCCGGAAGGTCGGGGGTTCAAATACCACTAGAGGACAGCAACCTTGGGCCGCCGGAAGGACTGGGGTTTCTAGTCCCACAGATGCTCCTTGTGGTCTTGGGCAAGCCACTTAACCCTCCATTGCCCATGTTCCCTGTAAGTATCAGTGTATATGTCTCATATCCCCGCGTGTTAAAATGTATCCCCCACTTGTGTTGTGACCGCTTTGATTGAAGGATAAGGCGGTATACAAAACTGTCTAAATAAATAAATAAATAAAAATCCACATCACTCCAATCCTCAAACATCTCCATTGGCTCCCCATCAACTCAAGAATACAATACAAGGTTCTAACCCTCATCCACAAAACTCTGAATGGGAAATCAGCAGAGCAACTATATACCATAATTCATCTAATAGGCCAAGGAGAAAGAGCACATGCAGAATCTCCTCAGTATCCCACCACATACTCACAAGAGCAAGAGCATCTTCACTATATGCGCCACCCTCTAGAATGCATTACCCCAGCAAGTCAAACCATCAAATCTCCCATGGACTTTTGCAAATAACTTAAGACCCATTTATTCCAGAAGCATTTTGACAATGAGAAAATGTAGAAAAGCAGAAACTAGTGCCCACAACACATCCTCCCCCTATCCCACCCTCATGAAACCCCTATGATCTCACTTCCCCCACCCCCATGAAACTCCTATGACCCACGCTCACTCCAAACACCAACCCCTCATCCCTTTTGTATATAGTTTCGCGCTTGTTTTCAGTTTCATAAAATGTTCATTGTAATAATTCTAATGCTGTTCACAACTTGTTCATTGTAAAAACTTAGTCCTTTGTAAACTGCTTTGACTTGAAGAAAAGCTGTATATCAAATTTGTTAAATAAAAAAAAAAATAAAAACAAACTTTGAGAGCAATACCCTGGTAATCTAAGAAAACTGCAAAAATGATCTTGGTATTGCTCCTCATCTGATGGGCTTTCTTGGGTCTGGGAGAGTCTGGAGTCTTCCATTGTGATGAATGAGCCTTAGTTTCTGGGTCATAAACATAAACCCATGAATCACCAGCAGTAAACATCTTTTTGATGAAATCAGAATCATTTTCAATGCATTCCAACTCCTCCCTGGCTGCAGACAGTTGATCATCTTTTTGGTCAGGGGAAAGGAGTTTTGGCATGAATTTTGCACAAGCTTGTCTCAATCCAAATAGAAACTAAGAATGGACTTTATCAGGGAGCTTTTTGAGGACATGCATATCAGTTTTGGATCGATAGTCAATCAATGGATCTGAGCATATTGTGGCACGCACTGCTTCAACTGTCTTTATTCCTGCTCATGGATGGCCTTCCAGAACATTCATCACTGTCAACACTTTTGCAGCCCTCTTGAAAACGTTTTGACTCATCCATTCATTGCCATACATTTGCTGTAACTGATCTGTTTGCACGAATCTCTAAGTTCCTGGCAGAATTTAATACAAATTCGCTGTTCAATTTTTTCACTAATCATAAATCCGACGAACTGCTTTTACATGATACCAAACATCATGTGATTAAAAAAAGTACAGGTGTACTCAGCCACGCTACACTATGCGCAAAGCACATAACTAGGTCACTGCATGCTTAATAGAAAGAAACTCAAACTTCACCCACCCACAAATATTCAAAATTCTTAACACAACCCTCCGTGTTAAAAAGTAGTAAGATATCTAGGCATAATACTGGATCAATCCCTAACATTATCTGCCCACATAAAACAAATAACCAAATATATCTACTTCAAGCTAAGAACAATACAACACCTCAGGCCCCTTTTAGACACTCACGCTTTCAGATCGGTAGTTCATGCACTGATCACCCCTCATTTTGACTTTTGCAACAGCCTCCTAAACGGTATCCCAAAAGAAATACCTCAAACTCCTCCAAACAGCTCAAAATGTAACTGCGAGAGTTGTTTGCAAAGCCTGTCTCTCTGACCATATAACACACCTACTATACACCCTTCACTGGTTACCATCAGCAGAATCCAATATAAAAAAATAATGACAATATTCAAGACTATTAATGATATTGCGCCATCCTACCTTTCAACACTAATAACTAAATCCACCAACACCAGATCAACAAGGCTATACACCCAGAACATACTGGAGTTGCCTCCCACCTACTGCAAAACCAAACAAGTTACAAGCAACTGAGCTTTCTCGCTAGCTGCACCCAGGTTATGGAATGACCTCCCAGCCTTTCTATGAGCAACTAAAGACATAAAACTATTCAGAAGAGAACTAAAAATCTTCTGTTCACCCAGCATTTCAGAGATCATATGGAAGACACTGGTTCATCCCACGAAACACAAAGACAACCCTCACAATGAAAGAACTGCACTGCGTTAACTGTAAATAGGATTACCTGCTGTACTGTACATAGTTCTGTAAGTTGTAATATTCTTTCCTTGAATCCTGCTAGACTAATCCAGACAAGTGGGTTGTATTCCCCTACCGGCAAGCTGGTGGAGACAAAGAGTCAACAAAAAGCCCATGTTTCAATGACATCATGCCCAAGCCTCTATTTGCCTCAACCATCAAAGTTCCCTTCAGTATTCATCACAAAGCATATGGGAGAAAAAATGTCAAGCCTCACAAAACCTCAATCATGGGCAACAAGGAGTAAGCAACAGTAGAGAACTAAGTACAGAAAACAAACAGAAAGCAGTCGGCAGAAGATGAACCTGCAGAACCAAGTATAAAAATCATGGCAGACCAAAGGGAATTGCAGCAGAACAAAGCAAATACAGTTTAAGGGGCAGGTTCTGGACTGGTATAGCAAGATTCAAGGAAAGGACATTAACTGGTAAGTAAAATGTCACCTTTCATATTGTCCTGCTAGACCGGACCAGTCTAGATAAGTGAAATGTCTGGGTGGGAAGATGACATGGCAGTTCACAAAACCCCAGAGCCAAAGACAGTCTCAACCCATACATGGACATCCAAATAGTAATGCTCGACAAAATTGGAACATGATGTCCATGTTGCTGCCTGACAAATGTTTGCAGGGCTACAGAGTTACGCTCTGCCCATGAGGATGCTTGCTCAGGTAGAATAGGCACACAAACCCTCCAGAACCAGCCAGTTCCACAACAGATACACTGAGGCAATGGCCTCCTTAATCTAGCACCCTAAAGCCAACTTGGCCACCGTGTCACCCTTGCGCGGGCCAGCAAAAAGCACAAAAAGACGATCAGACTTACAAAGGGAATTTGCAACAACCAAACAAGAGAAGTACCCTCTGGACATACACAAGATCAAGATCCTTAATCTTTCCCTCCAACATTGCTCCTTAGAGGAGTGGGGCTGGCAGACCACCTGGTTCACATGAAGAGAAAAAATCACCATAGGCAAGAAGGCAGGCACAGGCTGAATGGAAACTGGCTCCTTAGAAAAGGACAGATAAGAATTTTGGCAAGACAGAGCCTGCAGCTCTGAAATCTGTCTTGCAACACAAGTCTCAACCAAGAAGACTATCTTGAAGCATGTTACCTTCAAGGGTTTGATGCTCAACGGCTCAAAAGGAACCATAGTCAGGGCCCTGAGCACCAGATAGATCCCAGGAAGGTATCACAGACCTGTGGGGAAAATGCAGATGCCGAACCCCCTAGAGAATGTGCAAGACGTCCAGGTGCAAGGTTAGAGATTTACCAAGAACAGACCAAAGTTCAGGGAGCTAAATGAAAGGCTCTTCTCCAGGTCATCTAGTAAAAAGTCCAACATATGGCACCATGGCTACCTCAGGAGAAAACTGCCGAGCACCACACCATTGTTCAAAAAGGCACCATAACCACATGAATGTGAGCTTGGTAGAGCTCCTCCAGGCTCCAAGCAGAGTACAGCCCATTGCTGAAGAGTAGCCCTTACACACTAGCCATCTGTTTCCAAGAGCCAAGCCATAAGGGAGAAATGAACTGGGTCCTCCAGGACGATCTGTCCCTGACGCAAGAGACCCTGAAACAGAGGTAACTGAAAATGAGGTACCCTATATAGGAGCTGCATCAGGTCTCCAAACCATGCTCTCCTCAGCCAATCTGGCACCACAGAACAATCCTGCCTGGGTGGCAATGTATAGGCCAAAACACATGCCCCACCAGGGACCACGGAGGAAACATGCACAGCAGGTGCCGACTCTGCCAAGGCAGGCTCAGGGCATAGACACTCTGACCCCTTCTCTATGCTGAAGAAGCTGCAAACTTTGGCACTGGAGCCATTGGAGATCACCATCAGAACCATTTCAGAGACACCCTAGCGGTGCAGAATCAACTGAAATGCCTTCTGACTCAACTCCCATTCTCTAGGATCCAGAGTGTGCCAACTGAGGAAGTCCACTTCCACCCTGGTAATCAGCTGAGCAGACAAGGCAGCTCAAGGCAGCTGATGGACCACACCGCTTATCCTGTGGTTTCAACGGTCCTGGGCTCTAAAGGTCTTGGCAATGGGCTCTCCAGTCCGAGAGATTGGCATGTGTCATCAGGAGGATTCAGGAGAAATCATCCAGCAGCACGTCCTTCCTGAAATGACAAGGCTGCTGCCACCAATGCAGGCTGGACTTCATCAACAGGAGTGGGAGCCTGAACTCCTAAGAACTCTGTGACCCCCAAGCCAACTAGGAATACTGGAATGGTCACATGTGAGGACGCACCCATAGCACCATGTCTACAGTCACCACCATCAAACCGAGGAACTGAAGATAATCTCAGAATCTGGGTGCACCAAACAGCGCCAGGCAATCCAACCAGCCGGACTTTCTCCTCTGGCAGGAAAAAACTCTGCCCACTTGAGGGCTGAAGCATGTTCCCAGAAACTCCAGGGACTGGGAGGGCAACAGGTGTTTTTTCCCTGATTGATCATTGTCCAAAAAGGACACCACTCAGGACACTAACTGAGGCACCTCTGAAAGGGAACTGGTCCAAATAAGCCAGTCGCCCAGATAGGGATGGATACAGATCCCTGGGCATCACAGCACCACCACCATTACCTTAGAGAACGTCTTCAGGGCTGTGGATAGTCAGATAGGGAGGGCGGCAAACTGACAGTGAAAGCCAAGCATGGCAAAATACAGATACTTTGCTGATCTGCCCAGATCAGGATATGAAAATATGCCTTGACCAGATCCAGAGAAGCCAAGAATTTCCCTCAGCACACGGCTTGAATCATGGAGCACAAGGTTTCCATCTGAAAGCACAAGATGTGCAAGTGCTTGTTGTCCCTCTTGAGGTCCAGAATGGGCTGAAAGGTAGAGAGTCTTTTTGACACCACAAAATAGATGGGAGTATCTGCCCTTGTCCAACTCATATGACTGGATGAGCACCACCGCCTTTGGGCACAGCAACTTGTCCAAGGTGGTCTGCACCGCAGCACTTTTGATGGCACACCCACAAAAAGCAATGAAGGCACCCGGAATCAGCTCCTTGCATCCTAGGACATAGCGGAATTGAATGGTATCTAGAACCCAGTGATCCTTGGAAACCTGGGCCCATTCCTGAAAAGAAAAAGGCGAAGACTGCCTCCAACCTGAGGAATCAAGGATAGGCCCCCAAACTTTCTTTGTGCAGCACGGGAGGGTCCTGTTCTGGGTGGGACAGAGACCCTAGGCCAACACGTGCCATGAAAGAACTGGGAATGAGCCCAAAGCCCAGAAGCAAAGGGGAAGTGATTTTTTTTCAAGTCAGTAATGATAGTCCCAAGAACTCTCCTCCAGTGAGCCCAGCCGGCACGCCCTTGGTTGACAGGCAGAGGATGAAGAGAAGGGCTTCACAGGCCCCTTGGACTTATCTTCCAGAAGGCAGTACGATTTTGTCTCACCCAGGTCCTTCACCAGCTTCTCCAAATTGGCTCAAAAAAAAAAAAGCTTCCCCTTAGAAGCCATGTGGGCTAATTGGGTTTTAGAAGATGTATCTGCTGCCCAGTGCTGGAGCCAAATCCAAGACCATGACAGTCATCAGGGTACTATCCCTGGCCAACAAATGTACCAGGTCATACACATAGCATCAAAAAGGAAGGCTGCAGCAGACTCTAAAAGAGGAATAAAAACATCCAGTGGAAGAGCTTGAATCCACTAGAGCAGGGCTCAAGATGTCAGGCCTGCACATACTGCGACTGAAGAATATCAGCCAGCAAACTGGTTCAACACAAATCCTCCTTTCAGTCCAGAGTAGTCTTTAAGGCCAATCCGCCTTCCACAGGTAACCGCTATGACCTGTGTATCCACCTTGGAAATACCAACCACACAATGCATTCCCGCTCCAGGAGAATGTGCATCTTCTTATACACCTTTAGCCCCTTGGGCAGGAAGTTAGGGAAATCCCCCTCTGACCGACCAGGCCCTTGAGCACCTCTGAGATGACAGTAGTGGATTTCCAAACCCCTTGCAGGAGCAGATGCCTCTTGGGTTCCTGCTCCATAACTGAAGCCTCCGCCAAGCTCAATGTGGATAAACCTTGGGATCAACATCTCCATTTCCTAAGTCCTGGAACAGGCAAACACTGGCCTCCTTACAAGGCAAGGGGAGGTTATGATCATCTGGGATACCTCCATTCCGACCGATAAAAAGCTGGATGCGAGGAAGCCAGATATAGTGTTAAGGAGAAAAACACCAGAATGGCATTGATAACAGAGGTGTCAGTTCCAAGCAACTACTTTGTGAATCATGTGGAGAGGCAGAAGATCCTGAAATACCAGGAAATGCCAGAGACCAAGAAAATGTGGCAGAAGGATACAGAAATATTTCCCAGGCTTAATAAAAAAGAATTTCCAAGCACATCTTGACAAATTACCCATACATATTACATCTTACGAACTTCAGCAGAAGTCTTTTGGCACGATGCAAGTACTATGCCAAGCCTTAGCAGTAATTCTGAGAGATTGAGATACTCCCCATGCCCTGGCTTAGAAGTGAGGTTCATGACTGTCATGGTATGCGCAAAACTAAGCAACTGGAGAAACTGCCCCAAGAGTAGTACTTCATCCACATCAGACACCTCAATCCAAGCTACAGCAGACCCCCATCGCGGTGGGGGTGGGGCCCTCCGCCCTCCCACAGACACTGACATCAATTAATGAAGGCTTCCACTCTTTGCCTGCCCCCATGAGACTGCGTGCAGGGAAAACACAAGGCCACAGGGTCTGCATATACATGCCGAAATGACCAGGCCTGCTGCAAAGAGAAAGAACTCTGGGGAAAAACTATCCAGACTCTAGAAGCTCTCCTCATGGAAATGACACCCCCTACATTCGGGGCTTAGTTACCATCGATCCCCTAGAAATCAGGAAGCAGTCCACAGCATGGATGCCAGATTCTCCAGCTGGCTGAATATCCTTACCCACAGAGCTATCTGCCACTAACTGCCTTGAGGCAGGCAAGGACAGGCTAACAGCTGAGCCCTGATTAAGAAAATGGGAATAGGCTCTCCAAGGACAACTCTGAGGCCAGATGTCACCTGGAAGACGACATAAGAGTTGAAGCAAGTGTCACAACAGCATGCGCTAAGGCCGTGGTGGCCCAAAGGGAGAGTGTTACCTCCCCTTTTACTACAGTGCACATTACAGGAGCTAGGATAGGAGCACACGGTGGAGCCACTTGGGCAAAACACACACAAAAACCACACGACTGTCAGGCACACAATAGAGAAAACGCTATAAATATATGTAGAAAACAGCAGGAAACCCCCACCCAGTGCCAATGGTCACCAGCAGTCTACCCTGAATTGCATTCCCCACAGATGGAATCAGGAGCCCCCAACAGGAGCAATGAGGTCAAGCCTTGGTACCCACTCTGAGCCCCAGGCAGACAATTTGTACCAGGCTCAGCTCTACTCCCCTGGAACCGTTTGGCTGGCTTTGCAGCACTGCGCGGCAGGCAGGCAGATCCCTCAGAGCCTTCTGCAATCTTCGGGAGAGAGCAGGAAGGAGACAGGAGGAGGGAGGGGGCTTTGAGGATGTGTGAGACAGTCATACTCTTCCAGGTCCTTCAAAATCCTTCCAATTTCTGGCTGCTCAACAGGCCCTTATCTATGACAAAAGCATGGAGCTGAACCAATTCTCCCTCCTTCTATGGCTACCAAAAAGCCTGCAGTCTAGTGGAGTCTCCCATGTCACGCTCTAGTGGGACATCAACCCACAGGCTGCTGTTCACGAGCATTTTAGATCAATTTCTTCCTCTGAAATCCTCAGAATTATCTTCAGAGGGGAACATCTACCAACCATCTGCTGGAGGCAAAGAAATACTGAAGGGACCTCTGGTGGCTGAGGCGAATAGAGGCAAGGGAGTGATGTCACTGGAGATAAAGAACCAATGAAAAGCCCAGGTTTCAATCTGTTGGCAGGAGAACACAGCTCTCTTGTCTGGACTGGTCTAGCAGGACAATATGGAATGATCATTTATCTTCACTCTGTTTAATATTTTTTAGCCAGTTTTTCAATTCACAATAGGACACTGCCTTTTATTCCATGATTTTTTTTTTAATTATTTATTTATAAATTTCACTTAAACAAGCAAGAAAAACAAACACAATCTTGCAAGGAAAATGAGATCATTACATAGGAACATAAATTTGAGCAAAATACAAAACAAAGAAAATAATCCTATGACTCCCATATAGGCCAACATAAGCAGGGGGGGGGGGGGGGAGAGGAAAAATGAAGACCAAACACAAGAGAAGAATGGTCTACGAAACTACAAGGAACATTAATATAAGAAAACTCATGTGGCCGTGAGGTACCCCAGACAACTCCATTAAGCAGAAAACAACTATCCCAGAGCATCATCGGTAGAAACCCTAGCATTTATAAAGGTAGCAAGATCCGATGGATTAGTGAAAAAGTAACAAATAGATTTATATATGACTAGGCATCTACATGGATATTGCAGGAAAAAGGACCCTCCCAGTTGCAACACTCCAGGTTTTAGCAACAAAAACTGTTTATGCCGCTTCTGAGTTTCCCCGAATCAAATCAGGAAACATGGAAATAGTCAAACCCAAAAAGGACTCTAACCTCTTCTTAAAGAACATTTTGAGAAGCCAGTTCTTATCAGAGATTAAGGCACATTGAACAATCAAAGTAGCTGGTACACAGCCCCCACCTCCCGTATCCGCTAAAAGATTAGAGACATTGAGAACATCAAGATCAATATTTGATACATCAGAAGAAACCACAGCATCTTTTTTCCCTCGAGGGAGATAGTAAACCTTATTCAGTGGTGGAAACAAGTCAACTGGGACTTTGAGAATTTCATAGAGATATCTTTTAAACATATCAGTCGCTGTTACACCTTGAGATTGTGGAAAATTTAAGACCCGCAAATTAGCGGCTCTAGCAACATTTTCCAGAATTTCTACTTTGTAACGAAGAACCCCATTGTCCTTAACCAAAGCAGAGGACTGGTCAAAGAAAGAGTTCAACTGTGTTCCATGATCGGCTACGGACGTTACCAAAGAGTCACAAGTGGATATGACTGTCTCGATCTTACCAGCGTTCAAGAATGCGCGAAGCATTATCCTGGATACTCGAGGCAAAAGCTGCGGATTGAGACTGAACTGCTCCAGATAAAGCTGATATAGCATCCCAGATGGATTCAAGTGTAAAGGTCTTCGGCCTGGAAAGACTAAAGGGTGAAACAGGCAACAGAGGAGAAACAACCTGAGAGCTCTGTTCCCCCAATGATGATGACTTTAGGAATTCCGCCGGAGAAGAAACGTCCAATGCTTCCCTGCAATCCACAGGGGTCTGCAAGGCCTCAACATCGTGCAGCTTCCCTCGAACGGCAAGCTCATCCCCCAGCATGGGAGGAATAGGTGTCACAGCTGCCAAGGTAGGGCCAGCAGTAGCAGGACGTGCCAGCGGCGTTCTCTGCACGAGGGAAAGTGATGTTTCAATTTGACGGCGGTGAAGTGGCCTCTTTACCACACGTCGCCAAGCCGGCTCGAACCTCCGCTCTCTGGTCTGGGGTCAAAGTAGCGAAGCGGTCCATCGGACCGGTGGATGGTTGTTGAGGCTCTGAGGGAAGAGCCCTCAACTTCCCCTTTCTTTTCGGCATCGATTCAAAGAGAACTCTCAGCGGCCATCTTGAGAAGACTCCTCCCCCCGATCCATGATTTTTTTTTTTATTTCATCAGAAGTCTCATGAAGGACTTCATCAAATACCTTCTGAAAAATCCATACACACACTTTATTTTCTTTATTTAGTTTTCCAAAAATATACAAAGTGCACATGAAATGATCTTAGATCATGTTAGAAAGATCCATAACAAAAACAAACAAAAAAAAAACACAAAACAAAAAAGGTCAATTGAAGAGGGTACCAGGAACAATTAAATACAGTCGTGGTCTACATTATTGGCACCCTAGCATTTTAGGTATGTCATGTACAATATTTTGAGAAATAATTGGCAATATTCCAATTGCATGCTGTCATAATATTTTAATAGTTATATTCAACAACAACAACAAAAAAAATTAGATGTAGTAATTTCTGAGAGAAAAAAAAAAACCTGACCTGAACAGGATTAATGGCACCCTTCACTAATATTTGGTTGCACAATCCTTGGCAGTGATGACAGCCTCCAAACGTTACTACTAGCCATCTGTAAGTTTTGTACATCTGTCTGCTGGTAGTTTATTCCACTCTTCAACTGTGATTTGTTCCAGCTCATGTTTCCAGGATTCCTTTTACCAATGGCAGATTCCAGCTCTTTCCAAAGGTTCTCGATTAGATTGCGATCAGGATTCAATGCTGGCCAGTTTCAAACAGTCCATTTGTTGGACTATTTCTTTCTAATCACTCTTTTGCACTTTTGGATGTACTGTATGTTTTGGGTCACTGTCCTGTTGGAGGACCCATGATCTTTGACCCAGACCTAGCTTTCTGACACTAGGTATATCTTGGCATTCCTCCAACTTCATGATTCCTTTAATATGTTCTCAAGGCAGCCAAACAGCCCCACAACATTATAGAACCTCCACCATATTTAACTGTAGGAAGGGTGGGGGTTTTTTCCTTATAAGCTTCATTTCGTTGCCTGTCTGCATTGCCAAAGAGCACACGTTTAGGTTTCATCAGTCCACAGAACAATTTCCCAGAAGGATTGTCGTTTCTCAAGATAGGTTTGGGCAAAGATCAAGCATGCCTTTTTAGGTCCGTCGTTGAGCAGTGGGGTCCTCCTTGGCCTACGCCCATGAATTCCTTCTTTTAGTGTGCAGCATATGGTGCGGGTTGAAACCACCATTCCAAATTGCTTCAGGTCAGCATTAAGCTCTTTGGATGTTGTACGTACTGTTTTTCCAACAATTCACACTAACCTTCAAAGACTTCTTGAATTAATTTTCCTCTTTCCACCACATCCTGGGAGGTTCTTGACAGTTCCATGAGCAGCAAAAGTCTTAACATTGTGAACTGTAGGAATCCCGAGGTCATTGGAGATGGCCTTGTACCCCTTTGAAGGCTGATGTTTGGTAACAATGGCTTTTCTGACTGTCTCAGGCAGTTCTCTCATCTTCACCATTGTGAAAAAGTAACAGGGGATGAATGTGGCCATTTTAAATATTAGAGCCAACATTCAATAGTAGATTCAAGTCATGTGAGTATTGACAATTGACTGCAATTGTGTCTAGTTTTACTGCAATGGGAAATGTGGTTCTGTTCAAACTGATTTAAGTGGTTTATAAAAGGTGCCAATAATCCTATCCTGGCAATGACCCAGTTTTTATACTATTTCCTACTATTTCCTTTATTTGGTCTCGTTTTTTTTGATCCTTTTGTGTGTCAAATATGCGTGCACATATAGTCCAAAGCCATTTCACTGCCCACTTTTATTTTCAGGAGATATTGAATATTAAGGAGTTGAACTGCAAGGGTGCCAATAATGTTGACCACAAGTGTAATGCAAAATAACAAATTGCCACATGTCTACTGGGCAGATTAACCTTCAATTGGAGAGAAGCATCTACCGCTCGCCATGTCTATGCTACAGACACGCGAGTATTGTTTTTAAGAGAAGCCACAACCTCCAATTTATGGACAAACTGTATTCCACTAAATTATCATTTGGAGTGCTAAAGAAATAAGGATAACAATTAACTCCGATCTTCTAACTTAATCACCAGAGAGCAGAAAATTACAATCTTTATGGGCAGTTCTTGTTTTAACCCTAAAATGCCCTATATATGCTTCCAAATTGCTGACCAGAACATCCTTATACTTGAGTACTCGTACAACATATGCACCATGGGTACATGGCTGTGCCAACATTTATGTTTGCAGAAGACCCTCTTTCCATAACTTCAGTGCAGGATTTGCAAAGAAAATCAGACTGGCAGAGGGCACATGATCGTATAGGTCTAGCCCAATGGTTCTTAACCCAACCTCTGGGACCTCCAGAGGCCAGTCAGGTTTTCAGGATATCCACAATGAATATGCATGCATTTAACATAGTTCTAACTTAAGGTTAAAAAGAAATGTTTTCACTTTCTACATGATGGGCTAACATCAAGTTCTCTGTATCTACTACCTTCAACATCCAAGCTGTAAATAGTCTCCCAGTGGAGGTGATAGAGATGAGGACAGTAACTGAATTCAAAAAAGCATGGGACAAACAGAGGATCTCTAAAGGAAAAAAAGGGGACTGTTGTTGATATGGAAGGACAGACTAGATAGGCCATGTGGTCTTTTTCTGTCGTCATATTTTTATGTAATAGTTAAGGGACCTGATGCTGAGGTGCAAAGGTTCTGTGATTCTGCATGGTGAAGGGGGGGGGGGGGGGCAGGTCTAACTAAACTGGCTCCTTCATGGATGACTTCCACAGAAGCAGAAACAAAAATGTTTTTTGGCCAGTAGAAGGCTAAATGTGAGAATCACGGTTCCCTGATTGCATATTTAGTAAGTCTTTGCCACTAAGCAATCTGAATACACATGTGGAAGCTCTTCTTCCCAATCTAAGAAAGTAGCAGCAGAGACTAGTACACTCTAAACAGAGCTAATATATTTTCTTATTCAGAGAAGACTAAATTGATTAAAGAGAGTGTGTCCCACTCATGAAATATCACCTTTGCTACTCCCCTATCAAGGGAACCGCGCATGCGTGCCAGCATTCCCAAAGGCTTTCATGGAAAGCTGGGGAAATGCTCCGCTGGGGCTTCATCGGCGCCGATGACACCCATATGTGAGGACTGACTTCCTGCTTGGTCCTGGAGAATCTTAGCTAGGCGACTGACTAAATAGTTTAGAAGGGTGGGTCCTGGACTGGTCTAGCAGAATTCCAGGAAAGGAAATGAATCGGTAAGTAAAATTTCTCCTTCCAAATATATCCTGCTAGACCAGTCCAGACCAGTGGGGAGTACCATAGCTAAACCACTCCAGGGTCTTTGATTTCTCCAGGAACAAGCAGGAAGTCAGTTTTCATATATGGGTGATGTCAGCACCAACGGAGCCCTCACGGAAGCATCCCCCCAGCTTTCAAAGAAAGTCTTTGGGAGATGCCACCACGCATGCTTGGTCCCCTTCCCACCCAAGGGTGCCGTCTTGCTCAGTCAGATGACATTGTTAAAACACCGCAAAAATAAAAGATGGTAAAGGAGCAACTCCAAGGGGGGGAGGGAGGGTGGTTGTAAGGACTGATTCCTGCTGTCCCCGGAGAACACCTGTTAAAAGTGAGTAACTACTCCTTTTCCAGGAACAAGAAGGAAGTCAGTCCTCACATATGGGATTTCCCAGCTACAGGCTACCAAAAGCCATAGCAAAAAGACAGGGCTCCCTCATGGGGAGCCGCAAGCAGCAGAAATTTAGTCCATGTTCACAGACCACAGTAGGACCCCTGTGTCTGAAGAAGCCAGCACTCTGGTAGCCTGAACACAGAAGGGTCGGAGAGTAGGAGTTGCCTAGACCCCAAAAAGGTTACAGAGCACAGCCTGGCTGAAGGCACTGTCCTGCTGGGACTCTTTCCAGGCAGTAATGACCTGTGATGGTATGGAATAAAGACCAGGTGGCAGCCTGGCAGATGTCCACCATCGGGACAGAGCGCAAGTTTGCTACTGAAGCCGCCATGGCCCAAACATGGTGCGCTGTGACTCGGCCTTCCAGTGGGAGCCTCGCCTGTTCATAAGCAAGGGCAATACAGTCTGCCACCCATGTGGACAGCGTACGCTTGGTCACTGCCTCCCCCAGCCTGCTGGGGTCATAGGAGATGAAAAGCTGAGAAGCTTTGCAGTGGCCCTGAGTGCTTTGTACATAGAAGGACAAAGCCCTCTTACAGTACAAGGTGTGAAGGACAGTCTCTGCCCAACTGGAATGAGGTCTTGGAAAGAAGGTAGGGAGCACCACTTCCTGGTAAAGATGGAAGGGCGACACTACCTTCGGCAGGAATTTGGGGTGCGAGCAAAGCGCCACTCTGTTCTTGTATAATCTGATATACAGTGCCACAAGGGCTTGGAGCTTGCTAATTCTGCAAGCAAAGGTGAATGCGACCAGGAAAAACACTTTCCAGGAGAGGGGATGAAGGTGGCAGGTAGCCAGAGGCTCAAAGTGTGGGCGAGTGAGCTGCCCCAACACAACATTGAGGTCCCATTTGGTTGCCAGAGGGTGTTCCAGGCGCTTCGATAAGAGCAGTCCCCCGAGGAAACTGTCCAACCATTGGTGACCTGAGTGGCTTACCATCCCCACCAGATGGTGGTGCGCCACCTGGGCAGACAGAATTGGACTTGAGCCCGGATAGAGAGATGGAGAAGGTACTGTAACACCACAGTCACCAGGCAGGAGAAAGGATCAGCTCCGTGTTGGGTGCACCAAGCAGAGAACCTGCACAATTTTAGAGCGTAAGCCTTCCTAGTAGAGGCCTTGAGAGAGGCCAGCAGAATGTCCTCCACCTCAACCAGAAGGTTGAGAAGGACCAGAATCACCCTCTCAGCAGCCACCTGTCAGCGAGAGGGACCCCAGGTTGGGGTGCAGGAGAGAGCCACCCTCCTGAGATAGGAGTCCGGGGCAGTCGCCAGGGGGATGGGGGCCTCCACCGCCAACTGCAGAAGCAGCAGGAACCATAGCTGCCTAGGCCACTGAGGAGCTATCAGGATGAGCGAGACCTTGTCGCAGATGGTCCCGAACAGGGTCTTGGCGATCAGCAGTGTTGGAGAGAAGGTGTACATGAGGCCTTTTGACCATGAGATTAGGAATGTGTCTGCTGCCGCCCTGGAGGGGTGGGCCTTCCATGAGCAGAATAGGGCTACTGAAAAGTTATCCGGACTGGCTAACAGGTCCATCACAAGTACTCCCCAAAGCTGACTGGCTACCCTGGGATCCAGCTGCCACTTGTGCAGCTGGAGAACTCTGCTGAGTCTGTCGGCCAGCAGGTTTTCCTGGCTTAGCAGGTACACTGCCCATAGGATACCCTGTTGGATTGGGTACGAGCAGAGGACCAAGGCCTCCTAACAAAGTGCACGAGTCCCCGTGCCCCCCTGTTTGTTCATGAAGAACATTGCCACTTTGTTGTCCATCTGGCCCAGCACCGACTGGTGACACAAGTGATGATAGTAGACTCTCAGGGCAAGGTGTATGGCCTTGAGCTCCAGGAGGTTGATCTGCTGGGTGCTCTCATCTGGCAACCAGTTGCCCCGAGTGTGGAGAAGCCCCGTAGTGGGTTCCCCAGGCGAGCAGGGAGGCGTCTGTGTTAATGACCCTCGAGTGGCTCAGGGCCTGAAAAAGGCATGCCCGCTTCGAGATACTGGGGAGACTGCCACCAGACCAGGGAGTCCACGAACTGGCGGGTCACCAAAACTCTGTCTTGGAGGCGGCCTGTGTCCTGAGAGCACTGGTCCTGGAGACACCATTGCGCCATCCTCATATGGAGTTCAGCGCTTGGGGTGACATGAACTGTGGAGGCCATGTGCCCAAGGAGGCGCAGAAGCTGGGCGGACACTGAGGGACAGTGCTGTGTGTCCCAAGCTAGATATCGGAGAATATCAGCTCTGTCCTTGGGCAGAAAGGCCTTCGATGGGAGAGTGTCGATCTTTGCCCCGATGAACTCCAGGCACTATGTCGGGAGGAAGTGAGACTTGGGAAAGTTTATGACGAAGCCCAAGTGTTGCAGAACCTGGATGGCACGCACAGTGGCCTGCTGCACCTCTGAGGCTGTACCTCCCCTTATGAGCCAGTTGTCCACATAGGGAAAAACAAAGATCCCCTGGAACCAGTGGAAGGTGGCCACGACTGCCAAATATTTTGTGAAGACCCTTGGGGCAGAGGCTAGGCCGAAGGGAGCACCCTGTATTGAAAGTGCCTGCCCCCTACTATAAACTTCAGGTACTGCCTGTGGTTGGGGTGGATGAGGATTTGAGTATAAGCATAGCCAGTCTCCCTGCTGGAGGTATGGCAACAAGGTTCCAAGGGAGAGCATTTTGAACTTCTCCCTCACCAGGAATTTGTTGAGGTTGTGCAGGTTGAGGATGGGCCTTGGGCCCCCATCCTCTTTGCGACAGGGAAGTATCTGGAGTTGAATCCCTTGGTGGTGGGACACTGGTTCCACTGCCTTATCCTTGAGAAGAATTGCCAACTCCTTCAGAAGAAGGTCCCGGTGGAGGAGAGACCCGAGGGGGCTCTCCTGGGAAATAAGGGGGAGGTGTCTGAGCCAGGTGGTGGAGATAACTTTCCCTAACCACCCTTAGCACCAAGAAATCGGTGGTGATGGCCACCCACCTCTGGACACAGAGGGGCCAGACGTCCCCCTGTGGGCTGATAATCTCCATGGGGTAGAAAGACTATGCTCAAGGAGTCAAAAGCTCCCCCCTGGCAGGGCTGGTGCCTGGGGTTTGGGAGCCTTCTGCTTATGTGGGCCATGCCCATGTTCCTTGGCCTGCTGACCCTGTTGGGGAGCCGGGGAGGCCTGATAGGGTGGGTAGTTTTGGTAAGCAGCTCCCTTCCTCAGGTAAGAGAGCTTTTTACCCGAGCCCTTCTGTCGGGGAGGGGCAGTGGTCTTCTTAGAGAGCCTGGTCCTTGTCATGAACTTGGTCTCTAGCTCGGCAGCCTCGTCGGTCATGGGTTTGACAAAGAGGTCCTCTCCTTGGCATAGGACAATCAATTTGTCCTGAACCCATTGTTCGAGGTCAGAAGACTGAAGCCAAGCTTAGCAACGTGCACCGATGCCTGCCACGGCTACCTGGGCTGCCGACTCAAAGCCGTCATAGGTCGCTCGAGACATGAATTTGGAGCCCTCAAACAGCCTTGGCCAGGTTCTTGAACCGCTGCAAAGGTTCCTTGGAGAGACCAGCCGAGAACCCAGCGAGTTCCTTCACCAGGTCTCACATGTACATACCCATGTATAGCTGGTAGGCCTGGATGCAGCAGATGAGCATCAAGCCCTGGTAGCACTTTCTGCCGCGGGCAACCAAGATGCAGGCCTCGCTGCCGGGGGACAACAAGGAGTGCGTCTTCTGGCTTTTCGGCCGACGCATGGCCAACTCCACCACAATGGAGTTATGCAGCTGTTGTGATTTCTGGAAGCCTGGGCTCTAGCGGACCCAATACATCAAGTGGAGCCATCTGCTCACCACCGGCACAGATGCTGGTGTCTCCCACATGCAAAGCATGAGCCATTCCAGGATGGGAGATATGGGCACCATGAGCGATTCCCGTGGAGGGGCCTCGTACTGGAGGATCTGTAACTCATCCTCCCGAGGTTCCTCCTCTGACTCAGGCGGAAATGCCAGGGCTTTGGACATGTCCTTAAAGCTTAAGAAGCCCATGTCCTCAGGCGGGGGACTGCCACTGAGGTTCTGATACGGGAGAATCGGAAGGGACGTTGCGGTGGCGACAGGTATCAGGGAACTCCTCGTCCTCTGTCTCCCACTCGTAGTAGTCTGTGGAGGACTCGGAGGGCTGCTCTGCGGGCCTTGAGGGCCCAGATGCCCTATAGCCTGCGCCCGGTAAGCTTGCCAGGGACAACTGAGATCCCATCGAGCAGGATGCAGAGCGAGACCTCAGCCGAGGACCGGCTCGGCCTCCGAGGACATCTTAGACATCGAGGGCCTGGTGGTCAGGGTAGATGAACAGGTTATGCCGGACAACAGTGCCCACTGCTGGTCCATGAAGGCAGATAAACTACATTCTAGGGTCACCATTCTGGATTTCAGACCAGAAGGCTCCGCAGCCTTAGTGTGGGCACTGAGGGACTCGGGCCTGATGCTGGCTCCCTGAAGGGGAATCCTCGATGAGAATTGTGTCAGGGGACCGAGGATTGTGTCAGAGGACAGAGGCCGGACTCGGCCAGATCCTTCCAGGGGACCTTTGCCGTTCGCTCCTTCTCAGACATCTTGGAAGAGCACTTCGGACTGCAGGACCAGGCCTGGGGGCCTCCCAGCCAGTGTGAACCATCAGGGACACTGCCTTCAAGGGTTTTCTTCTCCTTACTGGGTTCCCTCGAGGGAAAGCCCCTTTGAGGACCCACAACGAGACTTGGGTTTGGAGAGTTCTGCCAGAGACGTCAGGGCCTCAGATGATGCCCTGGCCTTCAGAGGCATCAGGGACTCGGGGAGGGGGGGGCACCTTATCGTACTGCTGCTGGCGGCTCTTGAGGGCCTTGCTGGACATTCTCTTGCAGAGACTACAGGTCGCCGGGTTGTGGTCTGGCCCAAGGCAACGAAGACAGTAGTCAGGTCTGTCAGTCAAAAACATGATTTTAGAGCACGGATCACACTTTTTAAAACCACTGGTAGCCATGGGGAGGGGGGAAGGTACCCCTACGGGGTCAATGAACCTCAGGGCTGCCAGCGGGAGGGAAAAAGGTGCGAAAGGTGACAAAAAAGAAAATAACGAAAAGACTACAAAAAAACCCCAAGCCAGACGCTGAGGCACCGAGGTCGGTAGGCAGGAAGAGTACTGGTACAATACCAGAGGCAAGTTGGAAACTCAGGGGACAGAAAAATCAACTTTTTCCGGGGACAAGCCAGTCAACGTCTGAAGGGCTCCGCGGGAAAAAGCAGACTGAGCAAGATGGCACCCTTGAGTGGGAAGGGGACCACACATGCGTGGTGACATCTCCCAAAGACTTTCTTTGAAAGCTGGGGGGATATTTCCACGAGGACTCCATCAGTGCCGACATCACCCATATGTGAAGACTAACTTTCTGTTTGTTCCTGGAGAAATCGAAGACTCATTTCCAGGACATTTGGTGACATTTGGCCCCACCCTGTCTATAGAGATAAGTCACAGTGGTGAAATTGCCGGAATGCACTCTAACTGCTTGACCCTGGAGGTAGGATTAAAAGAAGAGTAGAGTCAGATGAACAGCCTGAGCTTAGAGGCAATTGATGGTCCAAGAGGCTTCTTGAATGGACCAAGATGGCATATCTTATGTTCTTATACCGGAGGATGTAGTAAAGGCTGTTAGTGTAGCTGGGTTTAAAAAAGGTTTGGACAAGTTCCTGGAGGAAAGGTCCATAAACCATTATTAAGAAGGGACCCAGGATATCAATGCTTGACCCAGTACAAGCATTGTGAAACCTGTGTCTTTTGGGGAAACTGCTAGGTACTTGTGACATAGATTGGCCACTGCTGGAAACAGGATACTGGGCTTGATGGACCTTGGTCTGACCCAGTATGGCATATCTTGCTTGAAGAACAGTAAGAACGGAAGTTAGCAATTGCTCCTTATGAACATTTCCCTTCAGACGTGCTCTACTGGTCCTCTTGACCAGGGGCAGCTCTGGAAAGTGAAGAAAGGAAACCTGTTGGCAAAGAAGGAGCACCACAGTGTGCACTACTGCCAAAGATAGTTACACTGAATCAAATCTCTTCTCAGAGAACACCAGGAGCTAGAAGTCCATCTGCCGAGACAGAGAAAATATTGAAGCTCTCCTTGGGGGGTAGGTTTTATACCAAGGGTGACGTTACAAAGCTTCAGAAATTTTTCTCTCTCACCATCTGCTGGCAAGGGGACACAACCCACTAATATGGACTGGTCTAGCAGGATATATTTGGAAACTTATTCTAACAAAATTGTTTTCAGTATTCCCTCATAATGGGAAAGTAGATAAGCAAGTAAGCGTACCGCAAGAAACGAGAATTTCTATTGTACCCTAAAAGTTTTAAGTTTTTTCCAAACCTACATTGAGATCTTTACAAAACGAGTTAACAGCATTATGACTTAACTGCACCAGGATGAACAGCAGAGTTACAAAAATAAAGACCTTAAAAACTCCATCTCTGAAAGAAGAAGTGTCAAAATCAGCAACTTTGGAAACTAACATTATTTTGAGAAACACTCAGATTTTAAACAAATACAGCTCAAGCAAGGCCAAAAAGATTAATCTACAACCGTTTCTCTGCATCAGACATCCCCAATTAGTAATGAATGATGCAGAAATTTGAGCTTGTTTTGAAGTGTTTTTGTATTTAAAGGACTACCACATTCATGCAAGACCTGAACGATTGGGAAGGCTGTCTAGTTCACAAAACCTAAATCAGTCATTGGGAAAAGGGGGGAGAGGGGGTTGGAAAAGAAGAAACGAAACGAATGCTTAATAGAAAAATGTACTCTCCATTCAACTTTTACCGTGTACCGAGTACTATCTGATTTTGTTCTGGTAAAAAAAAAAAAAGCCACACACCATAGATTATCCAAATTTTTCAGGAGGAAAGAAAAATTGATATGTGCTCTGCTCATCTTAAGAAATATGGAAAGCAAGTTAAAAATATATGAAATGCTCAGTATAGAGAGAGTGAGGAAAAAATGCTTGAGAAAGCCATACAACCTAGATTCACATTCTCTTAGATAAACTGTGAAGATAAAGTTCTGATGGAAAGGCCTAGATATAGTTAAAAAATAAAGTTTAAAAAGTTAAAAGAAAGGAAACCTACATCAGAACAGCATCAGCTGTAACTTACCATATGCATCATCATCTGGACAAGCAGGTCAGCATATTGGACAACATAATTCCTGCACTATACAACAGACAGAAAACTAAAGTGAACGTTTCGTAAAATACATTAAAAACATCAGCACGCATTTTAAATCTTATTCTGTCATTCCAACTGCTGGGCAAAATGTAAATTTCAGAGCAGAAAAAAATATAGTTGTAAGTTTCCTTTGGACACTGCAAACGCAGAAGAGGTGCACGCAAACTGGCCCTCATCACTTCTGCTCCACCTCCTAAATCAGTAAGAGGCTAGCTAGGTATTAAGGATGGCGAATTACCCAGTCTGATCAGTTTCTTTGATGAACATTCTCTGAAGGAGAAAGGAAGCAGAATTGTCACTAAGTACTGGGAGGGTAACCTAGCCTCTACTAAAACTCAAGAGAAGAACATCCAAGGTTAGTTTATTGTGTCCCCCCTATTGATAAATAGAGTTGAGGGACCTTGTTTTCAGAGAAGCAAACAAGCTTATTATAAGAATACCCCACTGCTGAAAAATGTTTACCACTCCTCTGCTCAGGAATCATGTGGTTATAGTGTCCGACTCAGCTTGTTTACAAGGATAATGCTCTCTGCCAGATAAGTGGCCCCAGGAGTTATCCTACCAGATATGGCCCAATGCCACAATCCCTGACTGTTTTCCAAACCAGGAGGCACGATCTTATACTTCCTTCTGCTTAAGCAGTACATTACTACGCGATTATCAGTCTGCAAGAATAATGTTGGACAACCAATCTCTGAAAGCCATTAGAGAGCATTTCCAGTTATCTGTAACTAGTAAGTTTGTCTGATGATGTTTTCACAGAATAAAACAAACTCTGGGTGAGGAGTCCATCTGAGCTCTTCTGCCCAGTTTGGACAAATCCATTGTCAAGATCATCTGGGGGAAGTGAAAGAAACAAAATTCCTTTTGCCAGCATCAATAGGTCCAGCACCCAGGAAAGATTTCCTGAGAGATTGAGCAATTTGGATTTCAGTGGCCCGAGTCTACTGAGAAAACACATGGTCTAATGGGCTCATCATATATGCAGAAGTGCCAAGAGAATTAAATGTACTATTGATGCCAAGTGGCCCAATATTCTCAACATGTGCCAAGCTGATGTCTGCTCTCTGTAATTTCTCAAACCACAAATACTAGATTTGTGATCCTTTGTGGGAGATCTATTAGAACTCCTATGAATGCCAGCTGAGGTGATGTGCTTAACTTTGATTTAGGGTAACTTATAATCAATCCTGGTAACACCAGCTCCTGGATAGTCATGCTTACTGATTTTACTGCAACTCTGAGAAGTATCTTGACCAATCATCCAGACTGGAAGCACTTGTAGAATCCCGGTCTGCACAAGGATGCTGCTACCACATCTATACAAACTGTGAATACAAGTGGCCCTGCAGAGCATAGTACTGGAAAGGATGTTTCCTCATTACAAATCTAAGCAATTTCCCGTAACTTGAGTGTGTCTCTATCTATACGGTTATAAGCTTCCTTTAGATCCAGGGAGTACATCCTTTCTGAAGAAAGCTGATTAAGATGTCAGGGAACCAACTTAAACAAATTTCTATTCAGAAGAAAGTTTTAAGTTTCTTGGGTCCAAGATAGTACAAAAGTCCACCATCATCTTTGGTATTAGCAAATACATGGAATAAAATCCTGATCCTTCTGTCTCCTAGAGAAAAGGATATGACCACACTGGCCTTTAAGAGGGTGAAAAACTGCTTGAATATGCAAATCTTGAGGACAATTTAGTGGAATCTCCAGTAAGTTTAATCTGTGGGCCACTGATTTACTAAATCCTTAGCCTTCCCCTGACAGCATGAGTCTTTGGACAGGATACATGAGTCATCCTGGATATAATGAAAAACCCATCCCTGGTTTTGAGTGAGTGGTAGTCTGTGGCTTCTGGGCCCTCGGTTGTATGGGACTTGCTGCTGCTAGCATTGAGGGGGCAAAAGATAACTTCTGTCACTCTAGAAAATGTTTATTCTCTGAATTCCATTGAGGTTCCTCTAAATGTAGAGGGTGAGTATGAAATAGTGGCAGAGAGCATCAACCACACAATCTGTGTGTCCTTAAGAACTCTGAATGGACATCACCACATTTCTATGGTGTTCTGTACTGGAACTTAGTGCTCTCAAAAGCTCATGCAGTATAAAAACTTTTTTTTATCATCATGTTGATCACAAGATATCAGAATCCTACAAAGAATCTGTATCACCGACTACATCTACATTACCATTTCAGCAAGGCCAGGTTGCAACTGATCACACTGTTTTTTGATTTGAGAGATCACATTGTCCACAAATGAAGAGTTGGTTTTCACAGCTTCCTGCACGTCAGTGATCAAATCAACACATTTCTTACAAATATTGTCATCTCCCTGCAGGAAATGATTGATAAAAACAGCTTTCAGAAAAAACTTGCCAGCACCACAATGGCAGTATAATTTCAGATCTCGCATAAAACTAAGTATTTATATGCGTCATTAAAATTTATTTATTCATTTATGGTAAATTTCTATACCACATTTTCCATGAGATCAAATGCAGTTTATGTTAAACAAAACTTTGAATTGTACAGAACGGTACGTATTCAGTTACATTGAAACAGTGAACTATTTACATTAATCTTACAATAAGTAACATAGTAACTATTTACATAAGTAGATCTGTTTTCTTGATGGTTTGCTTGGGGTATATCATCTTTTGGCTCATACTTAGGAGCGAGAAGGGATGTGTTAGTGAGTTCAGTATGAGTGTCATCAGTTATTTGTATCTTCGGTTGTTTTATTTGTGTCCCCAAAGTATATTGTAGCTAAAATAGCTAACTTAATCAGATTCAACCAGCGACTATGCCAAAACATACTGAATACTTACAAATCCTTGCTTTGCAATCAGTGTGCATGTGAGATTGAACAATACAGAATGCATGTTCACATTCTTTACATATAACCTTGATGAAATAAGTCCAACGTGCAGTACAATAACTGAACTTTTCAATTCCATTACTAGCCCTATATATGTTAAAACATTCCCTTAATACTGTTTAAGTCAATATTCAACAACCACAGTCTATTTTACTATTATTTCTCCGCCTTTTTTTTTTTTTTTTTTTAGGACTCCAGAGACTGCGGCTAAATACATTTATTCAGTTATCTAGATAACAAATGGCACCGAATATACATATATATGGTCAGAGTTATCCAATAGTAGCAATATTCAGTCTGCCATTCAGGTAACTCCTGGGACTGCCCATGTTCTACCCACACTCCGTCCTCTTACTAGCCAGAAAGTGTCACTGAAAATCAGCAAATAGCACTGCCTGGCAGTACTCATCCAGATAGCAGGTGCCATATTTGGATTAAGTGCTTTTAAATATTGGGCCCTATGATTTTTATGTCCTCAAAAGAAATGCCATACTCGTCAAGGCTTGAAATCAGTTTTTTGTCAACTCAGACATAAGAATCTAATGAATTACAGGAATGTTAAATGAGAACCATTACTGTAACCATTTCTTGTTCTTGTTAAATATAGTGAACTGGTTCAGGTATACTTTGGCTCATACAAGCAGCTGGATTTAACTGCTAAGGGAACAGTTTCTCACAATTTGTTAATAGAGCACAACCAAAACGTGACTTAACCAAAGAAATACTCAGCAAAATTTCTCAGCTGCCTGGGTAACCTCTACAGAACTAGACCTAAAAGGGATTTCACCAGCAGTCAATGGGATTTAAGCAATATATACTCTCCAAAGAGGCAGCCACACAGTAGTGAACACTGATAGAGGACAAAGTTGAAGACAAATAAGCAAAGTCCATGGAAACTACTCCTACCATACAACATAAATACTGACACATGGCAAAAAACCCCACTAAAGTGACATTTTACTTATCAGATAATATCCTTTCCTTGAGTCCTGCTACATCAGTTCAGACAGGTGGGTTGTGTCCCTTACAAAGAGATGTCGAGACAGAGAAACATTCCAGAAACTTCTTACGACTTCATCCTGCTGTAACAGTCAGTACAGCTAGCGGTAAACTTCCTTTGGAAGAGGGACAGTGCTGCATGGAGCCTGTCGAGAGACAGAACGGGCTCTGCAACGGCTTCACAGGCACAGCCGCGGTTCCCTAAGACAGGGAACCGCGGCTGCAGAAGAACAGAGAAGTAGCAGGCAGACATATAGAGAGGGGAGGAGGGGCAGGGAACCTGCAATGGGGCTGACAGGGAGGGAGGGGGGCTGACATGGACGGACGGAAGGAGGGAGGGATGGATGGAGGGAGGCTGACATGGACAAAGGGGAAAGACAGAGGGACATACTGGACAGACAGGGGATAAATGCTGGACAGAGGGGAGAGAGACAGTGCGGGTTAGGTTTATAATGGGCAGATGGGGGGGATAGGACTGGTAATGGGCTGATGTGGGTAGCACTGGAAATGAGCTGATCGGGGAGGTTAGGACTGGTAATTTAATTTATTTTATTTATTTAGTGTTTTTTCTATACCGCGCTATTCATCATCAGTGCGGTTCACAGGCAACTTAACTGTGCAATGTAGAAAGATCTACATTGGACTTACAGTAAAACAGGGTGTTTTAAACAGGGAGAACAGGTGAACTATATACAAATTGGCATCAAGGTTCTACATGTAATTTGGCATTATTTACAAATTAAACAATGTGACTATATACATACTACTTGTATTTCACAGGGTAGTGGACAGCTCATCATTATCCTGGGGTTGAGGGGGCACTAGCACTGGAAGTGAGCCGATAGGGGTGCTTCGACTGTGAATGAGCTGATGGTGGGGAGGGGAGGATAGAGCTGCTGGCCTTGGAAGAAAACTGGGGGCTAGGGCTACAAATGGGCTGATGTGAGGGGATGGGAGAATGGGACTGGAAGGAAGTGGATGCTGAGAGGGGCTGTCATGGTATTTGTACTAGAAGGGACTGGACACCAGTGGCAGTCATGGGAATTCAAGTTGACACTGGAAGGTACTGGGAGTGAGGACTGGAAAGAGGCTGATACTGGGGAGGGTTACTGGGACTGGAAAGAGGCTGATGGAAAGAAGTGATGAGAAATGGCAGATGGACCATAGACCACAGAAAGAGAGCTAAGAGAAGACAGGAAAGCAGAAGCCTCAAATCGGGACCAGCATGATCACAGAATAAATTGGTCAGACAACAAAGGTAGAAAAAATAAATTTCATATTAGTGATTTGACTACAAAATCATAATTTTGAAATCAAATATTGTTTCTTGTTATTGTGATTAATTATTGTGGTTTAAATAAGTAAATTTTATAAATAAAAACATATTGCAAAGGCCTATAATATAATATATTAATAATTCAACAAATGATTACAGCGACAATGCGTTAACGGTAAAGGAAGAGAGACACATTTGATTTTATCATTGGGGTCATCACAAGTTGACCAAATGGTAAAAGGGGTCACGGTACAAAAAAGGTTGAGAACCACTGGTCTAGCAGGACTCAAGGATAGGATGTCATCTGGTAAGTAAAATGTCACCTTCCATATTGTCCTATTAGACTAGTCCAGTCTAGACAAGTGGAACATACGAAAGTTACAACTCCACTGGGTGGGAAGATGACATGGCAGCTTTCAAGACCTCTGAGCGAAAGGCTGTGTCTGCCCAAGCATGGACATCCAAGCAGTAATGCTTGACAAAAAGTGAAAAGTGATACCCGTGTTATACCCAATGTTTGAAGGGACTACCGAGCTATGCTCTGCCCACAAGGATGCTTGCACCCAAGAAGAATGGGCATGCAAACCCTCCAGAACCAGCTGGTTCCATCACCGATACATAGAGACAATTGCCTCTTTGATCCAGTGCCCCAAGGTAATTTGCAAAGCCAACACCAGGGTTACTGGGTCTGGCATGCAGGAGGAGAGGGGGTCCTCGCGGGGACGACCCTCGGGAGATCGGGCACCATCGCCAGAGGCCTCTATATCCGTACGAGGTACCTTTTGAGACTGCTCCTTATCCGACTCTCGGGAATGCAGAGGAGAGCTAAGGGAACGAGCACGAGACCACTCACACTTGTCTGGAGTCCCTGACAGCGACTTCGAGGTAGTCTTCTTTTGCCACTCCACCTCGGGTGAACCCTGATCAGAGTGACGCCTGGGTCGTGGGGTCTCCGCAGGGGATCCCACAAGTGGTGGGTCAGCAGAGCGGGGTGCCACCAGGGACCCCGGGGCTGCCTTACAGAAAATGTAAGACTTCTGCTTACAGCTTAGCAAGGCCTTAGCAGACATTTTCTTAAGAGAGTAGAGCTCCGGGTTGTGGTCAGCCTCCAGACATCGCAGACAACAGTCATGGGTGTCCGTGAGCGACATATTTGGAGTATCTATCACATGTTTTGAAACCAGTGGCCATGGGAGCAAAAAGAGCCCCTGCGAGGGAAAAATACTAAAGAGGGGGGAAAAAAAAACCCAGTCCCTAGCCCACAGCCGAAGCAGGGGTGAAGGGGAGGACGGAAGAGGACCAGTGCAAAAGGAAAGGGGCCAAAAGGCTGAAGACGAAAAAACACTTTTTCCAAGGGACACGCATCTGAAGTGCTCTGCGGAAAAAGGGAGACTGAGCAAGATGGCACCCTTGGGCGGAAAGAGGACCACACATGCGTTGCAGCAATCCCAAAGGCTTTCTTTGAAAGCTGAGAAATTGCTCCATGCAGTCTGTCGGTGCCGACATCACCCATAAGTGAGGACAGACTTCCTGCTTGTTCCTGGAGAATGGGACTTAAGTGCACCCTGACTATGTTGGACTTTAGGCTGGCCCCAGAGAGATGCAAAAGATATTGCAAGATGTCTTGCACAAAGCAGGAGAAGGGTTTAAGATCACCTTCCATGCACCAGACAGAGAACCTGCACCTTTTAAAGGTGTATGCTTGATGCATGGAGTCCTTATGCAAAGCTAGGACATCCTCCACCTTCCACGAGACACAGAAGTGTGCGATGGCTAACCTCTCAGCATCCAGGCCATCAGAGCAAGGGACTCCTGCTCCGATGGCCTGCAACAGCAGGTCCGGTGAGCTCCCCAGCGGCAGCAGGTCCCTCCGAGAGAGTTGCATAAGCAGAGGGAACCAGGGCTGTCTGGGCCACCTCGGAGCAATGAGGATGACGGAGGATGCCTCCGCTTGAATCTTGAGGAGTGCCTGGGGAACCAGGAGTATAGGCGGGAATGCATACAGAAGACCCCTGGACCAAGGGAGGAGGAAGGCACCCACCACCTCCCTGCCCTGGGCAGGCCTCCAGGAACAAGCACAGTAGTTGCACATTCTCCAGATTCGCAAAGAGATCTATTTCTGGGGTCCCCCAGCAGAGAAAGACCTCTCTGAGTACTGCCAGGTGCAGCTGCCACTCGTGGGGTTGAAGTATTCTGCTCAAGTGGTCCGCCAGCACATTATCCAGGCCTGGCAGGTAAACCGCATAGATGGCGATGTTCTGCCTGACAGCTGACTTCCACAGGCTAAGGGCTTCCCAGCAGAGGTAGTACAAACACTGCTTGCTGAGGTAGTACAGTGCTACCTGGTTGTCTGTCTAGACTTGAACCACCTGACCTTTCAGGTGTCCTGAAACACCTGAAGGGAGGAGTAGCCTAGTGGTTGGGGCAAGGTACTTCAGGCCGGAAGGTCGGAGGTTCAAATCCCACTAGAGGACAGCAACTTTGGGCCGGAAGGACTGGGGTTTCTAGTCCCACAGATGCTCCTTGTGGTCTTGGGCAAGCCACTTAACCCTCCATTGCCCATGTTCCCTGTAAGTATTAGTGTATGTGTCTCATATCCCCGCGTGTTAAATGTATCCCCCAATTGTGTTGTGACCGCTTTGATTGAAGGATAAGGCGGTATACAAAACTGAATAAATAAATAAATAAATAAATAAATGGTGATGTCTGGCCAGACATGCGCAAAGTGGACCAGCCATCCTCATGTGAACCTTGGGCCCATTACCGCCTGAGGGAGGGAGCCTATGCCCAAGGTGTCAAAAGCCCTCCCCCCAGGCTAGGGCTAGGGTGCTGTTTGGGGCTTTCTGCTTACGGGGGATGTGCTCCTGGCCCTTGGCCTGCTGCTCCTGTTAGGAAGCCTGGTAGGCCGGAAACTGGATGAATTTCCTGTAAACCTTTTTTTTTTTGGTCTTCAAATGGAAGGGCCAGCAGTCTTCCTGGACAGCCGAGTTCTGTTCAGGAATTGTCTCTCCAGTTTGGCCACCTTCTGTGTCATGGGCTTGCCCAAGAGATTCTCTCTCTGGCAAGGGACACCAGCCAACTTGTCCTTAACCTGCTGCTCCAGATTAGAGGGCTGTAACCACGGCAAGGTGGTGGGCACTAATGCCCACCGCAGCCACAGACTTGAAGCCATCGAAGAGTGCCCGAGGCTGAAACTTGGAGTATTCCTTGACTTGAAGAAAGTAGGGCCCGGAAGCGCTACAAAGGGTTCCTTTTCAACCCAGCCAAGAACCCGGCAAGTTCCTTCGCCAGGTCCTGCGGGTACATGCCCATGTACAGCTGGTATGCTGTGAGCATGGAGTCCTGGTAGCACTTTCTGCTAAAGGCATCCATGGTGTGTACCTCCCTACCAAGGGACACAGAGGAGTGTGTCTTCCGGCTTTTGATCACATGCATCGCCATCCACTATCATGGAGTTGTGAGGCAGCTGTGTCTTTTTGAAACTGGGGTTCTACTGACTCGATACTGAGAACAGAGTCAACGGTTCAGAATCTGCACCATCAATGGGCTCTTCCACATCCTGAACAGCCTTTGTAGGATGGAGGGGCATGGGCACTCACAGTGCCTCCTTCGGGTAAGCCTCATATTGTAAGAGCTTGATCCTCAGTCTGAGGCTCGTCCTCTGGCACCGCCACAAAGACAAGAGCCTAGGACATCTCTTTCATGAAGTCCAAAAAGGCTAGGTCCTCCAGAGGGGACCGCCAACGATGGTGAGGCGGAGAAGAGTTGGAGGGGACATCCCGATGAAGACTGTCAGGAGACTCCTCTCCCAATCCAACTCTGTTGTCAGAGGAATCTAGCGATCCTTGAGTTGACTCAGCATTGACGACAGCAGATGGCAGTGCTCTGCAGCTGCGGGACCCAGCAGCGAGTCACACCGAGTCGGACGCTGATTGAGTTGGCATCGGACAAGCCAGCTTCTCCAGGATAGGCTGAGTCTCTTCAAGAAAAGTCCTTGCAGAGAATGGCCCCAAGGCCGGCACAGATGACCCAGAGGTTCTGGGCATCAGACTGCACCTTGAGGAACAAAGAAAAGCTACGTTTCAGAGCCACCATCCTGACCTCAATGCAGTTGGATCCACAGCAGCTGACTCGGGCCTTGAGGTCGTCAAATCTCCTCCCACTGGGGCTGCTTGGAGGGCTGCTACCAGCCATCATGTTGAGGACTCCAAACCCAGGTGCTGAAGGTCTTACCTGCCGGTCCAGGTTCGGATCTTGCTTTCGGCTTCAATGTCGTCTGGACCCACGGCGAAAGTCTTTGGAGGACGATCCCCAGTCCAAGGCTCCATGGCTCTGACTGAGCCCAGGAGTGTGAAGACAAGACAGACAACAGTTCAAAGGGCAAGGATTCCATCCCCGATGCCGGTCCTGAGGCAGACGGTTTTTACAATCTTTGTGGGTCTTCGCCAACATTTTTGGCAGAGAGGGCAGGTAGACATATCGTGGTCCATCCTGAGGCATTTTATGCAGCAACTATGGCGGTCCGTGATAGACATAGTGCAGGGGGCACTTGCCACATTGCTTAAAACCGCTGACCGAGGATATAGAGGGAGAGACAGCACCTGCAAGGTCAAACTCAGACGTCTCAATGAGCTAGACCATGAGCAAAGACCCATGTGCCAAGAAAAACAGAGAAAAAGAGGGGACCCAAGAAAAAAATACAATGCTGAAGCAGTGGACTTGGGTGGCAGAAAGATGATCAGAACAGATCCCAGTGAAAAGAACAAAGAAAAATTGGTGAAAAATCTTTTACTTTAATCAGGGACACAGACGGCACATCTGCAGGACTCTGTGGGAGAAAAAAAAAAAAAAAACGACGACTGAAGTAAGATGGTACCCTTGGGAGGGAAGGTGACCGCGTATGCGTGGTTTAACTCCCAAAGGCTTTCTGTGAAAGCTGGGGAGTGGATCCACAAGGGCTCAGCCTGTGCAGACCTCACCCATATGTGAGGACCAACTTCATGCTTGTTCCCTGAGAAATAGCGTATTATTGGAAATCCTCTCAAGCTCCGGCTCTCCATTCTTGGCAGCTGAGAATGCATAAGAGACAATGTACTCCAAGCACCTCATGGCAATAAGGCTGGAGAAGCTCCCGTAGAGTTTGAGAAAGTTTGGGACAAATTTGCATAAAAGGTTTGTGTCAAAATATATGGGTTACGCATTTATTTTACTGAGGGGTAGTAAGATGGAGGATGGGGGGGGGATGTTTGTTGCTAGAAGAGTTTGTTGATTTCTTCAAATTAGGGAAAAAATGTTGAATAGAGATTAAATTCCAAAAACACAGCAAACACTACTTCTGTTTTTTTTTTTATTTGTTTTTTTTACACAAAGAAATGTAATTAAATGTATTTAGCTACAAGGGCATATGGGTATATAGACCCAGCTCTCATTTTCCAGATCCTGTTTTCAAATGACTGAACCTGTTAGGTGGCTATCACCCAATCTAAGTATTAGCTGCCATTAAGAGTACTTGTTAACAGTGTGGAGGGTGACCATAGGACATTTACCTTGTTCATACTAAAGCTTCATTTTCATATTATGTTCCTTTAGTTGCATGTGCAGATATGCTAATTCTGGTGTATTCACACCAGCATCTTTCCAAATTTTAGCATGCATGTTAAAACCTTATTGCATCGTTCACTAATTTTAGCATTCACGCAAGGGCCTTAAAAGTGCATACAAAATGTTTACTGCACTGGCCACCATGCTTAGACTGATAAATAGTGCCTCAGTCCTGTGACAGTGCCCTGACAATTCTTGAACAAGAATCCTCTTGAATAATTCTAAAGAGCAGGCAGGCAGCTATCAAAATGGGGGAAAGTTACAGAAAACACAGACATCCTAGTAATTAACTGCAGTGTGAAAAAGGAATGAAGGTTGCAAGTTAATTTTGTGCTTGGTACATAACATGAGCACTGTTCCCTCTAAGCTGTGCGCGTGTGCATGCACACACACCTCGCCGAGTGAGCGCACATACTTTACAACCGAGCGCACAAAAAGAGTAGTTACTCACCTGTAACAGGTGTTCTCCAGGAGCAGCAGGAATCAGTCCTCACATATGGGTGACGTCGGTGCCGACGGAGCCCTCGCGGAGCAATTTCCCCAGCTTTCAAAGAAAGCCTTTGGGAATTGCAGCGCGCATGCGCGGTCCCCTTCCCGCCCAAGGGTGCCATCTTGCTCAGTCTGATGACATAGCTAAAAGACAGCAAAAAAGTAGCAAAAACGAAGTGATAGGACTGCAACTCCAAAGGGAGGAGGGAGGGTTGTGAGGACTGATTCCTGCTGCTCCTGGAGAACACCTGTTACAGGTAACTACTCTTTCTCCAGGACCAAGCAGGAAGTCAGTCCTCACATATGGGACTCCCTAGCTTAAGGCTACCGGAGACCTCAAGTGGAAAAATGAGCTCCCTCTAGCTCAGTAGCACAGAAGGAAGGAATCTTCTCTGAAAATGCCCCCGACCAGTAGCCCAACACCAGGGCCGGAGGGTAGGAGTTGCCTAAACCTCAAAGAGATTATGGAGGACTGCCTGATCGAAAGCCTGCGGGACTCCCTCTCCAGGCAGTAATGGGCCGCAAAAGTCTGGCTTGAAGATCAAGTAGCGGCCCGGCAGATGTCTGCCAACGGAACAGAGCGGAGATGAGCCACTGACGCAGCCTTCGCCCTAACACGATGAGCCGTGACTCGACCCTCCAACGAGAGGCCGGCTGCCCCATAAGCCCAAGCAATACAGTCAGCAACCCATATAGACAAAGTACGCTTGGAGACAGGTAGCCCCAACTTATTGGGGTCAAAAGAAATGAAGAGCTGAACAGCCCTTCTATGCTCCCGCGTACGGTCAAGGTAGAAGGATAAGG
Source organism: Ichthyophis bannanicus (assembly GCA_033557465.1). Lineage (NCBI taxonomy): Eukaryota > Metazoa > Chordata > Amphibia > Gymnophiona > Ichthyophiidae > Ichthyophis > Ichthyophis bannanicus. The sequence goes on from CM066034.1 coordinate 608,589,789, forward strand.
CCCTCCTACAGTCCAGGGTATGCAGGACCATTTCAGCCCGGCTGGTGTGCGGCCTGGGAAAGAAGGTCGGAAGAACCACCTCCTGGTTGAGGTGAAAAGGGGATACCACTTTTGGAAGAAACTTAGGGTGAGTCCGTAAGACTACCCTATTCCTGTAGAACCTAGTGTAAGGAGGATCAGACACTAGGGCCTGAAGTTCACTAACGCGCCTAGCAGAGGTAAGGGCTACCAAGAACAAGGTTTTCCAGGAAAGAAAACGAAGAGGGCAGGTAGCCATAGGTTCAAAGGGCGGACAGGTAATCCGCTGCAAGACCACATTCAGATCCCATTCAGGGGCTGGTGGGCGCAAAGGAGGCTTAAGGAGAAGGAGGCCTCAGAGAAAACAAGCCACCAAAGGGTGGTTGGAAAGAGGCCTGCCATCCACCGGTGCGTGATGCGCAGAGAGAGCACTGAGGTGGACCCTGACAGAGTTGGACTTAAGGCCCAGATTGGAGAGGTAAAGCAAATATTGCAAGACCACTGCCACCAAGCAGGAGAAGGGATTCTCAGACTGCTGAGCACACCACATGGAGAACCTACGCCACTTAAGAGCGTAGGACTTCCGGGTGGAGGGCTGTCTGGAGGCCAAGACGACCTCTTCCACCTCCCGAGGCAGCAGGAGGGGAGCAAGGACTACCCTTTCAGCAGCCAGGCCATCAGATGAAGGGACCGGGGGTTGGTGTGTAGAAGAGTCCCCTGATCCTGTGACAGGAGATCGGGTTGAAACCCCAGAGGAAGAGGAGTGTCCACCGCCAGCTGCATCAGAAGCGGGAACCAGGGCTGTCTCGGCCACCGGGAAGCCACTAGGATCATTGAGGCTCTGTCTCTGAGAACCTTGAAGAGCGTGCGAGACACCAGTGGCGTGGGAGGAAAGGCATACAAGAGGCCTGTGGACCATGGAATCAGAAAAGCATCTGCCGCTACTCTGAGTGGATGCAGTTGTCGAGAGCAGAATCTGGGAAGCTGCCGGTTCAGAAGACTGGCAAACAGATCCATGGTGGGGAGGCCCCACTTGAGAATGGATCCATTGGTGGTTCAGCGGATCTCTCTCCACTCGTGTGGTAGGAGGATCCTGCTTAGCTTGTCTGCCAGGTAAGTTTCCTGACCTGGGAGATAGACAGCTTTGAGGAGGATGCCGTGGCGGACGGCCCAAGAGCACAGTTTCTGTGCCTCCTGACAGAGAAGGAAGGAGCCTGTTCCACCTTGTTTGTTCACGTAGAACATTGCAACTTGGTTGTCCGTCTGGACCAGCACAGACTGGTGAGAAGTGAGGTGGGAGAAGGCTCTCAGAGCTAGGCGGATGGCTCTGAGCTCCAGGAAGTTTATCTGCTGAGCAGACTCCCAAGGAGTCCAGAGGCCTTGAGTACATGTCCCTTGGCAATGTGCTCCCCAACCCAGGAGAGAAGCATCGGTTGTTAGCACCTGAGAAGGCTGAGGAGACTGAAAATCCACCCCCAGCAGCAGGTTTGGCAGATGAAGCCACCACCGCAGAGAAGAGACCAGCAGGTTGGATACCTGTACTGAGTCCGCCAGGCTCCCCGTGGCCTGATGCCATTGAGTGCGAAGGCACCACTGAGCAGGTCGCATGTTCAGGCGTGCACTGGGGGTCACATGGACCATGGAAGCCATATGGCCGAGCAGTCTCAGAAATTCCCTTGCAGAGACTAGGGAATTGCTGTGAAAGTGGCTGGCGAGATCCATGAGCCTGTGTGCTCTGTCTAGAGGCAGGAAGGCGCGCGCCTGAAGTGTGCTCAACCGTACGCCGATGAATTCGAGATTTTGAGAGGGGAGCAAAGTGGACTTTGCAAAGTTTATGACAAAGCCCAAGTGCTGGAGCAGAGTTACAGTGCAATGAGTGGCCTCCTGGGAAGACTGGGCCCTGATGAGCCAGTCGTCCAGGTATGGGAACACAAAAAGGCCTTGAAGTCTTAGATAGGCCGCCACCACTGCTAGGCATTTGGTGAACACCCTGGGGGCGGAGGATAGGCCAAAGGGAAGTACTCTGTACTGGTAATGATGTCCTCCCACAACAAACCTGAGATATTGTCTGTGGTCTGGATGAATAAGGATGTGAGTATAGGCATCCTTCAGATCTAAGGAGCATAGCCAGTCTCCCTGCTGGAGGTAGGGCAGCAGGATTCCAAGGGTAAGCATCTTGAACTTTTCCCTTGCCAGGAACTTGTTGAGGTTTCGCAAGTCCAGAATGGGTCTGAGGCCTCCTGTTCGTTTCGGAATCAGAAAGTACCTGGAATAAAAGCCTTGACCCCTCAGGTGGTGGGGCACCGGTTCCACAGCCTGTTCCTGAAGAAGACTTGCTAACTCCTGAAGGAGTAAGTCCCTGTGCAAAGGGAGTCTTGGAGGTTCCCCTGGAAAGTAGGAGGGAGGTACCTGGTGAAAGTGTAGAAGATAGCCTTTTTGAACTATATGAAGCACCCAGGTATCTGATGTGATGGCTGACCACCTGTGGGCTAAGTGGACCAGCCGGCCTCCTGTGCTGAGAGAAACCAGTGGAGGGGAAGAGGCTATGCTGATGGAGTCAAAAAACCCCACCCTGCTGAGCAGGGGCCGGTGTTGTGGGCTTGGGGGCCTGCTGCCAACGGGACCCATTACCCCGTCCCTTGGCCTGCTGACCCTTTTGGGGAGCTGCTGAGACCTGATACTGAGGGTAGTGTTTATAGGCATCTGCCTTCCTCGGGTAAAAGGGCTTTTTCCCCGAGCCCTTCTTCTTCTGAGAAGGGGCAGAGGTTTTTCTGGACAGTCTAGTCCTGGTCAGAGTCTGTCTCGATTTGTGCAGCCTTTTCAGCCATGGGCTTGCCAAAGAGGTTTTCACCCCTGCAGGGGACATCGACCAACTTGTCCTGTACCCATGGCTCGAGGTCGGATGACTGAAGCCAAGCCTGTCGGCGGGCACCGATGCCGGCTCTGGCTACTCGAGTCGATGCTTCGAAGCCATCGTAGGCTGCTCGAGAGATAAACTTCGAGCACTCTCGAATACCAGTGGACAAGGCTTGGAACCTCTGCAAAGGTTCCTCGGAGAGACCAGCAGAGAACCCGGCAATTTCTTTTGCCAGGTCTCGGAGGTACATGCCCATATAGAGCTGGTAGGTCTGGACTCGACAAGCAAGCATAGAGCCCTGGAAGCACTTCCTACTGAGGGCATCCAGGTTCCGGGCCTCCCACCCGGGAGGCACCGAGGAGTGCATCTTCTGACTCTTGAGTCGATGCATGGCCGATTCCACCACCACGGTAGTTGTGCCTTTTGGAACCCAGGGCTCTTGCGGACTCGATAAATGAATCGACCCGCTTGCTTAACACCGGCGCTGACGCCGGGCTCTCCCACATGCAGAAGAGAAGTCGTTCCAGCATTGGAGGAACCGGTACAGTAAAGGCCTCCTTTGGGGGAGAGTCATACTGGAGGGCATCGAGCTCTTCGGCTCAAGGCTCCTCCTCGGGATCCGCAGGGAATGCCAAGGCCTTGGACATATCCCGCATGAAGTCCGAGAACCGGGTGTCCTCCGGGGGGGGACCGTCTCCGAGGTTTGGACTTGGGTGAGTCCGATGGGACGCACCGAGTCCGAAAAGTACCAGGTGACTCTTCGTCCTCTGATTCCCAGGCTGACTCCTCGGAGGAGGAATCGAGCGGCTCCGGTCGGGCGGGCACCGATGCCCTCCACCCCGACGCTGAGGGCGTTGGCGACCTCGGTCCCGAACGGGAGGCCGAGGGAGACCGCGACCGAGGATCGACTCGAGCTCGCATGGACTCGAGGATCGGCTCGGTCTCCGGGGTCGACTTGGACGTCGACGTCCCGGTGGCCGGGGCAGATGCACTGGCGAGGCCAGCGATCAATGCCCGCTGCTGGTCCATGAAGGCAGCCAAACTGCTCTCCAAGGCCGTCAACCTGAGTCCGAGCTCAGGAGACCCAGCAGCCCCTGACTCGGGCCCCGATGGCGTCGGGCCCGACGTCGGCTCCTTCGGAGGTGAGTCCACGAGGACTACAGTACTCACGTGTCCAGGAGGCTCCATTTCGAGACGAGGATGTTTCAAAGGCCTCTCCGACTCCGAGGACCCGGGACGGCTATCGGGGCTATGCGACCTGGCCCTCGAGGAACTAGGAGCATCCACCGACGCCGCCCTCGCGGGTTTCTTCTTCCTATGAGGTTCCTGGGCAGGAGACCCCCGCTCAGAGGAACTCCGATGATGCTCAGGACCAGAGTCCAGGGACGTCGAAGCCTCTGACGAGGTCCGGGCCCGGCCGGACGCGGAGTCAGAGAAGATTCGTTCTCTTTGATGCTGCCGACTCAACGCTTTTGAGGACATCTTGCCACATGGACCACAGATCATCGGGTCATGATCGGGTCCGAGGCAGTGGAGGCAGCAGTCATGTGTGTCGGTAAGAGACATACGTTTTACACCAATCACACTTTTTAAACCCGCTGGCAGCCATCGGGGGGAAAAAGGGCCCCTGCGAGGTCAAGAGACAGGGCTGTCAGTGAAAGAGAAAAAATGGCGCGAACGCTTATCACGAAGGACAAAAAACCGAAAAATAAAGAACGGACCCGTTACCGGCGTAGCGGGTCCGGGCGGGAAAAGGATCCGGCGTCGAACCGAGAAAAGAATAAGAAATAAAATCAACTTTTTCTGCGGCGATCACAAACAGTGTCTGTAGGGCTCCGCGGAAAAAAGAAGACTGAGCAAGATGGCACCCTTGGGCGGGAAGGGGACCGCGCATGCGCGCTGCAATTCCCAAAGGCTTTCTTTGAAAGCTGGGGAAATTGCTCCGTTAGGGCTCCGTCGGCGCCGACGTCACCCATATGTGAATACTGACCTTCCTGCTTGGTCCTGGAGAAATTACGGTTCTGATTCTGATAGAAAACACAGATGTCCTTAAAATTGAAAAGTTGTTGTGTATTTACGGTTTTTACAAGTTCTACAATATTTTCTAGTGCAATCAATGTGGTGTACATACTGTATTCTGACGTGTAGTCAAATTTTAAAGTATATAACTCCGAGTGTCGTCATGTGGCGCACAAAAATTTAACCTTCCTTCAAAACCTGCACAGCTGATATTTTATGCGCACACAGCCTACAGAAAATTAGAGGGAACATTGAACATGAGGTATCCCAGAACACTAGATTGGAAACTAACTATGCAGCCGAGACCATGCAAAAACAAGCTTCATTACCTGCAATTCTTGTTCTGGCTTGTCTTGAGGATACAGAAGTTGTGGCACATTGGCAAGGAAGGGGGAAATAACTTGAGACGTGTCCATCTCGGGTATCTCATTGCTTTGCAGCTGTTCATGCTGTTTCAATGAAGCCAGATGCTGCTGAAGAGACTGGCACAAACCAAGGAGAGAGCATATCTCACCAGGGTCAGCCTGGGAAAAACAACATCATAAGCAGAGATTGAATATTCTATAATGCCAAGTCTCCTCTTACAGACATACATAGTTCTGACACTAGCTGTTATATGAACGTGTGTAATAAGTATTTTGCTAGAAATATCTATTCTTACAGGAAAAGCAAACAAGAAATGGAGTATTAGTGATCACAGGCAAGGCAGCTTTAAAAAAAGCTGACCTCTGAGATTTCAGCCGACCAGACATTTCCCCAGTTGAGAGAAATATGGTGTTCTAAAAGCTGAAACACCTTACAGAATAAACCAACTAACCTACTAGAGGAAAGCTTTAAACTAAAATTAACAGATGGGTAGGCAATGCCTTCAGGCAATACCTGGAAAGCTATGTATACTAATGCCCAAAGTATGGGAAATTAACCCAAGTCTGCCTCTTCTCAAATGTGTGTCAGTCAAAGCACCATGACTAGCATATAACTTAAGAGCTACAACTAATTCAGGAACAATACTGTAGGAAGGAAAGAAGTGATGCTACGTATAAAGTTACAGCAACAGAACTGCAGGTTTACTGCTTAACGACGCAACACTGTGGCTTACTCTAAGAAAAGAAGGGAAAATAATATTTATTTATAATGGGGCGATATGAACTTTGTGGGCAGAACAGATGCATTGTAAAGGGTAGTTACTCACCTGTAGCAGGTATTCTCTGTGGATGGTAGGAATAAGTCCTCACGTATAGGAGACATCACCGATGGAGAGCCCTGCACAGAAATGCTCTTCAGCTTCTGGACACACTTGCTCTGCCGATGCCATGTCCTGTGAGGCGTACTATACCCCAACCCTGGCTGTCTTCCACTACCCGCTATCTACGTTCCTGAGCCGGTTCAGCTGAGCACGCTTGGCTCAAATCTCGCACCCTTGCAGAATTTTTACATATCAAATTCATGCTTGTGTTTTTCCAGTCAGCCATAGCACTTGCCAAACAAGACCATTATGTCCATTTGACTAACCCTCTTGCCTCTGACCTTCACCATTCTCTTTACAACTCTCAACTCTCTCCTCAAGGTGCCTCCACTTCTGACCCCTCCTTCCCTTTCTGCCCAAACCCTGGCTGACTACTTCCACAACAAAATCCACAAGATCATCCTCCAAGTCCCCATGAGGTCAGCTACTTTCCCTTCCTTTTCTATGATCTGAGGGGGAAACCACAGACCTTCTTTCCTCCTCCAAACTTGCTAGCTGCTCCTCTGATCCTATTCTCATCCATCTAAGCCCCATCTCCTCCACTGTTATCCCCTCACCTCTTATATTCTCAACTTATCACTCTCTACTGCAACTGTCCATGCAGCCTTCAAGCATGCTGTAGTAGCTCCCCTCCCTCAAGAAACCCTCAGTAGACCCTACCTGTCTTAACTATCGACCCATCTCCCTCCTCCCCTTCCTTTCTAAACTACTTGCAGTTCGCTGCCGTTGCCTTGACTTTCTCTCCTCTCAAGCCCTCCTGGATCTTTTACAATCTGGCTTTTGTCCTTTACATTCTACTGAATGGCTCTTGCCAAAGTCTCCAGCGACTTGTTCCTGGCAAAATCCAAGGGCCTTTACTCAATCCTCATCCTTCTTGACCTTTGTGCTGCTTTTGACACTCTTGACCACAATCTTCTCCTCACTTGATTTTAAGGGCTCTGTGCTATCCTGGTTCTCTTATCTCTCCCATTGCTCCTTTAGTGTTTGTTGTGGTGGATCCTCCTCTGCCATCCCACTCTCAGTTGGTGTACTCCAAAAGATCTGTCTTGAGTCCACTCCTTTTCTCTCTATATCTCCAGTCCCTTGATGCACTCATCTCTTCCCATGGCTTTCAGTACCACCTTTATGCTGATGACGCCCAGATCTACCTCTCTGCATCTGGAATCTCTCTGGAAATCCAGGCCAAGATCTCTGCCTGCCTTTCTGACATTGCTGCTTGGATGATTCACCACCACGTGAAACTGAACATAACCAAAACTGAGCTTCTTATTTTTCCCCTCTAAACCCTCCTCTCCCCTTCCTCCTTTCTCAGTCTCTGTGGATAACTCTCTACTTCTCCCTGCTGCCTCGACTCGCAACCTTGGGGTCATCTGACTCCTCTCTTCCTCCACACACATCCAACTGATAGCTAAAACCTTCCAATTCTCTCGCTAATATCAACAAAATCCACCCATTCCTTTTCAAACACACAACTAAGACAATTACCCACTTTTTAGTCACACTCCCGTCTAGACTATTATAACCTGTTTCTTGCTGACTTCCCTGTGAATCATCTCTCTCCCCTTCAAATCTGTTTAACACACTGCTGTGCGGATAATCTTACAACAGCCTCATCATGCTTATATTACCCCTCTTCTCAAGTCACTTCAATGTCTCCCTATCCGTTTCCGCATCCAGTTCAAACTTCTCCTGCTGGCCTATAAGTGCATTCACACTGCAGCTTCTCAGCACCTTTCCTCTTATTTCTCTTTACACCCCTCCTCAGGAACTCCACTCTTTTGGCAAATCGCTTCTATTGCAAACTTCAGACTTCATTCCTTTCACCTTGTTGCTCCTTATGCCTGGAAGGAACTACCCAAGTCTGTACATCAGGCACCTTTCTCTGTCCCTTTTCAAATCCAGGCTGAAAACTCCCTTCACTACTGCTTTCGGATCTTGACTCACCTGGTCTCCTTTGTGTTTCCTTACCATTACCCCTAGATGTATCCCATGTCTATAGCTACCATGTTATCTGTCTTGACTAGATTGTAAGCTCGGATAAGACAGGGCAATCTTTTACACACGTGTGTGCAGTGCTGTGTACATCTTGTAATGCTATACAAATGCCCAGTAGCAGTGGTAGTAGTCGTATCAGCAGTTTCTATTGAAAGCTTTTGAGAGGCTCCACAAACAGCGTGCCTGTCTTCGCCTGCCACAGCACTATCATCTCCAGTATAACAAAGCTGTAGCAGAAGATAACTCCTTGGTGAGGTGGGAGGGTTGTGAGGACTTACTACTCTTGACCAGAGAACACTTGCAACAGGTGAATAACTACTTTTTTTCCATGGACATGCAGGAAGATGTCCTTACGTATGGAACTCCCAAGCTAAAGTCCAATAGGGGTAAATAAAACAAAGAACCGGAGAATCAACTATGTACAGCATTGGTAGCCCCTAAAGGGGAACTCATCTGATTCAGTATCTTTACCATACAGTTTCATTCATCACTCAAGTTCCCTGATATTTTATTCCTTAGTAGCGTGGTTGGACAGTAGGGCCTTGAGGGGATGGAGTTGGATTCTAATCCCCAAACAGATGCTGGAGTACAGATTGGCCGAAGTTGCTGTCGTGTCGGGAATCCCCATCCAGACAGTAACGCGATGTGAGTGTGTTGACAGAAGACCATATAGCAGCGCTGCAGATCTCTTCCATGGATACTGAGCAGACGTTGACCACCAACACAGCCAAAGCTCGGATGATGTGAGCTGTGACATGGCAATCAAAGTTCAGGCTAGCCTGGGAATAAGTGAAAGAGATGCAGTTTGCTAGCCAAAAATGGAAAATGTGTATGAAAGCAGCAGCCCCCAGCTTGCTGGGGTCAAAAGAGATGAATAGCTGGATGGACTTTTGGTGGGCCTTTGCTCTAGATAGAAGGCCAAGGCTCGCTTGCAATCCATGTGCAGCACCACTTCTCTATGGGCATGAGGCCTAGGAAAGTAAGTCGGCAGAACAAATGACTGATCAAGATGGAAAGTAGATACCACCTCCGGGAGGAATCGCAGATGAGTGCATAAGACCGCTCTATTATGACGTAACCTGGTATACAGTGGATAAGCCACCAGTGCCTGAAGCATACCAACATAGCATGCAAAGGTAACCACCATCAGGGTCAAGAACTTCAAAGGACAGGAAGCAAGCAGTTCAAAGGGAGATAACATGGAGCTCCGCCAGAACCACATTGAAGTCACAAGAACATAAGATATGCCATACTAGGTCAGACCAAGGTCCATCAAGCCCAGTATCCTGTTTCCAACAGTGGCCAATCTAGGTCACAAGTACCAAGCAGTTTCCCCAAAAGACACACACAGGTTCCACAATGCTTGTATTGGGGCAAGCAGTGGATATCCTGGGTCCCCTTTAATAATGGTTTATAGACCTTTTCTCCAGAAATTTGTTCAAACCTTTTTTAAACCCAGCTACACTAACCGCTTTTACTACATCTTCTGGTAATGAATTCCAGAGTTTGATTATGCGTTGAGTGAAAAAAATATTCTCTTATTAGTCTTAAATGGGTTACACTGCAGCTTCATTGCATGTTCCCTAGTCTTTCTATATTTTGATGGTGTAAACAATCGATCTACGTTTAGCCGTTTCACTCCATTCATTAATTTATAGACCTCTATCATATTTCTCCTCAGCTCATCTCTTTTCCAGGTTGAAAAGCCCTAACCTTTTTAGCCTCTCCTCAGAGGTATCCTCCCATCCCCTTTACCACTGAAGCTCTTTTCTGTACTTTTTCTAATTCTGCTATATCCTTTAAGATGTAGTGACCAGAATTGCACACAATAGTCAAGATGCTATTACACCATGGAATGATAGAGGCATTATAATATCCTTTGCTTTATTCGCAATTCCATTCCTTACGATTCCTAGCATTCTATTTGCTTTCTTGTCCGCCGCTGCACACTGGGTGGAGGGTTTCAACATGTTACCCACGATGACGCCTAAATCTCTTTCCTGAGTAAGGCATATCTTATGTTCTTAGGTTATGAGGAGCAAAAGCAGCACATTACCCTCACCAGGCTCTCGAGACACTTCAGATATCAAACGCAGGAAGCATCAGGGTAGGGGGCCAGAAGGCCTACTACCCATGTAACTGCAAGCACTTCCCTGATCTTCAAAAACACCCCCCCCCCCCCCCAGCAGAAGACACAGGCTCCTCACCCACATCAGGAGAAACTTCAAAAGGCTCAGCCTGTCCCACAATCCAAGCCAGGGGCATAGTTTTGACTGGTTCCTTTGGAGCATAGCCAATCTGCTGGTGACCTCAAAGGGGAACCCTCTGGTGGAGGGACAGCTCATTCTCTATAAATGCCAGCTTTCTCCTCCACCTGCTTTCTGAAGAGGTTCTCTCCCAGGCATGGCATGCCCCAAGCTTATTTTGCACCAACTGTTCCAGGTCGAAAGATTGAAGCCAGGTGAGTCTGTGGGCTCCAAAGCCCACTACCACTGCCCTGCAGGCCGCCTCAAAGGCATCGTAGGTTGCCTGAACCAGGAACTTCAAACAGGCCTTGCTGTGGCCCACCAGAGTACAATAAGGTTCCAATTTCTCCATAGTGAGGAACGAGCCCAGGTCAGTGATATCACACAAGATGTCCTTCAGGGAACATACTCATATACAACTGGTAAGAGACTGCACTAGCTATGACCATGGAGTTATGGAAGCACCTCCTTCCGAAGGAGTTCAACGTCAAAGGAATGAATCCTCTTCAGGGCAGATTCTACCACCAAGGAGTGGTGCGGAGGTTGAGGTTTCTCAAATTTAAGGGCCTTCTAGTCTGCCAGTTCTGGGGTGTGGCTAATTCTAAGATGGCGACAGTGAGAGTTTGATCCAGAATGCTGAAGCGAAAGGGCAAGCCCAGGACTTTTCCCACAGAGTCTGAGCTTGTGGTGGAGGGCCCGATGGATCGTTTTTTCATCTTACCGACGACCAGCGAAGGGAGGTTCGAGCGGGCTTGGCAACGTCAGCGGAGGAGACTTTGGCGTCTGCCGCCTTAGAGCTGTCTCTCTCCCCTGAAGAACAGTTTCCTCCTGTTCCAGCTGGCAATTCGAGGTCTCCTCTGACGCTCGACCCGACGGTCTTACCCGAAGAGGTGGGGGCCGTGGAGTCTGTGCAGGGAGCGCTGGAGGTCTGCCTTGAATCTCAACCGCCGACTTTGGCGGTTGAAATTCCCGGAGGAGAAGACCAGGTTGAGGCTGTAGCCGGGAACTGTGACTTGGTGACAGATTCGTCTGGAGAGGTTAAGTCTGTATCACCCCTTGTTTTTAATTTAGCTCGCCCTCCTGTTGTGACTTTGGAAAAGTATCTGGGAGGCGATTACCCAACTGTTGACAGCAGTGAATCAACAGCTGGCTCTAACTTCGGTGAAAATTACTTCAATTGAACAGAAAGTCCTTTCTTTATCTAATGATATCGTAGAAACTAAAAGTAGACTTGATTCAACTGATCAGAAGCTTTCACAAGTTTCCGATTTGACTTTTTTCCTTAATGAAAGATGATATTGGTTTAAAAATGAAGTCAGAATCTTTAGAAAATGCTACCCGGGCAGCTAATGTTTGTTTGCTTAATTTTCCTGTAGTTCCAAGGGTGGCTCCTTTGGATTTATTTAAGAGATATTTGCTGGATTCTTTATCTGTACCCTCAGAATTGATTCCACCAATAGTAAAAGCCTATCATATTCCTTCTGGGGGAAAAAAAAAAAAAAAGAGGGGAAAGTGGTTATGGGGCAGTTAGAGTTGGATTCTTTGGATGTCTCTGCGTTACTTCAGTCCCCTAAGGAAGATGAAATATCTGCTTCTACGTTATTAGTTTCCTTTGATAGAGATTGGCTGCTCAAATTGTTTTATAAAAAAAGGGCTAACTTGTTTTTTGGTAAGAAAATATCCATTTTCCCTGATGTTTCAAAGGAAACACAGAAGCGGCGCAAATCCTGTTATTGCGACTTGGGGTGATTCAGATGGGGGCCTCATTTACGTTAAGGTTTCCATGTAAATGTATTGTATCTTATCATTCACAGAAATCAGCATTTTTTCAACCTAATTATCCTCTTTCATCACTTCTCGTGTTGTAACATCTTCGCCTTCCTAGGTCCTGTTCTTTATGTAATTTATGGTTGGTCGGTTTCCTGTCGCCGTTTTATTTTTCCTGTACTTTTGCATTTTGTAGTATAGTGGGTTCTCCTACCCTCAATTATATATTCTTTAGCTACTCCCCATTGTGTGGACTAAAGATGTAATTTGTATTTGATTAATGATCTTGTTCTTTGTTTCTTCAGTGATTTTTTTTTCTACAAACTACATCATTGCTGTACAAGAGTGTTTTTTGCTTGGTACATTTGTAAAAATTGATAAATATAAAATAAAAAAAATAGAAATAAAAACTTAAGGGCATTCTGAACTCGGTACATTGAGTCCAACCTCCTACTGAGGGCACCGTGAGGGGTTCTCCACATACTCACCTGCAGCCTCTATAAGATTCAGTGCATTGGCACAGTTACTGCTTCCTTAGAAGCTGAAGAATACTGGAGGATCTCCAACTCCTCCACCCTTGGCTCATCCTCAGACTCCAGTGAAAAAGGGATAGACTTGACCATAACCCTGCATGAAGTCCTGGAAAGACATGTCCTCTGGAGACTTCTGCCAATTATGCAGAGGTCCAATGGAAGTTCAGAAGACCTGCTCTCTGACAGGATCTCTTATTTCACATTGGTCACCCAGCCATCAGAGTCAGAGAGGAAGTCAAAGTACCTCTGAGACTCTGCCCAGAGCTTCCTCCGACTTAGAAAGTGGGAGATTCGGCAGGCTTGACGGTGCATCGAGCGTTTCCCAGGTTTCGTCATGACACGGAACCAGATGCACTCGAGAGAAATGGCCCCATAGGGAATCTGCATTAGGTCTCGCCGATGCCTCGATGTTGATATCTCTGCAGGCAGAGCATGCGTTTCAAGGATTGGTTGCACAATGTTTGATGACAATGCTGTGGGCACTAAAGCACCAGCCAGCTGTTTCTCCAGCATCGATACGATGCAGGCCTTGAGCATCTGAAGGCGTTCCTCCATAGCTGCTGACCAATGTCTCCAGCATCCCTGCAGGGGTATTGGCATGGCCTCTGTTGTCAGGAGAAGATTGCTGACCCCCCAGAACTCTGGAGGTCAATTCCTCTCTCCGAGGCACCTTGGCGGGTCTCGGAGAGAGAAATCGCATCAGGAAGGACTCTGCACATGGGACTTAGCCCAGTGCTCGGAAGGGTCCTCATATGACACCGATGGAGTAGAGGTCGAGTTCTGCAATTCGAGGTGGAGGCGGAGACAGAGTCTGGGAACCTCTCGATGTCTATGCACCTTTGGCAGATCCTAAGGGAATCAATTGAGACTGATGCTGGTGCTGAAGATACTGAATCAGACCTCTGGCCAAAGAGGGATTCTCTCTGCTTCTCTCAATCCTTGTGGACCCCCTCCTTGTCATCAGCAAACACAAACTGCAAGAGGTTGGTGATTGGGACCCACACACTGGAGGCACCAATTGTGCTTGTTGGTGACAAAGATGGTCCTGGCACATTTGGTGCATTTATTGAACCCGCTGGCTAATTTCTAGGACATGTCTGGGAAGATGGCCATGGCCTAATCAAAATGGCTCAATGGTGTGCCAACCAGGTCACAGGAAACAAAAACAACCTTACCAAAAAAGTGCCAGAACCGAGAGCAGAACAGCAACAGACAGACCAAATGTTACAGAGCAGGCAGTAAGAAAAATTAAGCACAAAAGGACCCCTAAAGGGGGGGGGGGGGGGGAAGGAAAAAAACCTTTACCGGTGGAGGACCGATTCACCACCGATTCACATCTGTGGGGCTCCACAGAAACCAAAGACTGGAGACGATGGCACAATGGCAGGCGGGAAGACAAACACACAGGCACAGTGGGGAGTGTTCTCATGTAGGGCTCTATTTGTGACATCACCCATAAGTGAGGACTTTCTTCTTGTCCACATAGAATATAAAACGTTCACAACATTTCTATGAAAGGGGAGGTACTACTGCTAGGTGATCTTAATCTGCAGGATGCTGGATTGGGAGATCTCAGTTTCTGTATCATTTAAATAGAGATCCTGGCTTCTCTGTAAAAGAAACTGTTACACCAAGTGGTAACAGAACTCAAAGGGGCGATAATGGACTCATGAATGGAGAGAGTTTTTTTAGCATAGTTACTCAGCTGCAACAGGTGTTCTCTGGGAACAGCAGGAATCAGTCCTCACCTATAGGCGATGTCTGCACCAATGGAGCCCTCACGGTAACTTCTCCCCAGCTTTCAAAGAAAGTCTTTGGGAGATGTACCATACATGCATGGTTCCCTGCCCACCCAAGGGAGCCATCTTGCCTCAGTAGGATGGCATAGCTCAAAGGCAAAAAATGACACAAAAAGCAACTCCACAGGGAGGAGGGAGGGTTGTGAGGGCAGACAAGTGAGTAACTACACTTTTTCCCAGGAACAAGCAGGAATCCGTCCTCACATATGGAACTCCCTAGCTACAGGCTACTGAAAAACCTGTAAAAAGTCATGGGTGACCAGAAAAAGGTGAGCCGTAAGCAGCAACAATGAGTCTTTGAAAAGACAGATTTCCGAGCGGGCCAAGTGTCCTTTGAGAAACCAGCACAGTGGGAGCTTGAACACACAAGTGTCGGAGTGCGGGAGTTGCCTACACCCCAAATAGATGGAGTACTGAATGGCCAAAGGTACTGTGCCTACGGGACTCCACCAGGAAGTAAGGAGCTGTGACGGTATGGACTGAAAATCAGGTGGCGGCACGGCAGATTTCCAATAGAGGAACAGAACACAGTTTTGCTATGGATGCCGCCATGGCCTTGACCTGGTGCTCCAGCGATACTCGTGAGAATACAACTATGATACCAAGGTTTCCTTCAGAGCTACTAATGATACTTCATCTAAAAACATTCAAAATAGCGCCACACAATAACCACATCTATAGTGCAGTTCTTTAGGGGAAAAAAAAAAAAAAAATCAATAAAGGAGAAAGGCCAGGTCTCAAAATTCAAAAGATGAGCAATCGGGTCATAAAAACAGCCATAGTTATCACCCCAGATAATGCATTAATGACCTACCCAGAAACTCCTTTTAACCATCAGTGGAATGAACGGTCAAAAAAACCACAACAAACTTAACTTGATGATAACTCAATACATCATCTTCTTCGCCTTCTAATCCATAGCTCATGAAGTGCCGCTCTCCACTAGACCCTTCAAGATGAACTGACTCAGTTAAGGGGATGTCTTCAACCAGGATGGCCTGGGGGGGGGGGTCGATGCGGTCTTAGAGGGTCTCCAGCTCTTCTTAGGTTCTTCCTCTGGGGTATTCTGGCTGTAGGACCTACAGCCTTGGAGCTTCAAGGCAGCACGGTCTCCCTGGGGTTTCAGAAGGTGCCTTGGAGTGTGGTGTCACTGGAGACTCCAGTGCAGAGTCAGTCTTGTGAAAGGACTCCCACTGCTGCCAACAGCTCTTGATGGCCTTGGGAGGTTATCTTCTTGCAGAGATTGTAGGCTTTCCTACAGGAGCTCTCCAGATCAACCAACAGTAAGGATTTAAGGGTTTGTTTTATTATATTAAATTGTTAGCTCTCTGACTGGGAGCTCTTAAAAGGGTTTTTTGTACATTTTTAAAGCAAGGTTACTTTCTTTTTGGTGCTTTAGTGGGACTTTCCTTGAGCACAGTAGATGGTTGAACTCCAGTAACCTCCTCAGCTTTGGGAACTGCTAACACCTAACCAGGTGTTAGTTCCCTCCCTACCCATCCCGACTCCCACCCACTCCTAGCGAGTAGTCTTGCTTTATAGGGCACCTCCCCATTTGACAAAGCACAAAGAATTGGACCAGCACATTTTGAATATAATTAAGGAGATTTAACAGCTTTTTCTCTGAAAGGACAGCTGGGAAACCGGCTGGTACTTGGTAGATCTCTCTCTTTTGCTTTAAAAGATACCTAAGCTCCACGAATAGAACAATGGCTGGGAAAAATCGTTTTGCAAAAGCTGCTGCCCACATTACAGCTTCTGCCTCGGTCCAGACAGAGGTCCTAATGCCAGTTGAAGGACCGGTTCCATGTGCAGGGTGCCTGCATGCTGAAGCTCTGAGGAAACAAGTGGAGGAACTCAGAGAGGAGGTGGTGAGGCTGAGGAGCATTCAAGACAGTGAGAAGTACATTGATGAGATGCTTCTTGCAGAGACCAAGCTCTCCAGCAGAGGAGAAGATGGGTGCCAACAGAATGTCAATGGTTGGACACAAGTCACCAGGGCCTGTAAAATCACCAATCCAACTTCTCCAGCCCTTGAATTGAAGAACCATTATGCAGCCCTGGAAGTGGAGGAGGTGAAAGCATCCCTGGAAAGGGAAGGACCAGAGCTCAAGTACCCCAAAGTTGCAGAATCAGTGACCACAAGGAAACGAAGGGTAGTGGTGGTTGGAGACTCTCTTCTGAGGGGTACTGAGGCATCTATCTGCCAACCAGAATTGATGTCCAGAGAGGTATGCTGTCTGCCTGGTGCCAAAATCCAAGATGTTACGGAGAGTTTGCCGAGACTCATCAAGCCCACTGAGTATTACCCAATGTTGCTAATCCATGTTGGAACAAATGATACTGCCAGGTATACCTCGGAACGTATCAAAAGTGACTTCATGAGTCTGGGACAGAGGGTGAAGCAGTTAGGGGCACAGGTGGTGTTCTCTTCAAATCCTCCCTGTTGAGGGTAAAGGCCAAGGCAGAGAGGCTCGCATCCTGGAGATGAATGCATGGCTGCGTGGATGGTGTCAGAGCGTTTTGGTTTCCTAGACCATGGGATGCTGTTCCAAGGGTTGAAGAACAGAGATGGCATCCATCTGTCCAAGAAAGGTCAACGCGTCTTCAGTAGTAGACTGGCTAATCTACTGAAGAGGGCTTTAAACTAGATTCGTAACGGATGGGTGAAGAAAGCCCCCAGGTAAGTGAAAGCCCCCAGGTAGGCGATACATTAAATAACTTTATGGAAATGGGTAACAGGGGTAACATATGGAAAGCAGTGTGTATAAATGCCCATAGCATGGGAAATAAGATCCCTGATGTTGAAGCTTTGGTGGGAGTGGCCGACTTAGATTTAGTGGCAGTTACAGAAACATGGTTCACAGAAAACCATGATTGGGATGTAACTATACCTGGCTATACTTTATTCAGAAAGGACAGGGTAGGAAGTAGGGGAGGAGGAGTGGCACTATATGTAAAAACTACTATTAAAGCTTTGGAATTACAGAGCTTAAAAGGGAGGGGGGAGGCATTGTGGGTTAAACTAGAAAGAGGGAAAGAGAAATCTATTTACATTGGTGTGATATACAGACCTCCCTCACAAGAGGAAAAGGTGGACAGAG
Organism: Ichthyophis bannanicus; assembly: GCA_033557465.1. Taxonomy (NCBI): domain Eukaryota; kingdom Metazoa; phylum Chordata; class Amphibia; order Gymnophiona; family Ichthyophiidae; genus Ichthyophis; species Ichthyophis bannanicus. The sequence goes on from CM066034.1 coordinate 608,607,373, forward strand.
TTAATTGAAGACATGCGCAGCATTGCTAGGAAAGGGGAAGTGCTACTGATAGGAAATTTCAATATGCCAGATGTTGATTGGCACATTCCTGCTGCAGTATCATCTAGAAGTAAGGAGATCCTGGATTCTCTACAGGGAGAACTATTCAGGCAATTGGTAACAGACCCCACACGTGAAGGGGCCATACTGGACTTAGTGCTTACCAATGGTGAAAGTGTTTCTGATGTTGTAGTGGGAGATCATTTGGCATCCAGTGATCACCAGATGGTGTGGTTCAGTATTAGGACTAGGGCTGTTAGAATCCATTCAAAGGCGAGGATCTTAGACTTTAGGAAGACTAACTTTGCGAAGATGGGCCAATACCTCAGGGAGTCATTAGTTGGATGGAAACAGCTGAGGGATGTAGAAAAACAGTGGGAAAAACTGAAAGGGGATATTTTAAGGGCAACCAACCTTTTTCTTAAAATGGTAAATAAAGGTAAAAGGAAAAGGAGACCGCTATGGTTTTCGAAAGAAGTAGCTGAAAAAGTGAAGAAAGAGGGAGGCCTTCATGAAATACAAGAGATCACAGAGAGAGGAAGACAGGCATCTGTACTTGGAAAAACTTAGAGAAGCTAGCAAAGTAGTCAAGAAGACAAAGATTCAAAAGGAGGAGGAAATAGCCAATGCAATAAAATGGGGGGATAAGACATTTTTCAGATATATTAGTGAGAAGAGGAAGGGCAAGAGTGGTATTGTCAGACTCAAGGGTGCAGGGGAGGAATATGTAGAAGCTGATAAAGATAAAGCGGAATTGCTTAACAAATATTTTTGTTCTGTGTTTACAGATGAAGAACCAGGAGCAGGACCTCAGAAAACACCCACAAATAGGAACAGAAAAAAAGGACATCTTGAACAATTTTCAAAAGACTGTGTTTATGAGAAACTATCTCAACTTAAAGTAGAGAAAGCGATGGGACCGGATGGGACACACCCGAGAATACTGAGGGAACTTGGGGACATTCTAGCAGCTCCACTGACTGACCTTTTCAATGCCTCGGAGTCGGGAGTGGTGCCAAAGGACTGGAGAGAGGCTCATGTGGTGCCTTTACACAAAAGCGGAAGTAAGGATGTGGTTGAAAACTACAGGCCGGTTAGTTTAACTTCGGTGGTGAGTAAATTATTGGAAATGCTGCTGAAAGAGAAAATGGTGAGGTTTCTGGAGTCCAGTGGATTACAGGATCCGAGGCAGCATGGATTCACCAGAGGCAGGTCTTGTCAGACAAATCTGATTGATTTCTTTGACTGGGTGACCAGGGAGTTAGACCGAGGGAGAGCCCTAGATGTGGTGTATTTAGATTTCAGTAAAGCCTTTGACACTGTTCCTCACAGGCGACTTATAAACAAACTGAGCGCCCTAGGGATGGACCCTAAAGTTACTGCTTGGGTTAGAAATTGGTTGGGTGGGAGGCGACGAAGAGTACAAGTAAATGGAACTCACTCTGAGGAGAAGGATGTTATCAGTGGTGTGCCCCAGGGATCTGTCCTTGGTCCGATTCTTTTTAATATATTTGTTAGTGATATAGCAGAAGGGCTTTAAGGTAAGGTTTGCCTCTTTGCAGATGATACCAAAATCTGCAATAGAGTAGACACCCAGGAAGGAGTAGATAACATGAGGAGGGATCTAGCTAAGCTTGAAGAATGGTCTAGAATTTGGCAGCTGGGATTTAATGTTAAAAAATGTAAGGTCATGCATTTGGGCTGCAGCAATCCAAGGGAGCAATATAGTATAGGGGGTGAGTTACTTTTGTCCACTAAAGAGCGGGATCTAGGCGTGATTGTGTCTGATGATCTTAAAGTAGCTAAACAGGTAGAAAAGGCGACGGCAAAAGCTAGAAGGATGCTTGGGTGCATACGGAGAGGAATGGCTAGCAGAAAAAAAGGAGGCGATAATGCCTCTGTATAAGTCTTTGGTGCGACCTCATTTGGAGTATAGTGTGCAATTCTGGAGACCGCACCTTCAAAAGGATGTGAACAGGATGGAGTTGGTGCAGAGGGTGGCTACTAAAATGATTAGTGGTCTTCATTATAAAAGCATATGAGGACAGACTGAAGGATCTTAATATGTACACCTTAGAGGAAAGGCGGGATTGAGGTGATATGATTGAGATGTTTAAATACCTCTGTGGCATAAATGTTCAGGGAGAGAGCCTCTTTCAATTGAAAGCAAGTTCTGCTACGAAGGGGACATGAGATGAGGGTGAAGGCAGATAGATTCAGGAGTGATATGTGGAAATATTTCTTTACAGAAAGAGTAGTGGATCCGTGGAATAGTCTCCCCCAGTGGAGGTGGTAGAGATGAGGACAGTAACTGAATTCAAAAAAGCATGGGACAAACACAGAGGATCTCTAAAGGTAAAAAGGGGACTGTTGTAGTTGTTATGGAAGGACAGACTAGATAGACCATGTGGTCTTTTTGTCGTCATATTTCTATGTTTCTATCAGACTCCAAGGGGTCATGGTCCAGTCATGTGAATTGGTGCACAACCAATGTGTGACATGGTATGGGCACATCGGTCACAGTGGGTAGGGCTAAATGGCCAATTTTCCCAATGGAGAAAGGTGAATAGTGGTGTACCCCAGGGATCTGTGCTGGGTCCGCTGCTTTTTGACATATTCATAAATGACCTGGAAAGTGGAACAACGAGTGAGGTTATCAAATTTGCAGATGACACAAAACTATTTAAAGTTGTTAAAACCCAAGAGGATTGTGGATTATTGCAAGAGGATCTTGATAAATTGGAAGACTGGGCATCAAAATGGCAGATGAAATTTAATGTGGACAAGTGCAAGGTTATGCACCTAGGGAAGAACAACCCAAACTATGGTTACACGATGCAAGGTTCCACATTAGGAACCACCCAGGAAAAAGATTTAGGCGTCATTGTGGATACCATGGTAAAACCCTCGGCCCAGTGTGCAGCGGAGGCCAAGAGAGCAAATAGAATGCTAGGTATGATAAGGAAAGGAATGGAAAATAAAACAAAGGATATTATAATGCCTCTATATCGTTCCATGGTGAGACCGCACCTTGAATATTGAGTGCAATTCTGGTCGCCGTATCTTAAAAAGGATATAGAGTTATTAGAAAAGGTTCAGAGAAGAGCCACCAAAATGGTAAAGGGGATGGAAGGATACTCCTATGAAGAAAGGCTAAAAAGGTTAGGGCTTTTTAACCTGGAAAAGAGACGGCTGAGGGGAGATATGATAGAAGTCTATAAATTAATGAGCGGAGTGGAACGGGTAAACGTAGATCGATTGTTTACCTTATCAGAATATAGAAAGATTAGGGGACATGCAATGAAGCTACAGGTTAAACTATTTAAGACTAATAAAAGAAAATATTTTTTCACTCAACGTGTAATCAAACTCTGGAATTTGTTACCGGAGGATGTAGTAAAGGCTGTTAGTGTAGCTGGGTTTAAAAAAGGTTTGGACAAGTTCCTGGAGGAAAGGTCCATAAGCCATTATTAAGAAGGGACCCAGGATATCAATGCTTGAACCAATACAAGCATTGTGGAACCTGTGTCCCTTGGGGAAACTGCTAGGTACATATGACCTAGATTGGCCACTGTTGGAAACAGAATACTGGGCTTGATGGACCTTGGTCTGACCCAGTATGGCATATCTTATGTTCTTATGTTCTTAGTGCTTAAAACCACTGGCAGAAACCATAGTAGGGAAGATGGCCACGTGAGAGGTCCAAAGCCTCAAGCATAGCCAGGGAAAAAGGGCACGAAGCCTGTTGAGAAACAAAAAAGCACAGTTACTTACCTGTAACAGGTGATCTCTGGGAACAGCAGGAATAAGTCTTCACATATGGGTACGTCGGTACCGATGGAGCCTGCGCGGGAACGCTCCCCAGCTTCCCAAAAAGGAAAACATTTGGGAGCATCCCACAGCGCCTGTGCGCTGCCTTCCCGCCTTTCCTAACCAACTCTCCTCAGTTCGAGTTTAAAGCTGAGACAATAGAGAGAGAGAGGAAAGGAAAGATAGAAAAGAGATACAACTCCTAGGGGAGGTGGGTGGGTTGTGAAGACTTATTCCTGCTGTTCCCAGAGATCACCTGTTACAGGTAAGTAACTGTGCTATCTCCAGGAACAAGCAGGAATGAGTCTTCACATATGGGGACTCCCTAGCTGAGATGCCTGGGAGATCCCCAAGGATATGAAACCCTGAAAGGGGTCTGCGTCCTCCTATGGATCTCAGGCATCCATTCAGGGAAGGAGGGCAGGAGTTGTTTAAGAATGGAACAGGTGCCTGAGGACAGCCTGACCAAACAAGGCATCCCGGCGGGAATCCTTGTCCAAGCAGTAATGGGCTGTGAAGGTATGAACAGAGGCCCAGGTGGCTGCTCGACAGATCTGGTCGATGGACACAGAATTTAGATGAGCCATAGAGGTGGCCATGGCCCTCACATTATGAGCTGTGACATGGTTCTCCAGAGAAAGGTTCTTACTCTGGTAGGCGAAAGAAATACACTGAGCAATCCAATTGGACAGTGTTCTCTTAGAGACTGGAAGTCCCAAATGAGAAGGATCAAAAGCAACAAAAAGCTGGGAAGACTTTCGATGTTGCTGTGTCCTATGTAAGTAAAAAGCAAGAGCTCTTTTACAATCCAGAGTATGAAGATTCCTCTCTGCACTGGATGCATGAGGAGCTGGAAAAAAGACAGGCAGATATACCTGTTGATTAAGATGAAAAGGTGAGACCACTTTAGGCATAAAGTGTGGATTTGTCCTAAGGACTATCTTGTCATGATGGAACCTTGTATAAGGTGGATTAGCCACTAAGGCCTGCAGTTCACTGATGCGGCGAGCAGAAGTGACTGCAATGAGGAAAATAACCTTCCAGGAAAGAAATTTCAAGGAGGTAGTGGCTAAGTGTTCAAAAGGTGGCTTCATAAGCTGACCAAGAACCAAATTTAAGTCCCATGCCACCGGAGGAGGCCTAATGGGAGGTTTAGTTAAAGTTAGGCCTCTCATGAATCTTGAAATAAGAGGATGAGAGGAGATAGGTCGTCCATTGATGGGCTTAAGGGATGCTGCAATAGCACTCAAATGGACTCTTACTGAATTTGTCTTGAGTCCTGCATTGGAGAGATGCAGGAGATAGTCTAACAAAGAAGTTAAAGGTAGTGCCAGAGGGTCAAGACCCTTTTCAGCACACCAAATGGAAAATCTTTTCCACTTAAAAGCATAGGAACGCCTGGTGGAAGGTTTCCTGGAAGCATGGAGGATATCCTTCACCTGCTGAGAAAGATTCAAGTCTTGAAGGTCTAGGCCTTCAATAACCAAGCTCTGAGGTGAAGGGACTTGGGGTTTGGGTGCCACAAAGTCCCTTCCTCCTGAGACAGAAGGTCTGGAGCAGCTCCCAAGTCCAGGGAGGGGGCTTGGGAGAGATGCAGAAGCAGAGGGTACCATACTTGGCATGGCCAGCGTGGAGCTATGAGGATCATAGATCCTTGATCCCTCTGGAGTTTGAACAGAGTCTTGGGAATCAAGGGAATGGGTGGAAAGGCATACAGGAAGCCCTGACCCCAATGAAGGAGGAAGGCATCCTTGGCCTGAACCCCCTGACACGGAATTCTGGAACAGAACCGGGGAAGTTTGGCATTCCACAGACTTGCAAAGAGGTCTATGTCCGGGGTTCCCCATTCTTGAAAGATTCTGAGTACCTGATCCATGTGCAGGGACCATTCGTGTGGAAGCAGAACTCAACTGAGTCTGTCTGCCCAAGAGTTTTGGATTCCTGGGAGATATACTGCCAGGAGATGGATTTGATGCTCTCTGGCGAAGGCCCACAATCTTAGAGCTTCGTTGCAAAGCGACAGAGAGCCAGTTCCTCCTTGTTTGTTTATATAAAACAGCTACTTGATTGTCCGTATGGATGAGGACTGTCTTGCAGCTGAGGAGGGTATGGAAGACCCTGAGAGCTAGAAAGACTGACGAAGCTCCAAGTGGTTGATATGAAGAGAGGTCTCCTGAGGGGACCAAGTGCCTTGAGTGGAGAGGTCCTGTAGATGAGCTCCCCAACCTGTTTGGGAGGCATCTGTTGTGAGGGTTGCTTGGGGCAACAACTGTTGGAAGGGGGACCCCAGCAACAGATTTTGAGTGGACATCCACCATTGGAGAGACCAAAAGAGATGTTTGGAGGTTGCTATTTGGTCTGAGAGAGCTCCTGAAGCTTGAGTCCACTGGGTGGACAAAGTCCATTGAGCTGCTCTCATGTGTAGGCGAGCATAGGGTACCTTATGTACTGTGGAAGCCATGTGGCCCAGCAGTTGTAGCATCTCCCTGGCAGTTAAGTGGCTCTTTGACTGAATCTAGGAGGCTAGCTGCACTAGACGTTGGCAACGGGCCTGAGGAAGGTAGGCCCTTGCAGTGGTGGTATCCAACCAGGCCCCTATGAATTCCAGGGACTGAGTAGGGATGAGCTGGGACTTTGGGAGGTTTACTACCAGTCCCAGATACTGCAGAATGCGCCTTGTGCGGTCCAGGGAAATCTGGGCCTCTGACTGAGATGGAGCTCGGATGAGCCAGTCGTCCAGGTATGGGAAGACAAATATTCCCAGAGTGCGTAGAAATGCAGCAACTATTGCCATGCATTTGGTGAACACTCTCGGAGCAGAGGCCAGACCAAAAGGAAGGACTCTGTATTGGTAATGTTTTCCCTGGAAAAGAAAAAACGTAGGAATTTTCTGTGAGATGGATGGATGAGAACATGTGTGTATGCATCCTTGAGATCTAGAGAACAAAGCCAATCCTGACTTTGAAGGTATGGAAGGAGAGTGCCCAGAGAAAGCATCTTGAACTTCTCCTTGCATAGAAATTTGTTCAATTCTCTGAGATCTAGAATGGGTCTGTATCCCCCTGTCTTCTTTGGAATGAGAAAATAGGGGGAGTAGAACCCTGACCCTTGTTGAAAAAGAGGAACTTCTTCTATTGCCCCTTGGGCAAGAAGGGTAGTTATCTCCTGACCTAAAAGGTCGAGAAGAGATGTGGGAGAATTGAAGTGTCTCACCATGGTGTGGGGAGGAAGGTCTGAGAAATGAAGTTTGTAGCCCTCTCTTATGATGGAGAGGGTCCACTGCTCTGATGTGATTTGCTTCCATCTGGGAGCAAAATGAGCTAACCTTCCTGGAATGGTGAGAGGTTCTGGCTGTGTTAAAGCCAGAAAGACTAAGTTCTCTAGCATCAAGTCAAAAACCCTGAGGGGGATGGGACTGCCGGGTTACAGCAGCCCCTGTAGACTTAGGCCTGGCCTGCTTAGGTTGCTGACGCTTAGCGGTAAAGCGACCTGTAGAAGATTGTTGGCCAGAAGTGGAAGGAAACCTGCCCTTCTTGTAAAAGACTTTTTAAAAGTCTTTTTCTTGGCAGGAATGGAGGTAGACCTTGAAAGTCTATCCAGAGCAGAATTCTCTGCATCCATTTGAGTGGCTTTAATTTGTCACTCTCTGCCAAACAGATTTTCACCTGTACAGGGCAGATTTCCTAAGCCATCTTGAACCCAGGGCTCTAAATCAGAAGCCTGGAGCCAAGCAATTCTGCGAACAGCTATGGCAATGCCTGAGGCTCTACTGGCACCTTCAAAGGAGTCAAAGGCTGCCCTGTTTGAAAACTTGGAGATGTCTTGAGTATGCTTAAGCCACATGCGGAATTCTTCCCTTTTATCTTCTGGAATAAAAGGGAGGAAAGTGTGCAGCTTTTCTGCCACTTCTTTCAGAAACATACCCATATAAAGGCTATATGAGTTGATTCTGGCAATAAGCATACTGGCCTGGAAGATTTTCCTACCAAAAGCATCCAAGGTCCTGCATTCTCTTCCTGGAGGAGCAGAAGAGTGTCTCTTTGTACTCTTTATCCTCTTCATAGCTGACTGCACCACGATGGAATGGTGAGGAAGATGAGTTTTCTGGAACCCAGGACAAGGAGGGACACGATACATAGTGTCCAACCTGTGAGAATGAGGAGAGAGAGTGAGAGGAGTCTCCCATAAACCAATCATGTGTTCATGAAGAATCTCATGAATTGGTAAGGTGACTGCCTCTTTAGGAGCCCTACAGTATCCTAAAATATCTAATTTTTTTGCTCTAGGCTCTGATTCAGAGGTTACTGAAATAGAGAGTCCTTTAGCTACTTCTCTTATGAAGTCTTGAAAGGACAAGTCCTCTGGAGGAGACAATCTTCTTTTTGGAGAAGAAGGCTCCTCAGGAAGGGCTATGGATACTTCAGGAGACTCATCTGATGTATCAGAATCATCAGAGGAATCGAAGTATCGCCTGTCAGGGTGCTCTTCTAACGCTCGATACGCGTATCGAGCGGTATCGACATCGGGCATCCCCGGTACCGGATCGGTACCGAGAAGTAGCCCTGGACAAGGAACTGCAGCAGTCGGTATCCTGGTCGATGTCGATGCAGACGGTACCGGCATCGGCGCTGGTGCCGGTACCAGAGCAGATACCGACAACAGAGCTCATTGCGGTACCGCCGGCGTCGCAGCTTGAATGAAGGCTGAAATAGCCTGCTGCATGGACAGAACATTCTGATCCATCGACGCCATGAATGCCTGGAGATCGGTACCGGTAGATTGTGCCGGTACCCCAGAGCATTCTAACAGGTGATCGGTCGAAGCCGTGCCATCGATGTCAACCTGTAACCCCATAGGAGGAGCTTTGGAAGCCGGAGCTTCCCGCTGGGGTTGTTTGGCTGGTGCAGGATCCTCGAGGGTAAGCCCGGAGGCATCTCGATGCTTAGAGGGAGATCTACCCTTCGAGGACCTGCTAGGTTTATGTTTGGTTACCTGAGATCCTTCAGGAGAAGAAGGCCTGGAAGATGTCGATGCTACTGCCGGTGCCTCAGCGGGAAACAGCACATGGAGCTTAGCTGCTCGGTTCTGTAACCCCCGTTTAGACATTAGGGAGCAGGATGGACAATCCGGAATGGAGTGTTCAGGACCCAAACATTTAAGACACCATTCATGGGTATCTGTAACAGAAATAGTACCGCTACACTTAGTGCATTTTTTGAACCCGGAGGTTGGTTTTTCCATGAGGGAAATTTTCTTGTGGGCCCTGAGGCCTTAAGAAGAAAAATACACCAAGTGAGGAAAAAATATCGATTTTTTTTTTTTTTTTAAAGAAAGAAAGAAAGAAAGAAAAGACCGGCGGTATCGGTCTGGAGTCGGGGAAGGCAGACACGCGACAAAAGAAATAAAATAAAATAAAGAACTTCAGCGGTGACAGGGCTCGACCTGCTGGCTCCACGGCAAAGAAGAACTGAGGAGAGTTGGTTAGGAAAGGCGGGAAGACAGCGCGCAGGCGCTGTGGGATGCTCCCAAAAGCTTTCCTTTTTGGGAAGCTGGGGAGCGTTCCCGCGCAGGCTCCGTCGGTACCGACGTACCCATATGTGAAGACTCATTCCTGCTTGTTCCTGGAGATAACAAAAAACACAGACCCAAGACACAATGCGGAGGCAAGCAAGCTTGGGGGTGGGAAAGGGAACCAGAAGACAACCGGAGAAAGAAAAATTCAAGAGAAAAAAAAAAAAAAGACATTTTCCGGGGAAAACAGACATGTCCGGTGGGCTCCATGGAAAAAAGGAAAAAAACGTAGGCAAGATGGCAACCTTGGGCAGGAAGGGGACCATGCATGCGTGTGGTGCATCCCCCAAAGGCTTTCTTTGAAAGCTGGGGAGAAGCTACCATGCAAACTCTGTCAGTGCAGACGTTACCTATATGTAATAACTGACTTCCTGCTTGTTTCCGAAGAACTGATGTTATGGTGGGTTATTATATGTAATCCATTAAAATCATCTGTAATACATGAAGATTGGAGGATTGCCAATGTAACGCCAAGTTTTAAAAAGGGTTCCGGGGTGATCCAGGAAACTACAGACTGGTGAGCCTGATGTCAGTACTGGGAAAAATGATAGAAACCATCATAAACAACAAAATTACTCATGTACATAGTCAGGGCTTAATGGAAGACAGCCAACATGGCTTTAGATAAGGAAGATCTTGTCTTACTAATCTGTTATGTCTTTTTGAAGATGTGAACAAACAAGAAGACAAAGGTGAGTCGGTTGATACAGTGTATCTGGACTTTCAGAAAGCCTTTGACAAAGTCCCTCAGAGACTTTTGGCAAAACTAAAGTCATGGGATAGGAGGCAGTGTAATATTGTGGATCAGGAACTGGTTAAAAAATAGAAAGCAGAGGGTAGAGCTAAATGGCCAATTTTCCCCAATGGAAAAAGGTGAATAGTGGGAGTACCGCTGGCATCTGTGCTGGGTCTGCTGCTTTTTGACATTCATAAATGGAATAAACGAGTGAAGTTATCAAATTTGTAGATGACACAAAACTATTTAAAGTTGCTAAAACCCAAGAGGATTGTGGAAAGTTACAAGAGGATCTTGATAAATTGGAAGACTGGGCATCAAAATGGCAGATGAAATTTAATGTGGACAAGTGCAAAGTTATGCACCTAGGGAAGAACAACCCAAACTATGGTTACACGATGCAAGGTTCCACATTGGGAACCACTACCCAGGAAAAAAGATTTAGGTGTCATCGTGGATAACATGTTAAAACCCTCCTCCCAGTGTGCAGCGGCAGCAAAGAGAGCAAATAGAATGCTAGGTATCATAAGGAAAGGAATGGAAAATAAAACAAAAGGATATTATAATGCCTCTGTATTGTTCCATGGTGCGACCACTCCTTGAATATTGTGTGCAATTCTGGCTGCCATATCTTAAAAAGGATATAGCGTTATTAGAAAAGTTACAGAGAAGAGATAACAAAATGGTAAAAGGGGATGGAAGGATATTCCTTTGAAGAGAGGCTAAAAAGGTTAGGGCTCTTCAACCTGGAAGAGAGATTGCTGAGGGGAGATATGATAGAGGTCTATAAATTAATGAATGGAGTGGAACAGGTAAACGTAGATCCATTGTTTACATCATCAGAATATAAAAAGACTAGGGGACATGCAATGAAGCTACAGAGTAACCTATTTAAGACTAATAAAAGAAAATATTTTTTTCATTCAACGTGTAATCAAACTCTCAAATTTGTTACCGGAGGATGTAGTAAAAGCTGTTAGTGTAGCTGTGCTTAAAGGTTTGGAGGAAAGGTCCATAAACCTTTACGAAAAGGGACCCAGGATATCACTGTTTGAGCCAATACAAGCATTGTGGAACCCGTGTCTTTTGTGGAGACTGCTAGGTACTTATGACCTAGATTGACCACTTTTGGAAACAGGCTACTGGGCTTGATGGACCTTGGTCTGACCCAGTATGGCATATCTTATGCTCTTATTCTCTCAAATGTTTATGTTCTAGACCACAAAAACATTACGATGGGGGGGGGGGAGGAAAGTACCTCAAGGAGATATTTGCTGGATGCAATGCAGTCTCTCAAGACGTAAGTACAGAAGATGTGCCAGTCATCACTTCCAGTATGCCCAACAAGCAAATTCCTGTGCATGGTGGGGTGGGGAGGGAGAGCACGAGGCTCACAAGCTGCACAGGGCACATTTTTTACCTTGGTACGGTCCTGGCTGGATGGAAATATTCAGGGGGAAACAGAAGGGCAGTGGGCAAAGCTGAAGAGAGATACTGTAAGGGCAACAGTTTTGGAAAGTTAGAAAGGTAAGAAAAAGACTGCTGTGAAATTCAAAGCTAGCAACTAAAAAGGTGAAAATCAGACTTGCCTGCTAATTGTTGTTCCTTGAGGAACTCGTCCTGTACCTCTGGGGTAGTGTACCTCTTCCAGAAGCTTGGAGACCAAGTATGTCATCTATAGATGACCCTAGTACTAATTAGCTGTCACCACCCACCAGCCCCCACTAACCTATTGACAAAAGCAGACTCACAGGAGCAACAAATAAGTAGTTAGAACAGGTATAAACAACTCTACACTTCCATAACCTGACACCCCTGCACCCTAGAAGGAACCACTCCCCAATTTTCCCCAGAATGAGGCGGCTTACCTGAGGAATCCCTGAATGACGACATCAAGCCTTGAGCATTAGATCGATAACTCTCCCGGTCCGGCCCGCAAAGCCACCAGTGCCCCGATCTCCCACAGGCTGTACCACTACCAGGGCCCTCCTTGCTTCATTGTGATTATTAATATAGCCTAGCCTTCATTGTGATGAAGGTGGTAGAGATTTGGACAGTATCAGAATTCAAGAAAGGGTGGGACAACCACAGAGGATCTGAGGGAGAAAGAACTGCAGAAACAGAGCTGGCTGATTGGATAGGCAGACATTTTCTGCCGCCAGGTCTGCATTTGTGTGTCAGGGGCAAGAAAGGTATATGAAAAGTGAAGCACAGTCATTAGTGGCTCTCTGGCATAAATTTGAATGAAATTGGATGAATGGTTCAAAAGTAAGTGGAGACTAAAAAACTGCAGCTGCTTTAATCACAATGCATTAGGAAATGCCAATTCTAGGTATGGCCTCTTCCTTGCCAGACCTTTAATGTATCACAGTGCAATTTAAAATTATCCATTCCTAAAACTAATTCTCTGAAAGAATTAAGCCAAACCATTTTTAATTTTGAAAATAAAAGTTTAGCTCACCTGCTGAACTTTGTTGTATAAGATTTAAAGCAAAAGTACAATATCTCCAGCAATGTGACTAGCTTTGTAATCTATTAATTGCTATGTTATAATGTTCTATTTTTCAGCAGAACATAATGAGACTTTACTATAAAAAGCCATCACCTTTCAGAGTAAAATTACAATCAGAAAAGCCAATAGGGCATAACAGCTTTTAAGAAAGAATCATTATAGGACTCCAAAATAAGTTCTGCTCACGTTTTAGTGACAAAATCAAAACAAGGGAACCAATCTAAGCATATTTTACTTAATTTGCTTGTGTTTTGGAGGCTAGCACTGTTGAGACTTCAAGAGCATAGTAAAGAATAGAATTCAGATAATTTTAGGCTTCAAGAATAAAATGCAAATTGCATATATAGGCAAAGATCTGTGGAAGGAAGGGGTGGAAATTATACTGAAAATGTATCAGGAGAATTTCTTCACTCAAAAGTTACTTTTCTACAGTCGTTCAGGAATATGCCCTCTAGAGCTTACAGAGGTAACAAAGAAAGATAACTTTACATTTCACTGGTAGACTAGCATGTGCAACAAAATTGATAGTGGAACACATGATTTGGTGCAAAAGGTAAGGTTCTGGGGCCACTTGGCAATAGTGATAGCATGATTGCACCTGATTTAATAACGGAAGAAAAACAGCAAGGACATCCACGGTACTACTTTTTACCTTTCAAAAGGGAGACTATCATAAAATGAGGAAAATAGTTAAGAAAATTAAAAGGAGCAGTTGCAAAGGTTAAAGATTTAGATCAAGTAGGGGTGGGTTAAAAGTACTATCATGGAAGCCCAGACCAGATGTTTTCCGTGCTTTAAGGAAGACCAAAAAACTGCGAGCATGGTTTAAAGGCTAGGTCAGAGAAGCTGTTGCCAAAAATCTTTCAGGAAATGGAAAAAAGGAGCCAAATGACTAACACAAGAAACGTAAGTATTGATAAGATAGATGCAAGGCCTTGATAAGGCAGGCAGAAAGAATTTGAAAAGAAGCTTGCCATAGAAACAAGAACACATAATAAAAACGTTTTCAAATGCATTTGTAGTAAAAAAACATAAACCTGTGTGCTAGAGGGGTAAAAGGGGCGCTAAATGTGGACAAGACCTTAGCAGAAAGACTGAATGAATTCTTTGCTTCAGTCTCTATTAAAGATGTAGGAAGAAATTAGACCTTACCTGCTAATTGTCTTTCCTTGAGTTCTCTCCGGGCCAGTCCAGGTACTGATGGGTGGTCAATCCCTTCTAGCAGCTGAGGACTGATTTTTTTAAAAACGTCTGCTGGCAGAGACTATAGCTCCCTCTAGCGCTTGAACACCAGTCACCCATTGACAAAGCAGCGAACACCCGAAACCTAACTCGAAAACCATGAAAAACAAACTCTGGTAACAACAACAGAAACTGACAACTCGAAGGGAAGCCCCCTCTGAAAAACCCCAACCGGAAGGGACGAAGTCCCCTGCGAAAGAGGCTACAGACCCGTCCGATCAAACAGACAGTGTCCTGAGTACTTGCAGCGTACCCCCTTTTTTTTTTTTTTTTTTTTTACTTTTTCCTACTGCTAAATAATTTATATCTTCAGACCACCGATAAGACCTCGGAGGCATAAGAGGCCGGGAAGGGAGAACCTACCAATATCCTCCTCCCCAGCCAAGGTTCATCCCGCAGACAGACAGAAAGTAGAACCAGACGCTAATTAGTCAATGCTCGCGGCCCAAGGCGGTGGGACCTGGACTGGCCCGGAGAGAACTCAAGGAAAGACAATTAGCAGGTAAGGTCTAATTTCTTCTTCCTTTTCGTTTCTCCGGGCCAGTCCAGGTACTGATGGGCAGTACCAAAGCAGTACCTAAACCGGGGAGGGACCCGCGAGCCCCGCCACAATGGCCGAAGCCCCCACCTTAGCATCCGAACGAGCCTGGACATCCAAGAGATAATGCTTAGAGAAGGAATGCAGAGAGGACCAGGTCGCCGCTCGACAAATATCCGCAGGCGGAATTAAAGCCATCTCCGCCCACGAGGTCGCTTGCGCTCTAGTCGAATGTGCCCGGAGAACGCGCGGAGGCAGTTTACCCACAGAGTCATAGGAGCCTGCTATCGCTCTTTTCACCCAACGAGCGATGGAAGCCTTGGTCGCCGCATGCCCCTTGCGAGGACCACCATAGAGCACGAACAAACGATCCGATTTGCGAAAAGACTCCGTACGACGAAGATACCTCCGGAGCACCCGACCCATGTCCAAGCTCCGCAAATGTGCGATCCAAGGGAGTATCGTCCTGCGATCGAAAAGTGGGCAGAGAGACAGGTTGATTGACGTGGAACGCCGAGACCACCTTCGGCAGAAAAGAAGGCACGGGCCGAAGAACCACTTTCTCCGTCGAAAAACATAAATACGGCTCCTTACAGGATAGCGCCTGCAAATCTGAAATGCGACGAGCCGAGCACAAGGCTACGAGAAAGGCAGTCTTCCAGGACAACTCCCGCATCGCGGTGTCCGATCCAGCCGCAAACGGCGGGCGCGTCAGAGCCTCGAGAACCAAATTCAAATCCCACGGAGGAACCACCACCCGGTAGGTAGGCCGAATGTTCCTAGCCGCCCGAAGGAAGCGCTGAACATCCAGGAGGGACGAAAGGGAGCAGCCCTGCACGCGACCCCGAAAACAGGCCAGAGCCGCCAAATGCACCTTGAGAGTATTGAAGGCCAGACCCTTGTCGAGACCGCCCTGCAGGAACGCCAACACCTCCGGCAAACCCGCCTTCCGAGGTGAAACGCCCTTGTCAGCCGCCCAGGCCTCAAACACTCGCCAAACGCGCACATATGCCAAAGACATTGAGCGCCGCCGGGATTGCAACAAAGTAGCGATCACGGAGCTCGAGTAGACCTTGCGGCGCAACCGCTGCCCTTCAACAGCCAAGCCGTAAGCAAGAATCGATCCACCTGCGGCATCAGCACCGGACCCTGGAACAACAGATTCGCCCGAGAGGGCAATCGCCAAGGAGGAGCGATCAGTAACCGCACTAGATCGGCATACCAGGGTCGCCGAGGCCAGTCCGGAGCGATGAGGATCACCTTGCCCTCGTGCAGCGATATCCTCCTGATGACCCTGGGCAACAACGGCCAAGGAGGGAAAATGTACAGAAGCAGGTCCGTTGGCCAGGGCTGGACCACCCCGTCCAGTCCCTCCGACATGCGCTCCCTGCGTCTGCTGAAAAACCGACTCGCCTTCGCATTGTCCAGAGTCGCCATGAGGTCCATCCCGGGCTGACCCCAACGCAACGTGAGCTCGTGAAACACCGCCCAGTTGAGCTCCCATTCCCCGGGATCCAGGCGGTGTCGACTGAGAAAATCGGCCTGTACATTGTCCTTTCCTGCCACATGAGCCGCCGACAGAGCTTGCAGATGCAACTCCGCCCAGTGAAACAGACTGACTCTCCTGCAAGAGAGACGCACTGCCTGTGCCCCCCTGCTTGTTGATGTAACTGACCGTGACGAGATTGTCGGAAAACACTCGTACCGCCCTCCCCTGGAGGAGTTCCGAGAAGTGCAAGAGGGCTAGACGAACCGCCCACAGCTCCAAGCGATTTATAGACCAAGTGATCTCCTCCTCGGACCAACTGCCCTGAGCTATTTGGGGAAGACAATGAGCCCCCCAACCAGAGAGGCTGGCGTCCGTCGTGACCAGCACCCACTCCAGATCCGCTAGCGGAACCCCCGCTTGTAGGTGAGAGGGGCACTGCCACCACTGGAGACTGATGCGAACGTCGTCCGGACAAGGCAGCCGACGTGCCAACGGATGCTGCTGAGGAGACCACCGAGACAAAAGAGCGTGTTGAAGCGGACGCATGTGAGCCCTGGCCCACGGAACCAGATCTAACGCCGCGGCCATCAAGCCCAACAACTGAAGGTACCTCCAAGCAGACGGCGCCTGGAAACGAAGGAAAGAGTGCACCTGCGCTAACAGCTTCCGGACTCGGAGCGGCGGCAGACAAACCTTCCCGCTGTCGGTATCGAAAAGTGCACCCAGGTACAGCAACCGTTGCGCGGGACACAAATGACTCTTGGACTGGTTGATGACCCAACCTAGACTCTCCAGGAACCGGACAACGCGAGTTGTCGCTGCCGCCGACTCCTGCTGCGAACCCGCACGGATCAGCCAATCGTCCAGATACGGATGTACCTGGATGCCCTCCTTGCGAAGGGCAGCCGCCACTACCACCATCACCTTCGTAAACGTGCGCGGCGCGGTCACCAGACCGAACGGCAATGCCCGAAACTGAAAATGTCCCGCGGGCACCGCGAAACGGAGAAAACGGTGATGCTCGGATGGGAATGTGAAGGTACGCTTCTGTGAGATCTATGGAGGATAGCCATTCTCCAGGCTGCACCGCGCGAATGACCGCGCGCAGGGTTTCCATCCGAAAATGGGGTACCCGTAAGCAACGATTGACATGCTTGAGATCCAGAATGGGACGGAATAAGCCTTCCTTCTTGGGCACCACAAAGTAAATCGAGTATCGACCGAAGCCGCATTGGTCTAGCGGCACCGGCTCCACCGCTCGCAGTTGCAGCAAACGCCGCAGCGTCAACTCGACGGCCCGACGCCTCGCACGCGGACCGCAGGGAGAAAACACGAAGGCATCTGAACGAGGAGAGGAACTCCAGAGCATATCCTTCGCGGATAATCTCTAGAACCCAGAGATCGGTAGTTATGGCGGTCCAGACGGAGAGAAACTCCTGCAAACGGCCTCCTATTGGAATCTCCGCCTGGACCAGCAAACCTTCATTGCGGCTTTTTGGTGGTAGACTGCGGTGTACCGAAAAAGCCCCTTCCAAAGCCACGGGCGCCACGAAAGGACTGACCCCTGGCAGGAAAACGACCCCTCTGATAAGGAGCAAACCGAGAACCGCGAAACCTGCGAACATCCCTGTTGTGACCCCTCTGCATGGGACCCGATCTGGGCGCTCTGGGCCGATCTTCCGGCAGGCGACCCCCTTTGGAATCACCCAAATCTTTAACAATCTTTTCCAGCGCCTCCCCAAACAGTAGCTTCCCTTTGTACGGAAGCTTACTGAGGCGCGATTTGGAAGACGTATCCGCCGCCCAGTTTCGCAGCCAAAGAAAACGCCGAGCCGCAATGACAGACGCCATAGCCTTAGCCGAAATGCGGATCAGATCGTAGAAGGCATCCGCCAGGTATGCCGCTGCCGATTCCAGCTTAGCTCCTTCCGGAGCACCAGCCTCCTGCCTGAGATCAGACTGTTCACCCTGAATCCAGCGGATAGAAGCCCGAGAAACAAAAGCCCCGCAAATCGACGCCTGCAAGGCAAGGGCGTTAGCGTCGAAAGCCTGTTTCAGGAGAACTTCCAGCTTACGATCCTGAACATCCTTGAGGGCTGCTCTGCCCTCCACAGGAATGGTAGTTTTCTTAGTGACCGCCGAAACCAGCGCGTCTACCTTCGGCATGCGGAAGAAGTCTTTTTCTTCCTGAGGGACCGGGTAAAGACGAGAAAGACTACGGCCCCCACACAAACTAGCCTCAGGGAACTCCCACTCAGACTCTATCATCTTCTTAATTATTCGGTGCATGGGAAAACACTTTTGTTCCGGCCTAAAACCTTGCAACAACGGATCCTCGAGAGGCTCCTGCTGCTGAGCCGGCGACACTAAGTTTAAGGCCACGAGGGACTGCACTATCAGCGCACCGAGCTCTTCCTTGCGAAAGACCCTGAAAACATTAGGGTCCTCACCAGGCCAGAGTTCCCCTTCCTCCAATTCCAGAGGCCAGGACTCCAGACCTTCCTCAGAACCGAGCTCACCTTCCTCAGGGATAGAAGGACATGCTACGCCAGGCTCCAGCTCTACTGAGGGAAGCAGTGCACCCTGCTGTGCTGAGCAGCCCTCCCCCGGAGCAGCCAACCAAGGGTCACGCAATAATGTCTCCTGAAGCCCTGTAGCAGTGCTGACAACAAGCTGAGACAACTTTAAAAGATAGGCCTTGTGCATAGCCAGTATAAAATCTGGCGAAAAACGAAATTCCTGGCTCCAGAGCCGCAGGGGTCAAGAGAGCTTCTGTCTCCCCCTTAGCAGAAGACCTGTGTGATTTGGCCTTCCTCTTCCCGGCGCTCTTCAAAAGCGCGGGAGAATCCGCTCCTGAGGAAGGCAGCGAGACAGCCGACCCCGATTTCGGCAATGGTGACTGCAGCCTGTCCCCCGACAAATCTGCTGCACTAGGCACCTCCATGCTGCCCCAAAAGACTACGCAAAAGTAAACCCGGCGAAAAACCAAACGCCACCGAGCAACCCCGCGAAGAGAAAATGGCGCTCCCGCCAAAACCGCCGGCGCAAAATCGTGACCGCAAGAACCCGAAGGCCGCAAACAACGGGGTGAGACAGAGCGAAATCAGCTCTTACCTGAAGGAGCTCACAAAGTGCCTAAAGACCTGCTGCCAGCAAGGTACGGAGGCACGGGGACAGCGTCGGGAGGAGGATACTGGGGCTCCCAGCCCTCTCAACCCCTGCGATACAGTGGAGGAGTGGCCTAGTGGTTGGGGCAAGGTACTTCGGGCCGGAAGGTCGGGGGTTCAAATCCCACTAGAGGACAGCAACCTTGGGCCGGAAGGACTGGGGTTTCTAGTCCCACAGGTGCTCCTTGTGGTCTTGGGCAAGCCACTTAACCCTCCATAGCCCATGTTCCCTGTAAAATAGTTCTCTGTGTGCTGTGCTTTCCTGTCTAATCAATGTGTTTATACCTCAAAAATTTCCTGTCTTGATTTGACAATCTCCAATCTGTAATCAAAACCGCTGCTGATCGCTGGAAGTAGCGGTATACAAATGTATACTAAATAAAATAAATAAATAAATACAGCGACCCCCGCGGAAGCAGGCTCTGCCCCCGGGGAATTTAGAAAGCAATGAAATTAAAAGAAAACCAAAGTAAAATTAGCTAAAGAAATTAAATAAATTAAATTAAATAAATTAAATAATTTAAATAAGGGATCGCTGAAAGAGGAACAGGAACACTGCTGTGCCCCTAACAAGGACGATCCCGCTATGGAGCTCTGCTAGAGCCAGGGAGCAGGGATCCCCTTAGAAAATTTGCGCTGTCCCCTCTGCTACACCCGGTCAAAAATACACCAAATTCTGCAATTAAACGAACACTAGCGCTGCCAAGTCCTGTCTTCAGGGAGCCTGCCAGATAGACGTCCGTTCCAGCTGCTGAGGACTGAAGACTGGTGTTCAAGCGCTAGAGGGAGCTATAGTCTCTGCCAGCAGAAGTTTTTAAAAAAATCAGTCCTCAGCTGCTAGAAGGGATTGACCACCCATCAGTACCTGGACTGGCCCGGAGAAACGAAAAGGAATAGGGACTTACCCATGCCTGAAATGGTATATGAAGATGTATTGGAAGAATTGAAAGAAATAGCGATAAACCAAGAAAATAAAAGCTATTTGATAAACTAAACTAAAGAGTAATAAAATCACCTGGACCAGATGGTATACATCGAAGGGTGTTGACTAAACTGAACTACGAGATAGATCTTCTATTAGTAATCTGTGAACTATCCTTAAAATCATCTGTAGTACTGGAAGACTGGAGAATGGCCAATGTAACACCAATTTTCAAAAAAGGGTTCCAGGGGGTGACCTGGGAAACTACAGATCAGTGAGCCTGACCTCAGTACCGGGCAAAACTGTAGAAACCATTATAAAGAATAAAATTACTGAACATGTAGATAGTCATGGCTTAATGGGAGAAAGTCAACAGATTTAGCCAAGGAAGGTCTTGTCTTATCTGTTATATTTTTTTTGAAGGTGTGAATAAACAGACAAAGGCCAGCCAGTTGATATAGAGTATCTAAATTTTCAGAAGACCCTTGACACGGTCTTTCATCTTCTATTATTCTGTATGTACCATAATGCTGCCTCTGTTCTTTGCAGGATAACCGCCTTGTCATTCCCACACCATCACAGTTTAAATATGAATCAACACAGCGGTCTGCTTTCGTATCACTGGCCCCAGCATTATGAATTATCTTTCTTTGTTTCTTCATCTTGAAACCTCCTTCCCTCAATTTAAGCATCTTAAAAAAAATCATTTATTTCACTAAGCTTTTGGTCTGGAACCTCCACCTTGAACCGTATGCAATAGGTGTGTCTGTCTTCAGAACAGAAGTTAATGTGCTGCATTTGTTTGTGGCAGTACAGTTTGCCCCTTTTGTTTTATTTTGGTTTTTTAATCTGGATGTTATTGTGTTTTAATTACATTTTATGTTAATTTTATTGTAAACCACCTTGTATGCTTGCAAAAGGCAGTATATCAAAATAATCAATAAACCATCTATCTTTGTTTCTTGACATACCACCCGCGGCAGCCAAGGCAACAGAGCAGTGTACAAATAATTAAAAATAACAGCAAAGTACAGGAAAAGAAAAGGAATGCCATTAATGGACAGGAAAGGTAACATACAAAAGAGAACAGAAAAGTGATCATGAAGGAGAAGAGGGCAGGTCATAGGCAAGCTGAAAGAGGCGAGTTTTAAGGAAGGATTTGAACCAGGGTAGCGAGGGCTCTGCACGCAGGGAGGTAGGTAGGGAATTCCAAAGTGTGGGGGCAAGAAAGAAGAAAGCAGAATGTTGTGCCTGTTCCAGGCATGCTCGTGAAACAGAGGGAAGAGCCAGACGGTGGGTATGAAGGGATCGGAAGAGATTATGAAGGGTATGAAAATGAAGATCAGCTAAATACTGCAGGAGACCTGGTGTGCTATAATGAGTACTTTATAGTTAATGTGGTACTTTACGGGGAGCCAGAGAAGATGGATGAGGGTGGGTGTAATGTGATCATGGTGTGAGGAGTATGTCAGGATCCGAGCTGCTGTATTTTGAACAAGCTGAAAGCAGTGTAGCTGGTAGAGGGGAAGACCTGCAAATGCACTGTTGTAATAATCCAGTCTGGAAATCACTAAAGAAAGCAGAAGATTAGTGAGGGAGTGCATGTCTAGGGAAGGGCAAAGGGCACAGATCTGATGCAGAAAAAGGAAAGACCAGAGTGGAAAAGATTTCTAAAGAGATTGGAGGAGACAAGGCAAGGTTGAGGTGGTAAGTGATGAAGAGTGAAGCTTAGCAAGTGATGGTCCAATAAGGGAAGAAGTGAGGTACAGATGTTTGTGGGTAAGAAATTAGAGAAGAATACAAGGTCAAGGCATTGTCTTTGCTGGTGAGTAGGGGCAGTAGAGCAAAACTGGAGGTTTGAATGATGAGGTAAGGGAGAGGAGCTTTAAAGCATAAGGGTCAGAGGGGTTATCAACATGAATGTTAGATTGGAAGATTAAGGAGGAGTCCAAAGTGACACTCAAATAGCGCAGAGAGGAAACTAAGGGAATTGGAGAGCGAGAAAAAGATGGAACCAGTGAAGGCTGTGGGGTAGTGAGAGAGAGACTCCTCATGAAAGACACTTGGCAAAATTTAAAGAGTCATGGGATTGGAGGCAGCATAGTATTGTGGAGGAGTGGAGGAGTAGCCTAGTGGTTAGAGCAACTGTCTAGTACCCAGAAGATCAAGGGTTCGATTCCCACTTTGGGCAAGTCACTTTACCCTCCATTGCCTCGGAAGAAAAGGCTGGCAATCTACTTCTGGTGATACATTGCCAAGAAAACCCAGAGGTAGCTGGGTCGCTATGAGTCAACACTGACTTGATGGCACAAAAAAAAAAAAAAGTATTGTGGACAGGAACTGGTTAAAAAAATAGAAAGCAGAGGGTAGAGCTAAATGGCCAATTTTCTCAATCGAGAAAAGTGAATAGTGGAGTACCCCAGGGATCTGTGCTAGTTCCACTGCTTTTTAAACATATTCATAAATGACCTGGAAATGAGAACAAGAGAGGTGATCAAATTTGCAAATGACACAAAATTATTCAAAGTTGTTAAAGCAGAAGAGGATTGTGAAAAATTGCAAGAGGACTTTGATAAATTAGAAGACTGGATGTTCAAATGGCAGATGAAATTTAATGTGGACAAGTGCAAAGTTATGCACCTAGGAAAGAACAACCCAAACTATGGTTACAAGAAGCAAGGTTCCATATTAGAACTACCACCCAGGAAAAAAGATTTAGGCGTCATCGTGGATAATACTTTGAAACCCTCCGCCCAGTGTGCAGCGGCAGTCAAGCATGCAAATAGAATGCTAGGAATCTTAAGGAATGGAGAATAAAATTAAGGATATTATAATGCCTTTGTATCGTTCCATGGTGTAACTGCATCTTGAACTGTGTGCGCAATTCTGGTTGCCATATCTTAAAAAGGATAACACAGAATTAGAAAAAGTACGGAGAAGAGCAACAAAAATGGTAAAAGGGATGGAAGAATACCCCTATGAAGAGAGGCTTAAAAGGTTGGGCTCTTCAACATGGAAAGAGACGGCTGAGGAGGATATATGATAGAGGTCTATAAATTAATGAATGGAGTGGAACAAGTAAGCGTAGATCGGCTGTTTACGCCATCAAATTAGAAAGAAGGTACATTTAAGACTAATAAGAGAAAAATTTGTTGTTTTTTTTTACTCAATGTGCAAACTCTCAAATGTAGTAAAAGCTGTTAGTGCAGCTGGGTTTAAAAAAGGTTTGGACAAATTTCTGGAATAAAAAAGGTCCATAAACCATTATTAAAGAGGACCCAGGTAATCCACTGCTTGCCCCTGAACGAGCAATGTGGAACCTGTTTTACCTTTTAGGTTACTTGTCAGGTACTTATGAGTTGGATTGGCCAATGTAGGAGAGAGGATACTGGACTTGATGGACCTTGGTCTGACCCCGTATGGCATTTCTTGTGTTCTTACATATAGAAACTTTGGGCACATTTTTGGTGCCGTGAGGAACCTTTTGCTTTTTCAAGGCAGAGGAACATCCGAGTCCAGGTGATAGAGTGCACAGAAATAAAAAGTCCTAGAAAGGAAATACAAATGAATTCAAACTGTGGCTCTCAGGCTCCTTACCAACTCTTCTTTTAAGAAGTCTATGATAATAGGAAGGTATTCCTCCACCATCTCCTCACACTCCGATGAGGACTTGCCAGGTAACAGCTCACATACCTTATCCAGGTACTCCTCGATCAATGCCTGTGACATAACAGATTATGAGACAATACTTCCAACATTATGCTAGACACTGAAAGGGCGCACACGGTGCCCCTATGCATTTTGTGACAGATGGGCCATGTGATCTGGAAATATTACATACATATGCTATGAACTGATGAACACACTGGACACAGACGGCATGTTGACAGTGAGAAAAATACTGCAGAGCACAAGTATAATTACTCTGTATATCTAGTGGCGTTAATATATATATAGTATCAGCAGCATCTGTATTAATCCTGGAGAAAATTTGGATTCCTTAATGTCTTAAGCGGGGGGAGACTAATTAACTCATCTTCCCTTTGCTATTTAGCAATGGGGAAGCAGAGTTAACTCGCCTTCAGATTACTGTTTGTCCCCTGATCACTGCCGGCAATGCTAAAACTGGAGCAGAACAGCTGAACTGCTCCACCGCAGGTCCAGAAAACTGCAGGAAGTTGAGAGTTATTGCCCTGCAGCGATCACCGATCAAACCTGTCTCCTGATCACTGCCAGCATCAGCGGTTGCTCAGGGCAGTCTGACAGACACCGCTACAGGTCCAGAAAACAGCGGCAACTCTCCCACCAAAACCAGAGCAGCTCAGCTGTGTCTATGTGCGGCTGAGCTGCTACTGTTCTGGCAGGAAGGTATACCGTTGTGGGTACCCACGGCAGTGTACCATCCCACCAGGACAGTAGCAGTTCAGCCATAAAGACACAGCTGAGCTGCTCTGGTTGCCACTGTTTACCAAGCCCGCAATGGTGCCTGTCAGACTGCCTTGAGCAACTACTGATGCTGGAGGTTATCAAGAGAGGTTTGACTGACGATCGCTGCAGGGCTGTAACTCTTCACTCCCCTGGTAGCGTGTCTAAACTCCCAGACAGTGTATGGCAGGCTACTTTACATTTTCCCCAGTTAAGGGGTTAAGGACGGTGGAAGATTAAAACGGCAACAGAAAGCAAAAAAGCGTAAGATTCAAAAATGTGCTGGGGGTGGGGGAAGAGAGACAAGGTTACAGCTTATGACAAACTACCAAAAAGATAGATTGTGGCATGTTGAGGCATCTAATCTGCAATAGACTGGAGCCTTATGCAAGTCAAAGTAAAGTAAAAAGTTTCTCATGGCATATTCTATTTTATTTATTTATTTTTTTAAACTCCAATGCACAGAGGGAAAAATCTACAGTTTATTGCGCACACTGGTCATATGTTCAGTACTGTCTTTTTTCTCAGCGTCAAAGGATGGGCTTTGGAAACGAACAAGAGACTGTCAAACCTGAGCATGGCATCCACAAATTCTAGACATTCAGCCCCTCACTTTAGATATAAAACAGTTCAAAGCTGACAAAAGCAATGAACAAGGCTAGTGCAAGATTACTGTGTGTGCTAGGCAAACCTTCACCTTACACCCTCCACTCCCCAAACTTCAATTTACTTTTAGGCCCCTTGTACTACTCCCCCTAAGATGTTGATAATTAAACTCGTCATAGTCATCTGAATACCATCCCTCTCATAAGGGTTCTGTGAAAAATCATAATTAGGCCAATATTAAAAACAAACACAAACCCAACACCACCACACACCACACACCCACTTTAGATGTCTGGCACCATGCCAAATGTGTAACCTTTTGGAAAAAAAAATCCAGGGGCCTAACACCAATAGCAGAACATGAATATTAACGTATAAACACTGCACACAGAGTAGGAGAGCAGGGTTGCAGTGTTCTAGGGACTGGCCCACAAGTGCATACAGCATTTTCAGCCTCTCTACATATAGACTATATGATTTAGCTCAGACAGCTCAAGCTATACCTTTTTTTTCTGTGTCAGAGCCAAAGTATAAATGGACACAATGCGGATTACTGGAGTTTTATACTTAGAGCTTATAGGTAAAAGACCCCACATAGATAATTTACACTTGTACATAGAGCTAGTACTGCTGTATATACAGCACCACTGAATACAGTAATAGTTTGAAATGTCTTCTAGATGTTTAAAAAGTTCCACCAGAAATTTTATTCAATATTAATCACCCTTTTAAATACTGAACTTATATATTTTCCAGTGATCATTCCCTGCAGAGCTGGGAGGGCCATGGATTTTGGGGGTAATGCAAGCTCCCTTGCAGCCTCGCAGGCAACCTAGAGGTAACAAGAATAGGGAAGACCCGGCCCGGAGCCCCAAAGGGAAGGCCCACACAACCCCATTCCTGTTAGGAAGGAACAGATCCAATCCGCTCATCCATCTCGAGATTCTGCTCTGGATGAGTTTCCCTGGCTCACCAGGAACTACTCCTTAGATCCAGAAAGAGGGGGGGGGGGGGGGGGGCGCAGGTAGGTTGGGCCTAGAAAAACACCCACAGTGTCCAAGTAAGGAGGAGATCTACCCTGACAAAGAGGCGGCGGCCGCCGCCGCCATGGAAATCCGACCCTGTGAAGACAAGGAGAATTCTGAACCCATGGAGGGAAGTACAAGGGATGGAACACTAAAAGCTCTAGCCCTGGGGCAGGTTCCGCTAAGGATTAAGTGAATCTGAAAGGAGGAAAGGTGGGGCAGCTGCCCAGCTTCTAACTGTGCAGCTGAGCTTTCTAGTGCATTCTAATGAACTTTGTGTTGAACTGAACTGATCCGAGAAGCAGTATTAACTGTTTTGCTATAACTTTGTGTTGTGAACTGGAGAGATTGTAGCTAGTGGCCAGCTTCTAGCTCTGCTACTGAACTCCAGTACCCTGGTGATAGAGCTGCAGCTAATGGTTCTCTGCTTGCCCCTTTGCCCTCTGACGTGAGTGGGGAAGAGGGAGGAAGGGCCACTCCAGACCTGGCGGCTCAAGAAGCTTAAGGGAACTGAACTTGAGTGACAGGATTGTGTGCTGCACTGGGCATGGATCTTATGGGGCAGCTTAGATTGGATCTGCTCGCTGCTGCTACCAAGGAGCTTTGTCTTTGGTGCTACACTGGTGCATTGTGCGCAGGAACACGGACGAAGCAGTGTGGATAGATGGATAGATAGAGCGTGTAGATAAATGAGTTATTTGAATATTACCCCCACTCCCTGCAAAGCATGTACTGACAGGTGTTAAGAGTTCCTGTGGCTGTCTGTCAGGACCTATGGTTTTAACCTGACTGTCGCCACTCTTTGCTGTCCCAGACTATGCTCAGATCTTGCATGATGGTGGAGCCTGTCACTACTTTTAAAAAATGCATTTGCTACTTCAGGTTTCTCACCTGTGTATCATTGTTCTTCAAAATGTTTATAACCACCGATAGCACTTCCTTACAAAGCTCACAAGGCATGTTTCTCTGAAAAGAAGAGAAGGGCACTTGATTAACACAACATATCAACACAGGGGGGAAAAAAAAAAAAACCCCACACAAAAAACGCCTCCGCATGCTACTTGAGCTTCCTGAAATTCCAAAGCAGTCAAGACCATGGGGGGGGGGGGGGGGGGGGGAAGATGTCTTCCTATCTAGTAAGATAGAGGTACAATTTAAAATCCGAGAGATGGGCCCTGTTCACATGAACTATGGAAAGGAAGAAGCTGCATTTGCTGAAAAACATTTGACCTGCCAGATTATCTTAAATCGGAGGGGGGGGAAAAAAAAAAAAAAAACACACACCCCCTACACAAATTCCTCTTCATCACTCTTCTTCCTATTACACTTTTTTAATTTTTCACACTAAAATTTAACATGGAGGGCTATTCCAGTAAACTCAAAATTAGCTGGCGGGAAATAAGACTTCATGTAGACCTTGAGAGCCCCCAACAGGGCATGTTTTAAGGATATACGTTTTAAAAAATCATCACTCGGAACCAAAGCTTCATACACCCACCAAATATCAAGATACAAAACACTACTATACCAATAAGATCAGAAGTGAGATACCTCGGAGTTACTCTGGACAATAAACTAAACCTCAAGCCACACAGACAAAACAATCCAAAAAGTCTACTACAAGATGCGAATCATCAGGAGGCTGAAACCACTCCTCGCCCCAGAACACTTTCGTACCGTCTGTCAAGCACTGATTACCCCAATACTGGACTTCTGCAATCCGATATACCTTGGACTACCGAAACAAGCCCTCAAACCACTCCAGCTGGCAAAAAACACTGCAGCACGAATAATATCCGGTACTGCAAGACAGGACCACATCACACCTACCTTAAAGGACTTACACTGGCTCCCAATCTGTGCACGCATCAGATACAAAACTATCATAAACCTATTTAAGATAAATCAGCACACATCAGCCAACAGCCTGCACACCCTCATACAACCAGACACCAGCACACGTCCTAGAAGAAAAACAAACACACAACCGAGTCAGCACCCCAAGTGAATTCAAACACACACGCAAAGACACAACAGACAGAGCGCTCTCCATGGCTGCTCCAACAATATGGAACAAACTACCGGATGACTTGAGGGCAACTACAGACCTCAAAGACTTTAGAAAACAGCTAAAAACCATGCTGTTCATAGAACACTATGGACACATCACATAACCTAAGAGAATGTATAACAGCACAAGATACCGCCTAAACACTGTATGTATAGAAAATGTTTTTTAGCACTACTGTATATAGCCCACATTGTACATAGCTCAACCCAATCTAGCACACAATACAACACACACTCAACTAAATTTCACCCTCACTGCATGTTTAACACACTCACTTTACTCGATTGTTTGCTGTGACACCACCTTGATTAATAAGATAAGGCGGTTTAAAAATACTGTTAAATAAAAATAAAATAAATTTGCTGCTTCAAGTTTCTCACCTATGTATCATTGAGGGAGGAGTGGCCTAGTGGTTGGGGCAAGTTACCTCAGGCCGGAAGGTCAGGGGTCCAAATCCCACTAGAGGACAGCAACCTTGGGCCAGAAGGACTGGGATTTCTAGTCCCACAGATGCTCCTTGTGGTCTTGGGCAAGCCACTTAACCCTTCATTGCCCATGATAACATGAGGAGGGATCTAGCTAAGCTTGAAGAATGGTCTAGAATTTGGCAGCTGGGATTTAATGTTAAAAAATGTAAGGTCATGCATTTGGGCTGCAGCAATCCAAGGGAGCAATACAGTATAGGAGGTGAAGTACTTTTGTCCACTAAAGAAGAGCGGGACCTAGGCGTGGTTGTGTCTGATGATCTTAAAGTAGCTAAACAGGTGGAAAAGGCGACAGCAAAAGCTAGAAGGATGCTTGGGTGCATACGGAGAGGAATGACTAGCAGAAAAAAGGAGGTGATAATGCCTCTGTATAAGTCTTTGGTGCGACCTCATTTGGAGTATGGTGTGCAATTCTGGAGACCGCACCTTCAAAAGGATGTGAACAGGATGGAGTCGGTGCAGAGGGTTGCTACCAAAATGATTAATGGGCTTCATTATAAAGCATATGAGGACAGACTTAAGGATCTTAATATGTACACCTTAGAGGAAAGGCGGGATAGAGGTGATATGATTGAGATGTTTAAATACCTCCGTGGCATAAATGTTCAGGGAGAGAGCCTCTTTCAATTGAAAGCAAGTTCTGCTACGAGGGGACATGGGATGAGGGTGAAGGGAGATAGATTCAGGAGTGATATGCGGAAATATTTCTTTACGGAAAGAGTAGTGGATCCGTGGAATAGTCTCCCAGTGGAGGTGGTAGAGATGAGGACAGTAACTGAATTCAAGAAAGCATGGGACCAACACAGAGGATCTCTAAAGGCAAAAAGTGGACTGTTGTAGTTGTTATGGAAGGACAGACTAGATAGGCCATGTGGTCTTTTTCTGTCATCATATTTCTATGTTTCTATGTTCCCTGTAAGTATTAGTGTATGTGTCTCATATCCCCTCGTGTTAAATGTATCCCCCAATTGTGTTGTGACCACTTTGATTGAAGGATAAGGTGGTAAATAAAACTGTCTAAATAAGTATCCCTAATGAAATCTGCATACAACGGAGGTAACTGGAATGCAAATCTCTCATGCATATCCATGAAATGATATCCTAAAAGCTTGACTTGTTGGCAGCCCTCAAGGACTGGGAGTGAATGAAAGTTTACAAGACACTATTTTGTAATTGCTCAAATGGGAATCATTTGTAAAATTAACTCCCAAAAGTACTCCCTCTCGAACTCTGCAAAAGTTCATTCAGTATCAAAATGATACATTTCTTAATGTTAAAGTACTCTAAACAGAGCTCATCACTAGCATAACTACTGATGTTCTAGGCTATATTAATAATCAAGACCCCCCCCAAGATAGCCATCTCTGAAGAGTTCCCCAACCTCTTACACTTCAACCCGTTGTCACAAATGATCCACTATAGACCATGTAACGGGTGAGACCAAATGTGTTGTTCCCATATGAAAAAGTCTCTTGAATGCTTGGAGGAAAATTACTTGCTAATACTTCTTATCTGCTTGTTCCAAGCATGTAGAAAACACATCTGCAGTATTCATTCTATTCTTGCCCCACCTGTTCCTTCTTGCTTCTGTTGTGAGCCTCCACAAGTGCTACCCAGTCTCAAACTGGTACCTCCCAAATCAATTGCTGCATTACAAGGCACTGCTTATTGTCTCGAAGGCTGCTCTGATTCCAAGGGAGCTACCCTTCCCTAAATCAGGAAATGGAGTCTGGTGATGAACTTCAGATCTCAGATCAGTTTCTCTTCTCAAATGATTGATGAGCGAGTCTTTCATCCAGAGAAGAAGGGGAGAACATTGTCAAAAACTCTAATATTTAGAAAGTTTAACATGCCGATTGTCAAGGTCAGGAATTTCCAGAGACCCTCTGATCGATTTCTAAACATTTATCTGGATAACAGCCACTAGTGCTGGATCCGAACATAGCTATCTTAAAACATTGAGTTATGAGGAAGTGAAAGTAGGACATAACACACAGAAGTGGTGCTTATGTAACCTTGGTATGGGTTATTTTAGGCACAATGTTAAGAGAAACCCAAGCTCTAGTTTTGACAGGATTGCAGAGTAAATCACCAAAGGGAAAGAGGATGGGGAGGGGATAATAAGGGAAATACTAAGTTAATATATACACAAAGCCAACTTAATGCTAAGTGGAAAAAGATAAAAGTAAAAGTAACAATAGTTGGAGACAGGAGGGTCCTAGGCTGGGGGGGCTCTCCTAGTTTATATATGATAAAGTCATGTTTTAAAACCATATTATTTATCTTATCATGGGGATAAGAATACTCTCATGGAATGTATGTGGCCTTACAAACCCTTTTAAAAGAAAAAAAAATTTGCAAGCTGTGAGACGACATAAAGGGGATATAGTATTGCTACAGGAGACACATCAAGCTATAGGAGACCTGTCTAGATTACAAAAGAAAGGAATAGACCAAATTTATGGGGCTTCTGCAAAGGGGAGGAAAGGAGGGGTGGCAATCTTAATTTCATCAGGGGTAGGTTTTCAGATGGAGCGGACAATAGCAGACCCTGAGGGAAGGTTTGTATTAGTACAGGGAAATCTTAAAGGGCGGAAGCTCTTAGTGGGGAGTGTGTATGCCCCAAATGTGCCTGATCCAAATTTGTTTGCAAGATTAATGGCAGAAATTGATGCACTGCCGGAGTCTATAATGATACTGGGAGGTGACTGGAATGGTGTCATAGATCCACAAATGGATGTATCGGGGGGATGTGGGAGTAGTCGTCACAATATTGCAAGACTCTTACGGAGGTGTAGTCAAAGGTGTAGACTTTTAGATGTCTGGAGAGCTCTTCATCCAATGGAACGAGATTACACTCACTTGTCTAGAGCTCATGGCACAAGCTCACGACTTGATGCTCTATTTGTTTGAGGAATTTTTTCCAATGAGGATGGATGCGGCAATCGGACCTTATGAAATTTCGGATCATGCTCTTATATAGGTAGATTGGGAAGAAGGGCAGTTGGGGGGTAAAAAAGGCCTCTGGCGTTTGTCACTTGACATATGCCATGATATTAAGTTCCAAGAGTTTTTATTGGCCAAATGGAAAGATTATGAATATCACAATCGGGCACATAAATGTGATCCAGAGCTATTTTGTGAGGCCTCAAAAGCTGTTTTGGAGGGGGGATATAATTGCTTATACTGCTCGATGGAGAAGAATGCTGGCTGCAAGGATCCTGAGATTGGAAAAACAAATTTGTAGAGAACGTACACTCCTAGCTAATAGGCCTAATATTGCCAATAAAGAACAATTGCTTACTACCCAGGCAACTTTGAATAAATTGATACATCAGAAAACAAAAAAAAAAAAATCACTATTTTATTACAAATATCACTTGTACCAATATGGGGATAAGGCGGGGAAGCTCTTAGCTCGCTGTCTAGCACGCAATCAGAGATCGCGATTTGTGCCATTATCGAAAGATGAGAAAGCTGTAATACACAAGGATACTGTAGAAATAGGGAATATTTTTGTAAACTATTATCATAAGCTATACATGAGGGAAGACGTTTCCAATATGAACATTAGGAATTTTCTGTCAGAGGTGCATTTACCCCATCTAACTCAGGAACAGCAGAGCAAATTGGCATCCCCCATAACATTGGATGAAGTAAAAAGAGGTATTGATAATGCAAAAAGTTGTAAGGCACCAGGAATGGATGGTTTTAGAGTTGAATATTATAAGATGTTACAGACACAAGTAACACCTGTGTTGGAGAAATTGTTTAATAGGTGGATGGAAACAGGGATGTTTAAATATAATAGTAATACAGCCCATATAGTGGTTTTACCAAAACCTGGTAAAGATGTAGCAGAGGTTGGGTCTTATCGACCTATTTCCTTAATTAACTGTGATCTTAAGTTGTTTGCTAAGATTTTAGCAAATCGTTTGGCTGAATATCTCCCTTATTTACTGCATGATTGTCAGACGGGATTTGTGAAGGGTCGATATCCCACTAAAAATGTTAGGAAAATATTAGGAGCCTTAAGCTGGGTTAGGAAACTTGCTGTCCCTTCCGAATTAATCAGTTTTGATGCTGAAAAAGCCTTTGACAGGGTGGGGTGGACATATTTGTTCGAGACTTTAAAAGCTTATGGACTAGGAGAAGGTTTTATTCAAGGGATCAGAGGAGTATACCAAAAACCAGAAGCTGTAGTGGGAGTTAATGGGCTGGTAACAAAATAGTTTTAATATAGCTCGAGGAACTAGACAAGGTTGCCCATTGTCTCCGTTATTTGTGCTCTCATTAGACCCTTTGCTAAGAATGATTTATGCTTGTGATGATATACGGGGTGTGAAGGTTGGGTCTTGCATATTTAAGGTGTCTGCTTTTGCGGATGATTAGTTATGTTGACGGAACCTCGCAAATCTTTTTCAAAATTAATGAATGTGATTGGACGATTTGGATGGATAGCCAGTTTTAAGTTGAATATGGCTAAATCAGAAGCATTAGATGATAATGGGGAGTTGCAAAATGATTGGGGTGTAGAGTTTCCTTTACGCTGGGCAAAAAATAAATTTAAGTATTTAGGAATTTGGTTACCTAAAGATCCACGTCATCTGTATAGGCAAAATTTTAGGATGCTACTACAAGACATGCAAAATAAATTGCAAGATTGGACACCATTGCCTCTATCTTTAGGCGGTAGAGTGGCTGCTTATAAAATGATAGTCTTTCCTAAAATTGTATATGTTTTACAACTTATTCCGTTGCGGCTATTGAGGCAAGATGTTCAAAAAATGGAAAGATTATTACAGAATTTTTTTTGGAGAGGGAAAAAACCAAGACTAAGAACTGATCAATTATATGGGCCGTGGGAACAGGGTGGTATAGGGTTGCCTAGAATAGAACAATATAATCTAGGATGTCTGCTTCGACATGTTAGAGATTGGATAGTAGGGACATCAGTATATACACCATATGATTTTGAGTCCGCATTAGTAGCCCCTTATTCACTTCTATCTGTGTTACATGTGACAAATGTAAAATTGCCAAAGGATTTTAGAAATAATATTTTATGGCAAGGGGTCTGCTGGAGTTGGAAGTTGCTCTGTGCAAAATTGGGCATTCCAAGTGATGTGTCAGGATATTTGCCATTGCAAGGTAATTTAGCCTTTCAACCAAGTACAATGTCTATTTTTTTAAAGGGTTGGGAGAAAATAGGTCTACAACAATTGTGGCAAGTAATAAATGGAGAAGGCGCACTTAAACCTTTCTTGGAATTAAAAAAACACTATGGATTGCCACAGGGGCATTTTCATGTTTATTTACAATTAAAGTATTATTTGATTTCAATGAAAGATGGGAGACGAGGATTGAGACAGGAAAATTTTGAAAAATTGGAAAAATGGTTTGTAATAAAGGATAAAGAAAGAATATCGGTCGCTGATTATAGTAAAGCCTTGAATAACCTAACACAAGTCAAGAGCTATAGACACTTGAGTTTAAAATGGGAGAGGGATCTTGGAATTAATCTTGAAGCGTTTGAATGGGGAAAAACCATTGGGCGAATCCCAAAAATAGTTATAGGAGCAAAATTACATGATATGCAATTCAAAATAATACAGCGTGCTTATATCTCACCTTATAGAGCATGGAAGGCGGGTTTTGCTCAACACGGTGATTGTCCATGGTGTGGAATGGAGCGGGCACATTTGGGGCATATGTTCTGGACATGTAAACGAGTAAGGAAATTTTGGAATGGGATTCAAAAATTTTTAATGAGCATATTAGGGCAGACATTGAAATTAACCTCGGGGTTTGCTGTTTTAGATGCTCCTTTTCAGAGACTTTTTTCATCAGAGAATAGATTATTAATAAGAAAATGTTGTCTGCTTGCAAAGCATTGTATTCTTCAGAAAATGGAGAGAATCTGGAAGTCCAGAATATTGGGAATGGAGGAATGTTTTACATCAACTGGTATTATGAGAGGGAGAGGCTTCTAGAAAACATGTTCGTAGAAGAGCATGTTTTTTGATGACTTGGTCTCCATATCTTGAAAAGTTGTCGGCCAGGGCAAGAAATGATATTTT
Organism: Ichthyophis bannanicus; assembly: GCA_033557465.1. NCBI lineage: Eukaryota > Metazoa > Chordata > Amphibia > Gymnophiona > Ichthyophiidae > Ichthyophis > Ichthyophis bannanicus. The sequence continues at coordinate 608,642,091 of CM066034.1, forward strand.
AACAGTGTAATTTGGTATAAAAACTTTATCTTAGTAATTTAAGTTGGCATAATTAGGAGTAGAGTGCTAAAGAGAAGGGGGGGTTGAAGGTAAGGGTGGGAGTGGGGGGGAGGGAGAGGTGGGAATTGGGGGGGGGGAGAAGGGAAGGGAGGTAGTAGGCAAAAGAGGGAGAGGGATAAAAAGTAATAGTTATTCCCTGTAGTGGGATATAATATTGTTGTTTATTATGCCTTAATATGTATGCTGCTTACAATGTTGTTTCAACATGTTTGTTATTTACAATGTTTCTATATGTAAGCTGCTTTTAATGTTTTAATATGTTTAAAATTAATAAAAAGATTTAAACATAAAATCCAAAAAGAGAACTAGTATCCACGAAATCATATTACCAAATACATGAAAGCACAGAAAAACAGATGAGGATTTACTTAGCATAACATGAAATTTCAGGTCTTAAAGCACATGCTATGCTTTTCTACTTTAGCCAAAAAGAACACTAAGACTGGAAGTTTCCCAGGAGCCTTAATTCTCATCCTGGTACTCAAGCTTCAGAAAATGAGATATATTGTAGAATACTAGTCCATCACCAAGTTCTCAACCTTCTGAAGTCAATGAAATGCTTTCCACTGGCCACCACAACCTCTAACTGTCACAGGAACAGAATCGGAAAATTAGCTGCATTTCGGTGGGGGAGGGAGCAAGGAGTAGAAGTTAGAACTGCTCCTCTCCCTCATATGCACTTACTGTCTTTGCCAGAAATGAGGTTCAAAATCACACAATGTCAAGCCTCTCATGCTACCAGCCTGTCATCTCTGCACTTTCCTTGGCATGAAAAGGTGGCTACAGTGGGGTGGAAAGGAAGAATGCAGTACCTCTAACCAATAAAGTTCTTGCTGATACCTAGAAACTTAAAATAAATTTTCATAGTTCTGTATATATGTATACATGCATCTTATGACGCACATCAGAGCAGTGTCGCTTTTGTATTTCACGAGTTGTCATTTCCATGGGAGGTATCATGAACTGATTATGTCCCCCCACTGCCCGAAAAACATCACCTGTAACTGCCCACTTGTCCAGTACCTCCAGCACAGACACAAGTGACTCAGGTACAAAACTTGGATTGTTAGTCCTCTGGGGAAAAGGAAATTTGCCCTCTGTACCCAATTGTGACTCACCTTGGGCTGCTAGTGGAAAGGTGTGAGCTAAATACTACTAAATAAAAACACATACCAGAGATAAATACACCCACAAAGACACACATAGGGACTGTAAATTCCTTATCCCTGATGGGGTGCATTTTAATCCTTTTGATCTGCATTTCATTGTTCCTTGTTGTTAAATCTACTGTGAAAGATAAGAAACTCCTGTGGTTTATGTCCTATTAGTTGAACTTGTATATATGTATTGCCAACTAATATCTTTTGCCATAAACAGAGTCAGACTAAAGGATTGTCAAACAATGCCCATATCTTGGTCAAAATGTTTAAAGAGGCCCTTTGAGAAGCTCTCAGGGCTCAGAATTACCAAATACAGTTGTGGTCAACATTACTGGCACTCAGAGTTCAACCCCTTAATGTCCAATATCTCCTTAAAAGAAAAAGTGACAAATGAAATAGCTTTGGACTATATATGCACACATATTAAGACACATAAAAGAATAAATAAAATGAACCCAATGAAAGGAAATAGTGTAAAAACTGGGACATTATAAGGGTGCCAATAAGCATGTCCTGGCAAACAATTCAAATCAGTTTGAACAGAAGAACCAAATTCCCATTACAGTAAAATTAGACACACCTGTGATCAATTGTCAGTACTTACATGACTTTAATCAACCAATGAAAGGATGGCTCTAATGTTTAAAGCGACCATATTCACTCTCTATTCTATTTTCACAATGGTGAAGACAAGAGAGCTGCCTGAGACCATCAGAAAAGCCATTACCAAACATCAACCTTCAAAAGGACACAAGGCCATCTCCAAAGACTTTGGGATTCCTGTATCTACAGTTCACAATGTTATTAAGAGGTTTTCTGCTCATGGAACTGTCAAGAACCTCCCAGGACATGGTGGAAAGAGGAAAATTAATCCAAGAAGTCTTCAAAGGTTAGTGTGAACTGTTGGACAAAACACCACGTACAAAATCCAAATAGCTTAAGGCTGACCTAGAGCAATCTGACATGATGGTTTCAACCCACACCATAGGCTACACAGTAAACAAAGAAAGACTACATGGACAAAGGCCGAGAAGGACCCGGCATAAAAAAAGCACGCCCGATATTTGCCCAAACCTACCTTGGGAAACCACAATCCTTCTGGGAAAATACTCTGTGGACAGATGAAGCCAAAAATTGAGCTCTTTGGCAATGGAGACCAACAATACATTTACAGGTGAAGAAATGAAGCTTATAAAGGAAAAAACACACCCTTCCTACAGTTAAATATGGTGGAGGTTCCGTAATGCTGTGGGGCTGTTTTGCTGCCTCAGGAACTGGAGGTCTGGAATGTATTAAAGGAATCATGATGTCAGAGGACTACCAAGGTATTTTGGAGTGAAATGTGCTACCTGGTGTCAGAAAGTTAAGTCTAAGTCGAAGATCATGGGTCCTCCAGCAGGACAATGACCCAAAATATACATCCAAAAGTACAAAAGAATGGTTAAAAAGGAATAAATGGATTGCTTTAAACTGGCCAGCAATGTGTCCTGATCTCAATCCAATCAAGAATTTTTTTAAGGCGCTGAAATCTGCCATTGGTAAAAGGAATCCTGGAAACATTCATGAGCTGAAACAAATCGCAGTTGAAGAGTGGGAGAAACTACCAGTAGACAGCTGTAAGACACTTATAGATGGCTGCAAAAAATGTTTGAAGGCTTTCACTGCCAAGGATTGTGCAGCCAAATATTAGTAAAGGGTGACATTCACTGTTCCCTCTAAGCTGTGCACGCGCACACACACCTCACCAAGCAAGTGCACATGCTTTACAACAGAGCACACAAAAATTACGGTTCTGATTCTGATAGAAAACACAGACGTCTTAAAATTTAAAAGTTGTGATTGCAATTACTAGAAATTTTCAGCTTCATTTAGTAATCGTCTATTTTCATTTAAAATTTGATTAAAATCAATGTGGTGTACATACTGTATTCTGACGTGTAGTCAAATTTTAAAGTATATAACGCCGAGTGTCGTTATGTGTCACACAAAAATGTAACCTTCCTTCAAAAGCTGCACAGCTGATATTTTATGCGCACACAGCTTACAGAAAATTAGAGGGAACATTGGTGACATTAATCCTGTTCAGGTCATATTTTGTTTTTTCCCTCAGAAATTACTGTGTCTCAATTGCCAAGTCATCGTTTTTGTTGTATACCTTTGAACATATTATTAAAATATGACATACAGTTGGAATATTTCAAATTTCTCAAGATTTTGTACAAAACATACCTAAAATGCAAGGGTGCCAATGTTGACTACGACTGTAGCTGGCTTTTTCCAGGATTTAACACAATTTTGTATTAATGTCTAGAGTGTAGAAGGATGCCTAATTCATCTAGACATTTTTTTTTTAGTTGGAGTTTAAAATCTCAATCTGAAAATCTCTAATCGCCCCCTCTGTGTGAGTGAGCCTGCCCTGCCCATTTCTAATAGAACTACAGTAGCAATAAAGACCGTGGGTGGGATCCAGCCAAAGCAAATGCCATGGGAGTAGAGTACTAGAACAGTACTCTAGTGAAAGAAGGGAGGATGTTTGGAAAGGAGGGAGGAGGGGTTCCTATAATGTAGAAAATTAAATTTCTGCATGTGGTGGGGGAAAACTGAAGAGAAATAACACCCCTCCCCCCCAAAAAAATAAGATATTTCCATGGGAAAAGAAGCCCCAATATCTGTAGCATACACACCTCATGACATGCATATACGACACTGGGAACCGCAAATTTTACTTTGTGTCTGGAGCTAAGTAAAGGTTCAGAGTAAACATAAAAAAGTGAAAAACTGCTTTCAGTGCAGGTTGCTGCATTGGAAGATAGATATTCTGTATGCAGTTTATCAGCAGGTATTTAAAGACCAATTGTGCAAAAGATTAATATGGCCGTTTAATTCCAGTTTGATGCTGCCTTTTTTTTGTGTGTAATACTACTTGCTACATTGGAAGACATGGTGCACACAAAGGGGCAGACGCAGAAAAGCTTAGCGTGGCAAATTTTCTGGCATTTCTCCCCACACTAGGCTAGCTAGTTCCTGAAAGAAAACCCGAAACACAACTGTACTAAAATGCCGCACATGTGGTAAGCAAATAGCTGCATAGATAATTTTGCCTGATGTAAAAATAAACACACCCCCACCCACAATACATGCCAAAACGTAGCAGCTTTTTTACACACTTTTTTAATGCTGGATTTTCACACCAGCTTCAGGCAAGCGTACAGGATCCAGCTGGGAGCAGAAATATCATCCGAGGAGAAGTTTGACACTTCACTTCAGATAATCCAGGCAGAGAAAGCCTCTGATGCCAATAGCATACCCACATGGGGTTGTTGGGTGCAGTGCACCCCCCCCCCCCCCCTGCAACACAGAGAAAATCCCTGGTGGCCCAGCGGCCCCAAATTCCTCTACCCCTCCCCCCAAGTTCTTAAATCATGATACAGGAGTATTGCCCACATGCTCCCGTGCCACCATCTTGTAAAATAGCAGCGCCTGACTCCAAGCAGCAGTGCCTGGGTGGGGTCAGTGCCATATAAGGTGTGAACCCCCGTGTTGCATCCTGGGACAGTTTATAGGGACAGACTGCCTTATATAGCAGTCTGACCCTGCTTAGTGAATCCCACAATGCACCACGCAGGGCCAGGTGCTGACATTTTACAAGATGGAGCCGGTGGAGGGGTTTGGGGCCGCTGGGCCACCAGGGACTTTGTTTCTGCCTTGGCGTGGAGTCAGTGCATGATGGGGTGGGGGGGGGCACCAGCCCTTCAACAGTGTGCAGATGGCATTGGGGGGCTTTCCCTGATGCCTCTATCATCTGAGGTGAAGTGTAAAGCTTCACCTCAGCGGACTGTTTACACAGGGCAACATGCCAAACTTGCGCTGACTTCTGTGTGCATGTATTTGGCTTGCTCTCCCCATTTAATGCTAACTTTTTGCACACTGGATAATTTGCATATTGCGTTCCAGCGCAAAGAGTCGTAAACCTGTGCTATGGAATACTGTACTCGAGCTGTAAGCACTGGGCCCTAGTGCAGGCTTTCTGCATTGACCTGAAAGTCAGCACTTAATTGGAATTAAACAGCTGTAACCTCAGCACAGCACTTTATTATATTGGGGCTTGGTTTGATATGCATGGTTACACCTCTTCCAAAGGATCTATTCACATATTCCTAATCTTTAATTTACAAGCTGCACCGTGTGTTTTATTGATCAATAGAATGCTTATGTAGTTTAGAAGATGTCTTCCAGCATAATGACCTTCATTTCACAGACTCCATATTAAACATCTTAACAAAAAACACCTTACCACAGTAGGCTTGTTCCAGACCGTTTGCCGGCAGTGATCGATTGCCCCACATTGTGAAGCCGTACGAATATTCTGACACCAAATCTTTGGGCCCTTTGCGCATTGCTCCTTTCCTTGCAGAGGGATCGCCACAACTGCCAAGAGAAAATTGCATACAAATGTGTTGCTTTTCGTTCTTCATAGGCAAGCCTTCCTGAAAATTTTGAACTGATGGACCTAAACAGAGTACAGGGGATACGTACAATGCTGCAAAAACGTTTCCCCAACAGAAACTGAAATAAAGCCTTTAATAAACTGAAGAACAAAAACAAGCTAAAATGATTTAAAATACCATGCAACGAGACTCAAATCTAAACCAGAGGTTCTGAACACAGGAAAAACTATGCAATCCGTCAATCTAGGGATAGCATCAGCTCTGTAGAAAACATGTATGCACTTCTTTAAGAGAGTGCAGGTCTCTCTTGTACATATCTGCCAAAAAAAAAAAAAATGGTGGCTAGACCCATCTCAGTCATTTGCCTTTGTGGATCTCTGAGGTGGTTAAGTTGGCTTACAGTGCAACGTGCCAGCTCCAGAGACAGCAGCAGCCTTTGGCAACAGTAAGCATCTGCTTCCTATACCTGTACCTGCAGGGCCATGGGGCTGCTTCTGCTGTCACTATCTTTTTGGAGAAGGAGAGAATGGAAAGGAATGAGCAACAGAAGCACAGCTGGCGGAAGGAAGAGACGTAAAAGAGGAAGACCGAAACCTAGAAGTAGCCATGAACACTTTTTTGGCATCTGCAACTACTGCTCTTCCATTCCCTTGCACACTTATTTGTCAAAATATCTTTTTTTAGAGGGGTGGGGAGGAGGGATGCCCTCTGGTCTTAGAATCCAAAGGCAATAGTAGGACAGACCGCCCATTAGGGATGGGAACTGAAGGACAAACAAGCCTAGAGAAAAAAAAAAAAAAAAAGCTGGTTGGGGAAAGTGTGCTAGGCTTATATCTGTAAAACATTTTGCTTTTTAATATTTAAGGCGGGCTGGGGGTGTGGTTAGTCTTCTGATGACAGAACACAGTTAGTTAAATTGGCCTTTTGCTGAAAAGGATTTTGAAACTTGGCGTTCTCTCTAATACTGGATGATATTACCCAAAGGTAAGCATATTTGCTATAATTTTAAATATGCACATCCATAATTCTCCACATCAAATAGTTTACCAGAGTGAAAAGCTTATTAAAATGCCAAGAGGGTTTGCTCTTTGCTGCAACGCTCAACTATTCAGCCACATAAAGCCCCAACAAGTTCTACCCTTTTACTTCAACAGCATGTGGTGTTTTGACAGTAATGGATTTTGTTACATCAGTTGTTATCTTGGCCATGTGCATTTTATGCTCCTTATTTTAAAGGAAAACTTCTCCTCTCATTTTACACTTTGTCTTACAGACAGATTTTGTGGTCATTTATATTTAAGGGCCTCTGCTCTGCAGAAGAAATTCTGACTTGTGTAACTAAGCAAAGAAGTAAATCTACACAAAAACAGAGAACCAGCATGCACACACCTCAAGAAGAGAAAAAAAAAATGAATATAATTCTGCACTACCATTTTAATCTTCATCTTAAACTGCCACTACAATGACAGAGGATATCGAACTTAACTGTTGTCTGTAAAACCAGTTTCAAACTGTTTATTGTAAACCACTTTGACCCGATGAAAGGCGGTATAAAAGTCATGCTAAATAAAAATGCATGCATGCCTCCCAGAAGGATTTTCTGATGAGGATCAATTCCTCAGAACTTCGCTAGTCTAGTTATTTATTATTAGTATTTAGCTCATACCTTTGCAGTAGTAGTTCAAGGCAAGTTACAATCAGGTACTGTATGTATTTCCCCACCCCTGGAAGGCTTACAATCTAAGGGGAATGTTTACTGAAGTGCCGCGAGAAGCGCCTGGCTAATGTACAAATAGCACATTTTTTCATACTGAGCCAGGGCATAGCAGCTGAAAAAGATGCAGGGGGGTGTAGCCGCAGTATGCTACCATCGGTGCGCTATCTGCATCACTAGCACAGTAGTAACAAATGCACAGTCGTAACAAATACACAGTCGTAGCACATGCTCATAGTGCATGTGGTCACAAAGGATGTCGGGAAACAGAAAGCTACAAGCACAACATTAGGGAGGGTGCAGGCTTCCGTTTCACTGTGGACAGTTAAGAAATGGGTCCCAAGCACATTTGCGGTGCTGTATCAAACTGGCCAATTCAGGAAACAGAGGGATGACCAGGGATGGTCTTAACTGCCTGAACAGCTCAGACCCATAGGGGTTAAGAGGGCGGGACATACAAATCAAAGCAAACACATGCAGAGAATATTTGCCTTGGGGGTTCAAATCCCACTAGAGGACAGCAACCTTGGGCCGGAAGGACTGGGGTTTCTAGTCCCACAGGTGCTCCTTGTGGTCTTGGGCAAGCCACTTAACCCTCCGTATGTTTCCCTCACCTTTGTTTAACTTTGTGCTGTATTAACCGCTTTGATTGAAGGAAAAGGCGGGATACAAAACATGTTAAATAAATAAATAAATAAATAAATAAATATAATGCCCTGTTTAATGTAATTTCAGTTTGTTCAATGTAAACTGCCTTGATATCACGAAACAAAATACAAGACCCAGCAAAACCGGTATTCCAACAAAATAGAAGCAAAGTATCAAGAACACCTTAATCTCCATAGACAGTACCAATTTAATTTTTGTCGGGCATAAACTGCAGGAGGAAGAGGGAAATTCCACTTGCTCCCACGCAGTACATGCCCCTTTTATTTGTTTTTATTCAAAATGGTTTTTTCGTTCCTTATTCACAAAAGTATAAAAACCACACTTATCTGATCGATCACACACGATGTGCACGTTTCGAAGCTGATGCTTCTGTATCAAGTGCCCACGATACAGAAGCATCATGGCGTTTGTCAGTTACAAGGTTTATGCCAGACAAAAATTATGCGGTTTATGCCAGACAAAAATTAAATTGGTACTGTCTATGGGGATTAAGGTGTTCTTGATACTTTGATTTGATATCACGAAAGGCAGTATATAAGAAATAAATAAATGGGATCAAGCAAGGTGTCCACAACTGCCCCTCACCCAGAGGCACGAAGGGTGCCTGTTCACCTAGGCTGCTGGAAACGGTGCAAGGCTTTTGATGAGAGATGGGCTCTGTGGTTCATTACCCCCTCTGATTATGGTTTGGGCAGGGTCCCCAATGTTGGGGAAAGAGGGGTGCAAGGGGCAGGAGGGTCTGAAAACAAATGAGCACCCCTGCTTAGGGAAGTGTACACATGGGGAGCATAGGGTCAGGAGGCACCCCCCATGAGCTACTGTATAGAATACCCACACCTGTGGTCTAAACGCTCATCCATTCACTTGTCACCTCTCACCTTGATTACTATAATCTGCTCCTTGCTGGTCTTCCACCGAGTCATCTTTCACCCCTTCAGTCTATTCAACATTCTGCTGCTCGTTAGATCTTCAGCCAACCTCGTTTTGCCCATATCACTCCTCTCCTCAGGTCTCTTCACTGGCTCCCTATCCGTTTCCGCATCCAGTTCAAGCTTCTCCTACTGACCTATAAATGTATTCATTCTGCAGCTCCTCTACCTTTCTTCTCTCATTTCTCCTTATATCCCCCCTCGTGAACTCCGCTCTTCCAGCTATGCCTTTCGCCTCTGTTGCCAACTCCAGGCTTTGCTCTTTTCACCTTGCAGCACCCTATGCCTGGAATAGACTTCCTCTGTCTATAACGTCAGGCATCTTCTCTGACCCACTTCAAATCCAGGTTGAAAGCTCACCTCTTTGCTTCTGCCTTTGGTTCATGACTTACCTGTTCTCTTCCCTTGTCTTGTTTTCACCCGTTCCTACCTTTTTCCTTTGTCTTGTTTCTCGTGTTAGCCTTCCATTGCCTTTGTTCTTTCCTCATCCTTCGCCTTCTTTGTCTTTTTTAGATTTTAAGCTCTGTTGAGCAGGGACTGTCTATTTTTGTCTTTTTCTGTACAGCGCTGCGTGCGTCTGGTAGCGCTTTATGGTAGTCTACTACTACGCATTTATAATCAACAGATGTAAGCAAGGATACAACATATACCTTATTATGAAGGCTACAAACAGAGAATTCTTCAGAATAGTCCGCACACTAATGAAGGAACCCTCACATGAAGGCTGCTCAGACATAAATCCTCAATGGATAATGGACTACCTAATGACAAAGCAGAACAATACCCAGCCAGACACAAGGCCATTATTAACAAACCTTGAAAGCCAACAGAGACCCACTGGGACATGGTGTGAATTCACTATAACAGAAAAGCAACACATACAATAATTACTCTGAATGCAACCACCTCACCAAGCGACCCCTGTCCAGTTGCATGGATACAGTAAAGTCAGCCAAAGAAGAGCTCACCCCATTCATATACAAAATCATACATACATCCCTTAAACAGGGACATATGGATGCAATCCTCAAACAGGTCCCATCCTAAAAACCACGAAACTTGACAAGGCAGACCCCACAACAAACTGACCAGTTTCAAGCTTACCTTTCATGACCAAAATCATAGGAAAAAAAAAAAAGATAGTACAGCTAAAACTGCAGGATCACACCAACACACATGCACCCCTAGATCCACATCAACATGGATTCAAGCCAAACCACGGTGTGGAGACACTACTAACAGCACTCTGACCACATCAGAGCAATAGTCAGTATAAAGAAGGGCTTTATACTAATCTTCCTCGATTTACCAACTGCCCTTGACTATCACACACACCATACTTCTGAGACGCCTTCAAGATATGGCTATGTGGTTCTGATCATACTTGGAGGAGAACAAACAATACATCAGATGTGGGGGAGACATCCTCTCTTTTGCAATAAAGCAGGGAGTCCCACAGGGGTCAGCAACATCTCTACTTTTCAGCCTCTACATTCAGCCAATTTGCAATGTCATCAAGAAACACAAGATTCACTATAAAATATATGCAGACGACATCATGTTGTTCACATCTTTCAATGTTGAAACCCCAGACTACACAAGCATAATAGGATGTCTCAAAGAAATTTCCACATGGCTCAGTGCAAATAAACTCAACATAATTATGGCAAAACAGAAGCTCTGACAAGAAACAAGACCTTCACGCCTCCTAGCACAAATAGCCCTAAGGAACAGAAACATAGCTGTCAAAAGTGAAATTAAATAACTAGGTGTCAATCCTTGATCAGCACTTAAACCCACAATCCCAAATAAACAGACCACCACAGAATGTATACCACAAACTAAAAATCATCCAGAAATTGAAGCCTCTAAGCCAGAATGACTTCCATATGCTTCTACAAGCCATAGTCACACCAGTGTTAGACTACTGCAACTCACTATACCAAAGCCTGCCAGCATATACTATTCACCCACTGCTGATGGTCCAGAATACAGCTGCCCGCATTATCACTGGAACAGCTAAATGCTAACTCAACACCAACACGGGCCCAATTACAGTGGCTACCAATGAGTCACGCTAGGTTCAAGGCAACACTTCATATATTTAAAATACGACAAAATGCATCAGCTGAGTCTCTCCAGAATCTGATAAAAAGATATACTGAAAGCCGCCCAACAAGAATAAACTGTAAAAATATTATTAGTCACGCCAAATATTCCAAAAGCAAAAACAGATCACACCCAACAGGGCACTATCATTATAAGCATCAAACTTATGGAACTCCCTCCCAGAGGATATTAGAAACCGAGGGACACCAAGAATTTCAGGAAAAGTTGAAGACACTCCTGTATATAGAGGACATTTTGGCAGCATCACCGATTGTCCATCCACATACATCAGCGGACCCTAAACGAACATTAAACTAAGACGACCCCAACTAGTAAATAAGTTATGCTAATTTTTCTGTTAAAGCTTTGATTTTATTGAAAAGCTTCCTGCACAGGTGAAATCTCCTTGGATTCTATTCGGAAGACGTTGGTGAAGCTGGATGTGACCGTTTCCAAGTATACAGCAGATTTCTCCGCTCTGGTGCAGGTAGTTGCTCAGAACTCGACGCAGCTTTCGAGTTTTGTGACGGACACACACGAGAGGTTTGCAGCTATTACTAAAGACGTCAGTGACTCAATCTGTGATTGATCAATTGGTGAAGGATAAAGTACTTGTTCATCAGATGCTAGAACAATTTGAAAATAAATTTAGGCGTTTAAATTTAAGAATTTTAATTTTTCCTCAGGTAGTAAATATGTCACCCTTGGATATCTTTAAGAAGTATATGTTAGAAGTGCTTACTATTTCTGATTCTGCATTTCCTCCTATAACCAGAGCTTATTTCCTGCCTGTAAAGAAAGTTGGGCAAGATATTCCTTCTTTAACTGTTCCTGATAATTTCGCAGATCTCCTTGAATGCTCTTCTCATTCAGTGCAGGCTCGCTGTACATTATTGGTAACTTTTGTATTTGACACTGATCTTTCTAGAGTATTGTCTTTATATTTTAAAAAGCTTTCTACTCCTTTTTTGGGTGAACGTGTAAGAATTTTTCCAGATGCGAATCGTGCCACACAGGAGCGCAGACGGCCGTTTCTGATTATGCGACAACAGTAGTCTTGGGGGCTAGTTTTTGCCTACGGTTCCCCTGCAAATCTTTTATTTCATTTTTGGGGGTTAAATATATTTTCTTTGCACCCAAACAACTACGGTCCTCTCTCAACCACAAGAAACTCCCGACTGACTAGTTCGGGGGGAGATGGTGTTTGATTTAGGATAGATAAGAAAATAAGATATGCCATAATGGGTCAGACCAAAGGTCCATCAAGCCCAGTATCCTGTTTCCAACAGTGGCCAATCTAGGTCATACGTACCTAGCAGTTTCCCCAAAAAAGACACAGGTTCCACAATGCTTGTACTGGGTCAAGCATCGATATCCTGGGTCCCTTCTTAATAATGGTTTATGAACCTTTCCTCCAGGAACTTGTCCAAACCTTTTTTAAACCCAGCTACACTAACAGCCTTTACTACATCCTCCGGTAACAAATTCCAGAGTTTGATTACACGTTGAGTGAAAAAATATTTTATTAGTCTTAAATAGTTTACCCTGTAGCTTCATTGCATGTCCCCTAGTCTTTCTATATTCTGATAACGTAAAACAATCGATCTACGTTTACCCGTTCCACTCTATTCATTAATTTATAGACCTCTATCATATCTTCCCTCAGCAGTCTCTTTTCCAGGTTAAAGAGCCCTAACCTTTTTAGCCTTTCTTCATAGGAGTATCCTTCCATCCCCTTTATCATTTTGGTGACTCTTCTCTGAACCTTTTCTAATATCGTTATATCCTTTTTAAGATACGGCGACCAGAATTGCACACAATATTCAAGGTGTGGTCTCACCATGGAATGATATAGAGGCATTATAATATCTTTTGTTTTATTTTCCATTCCTTTCCTTATGATACCTAGCATTCTATTTGCTCTCTTGGCTGCCGCTGAACACTGGGCCAAGCGTTTTAACTTGTTGTCCACAATGACGCCTAAATCTTTTTCCTGGGTGGTGGTTCCTAATGTGGAACCTTGCATCGTGTAACCATAGTTTGGGTTGTTCTTCCCTAGGTGCATAACTTTGCACTTGTCCACATTAAATTTCATCTGCCATTTTGATGCCCAGTCTTCCAATTTATCAAGATCCTCTTGCAATTTTCCACAATCCTCTTGGGTTTTAACAAATTTAAATAGTTGCGTCATCTGCAAATTTGATAACCTCACTCATTATTCCACTTTCCAGGTCATTTATGAATATGTCAAAAAGCAGCAGACCCAGCATAGATCACTGGGGTACACCACTATTCACCTTTCTCCATTGGGAAAATTGGCCATTTAGCCCTACCCTCTGCTTTCTATCTTTTAACCAGTTCCTGATCCACAGTAGTACACTGCCTCCTATCCCATGACTCTTTAGTTTTGCCAAAAGTCTCTGATGAGGGACCTTGTCAAAGGCTTTCTGAAAGTCCAGATACACTATATCAACCGACTCACCTTTGTCCACCTGTTTATTCACACTTTCAAAAAAACATAACAGATTAGTAAGACAAGATCTTCCTTGTCTAAAGCCATGTTGGCTGTCTCCCATTAGGCCATGACTATCTACATGCTGAGTAATTTTATTCTTTATGATGGTTTCTACCATTTTTCCTGGTACTGCCGTCAGGCTCACCGGTCTGTATTTTCCCAGATCACCCCTGGAACCCTTTTTAAAAAATGGTGTTACATTGGCGATCCTCCAATATTCAGGTATTAGAGATGATTTTAATGATAGTTCACAGATTACTAATGGCAGGTCTGCAATCTCATATTTCAGTTCTTTCAACACCCTTGGATGTATACCATGCGGCCCAGGTGATTTGCTACACTTCTGTTTATCTAATAGTTGTAATACATTTTCCTGATGTATTGATATTTTCCTTCAATTCTTCCGCACCTTTAAATACCACTTCAGTCATGAGTAACATCCCTACATCTTCCTCAGTAAAGACTGAAGCAAAGAATTCATTCAGTCTCACCGCTATCGCCTTGTCGCCTCTTAGTGCCCCTTTAACTCCTCTATCATCTAATGGACCAACTGACTCTCACAGGTTTTTTGCTACGAATGTACTTGAAAAAGTCCTTATTTCGCATTTTTGCTTCTGCAGCAAGCTTCTTCTCAAATTCTCCCTTTGCCTGCTTTATCAAAGCCTTGCATTTGACTTGCCAGTACTTGTGCTGTTTCCAAGTTTCGTCGTTTGGCTCTTTTTTCCATTTCCTGAACAATGCTTTTTTGGCAACAGCCTCTCTGACCTCATCTTTAAACCATGCTGGCAGTTTTTTAGACTTGCTTCCACTTTTCTTAAAGCGTGGAATACAGCTGGTCTGGGCTTCCAAAGATAGTATTTTTCAACACCACCCAAGCTTGATGTAAGTCTTTAACCTTTGCAACTGCTCCTTTTAGTTTTTTCTTAAACTATTTTCCTCATTTTATCATAGTCTCCCTTTCGAAAGTTAAAAGGTAGTACTGTGGATTTCCTTACTATCCCTCCTCCACTAATTAAATCAAAGGCGATCATGCTATGATCACTATTGCCAAATGGCCCCAATACCCTTATCTCTTGCACTAGATCTGGTGTTCCACTAAGGACTAGGTCTAATATGGCTTCCCCTCTGGTTGGTTCATGAACCAGCTGCTCCAAGAAGCAGTTATTTATGTCACCTAGGAACTTTATCTCCCTAGCATGTACTGCCGTGACACTGACCCAGTCGATACCGGGGTAATTGAAGTCACCCATTATTATTACTGCGCTGTAACTTTTGTTAGCTTCCTTGATTTCTTTGAGCATTTCATCATACATTTGTTCATTCTGGCCAGGCGGTCGATAGTAAACCCCCACTGCCATCACCTTCCCCTTCATACAAGGAATTTCAATCTATATAACCGGAACATAAAAGGGTCAACCATATCCATGACACTAGAGTGACTTTACAATATGACCTTAAGGGATTTGAACACCATGTAATGCATCTAGGTTAATGCATCTCCCCCCAGTTTAGTTGTAATTAGTGTAACAGATTGTATATATATAACTGCAAGTTGTAAATATTGTAACAATATGTATATATGTAATTGCACCTGTAAATATTGTATCAGATTTTTGTGCAGTGTGAACCCAGTGTGAATCTTGGCATGCAATCATTCTGTATTAACTGTTGATTACCCCTCCTGATATGTATAGTCAACCGCTGCTGATCGCTGGAAGCAGCGGTATACAAATGTTCTCTAAATAAAATAAATAAATTCTACAGCAAATTTTGTTTCCTGCAAAACTTTAATCCTTTCTGACTCAATGCCCTCTCTAACAGAGCGCAACCCCTTCCCCAATTTGATCAGCTTTATCATTACGATATAGTTTGTACCCAGGTATCAGTGTCCCACTGGTTGTCCTCCTTCCACCATGTCTCTGATATTCCAATCATATCTAACCTCTCATTTAGAGCTATATATTCTAACTCTCCCATCATATTTTTTAGAATTCTAGCATTTGCATACAACCATTTTAGAGACTGTATTTTATTCATATTAAATTTGGCTATTGGTAGACATGGGTAATTATAACGCAATGTATTGAGTGCGCCAGGGTGTGTGCTCGTGCTTTCTCTTGTATCTTTTTTTCATTTTATATTTTTTCCCCATGTGTCACTCTGCCCCCTTTTGTTCTTATTGGGGTCTGGTTTTTTTTTTTTAAAGAGTTGTATCTGTTGTTTAATTGAGGTGTCATCAATTGCCTTTGCTTTTCATGATTTGTAATCTTGCAACCCTTATGTTTCTGTCACAAGATTTATGCTTGTAGAATCTGGTTAAAAAACTTTTTTTTTTTTTTAAATTTATAAAACACCTTCCCGCATGTTGTTCGACCCCACCATTTATATGAAGTTATAATGTAAACAGTTTGAGTTGAGTGTAAACCACTTTGCTTTAAGGAAGACAGTATATAAATCTTGTTAAATAAATAAAAACAAACAGCAAGTGATTAAGGGGGGGTGGGGTCAGCCATCAACCACAAAGGGCTCCCATGCTCCCACCTATCAGAAGCAGTTCTGGGAGATCACCACATGGAGGTGGTGAAGCCCAAACAAACCCCAGGCTAAGCAGCCCAGCTGTCATGGAACCAACAGTCCATCAGACCAGGGAAGATCAAAAGAGCTCCATGCCCCCCATGCAGGTGGAGGGGGGAGGAAGGTCAGATAACTCTGGTGCTGCCACACCATCATGTGCCATTACATGCATCAGCTAATTTGCAAACTCTTTTCCCCTGTACTCTGCTGACTCCAACTCTGGCTATGAGGCCAGTACTGACTGCAAAACGGTGTCATGTTGGAACGTTGTGTACTCTCATTTTCAGATGGGAAAACGCAGATTCACACAAATAAGTTGAACCGAAACAGGAGTGTACAGCTTCACTGCATCTTCTCAAGTTGGGCAATTTGTCTCTAGGAACTAGCTTTCAAAATGATTCTTGCTCAGCACGGGTCTTGAGAAAAATGTCATTTTTAAGGGTTAATATTTTGTTTTCAAGAGATGGCTTGTTCAATAAGTAATTTTTACTGATAGCAGCTGCAGTTTCTTTAATGTCCACATCTACTTTGAATAGGTATGGCAAGTACTCCACAACTGTTCCAATTTTTGGGAAAATCACAGAATCGATTTTCTAACTCCTGGACAACAGAACAGATTTCTGTCATACTTCTTGTTCTGAAAAACAAAAATTTGGATATTGTCCCAGATGGTCCCGAGTATTAGGAAAATGATCAAAAGTGTTGTTTGCAAGGTCAGTCATTAGCTCAAAATTAGCTCTTGTAGGATGAAACTGTACTCATCTCGCCAATACATTTGTTTTTACCTTGTAGTTCAAGGTTCAAATCACTTAGTTCGCCTGTAAAGTCAGCGATTAATGCCAGATCACATAACCACTCCTCATCTTCCAACTCTGCTTGGTCATCTCCCCTCTCCTTCAAAAACTTCTTATTTCATTCAGCAAATCACGAAATCTTTGCAGAAATGTGTGCCTATTTAGCCACCTTACATCTGTGTGCAAAATAACTTCTGCTGCCCCTTCATCAAGAGTAAGATTGAAAAGCAGTCTTTGAAGTGATCTTCCATGAACTGAATTTACAGTTTTGAAAGTGATGTCCATGACCGTCTTTGTATCAAGTCTCTTGCTTGCCAAAACTTGCTGGTGAATGATGCAGTTGTAAGAACGGAAATCTGGGAAGTCGTCATTCTGTCTACAGAGGGCTATGAAACAGTTAACCTCACTTGTCATTGCTCTTGATCCATCAGTAGTAATTGAAACAAGTTTATGCAATGAAAGATTGCAAAAATGCAATGTGTGCCTTTGAGTCAGTCCTGACTCCTGGCAACCTAGAAGCTCCTGGGTTTTCTTGGCAGTGTCACCGGAAGTAGATTGCAAGGCCTTTCTTCCGAGGCAATGGAGGGTTAAGTGACTTGCCCAAGGCCACAAGGAGTGCTAGTGGGAATTGAACCCTGGTTGCTTGGTTACCAAGCCAGTGTTCTAACCACTAGGCTACTCCTCCACTCTAATGGAAGATTACACTGTCAAAAAAGAATGGAAAGAACTGAATATTTCCTGACTGGTAGTTTTCCCTTTTAAAGAAATCATTCCAAGTAAAAATGCAATGTGTGCCTTCGAGTAGTAGTTCTTCTTTAAATATCGAAGTCTTCAAAAACCATCCGGATAAAGACTAGTAACTGGACTATGTCTCTTATGTCTGTAGATTCATCCAGTTGGAGTGAGAAAGCACATAACTGGAGATAAACAATGAGCACCAATTCTGGGTTGTATATCTGAGATTTGCTGATAGTTTAGGAATATTGAATTTAGAACTTTTGATTAAATGTAAGAAAAAATTGTTTGTTACTGGGAAGTATTCATTCATAAAGAAGACCCAAATATTTTTGTGATACTACAAAAGGTCAGACTAATCATTCTGTAGTTACCAACTTCTTCCTTACTTCTACTTATGTGAAGAGGGACCATCCCCAGTCCTCCAGGATCACGCCTGACTCTCAAGAACTACTGAAAAAGATCAGACAGCAGAGCTGCCATTACTTTCCTAAGTTCCTTCAACATCTCAGATTAGAGGTTCTCAACCCTAGCTAATCAGGTGCATCCTGAGCACTGTGCCGGGAACCCCAGCCTCACATGAATCTCTTCATACCATTTCTTCAGATGATTCAAAACTCTGCCGCCCAATTTAATGTTATATGAACAGAAAAAGTGGCATTTTACTCACCAGTTACTGTAATGTCCTTTCCTTGCGTCCTGCTACACCGGTCCAGACAAGTGGGTTCTGTTCCCCTAACAGCAGATTGATGGAGACAAAGAACCAATGAAAAGCCCAGGTTTCAATAGCATAAATCCCATCAGACATCTCTTCAGTATCCACCCCGAAGTATATGGGAGAACCTGGCAATCCTCACACAGCCTCAATCATGGACAACAAACAGTAATCAACAGAAGAAAACTATGTACAAGAAAGCATAAACAGAAGGCTGTCAGGGTAGAAGATGAACCTGCACAGCCAAGTATAAAAACCCATAGCGGACCCAAGGGTACCATAGCAGAACAGAGCAAACAGTTCCAGGGGCAGGCCCTGGACTAGTCTAGCAGGGCTAAAGGACAGAACATTAACTGATAAGTAAAATGTCACCTTCCATATAGTCCTGCTAGAACAGTCCAGACAAGTGGGATGTACCAAAGCTATGACTCCACTGGATGGAAAGAAGACACAGCAGCTCACAAAATCCTTGAGCCAAAAGGTCAAGTCCACACATGCATGGACATCCAAGCAGGATTGCTTGACAAAAGTGGAACATGATGCACATGTTGCCACCTGACAAATGTCTGCGAGAGCCACAGAGCTCTGCTTCGTTCATGAAGACATTTGTGCTCAAGTGGAATGGGCATGCAAACCCTCCAGAACTAGGTGGCTCCACAATAGATATGCCGAGACAATGGCCTCCATAATGCAGTGCCCCAAAGTCGACTTAGCTACTGCATCACCCTTGCGAGGTTCAGCAAACCATACAAAAAAAAAAAATGATCAGACTTAGAAAAGGAATTTGTAATCTCCAAGTACCAGAGAAGCATCCTCTGGACTTCCACAAAGCAAAAGATCCTTATCCTTCCCCTGAAACTGCTCCCTAGAAAAGGACAGCAGGCAGACCACTTGGTTCACATGAAAGGGAGAACACACCTTAGGCAAGAAGGAAGGCACAGGCCCGAACAGTAACAGCCTCCTTTGAAAAAGACAGATAAGGATCTCTGCAAGACAGAGCCTGCAGCTCGGAGGTGTGCCTTGAACAAGTCACGATCAGGATGACAGTCTTGAGTGAAATCCTTCAAAAAGTAGTGCACTTCAACCACTCAAAAAAGGTGTGCAGACATCAGGGCCCTGAGCACCATACAGGTCCCAGGAAAGGACCACAGACAGGAGGAGAGGACACAGATTCAGAACCCCCTGGAGAAAGCACAGGGCATCCAGGTGCAAGGCTAGAGCCATTGGACCTTGGAAACAGGCCAGAACTGCCACCTGAATTTCAGGAAGCTAACGGAAAGGCTCTTCTCCAGGCTATCCTGTAGAAAAGGTCAACAGAAATAGCACCTTGGTCGCCTCAGGAATAAACTCCTGAGCACTGCACCATCACTCAAAGAAGTGCCAAAGCCACACATATGCTAGCTTGGTTGCCCTCTTCCGGGCTCCAAGCAAAGTGGAGACTACCACCGAAGAGTGGCCCATAAACACCGTCTTCTTTCAAGAACCATGCTGTACGCGAGAAGGGAACTGAGTCCTCCAGGATAATTGGTCCCTGCTGTGAAAGACCCAGAGAGACAGAGGTCTCCGAACCATGCTCTCCTCGGCCAATCCAGCACCACCAAAACAATCCTGCCCATGTGGCATTCTATAAGCCGAACATGCCCCACTAGGGGCCACGGAGGAAGACATATACAGCAGATGCCAACTTGGCCAATGCATTGACACTCTTGGACCCCATCTCCATGCGGCAACTGAAGAAGCGGCACACTTTGGCAATGGAGCTGGCCGCCATCAGATCCATTTCAGGGTGACCCCAGTGGCACAGAATCAACTGAAACACCACCTGACTCAACTCACACTTTCCAAGATCCAGAGAGAGCACGGGCTGAGGAAGTCCGCTGCTACACTGTCAACTCCAGCAAAGTGCTGAGCTGAGAGGAAAGCCATCTCTGGAGCTACCCCTACATGCCTTGTGCCTCCTTTCCGATTGGCATGGCGGTGCCTTATGTCATTGTCTGACAACATTAAAACCACCTGGCCCTTGATCAGGGACTGGAAACGCAGAAGAGCCAACCTGATGGCCCTTATATCAAGGTAGTTGATTGACCACACCGTTTTCCTGCGGTTCCAATGGCCCTGAGCTGTATGGTCTTGGCAATGGGCTCCCCAGCAGTGTTCCCTCTAAGCTGTGTGCGTGTGTGCGCGCGCGCACACCTCGCCGAGCGAGCGCACATACTTTACAACAGAGCACACAGTAATTACAGCTCTGATTCTGATAGAAAACAAACACAGACGTCTTAAAATTTAAAAGTTATGATTGTAATTACTAGAAATTTCCTGCTTCATTTAGTAATAGTCTATTTTCACTTAATTTGATTAAAATCAATGTGGTGTACATACTGTATTCTGACGTGTAGTCAAATTTTAAAGTATATAACTCCGAGTGTCGTTATGTGGCGCACAAAAATTTAACCTTCCTTCAAAAGCTGCACACAGCTGATATTTTATGCGCACACAGCCTACAGAAAATTAGAGGGAACATTGCTCCCCAGGCCAAGAGATTGGCATCTATTGTCAGCAGGATCCAGGAGAAATTGTCCAATGGCTTACACTTCCTCGGACAACAGAGCTACAGTATTTCTAGCACCGTAAATTGGCCTTCACCATTATCGGGGGCTTCTTTGGATCTGGCTGAGGCTAAGAACTCCCCTCAGTGCACTGCATAAATCATAGTGCACAAGGTTTCCATCCAGAAGTGCAGGATACACAAGTGCTCATTGACACCCTTCAGGTCCAGAATAGGCCGAAAGGAACTTATCCAAGGTGGTCTGCTCTTCTGGCAAATTGCTTCTATTGCTAACTCCAGATTTCGCTCCTTTCACCTTGCTGCACCTTATTGCCTGGAACAAACTACATGTGTGTCTGTACACCAGGCACCTTCTCTGACCCTTTTCAAATTCAGGCTGAAAAAAAACTCACCTCTTCGCTGCTGCTTTTGGATCTTAACTCACCTGATCTCCTTGTCTCTTTACCATTCCCTTTTGTTTTATCCCTGTGTACACCTTCTGTGTTGTCTGTCTTGACTAGATTGTAAGCACTGATGAGCAGGGACTGTCTCTTACATGTCTGTGCAGCTCTGCATACATCTTGTAGCGCTATACAAATGCTTAGTAGAAGGTCCACACAGCTGCACCTTCGATCAAAGATCCACAAGAGGAAATGACGAAGACATCCAGAATCAGCTCTTTGCATGCCAGGACATAGCCGAACTGAATAGTATCTACCACCCAGCAATCTTTGGTAACCTGGGTCCATTCCTAAAAGAAAGGCAAGACTTTCTTCCTACCAGAGGAACCAGGGAATGGGTCCCAAAACTTTCATTGCACAGCCCAAGAGGGTCCTCCTCTTGAGTCCCTGTGTTCACATGCTCCACAAAAGGACTGAGAATGAGCCCGAAGCCTTGAAGCAGAGGGGAAGAAAAGCGTTCCAGATCACTAACAAGAGTCCCAGGGCTCTGGCCAGCGCACCCTCTGTGGATGCTGACAAGAAAGGGGCTTCACAAGCCCCTTGGACCTGTCTTCTAGAAGACAGTAAGATTTTGTCTCACCCACGTCCTTCAGCACCTTCTCCAAAAGCAGCTTCCCCTTAAAAGCTAGTTAGGCCAATTGGACTTTGGAAAATGGCTCCGGCACTGGACAAATCCAACAGTGACACACCATCATCAGGGCACTATCCCTGGCCATCAAAACATACCAAGTCGTCATACATGACATCAGAAAGGAAGGCCATAGCAGATGCCAAGAGAGAGGTAGCATCATCTGGTGAAAGAATGAATCCATTGGAGCAGGGCTCAAGATGTCAGGCTGGCACCACCAATCGCTAGCTGAAGAATAGCAGCCACCATGGCGAACTGGTTCTTCAGCAACACATCCACCTTTTGGGCCAGAAAATCCTTTAAGGCTGATCCGCCTTCCACAGGAATGGTGGTCCATCTGGTAACCAGTGACCTGCGCACTCAACTTGGGAATATCAAACCACCCACTGCACTCTTTAGAGAGTGTATGTCTTCTTGCACACCTTTAGTCAGGAGAGTCCCACTCTGACCGGATCATATCCTTGATGACTTCCAGGAACGGGAAGATACTGGTGGATTTCTACACCCCTTGAAGGAGTGGCTGCAACTTTAGTTCCTGCTTGGTACCGGAAGCTTCTGTCACATTCAAGGTGAATGAGACCATGGCAATCAATGCCGCCAGCTCCTCCTTCCGGAATAGGCATATCACACCGGCCTCTTCACAATCCTCTGAAGGCGACCTCCTGCAAAAATGAAAAATTCCAGGGAGGACAAGTTCTTCTCTCGGAAATGAAGGGGAGGAGGAGTGGCCATAATAGCAAGAACAAGTCTCCACCTCTGAAATCATGCAACAGAAAGCACATCATCACAATCACCAACATCTAACAATCTGCCTGATATACAGAGCTTCTGTAACAATCTCTACCCATCAGATATTCTCAAATGACCTAAATCACCAATACTACAAAAGAACTGAATCTTTGGTGGACTTCAACTTTCCACTCGTGCAAAAGAAACACGCAGCTGCCAATGGAGAGCATGGTCAATGGACCCTCTTGCTGGTTGGCTGGATGGATATCCATACCCATAACACTATCACCTCTTGCCCTGATCCCCCGGCTGAAAATGAGGGAGGAGGCTCTACAGAGATGACTCAGAAGCTGCCATGCAAGAAGAGCAGAATCCAGAAATGAGGTACCTCACTTACCACACACCAAACAATGTTTCCTGGAAGAAGACAGTGAGTTAAGGCAAGTATCACAACAGCACGAGCTAAGGCTGTGGTGGTCCGAAAAGCACACATTAACTCCAATGGGCTTTACAGGCGCTAGGATAGGAATGTGCAATGAAACCACTTGGGCTACATGTACTAGGACCGTTCGACCGTCAGGTGCACAATATGCAGAAATGCTACTAATGTGTGCAGAAAACAGCAGGAAACCCCACATCACACCAACAGCCACCAGTAGTCCACCTCAAATTGTGTCCCAGGCATATGGAATCGGGAGCCCTCAAGGAGAGAGAGGCGGTCAAGACTTTGTACTAACCCCCTGAGAGCCCCAGGCAGAGAATCCATGCCAAGCTCAGCTATACTCCCCTGAAACTGTTTCACTGGCTCTGCAGCACTGTTTTAAGATGGCTGACAGGCAGATCCTTCTTCAATGTTCAGGAGAGAGCGAGCAGGGGGACAAAGGAGGAAGGGGTGTTAAGACTGAAAGATCTGGAAGAGTGCAGAAGCCTCACACAATTTCTGGCTGCTCAACAAGCTCTTACCATGATAAGTGCATGGAGCTGAACCAGTTTTCCCTCCTTATATGGATACCGAAAAGACTTCAGTCTAGCGTAGTCTCACACGTCATGCTCAAGTAAAGTCACCTCAAGGTGGTCGATCATGAGTGTTTAATCAATCTTTTCCTCTCAAATGTCATATTTTCTACAGAGAGGAGAAAATCCATCCACCATCTGCTGGAGACAAAGAAAAACTGAAGAGACCTCTGGTGGCTGAGGCATATAGAGACATGGCAGTGATGTCACTGAAACCTGGAGTTTTCATTAGTTCACTGTCTCCACCAGTCTGCTGGTAGGGGAACACGACCTACATCTGGACTGGTCTAGCAGAACGATATAGAAAGCATAGTTATCCACCTGTAAAGCGTAGTTACTCACCTGTAACAGGTGATCTCCAGGAACACCAGGAATTAAGTCTTCACATATGGGTATCATCGGTACCGACAGAGCCTGCGTGGTAACGCTCCCCAGCGTCCAAAAGGAAAGCTTTTGGGAGCATCCCACAGCGCATGCGTGCTGCCTCTCTCTCACTTCAGTTGAGTTTAAAGCTGAGCCAAGGAGAGAGACAGAGAGAGAGATTGAGAGAGAGAGAGAGACAACTCCTAAAGGGAGGTGGTTGGGTTGTGAAGACTTAATTCCTGCTGTTCCTGGAGAGCTTAGTTACTCACCTGTAACTGGTGATATCTCCAGGAACAAGCAGGAATGTAGTCTTCATATACGGGGACTCCCCAGCTGAAAGATGCCAGAGGAATGCCCCAGTGAGCTGTGAACCTGTGTAAACAGGGTCATACTTCCTCCCATGGATTCCTGGCATCCCATCGGGATGGAGGGTGGGAGTCACATTAAGTCTGAAAGAGATACTGTAGGACAGCCTGGCCAAATGAGGCATCCCGATGGGAGTCCTTGTCCAGACAGTAGTGGGCTGTGAAGGTATGTACCGAAGCCCAAGTAGCTGCTCTACAGATATCATCTATAGACACAGAGCAGAGATTAGCAACAGAGGCTGCCATTGCTCTGACATTATGAGCCGTAACATGGCCCTCGAGGGAAAGACCTTTACTATCGTAAGTAAGTAAAGGATATGCAGTTTGCAATCCACTTAGATAGGGATCATTTGGAAACTGGATGTCCCAAATGACTAGAATCAAAAGCAACAAAGAGTTGAGAAGACCTCCTATGTTGTCCAGTTCTTTGAAGGTAAAAGGCTAAAGCTCTTTTACAATCTAAGGTATGGAAGGTTCCTTTCTGCACTGGAGGCATGAGGCCTAGGGAAGAATACAGGAAGGTAAACCAACTGGTTTAAATGAAAAGATGAAACCACCTTTGGCATAAAGCGTGGATGAGTCTTGAGGACTACTTTATCATGGTGGAACCTTGCATAAGGAGGGTCAGCCACTAAAGCTTGCAGTTCACTAATGCGCCTAGCAGAAGTTATTGCAATTAGGAAAATGACCTTCCAGGAAAGGAATTTTAAAGTTGTAGTGGCTAAAGGTTCAAAAGATGGCTTCATAAGCTGCCCAAGAACAAGATTCAGGTCCCATGCCACCGGTGGCAGCCTTATGGGGGGCTTTGTCAATAGTAGACCTCTCATGAATCTTGACACAAGTGAATGAGAAGAGATTGGTTGTCCATCTTGGGGCTTGTGAAAAGCCGCAATAGCACCGAAAAGGACTCACACTGAATTTGTCTTAAGACTAGAATTTGAAAGATGGAGGAGATACTCCAGAAGCGACTCCATGGGCACGGAAAGGGGGTTAAGCCCCTTTTTGAGCACCATATAGAAAACCTTTTCCATTTGAAAGCGTAGGAACGCCTTGTGGAAAGTTCTCTCAAAGCCTGAAGGATATTCTTCGCTTGCTGTGAGAGGTGGACATCTAAAAGTTCCATGCCTTCAGCAGCCAGGCCCAGAGGTGCAGGGACTGAGGATTGGGATGAAGAAGCTTCCTGTTCTCCTGAGAAAGGAGATCTGGAGCATATCCCAACTCTAGAGGAGTTGCTTGAAAGAGAGACAGAAGCAGAGGGTACCACGATTGCCTTGGCCAACGTGGAGCTATGAGAATCATATAACCCCCGTCTATATCTGGTGTTCCCCAGGTTTGGAACACTAGAAACAGTTGGCCTGACTGGAGAGACCACTCGTGTGGCAGCAGTATTCGAATGAGCTTGTCTGCCCACAAGTTTTGAATGCCTGGAAGGTATACCACTAGGTGAATTTGGAGCTCTCTGGCAAGGGCCCATACTCGCAAAGCTTCGTTGCATAGCGACAGAGAGCCCGTTCCGCCTTGTTTGTTTATATAAAACATGGTAACCCGATTGCCAGTTTGGACCAGAACTGTCTTTTGACTGAGCTGGGCCTGAAAAGCTATTATAGCATTGTAAATGGCTCTTAGCTCTAAGAGGTTTATTTGAAGAGAGGCCTCTTGTGAGGTCCAGAGACCCTGAGTGGAAAGACTGTGCAAGTGGGCTCCCCAACCCAGCTTGGACGCATCTGTTGTCAGGGTGATTTGGGACAGTGGTTGCTGGAAGGGGGAACCTACCAGGAGGTTTCCGAGGGACTGCCACCACTGTAGGGACAAAAACAAGATGTGAAATTCTTGATTTTGTCCATTAAGTGACCTGTGGCTTGTGTCCACTGCGAAGAGAGGATCCACTGAGCCGCTCGCATGTGTAGGTGGGCATAAGGGACCACATGTACAGTGGATGCCATAAGCCCCTGCAGTTGAAGCATTTCCCGAGCAGCTAGGAGGGTTTTCTTTACTGCTTGGGAAGCCAAATCTATTATTCGTAGACAGCGGAGCTGTGGCAGGAATGCCTTTGATTGCTGCGTGTCTAAGTGAGCCCCTATGAACTCTAGGGATTGAGAAGGGGTGAGGTGAGACTTTGGGTAGTTGATTACCAGACCCAAATATTGGAGAATTCTCATGGCACGAGAAACAGCTTGTTCTGTTTCTGGAGCTGTTGGTGCTCTGATGAGCCAGTCGTCTAAATAGGGGGAAGACGAATATCCCCAGAATTCTCAGGAATGCTGCTACTACAGCCATGCATTTTGTGAAGACTCTTGGGGCAGAGGCCAGCCCAAATGGAAGGGCTCTGTATTGGAAGTGGTTTCCCTGAAAGAGAAATCAAAGGTACTTCCTGTGATTTACATGGATGAGGATATGCGAGTACGCATCTCTTAGATCTAGAGAACATAACCAATCCTGATTCTGAAGGTATGGTAAAAGTGTTCCGAAGGAGATCATCTTTAACTTTTCTCGGAACAGATAGTTTTTCAATTCTCTGAGGTCCAGGATAGGTCTGTATCCCCCCCCCCCCCCCCCGTCTTCTTTGGGATAGGAAAATAGGAGTAGAACCCCCTCCCCCGTTGGGATATGGGTACCTCTTCTATTGCTCCTTGAGCAAGAAGTGAAGAGACCTCCTGACACAGGATGTCGGTGACAGGGCCTTAAGAATTGAATTGTTTTATAACTGTAGGCGGGAGCATGCTGAGAAAGTGAAGCTTGTACCCCTGTCCTACAATGGACAGAGTCCGGTTTCCTGATGTTATTTTTTGCCATCTTTTGGCAAAATGGCATAATCTGCCCAGAATGGTCAAGGGCTCTGGACCCTTCAGAGGCAAAATGGCTAAGTTCTCTAGGTAGAAGTCAAAGCCCCTGTGGAGGCTGTACTTGCTGAGCCGGCTGAGCTCTTTGAGCTTGCGGCTTTCTTTGTCGTCTAGGTTGCTGTCCTTTCTGGGGAGCATGAACTGGACAGTGAATTGGATGGGAATAAGAATGGTAAGATTTTTTATTTTTGTTAAAGCAAAACTTCTTGCCTGTTTTTTTTGTTTGATGGGTTGGCTGTAGACTTTGATAATCTATTCAAGGTGGTATTGTTAGATTCAAATCTGATTAGCCTTGGTCTGCCAATCCTTCCCAAATAAGTTTTCACCTGTGCAAGGAATGTTTTCTAACTTCTCTTGCACCCACTCCTCTAAATCTGATGCTTGGAGCCAGGCAATGCGCCGTGCCCCGATAGCAATAGCAGAGGTTCTGCTAATAGCTTCAAAGCAGTCAAAAGCTGCACACATTTTGAGCGTGCTTGGAGCAGATTGAGGTACTGAATCCGTTTATCTTTGGGAAAAAGAGGGTTCATGCGTTCCAGATCCACTGTAACCTCCTCTAGAAACATTCCCATGTAAAGGGAATATGAGCTAATCCTAGCTGCTAGCATGGAGGAATGAAAGTATCGACACCCAAAGGCATCGAGTGTCCTTGATTCACGGCCTGGCGGGTTGGAAGAATGCGTTTTAGCACTCTTTATTCTCTGCATGGCTGATTCCACTACCATGGAATGGTGTGGTAACTGAGTCTTCTGAAACCCTGGAGAAGGTGGGACTCTGTACATGGTATCGAGGCATCGAGAATGTGCTGACGCCGTTAAGGGAGTTTCCCACATTCTGAACATAAGATCTTGAAGGATCTGATGAATGGGCAGCATTGCTGCCTCTTTGGGAGCCATAGGATATTGCAAAATTCTTAGTTCTTCTGCCCTAGGTTCCTTCTCAGGAGTAACCGTGATTGAAAGCCCCTTAACTACATCACATATGAAATCCTGAAAAGACATGTCTTCTGGAGGAGACATCCTGCGCTCAGAAGGAGATGGATCCTTCAACAGAACTGCTCTTGTATCGGTAGCGTCATCGGAATCGGAAGACTCATCGGAGCTTTGCATCGATCGATGCTGGTACCGATCAATGCCAGAGAAACTCTCGAGGCCCGGGATGGGAGGAAGCCGTCCCACCTGAGTGGGTGCCACCGTCTGTAGCGGTCTTAGCGGTACTGACGCAGCTAAGAGGGACGCTAGACTGCGTTCAATAGCAAGGATTCTCTTATCCATTGCTAATGCCGATGCCTGGTCGGGTACCAGTGGAAGCGGCTACGACCCTAAAACATGGCGACAGAAGTTCTGCAGAGGTGGAAGCCTCTGGAACATTCTGAGACCCCGTTTGTGCTTTGGAGACTGAAGACTTCCGCCGGGGGAATTTTGCCAGTGTACTTTCCTCGAGGGTAGTGCCAGTGGCATCTCGATGCTTTGCAGGAGATTTATCCTTCAAGGACTGGCTAGTCTTTTACAGACTTTTGTTTAGTTACTTGAGATGCATGAGAGGAAGATGAAGCCCTGGAGGACACCAATGCAACTGACATTGTATCAACAGTGAAAAAAGAACCGGCATTTGCAGCTCTGTTCTGCAGGCCCCTTTTGGTCATCTTTCTACAGGAAACACACTCTGCTGGACAATGTTCAGGACCTAAACATTTGAGACACCATTCGCGGGTGTCGGTGATGGAAATAATACCGCCACAGTTTGAACATTTTTTAAAACAACTAGTTGGCTTCTCCATGTCTAGAGATTTTTGGGCCTAGTGCCCAAAATGGCACTTAACCCCAAGGAGGGGTGAGGCACCAAAGAAAAAAAAGTTTATTTTTTTTTTTTTTTTTTAGAAGAAAATAAGAAAAAAGAGAACCGGCAGTACCAGTAGGCATCGAATGAAGGCAGACGCGACCACAAAAAACAAGAAAGAAGATAAAGTTTTCTACGGTGACAGGAGAGACGTCCTGTCGACTTCGCAGAAAACAAAGAACTGAAGTGAGAGAGGCAGCGAGGCGGGAAGGCAGCACGCATGCACTGTGGGATGCTCCCAAAAGCTTTCCTTTTAGACGCTGGGGAGCGTTCCTGCGCAAGCTCCGTTGGTACCGACGATACCCATATGTGAAATAGTAATTAGATCTTACCTGCTAATTAGTGTTCCTGAAGGAACGACAGTCCAGTCCCTTTACTTCTGGGTTACGCAACCCTTCCAGCAGCTTGGAGGCTGAGCCCAACCTTTTTGGGATGGGGCGGTATAAATACCACAGGAACCACCCACAACCCCCAGTAATCAAATGAAAAAGCAGACTCAACCAAACGTCCATTACTAGCCTACATGACTAACACCGCAACACAAGAAAAAATTTTTTTTTTTGTATATAAATGTAGGAGAGGGGTAGGAGGAAGGGGGAGGGCAGAAGGCAGACTACCTGAGACTGACCGGCCCGTCCTTCACCTGCACCTCTCAACTCAGACCTGGCCCCATGCTCGGACCGCATCTCCGCCCCTGACTACTAGGCCGAAATGGCCGGCTGCCACCGGGTGGGATCAGGGACTGGACTGTCGTTCCTTCAGGAACACTAATTAGCAGGTAAGATCTAATTACTATTTCCTTATCGTCACTCCAGTCCAGTCCCTTTACTTCTGAAATGTACCAGAGCAGTTCAATCCTGGGCGGGGTCTGATAATCCGGACCGAAGAACCGCATGGCCAAAGCGCGAGTCAGCTGTACTCTGTACGTCCAGTCTGTAGTGTCTGGTGAACGTATGAAGAGAGGACCAAGTTGCTGCCCTACAAATGTCTAGGGGAGGAACTAGGCTAAATTCTGCCCAGGAGGTAGCCTGCGCCCGAGTCGAGTGGGCGCGCAGTCCCCCTGGTACCTGTTTCCCCTTCAGAATGTAGGCGGAGGCAATCGCCTCCCTGATCCACCTGGAGATGGAAGCCTTGGCCGCCGCCTCTCCCTTGTGCGGACCCCCGAACTGAATGAAGAGGCGGTCGGATTTCCTGAAGGGCGCCGTGCGTGCCAGGTAACGCTTCAAGACTCTCTGGACGTCCAGAAGGCGGAGCTTTCTATCCCCCCCTTCTTGCCCAACGGCTGAAAAGGACGGGAGAGTCACCGTCTGGTTCACATGAAAGGGGGAAATCACCTTAGGTAAGAAGGAAGGAACCGTCCTCAGTACCACCTTATCCCCGAGAAAGGATAGGAAGGGGGGCTGGGACGACAGCGCTTGCAATTCCGAGACCCTTCTGGCCGAGCAGATAGCGACCAGAAAGACCGTCTTTAGTGTCAAGTCCTTTAAGGAGGCCCTCTTTACTGGTTCAAAGGGTTCCCCAGTCAAGGCATTTAGTACTAGGTTGAGATACCAAGGGGGGATGACCGATCTCCTCTGAGGACGCAGGCACCTAACTGCTCTAAGGAACCTGGACACGTCCGCGTGGGCCCCTAAGGCCTTACCGCGGACCTTACCTCTATAGCAAGATATGGCTGCCAGTTGGACTCGTAAGGAACTGTGCGCTAGTCCTTTGTCAAATCCTGCTTGCAAGAATTCCAGGATCTCCGGAACCGAGGTCGCCAGGGGTCTTCTTCTGTGCTCCTCACACCACGCTTCAAAGATGCACCAAACTCTCACATAGGAAAGACAGGTCGAACGCTTCCTAGCGCTCAGCAGCGTTGTGATTACCGCTCCCGAATAACCTCTCTTCAGGAGCCGTGCCCTTTCAATAGCCAAGCCGTAAGCGAGAACCGATCCACGTGGGGCATCCGAACCGGACCTTGCCTTAGGAGGTCCCTTCTGCAGGGGAGTCGCCAAGGCCGGTCGGCCAACAACCGCACCAGATCCGCATACCAGGGGCGGCGAGGCCAGTCTGGGGCTATGAGAATTATCAAACCCTGATGAGTCTCCACCCGTTGGAGGACCTTTCCGATGAGGGCCCAAGGAGGGAACACATAAAGGAGGCCCTCCGAAGGCCACTTCTGGGAAAGAGCATCCAAGCCCTCGGACATCCTTTCCCTCCGCCGGCTGAAGAACCGGCTTGCCTTGGCGGACGAGAATCGAGCCATGAGGTCCATGACCGGGGGACCCCAACGAGCCACTACCTGGTCGAAGGTCTCCTGTTCCAGCTCCCACTCCCCGTGGTCTATCCTGTACCTGCTGAGGTAATCGGCCGTAACGTTGTCCGTGCCTGCCACGTGCTGAGCTGAAAACGCTTCCAGCCGGACCTCCGCCCACTGGAATAGGGCATCCGCTTCCTTCTCCAAGGCGGGGCTGCTGGTGCCGCCCTGGTGGTTGATGTAAGCCACTGCGGTGATGTTGTCTGAGAGGACGTGAACTGCTTTGCTTAGTACTAAGGACTGGAGGGCCCTGAGGGCCAGGGAGACAGCCCTTAATTCCAGTCTGTTGATGGGCCATTGCGACTCCAGCGGCGACCAGCGGCCCTGGACGAACCGGTCTTCGCAGTGAGCTCCCCAACCTGCCAGGCTGGCGTCCGTCGTCACCAGTAACCACTGAGGGTGTTTGAGGGGCATCCCGCGATCCAGATTCCTTGGGCATCTCCACCAGCGAAGAGTCTGCGGAATTCGAGGGGAGCAGGGTAACTGCATTGACAACGGGTGACGTTGGGGGGACCAACGACGCAGTAGGGCCCGCTGCAAAGGGCGCATGTGGGCCCTGGCCCACGGTACTACTTCTATAGCTGCCGCCATGGTGCCCAGTAGCTGCAGGTAGTGCCACGCCGAAGGGTTTCGTCTGCCCAGAAATTGCGTGACTAAAACCCTTAAGTCCCTTGACCTCGTACTGGACAGGAAAACCCTGCCTCTGCTGGTGTCGAACCTCGCTCCGAGATACTCGAGCTCCTGGGAAGGAGTCATCCTGCTTTTTGCTCGATTGATGACCCACCCCAGCTCCTCCAGAATTTGAACCACTCTGGCCGTTGCCGAGCGACTTTCCTCTTCTGACTTCGCCCGGATCAGCCAATCGTCCAGATACGGATGCACTAGGATTCCCTCCTGCCGTAGGAAAGCCGCTGCTACCACCATCACCTTGGTGAAAGTCCTTGGCGCCGTAGCTAGACTGAAGGGCAGGGCCTGGAATTGAAAATGACTTCTTGGCACTGCGAATCTCAGGAACTGTTGGTGTGCCTTTAAGAAACTTTTATTTTCATTTTGCAACAAACAAAGAAACAACACACCAAAAAAGACAAAACAAGTATACAATAAGGAAAAGTAAACCCATTACCCCCCACCCCGGTGCTTCTTCTCTACCCGTTTGTATCAGCATGGGAGCGCTTCCAGTTAACAGTGATTATACATCAAACAATCAAAAAATATCCATAATACAGCATGATCATGAGACAGAGATATATACAAAGTTAGACAGTCAGATGAGAGCATTTAGCAAAATGTACATATTCATTGAACATCTTCCATTAAGACCAATAAGAAGGAGTCTGAGCGGAGGAAGCACACAGACGAGGTATTTGTTCATATTTACTGTAGAGACAGGCATGATACCACCATTCATTGAGGCTCAGATGGGAACTAATTTCCCAGTATTACTCAATGAGGGAAACAGCAATGCCAAGCATAAAGTTCAAAAGGAGATAAGCCATTTCTTGGGAGAGAGGGGATCCCCGCAACTGGGCGAAGTCCCACTATCCTCCGAGAAAGGGACTCCTGAGAGTGCAATATAGACTAAATACGACCCCAGACCCGACGCCAGTTATACTGTAGTGCGGGATATTCATGCATAACATGAAATAAAGTAATAAACCAATGGCCACAGGACGTGTCCAGCAACCATTACCCTGAGTGGTGTTCCATATGTCTAAACTGTGAGGAGTGTAAAAAACACCGGTGGGCTAGAAAGAAGAGGGTCTGAGTGAGTGAGGCGGGTCGGGAACCCGTGTCCCTCTGCTCCAGATAAGGCTCCATTGCTCCAAGGTTAAAGTCACATGCAATTCTCTCTCCCATACTTTCTGCGCTATAGAGGTATCTCTAGTGATAGCATTACATAAGGTTTAGTAAAATTGGATACTACACCCGGTAAACTACCGAGAGATCGGAAGTTTCCAATCAACCTTATGCAGAGATTGCCGATGGCGGGAGTACTCTAGTGTGCCGAATGCAATACTGAAGTTACACTGACCAGAGTCGGGAGTCGAAAGGTTGCATAGGAATATTAAAGGCACCTAAAGTGTCGAAAAACATTGGTGGATAGTGGGAATCTAATGGGAGAGTCATACCAGGGAGTAAGGTAAGAGGAATCGGTGAGCAAAGGCCCGCTACTATATCTAGCCATACAGGTCTGCTCGGTACTGGAGCTTCAAACCAACAAGCACCTTGTTTGAGAAGAAAGGATTGAGGGAGCACTTGAATAAAATCGCCACCAAGTATTAATGGAGCATTAGCGGAGGCCGAGGCCAACTGCGCAAAACTTGCAGAGTGAGCAGGGTTGTCCACATTCGGGACATAGTGCAAATACACGTGAATTCACTATCTCCAACCTCAAGGTGTGCACGGGCCCATCTACCCTCCATGTCAGCGCTAATATCAGGTACAGTAGCGTGCAAAGACTTCTTAACCAGAATGACTATCCCGTACCATTTGGAAGCGGTGGGAGAATAGGCAGCTACCATGTGAGGCCTAGCATTGAGTTTCAGTGTTTCAGCAGAGTGTAATGCGTTTCCTAAAGAAACACCTAATCAACGTGCTCGTGGCTAAGATAGCTAAGGATTTTCTTTCTGCTGAGTGGACCAGCAATGCCTTGCACGATGAATAATAAGATTTTACATGAGGCCACTCAGAAAAGTTAAAATTCTGAGCATGATAGCACACATAATTTCACTGTGTCCCTCAAACTGACTGTATCTGGCTGTACACATGACATAGGAAAATAAGCTAATATAATACAATGAAGCGCCCCACATTAACAAAGATAACCGCAGTACGGTAGAGGAGAAGCAAAACCCCAAAATTACTGGCGACCATGTGTCTGCGGGGAGAAACCCCAGAGAAGGCCGAAATTGAAAAAACATATAACCTGTAGGACTGTGCGTGCTCCGAATCCGACCGAGGCACACATCATGAAGGGATAGGAGACCAAAGACAAAAGTCATACAGAGAAAGAAAGAAAGTCCAGGCTATTTCTGTGCTGGGCTATGACCGCCGCATCGGGCCCTTCAAAATGGCGGACAGAGCCGGCAGATAAGAGTCCAAAGTTTGGGATTAGCGCATCTGTTCTGCTTCTTTGGAGTCCAAAAATGTTGATAATAGATCAGGATCCTCGAACGTCCTGGTCTGGTTATGGAGAGTCACTCGGAGCTTCGCTGGATACAACAGGCCAAAGCGAGCCTGTAGCTGTTGAAGTCGAGGGCGAAGAGCAAGGAGTTTCTTCCGACGGTCAACGGTAGGCTTTGCCAAATCAGGAAAGAAGGAGACCTTACAACCTTCATATTCCAAATGATGATTCGCTCGGGCAGCATGTAAAATTTGTTCCACTTGTTGATATCGTAGCAAGCTAAAGATAATAGGCCGGGGGGTCGTGCGGTTGAGCGCCATGCGGGCAGGAACACGGTGTGCTCGATCGATTTCCAGTTCTCTGTGAAAAGTAATCTTCAGCAAGGAGGGAAGAGTTTTGAGCAAGAATTCTCTTATATCTCCTGCTTCCACTCCCTCCGGCATTCCAAGGAGCCTCACATTGTTGCGACGGGCGCGATTATTGCTATCTTCCAACTCCTTTTGAAGATTCTGTATCTGGCGCTCAGCCTCGTCCAGTTTGCCCAAGCGCACCTCGTGCGAGTCGAGGACCCCCGCCATATTGTCCTGCCGTAATGAAAGACCTTCAAGTCGGTCTTGGAGCACTCCAAAGTCTTCTCGCATGGCTCGAAGCGCTTCTCCATTAGACTGCACCAATTCCTTCACGCCGCGTATTTCCTCCAAAATCTCCAGGTGCATTGCGGGGTTTTCACGAAATGGAGCCATCTTCTGCGGGGAGGATACCTCCGTTTTGGAGCGTTTTCCGTGAGAAGAAGGAGACCCGAAGTCCAAGCGCGCTGGTTTGTGGGCCGCCATCCCCCCCGAGGTGCCCCGGTCAGCTCGGAGCAAAATAGTAAATTTATATAGGTATTAAGTCAGGATTCTGAGTAGGCCTCTCGGGAGCTTCAACGCAAAGCGTCCTACCCGCTGGACATCAGGCTCCGCCCCCCGTTGGTGTGCCTTTCTGACCGGAATATGCAAGTAGGCTTCCATCAAGTCCAGGGACGTTAGGAACTCCCCGCCCCTTACGGCTGCAATGACTGACCGTAGGGTTTCCATCCGGAAGTGCGGCACTCTGAGACAGCGGTTGACTTGTTTTAGGTCCAGGATAGGGCGGTAAGACCCTTCCTTCTTTGGTACCACGAAGTAAATTGAGTATCGACCAGTGCCGCACTGGTCTGGAGGCACTGGGATCACGGCCCCGAGCGCTATGAGTCGGGAAAGGGTAGTTTCTATAGCCGCCCCCTTTGAGGGGGAGCCGCAAGGGGATTGAACGAAGGCTGGACGTATTTGCTTTGCAAATTCGAGAGAGTAGCCCTCTCGAACCACCTCCAGGACCCATTGATCGGACGTGACCCGGGACCAGGCGGGAAGAAACTGCCTTAAACGTCCGCCCACTGGCAGCTCCTCCCCCTGGACCCCCGTCTTCTCATTGCTGTTTCCTAGGCCCTGAGGAAGAAGAAGAGGCGCCAAAACCTCTACCTGCTCCTTGAAACCCCCTAAAGCTTTGTCCCCTTGCTGGGAAGCATCCCCTGGGAAAGGGATTCGACCTGGCTGAACGAAACCTCTGGGAATCCCTGGGCTGGCTACGCCCCGGAGCCAGGGGGCGCCCTTGTTTCGGTCTGTCTTCTGGGAGCCGGCCGCCCTTGGATTCGCCAAGGTCCTTCACCAACTTATCTAAGTCCTCCCCAAACAAGAGCTTCCCCTTAAAAGGGAAGCCGACTCAGGCGAGCCTTTGAGGAAGCGTCGGCTGCCCAATTACGTAGCCACAAATAGCGTCTAGCTGCCACCACCGAGGCCATGTTCTTAGCTAGGCTCCTGATGAGGTCATACTGACTATCTGCCAAATAGGCCGCTCCTGATTACAACCTAGCCGAGTTGGCCTGTGCCTCTTCTGTGGGGCCTTCGGCTGTCTGAAGCTGTTGGGACCACCTCAAGCAGGCCAGTGCCACCCAGGCCCCCGAAACGGAGGCCTGTAAGGCAAGGGCGCTCACATCAAAGGCTTGCTTCAGAAGCGTGTCCAGTTTCCTATCTTGAGCATCCCTCAGGGCCGTGCTTCCCTCGACTGGGATAGTTGTCTTTTTTGTAACTGCTGATACCGCGGCATCTACCCTGGGCGACTTCAGCAGCTCTCTGTCCGCCTCTGGTAGAGGGTATAGGCGAGCCATCGAACGGACCCCCCTTAAGCTTGATTCTGGTTGGTCCCATTCTTCCTGGATCATCTGCCGCACCACCCTGTGGACAGGAAAGACCTTCTGGGACCTCCTAATGGCCTGGATTAAGGGGTCCTCCAACGCATCCTCCTCTGCTGGGACATCTGAGGGTACATTGAGTACTTTCAGGGACTCATTGATTAAAGCTGGGAGCTCCTCCCGACGAAAAACCCTAATTATACGAGAGTGATCCTCTTCAGGGATCTCCCCCTCTTCAAGCTCCTCCTCTTCCTCGTCTAGATCTTTGTCAGAGCCCTCCTCTTCCGGGGTGTCCTGAGAAAGAGACGTGAGAGGCTCCTCACTCATCAGGCGAGAGCGTTTGGGAGGCATCCCGGAGTTATGACTGCTTGACCTCACTAAACGGGAAGGCCCGGCATCCGCCGCCGGGGCCGTCTCCCCTGCTCCCCACCCCTGCTTGCGCATGCAATAGGCTCTATGGAGCAAAAGGAAGAAATCAGGAGAGAAAAGGTCCCTGACCCACCCCCCCTCCCCTGTGGGCGAGGGAGAGAGGGGCCGAGGAGGGGCGGGCAACTCTGAGGCGGGCGGAGCAGGGAACTGAGAGCCTCCCTCTCCTTCCAGGGAGTCCCCGGAACCCTGAGAGGGCTGAGCCATGGACAAGTTAATGTCTTGTTCAACAGAGGCTGCCACCGCAGCACAACCCCTGCAGATCCCTGCCTCTGAGGAAGTTCCTCTACGGGTGCCACAGGCAGGGCACCATGACTTGCCAGTCATGCTCTTGATACAAGGGTATTGGAACCCTATTTGCCTGCTCAGGCTTAAACAGTTGGCCTACCGGAAAGTGTGACTCAGGGGGCAAACCAGACTTTAATGCCTGTGCTCTCCCCTTTAGCAATGGATTAACCGCTCCCCAGATCACTGTCTATCACCCTGGAATGCAAGAGACTCCTTGCTCAGAAATTAACCAACTCAAAACACAAAGTCAAAATCCAATTAAAATTGATGCTTAAAATAAATGAAATCAAAATTAAACTAAAGAAAACAAGATGTCAAACAAACACCCCAGCAAAATTAACCCGGTACTTGCTGTTTGAAGCTTCCTTTGACGCTGTGCCCAGGCCCGACTCAGCGATCTCGGGCCGTTGGCGCTACACGTGGTAGGCCTCAACCATGTGGAGCCCGACCCGGAGGACGGCGAGTCTGCCTTCGCGCTGGATGAAAAGCGAATGATCAGGGCAGAAAAACGCTCTCCTGCTCCGGTACGGCTTCCTCCCATTGCCGCTTTAAGGCCTCCGCCGGCTGAGCTGAAATCACGGCTCCGGGGCTCGACTCCGCGTCCCTTCGCTCTGGAGCGGGACAGGCAGGAGGAAGTCAGTCGCAGCGTGCCTCAAGCGCTCAGCCACCGGGAGGGCTTCGGCGCGAGGCAGAGCAGGTCTCCGAAGAGAGGATGCAGGGGACGGTCAGACCAGACGCGAGAGGAGCGCTGACTAGTCCTCCTCGCTGCTGCTGGTAAGAATCTCCTCCGATACCCGGCCCGGCTGGGGGGGGGGGGGGGGGGGGAGAGAGCAGGCAGGAGAGATTTAAAGCTACAGAACTAAGGAAAACAACAACTAAGAAATGAATAAATCTGAAGAAAAGGAACTTCAAAGAACTTAAAAGAGCTAAAATTTAAAGAAGGGAGACTCCAGTAAGCCCTAGGCTTACGGAACCCT
Source organism: Ichthyophis bannanicus (assembly GCA_033557465.1). Lineage (NCBI taxonomy): Eukaryota > Metazoa > Chordata > Amphibia > Gymnophiona > Ichthyophiidae > Ichthyophis > Ichthyophis bannanicus. The sequence continues at coordinate 608,680,620 of CM066034.1, forward strand.
CCAGCTGCTTGGAGGCTGAGAATACTAGGGGTTGTGGGTGGTTCCTGTGGTATTTATACCGCCCCATCCCAAAAAGGTTGGGCTCAGCCTCCAAGCTGCTGGAAGGGTTGCGTAACCCAGAAGTAAAGGGACTGGACCAATGTTCCCTCTAATTTTCTGTAGGCTGTGTGCGCATAAAATATCAGCTGTGCAGCTTTTGAAGGAAGGTTAAATTTTTGTGCGCCACATAATGACACTTGGAGTTATATACTTTAAAATTTGACTACACGTCAGAATACAGTATGTACACCACATTGATTTTAATCAAATTAAATGAAAATAGACAATTCCTAAATGAAGCGGAAAATTTCTAGTAATTACAATCACAACTATTAAATTTTAAGACGTCTGTGTTATCTTCTATCAGAATCGTCATTTTTGTGCGCTTTGTTGTAAAGTATGTGCGCTCGCTCGGCGAGGTGTGTGCGCGCGCACACGCGCACAGCTTAGAGGGAACAGTGGACTGGACTGGAGTGACGATAAGTAAGACTACATTCCTGCTTGTTCCTGGACATCAGGTGTTCTCCAGGGACAGCAAGAATCAGTCCTCACATATGGGTGACATCAGCACCAACAGAGCCCCTGCAGATGTATCTTTTCAGCTTTCAAAGAAAGCCTTTGGGAGATGACATCATGCATGCATGGTCCCTTTCCCGCCCAAGGATGCCATCTTGCTCAGTCAGATGACAAAAATTAGAACAAGTTGGGGAGGCAACTCCCAGGGGAGGAGGGAGGGTTGGGGACTGATGCCTGCTGTTCCTGGAGAACACCCGTTACATGTGAGTAACTACACTTTCTCCAGGAACGCAGTCTTCATATACTGAGACTTCCTAGCTCCAGGCTGCCGAGGACCGAATCACATCAGCACCAGTAGCGACCAGCTGGGTAGTCGTGAATTGCAGAAAGTGAGTCCCCACTGAGAGACTCTGCAAGAGCCTAGCATCTAGCGGCACTATCTCTCTGCTAGTCTGAACACAAATGGGTTGGAGAGCAGGAGTTGCCTACACCCCGAGAATATTATGGAGTACTGTCTGGACAAAGGCACTATCCCTGCGGGACTTGCTCTCCAGGCAGTAGTAAGCTGCGAACGTATGAACTGAAGACCATGTGGCGGCCTTACAGATCTCCGTCACCGGCACTAAGTGCAGGCTTTCCACAGAATCAGCATGTTTCAAAAGCTTGGCAGTTAATAGTTTTCAGCCCAGAGTGAAAAACAATTTTCAAACATAATCAGCAATCAAAATTCTTATAAGCCAGGTGTGAAAAAGTCTTTATAAATTCCCTCCCTCAATACACTTGTTTTTGTTCACCCTTCCCCCCCTTAGCTTTCCAACCTGGGGCTGCCAGGGCCCCTGTGAGGTAAGAGATTGGATGAACACAGGTGCCTTTATTGGTGGTCCCCAAACCAGGCACCTGTGTTCATCCAATCTCTTGCCTCACTGTTTCCTGTTGGATCAGCAAGAGCTTTCTGCTCTCCTTGTGCCTGGCTGCCAGGGCCCCTCCCTTCTCTATCAGCCAAGCTTTTACTGACTCAGCTCCTCTTTCTGACCTAGGGCTGCTACTGCTCTTGTCTACTAGCAGTCAATGGGGCATGTTTACTAAAGGACACTACCCAAGTAGTGTGGGGTAAATGCATGTAAACCTGTGCCCTACTTAAAAGTGGCTCAGTGTCCTGCAGCACGCATATGGGCGGGGCAAGGATATTCCTGCCATGGCACTGCTAGCATGAGCCTTGAAGACCCATACTGCTGGCACTTGGTGGGGAGCAACTATCGCAGCACAGTTGCACCATGGCAGTAGTCGCTCCCTGTGGAGGTTTTAATACGAGCCACATTAAAATCAGGGGAAACGGCTGTCCACACCCCCTACATCTAGAATGGTGCCTGCCCCACACTAGTAATACGGCCCAAACTCATGTTACTAGCATGGGGCTTAGTAAACATGCCCCAATACTCCTTGCAGTCCAATTCAGGGCCACCAATATGTGCCCCATCAGCTACTCCTATTTCTGGCCTGTGAGCTACAGCCGCTGCTCCTCCCCCTGACTCCAAAAAAAATATTTGGGGTTTTTTGCTCCACACGGATTTAAAGCAAGAAATTACAAATATGCTATCAAGGCTATAAAAAAAAAGAAAACCAAACCAAACTTGATACATAAAAGAAATAGCTAGCTATTTTCATATTTTATTTGAATTACTTTATTACTTAAATGCTCAAAGAAACTGGAATAGCTATAAAATAGTTATTTTAATAGTTTGCTTTTTAGTGATCTTGGAGGCAAGAGAAGGTTAAGTGACTTACCCAAGTACAAACTTAGGAGCATATTTACCTAATGTTTTAACACACCGTAATGAAATGGTGTGTCAAGTACCACAGCTCTTATTTCTATGGCACGGCTGCATTTAATGCCCATTTATTAAAGGTTTCCGTGTGCCCCTTAGACTTCTCCTTAACATGCTTCCCAAACTTTTTTTCCGGTGACCCCATTTTAGCAGCTGAAAATTCCTGTGAACCCAGATAGTAATCAAACAAAATTACCCCTCAAATAACAAACAATACATAAATATGTAAATGTATGCTTTTTAAAGTAAATTATCAGATATACTCAACTCGCCTGACACAGGCTAGGAAGTTACGACAGCTTCTTGAACATATGCAGTGTTGGGACTGAGCGTCTCTGGGGGAATTGTGTGCTTGGAGGTTAAGTATCTGAAGGCAGTAAGTATGTGGGGGAGAGGCGAGTTGAATGTCTTGGGGCAGTGTGTATTTGCGTGGGGGTTCACTATCTGGGAGCACTATATGTACATGGTTTTGTAAGCTAAATGAACAGGGACAGCATGTGTGTCTGAAGCTGAAGAAAGTGGGTTTTGAGGTCCCCATCCAAATTTTTGCCTTGAGCTGGGTCCCAACCATATCTAAATACCAGTCCTAGCTCACATATTCCAATCACTATATAGAAAATACAATTATTTTTATGCCTTGTTTTCTGGCCATTTTGTTTTTCTAATCCTGTTGGTCCCAAGGTATGGTTTCTGCTTTTCTCTGCCTTCTCTTAATTTGTTTCCATTGTCACCTGTCTATTTGCCATTTCTTCTCTCTCCTGCTTTTTCAGCATTACAGATTGATATAAATAATGATCTTTGTTTCCGTTTTCTTCCTCCTCCTGCTTTTCACTGTATTTACACACAGCTTTTGGTCACTCAGCTCTCCCATCCCCATCTTTCTCTCCCTTCCAAACCCTCTTATTGCCCACTCTTTCACTAACTCATCCGTCTCCTTTCTCACCATCCCCATCCAGGATCTCTCTCTACCCAATGCTTAGTATTTCCTATCTGCCTCCCTCATCCTTCCCACACATGTCCAGCATCTCTTATGTCTCCCTTCCCCTTGTGTCCAGTATCTTCACTTTCTGGTTCCCTAGCCCCACTCCTAATGTTAAGAATTTCCTGACAGTACTTCTACCCCCAACCTGTCTAGTAACTCCTTTCTCTCTCATCCTCAGTACCTCTCCCCATCCCAATGGCAAGCATCGCCTGTCTCCCTCCCATATCCAGCATCTCTTCTGTCTCCCTATTTCCCCCTCCCCAATATCCAGCATCTCCTTCACCTGCCTGCCCCATGCCAAACATTTCCATGCCATTCAAACTCTTCCAACCCCATCATGTCCAGCTTCCTTCCTATTTTCCCTTCCCCTGGTGGTCCAGCCTCCAACATTCCCTGTCCCTCACCTCCATTCCATCTTTGTGTGCCCAGTACCCAGGATCTGCCTGCCCTCTCAACTCTCCCAATGTCCAGCAAATCACTCATGTGCATCTCTCTCATTCACCCCCTCCCCCAGCCAATACCCGATGTGTGTGTGTCTCTGCTCAGTTAACTCTCTCCTCCCCCATGTCCAAACCTTATAGACATTCTATGATGGGGGGAGGGGCACAAAAAAAAATCCTGAATTACACAACAGAATTCCAGCCCATAAAGAGCAAAAACCCGGCATTAAACCGTGAAGGTTCAAAGCCAAAAGAAAGCAGGCTGTGGGGTTGCACTTTCCTATTAAGAACCACCCCCGCCCAATAAGCAAAAACCTCGTGATTTTCAATTTAAATAAGTTGTCAGATCAGCAGCTTGCTTTGGCTACACAGATAAAGATCCGGATCTGCCAAATCCGTACATCGGAACAACTTTTCACATTTTTTTCTTCTGCCGGCAACGGCTTCCTCTAATCTTTCCTTTGCAGTCTCTCACTTGCTGCAGGAGTAAATCAAAGACCAGGTTTTCATATGCTCCCACACCAACTGAAAAATCGCTCCAATGCACAGATTCGACGGACCACTGGATCTCCTCCGGCTCACATTCAATGCAGTCAAAACAAAAACCGGTTGATCAAGTTTTGTTTTTGGTGGGTTTGTTTTTTTTAGCTCAATGTTGCATGTTATTGATTAGGATATTTAAACAAAACAAGTACCTTTCAGCAGGAAAGCTACAGACTATTACATCTCCCCCTCCCACCTCCCGCATCGCATATGCCTAGTGACACCAAATAAAAAAAATCTCTATCCACAATGGGTGGCTTATAAACACAAGCTGCAGAGATGTGCGTCTTCCACCCCCATAGACCACCAGTTCTTTGTCTTGCAGGCGGGGCCGGAAGTTATGTATTTCTCTCTCCTACGCCTGGCCCAGCTTGTTTACCTGCAGTGAGCACCAAGGGAAGAATAAATAGCTGCTTCATGATTCTCTGTAACCACTCGCAAAGTCCGATCCGCGTCCTCTCGACACTGCTGCAACCTGGAACTGAGTGAATCGCAGCAGCACTGCGGAAGGAAAGAACAGCTGATTCACTCCGGGAATACCCACAACCCCCCGCGCGTCACCTGACTCTGACTCAGCACCGCGTGCGGCGGGTGGACACGTGGTGTAGAACGTACAAGCTGGACGCCACGGTTGCCATGACGACGGTGATGGGTAAGGGGCTGGTAGGAGTGCGGAACTAATGCTAAACGTCTAATCGTTGGGAGTTGGTTTTGTTTTTAAATCGAGATACTGGACTTTTCTTAAGAGTTACGAGGCGCGAGAAATTGATTTTGAAACCCTCTTTGTTCTCTGAAGTAAATAACAGATTGACGAGGAAGCGTTCTGTTCCACAGCAGCGACTCCGGTCAATTGTCTTTATTTTAGAAGCATTTTGGCAGACCAGCCCAGGAGGCGAGGATCTGGCATCTATATACTAGGTCTCAGCCGAAGAACGCGGCAATGATGAGATGATCTGGATGGGGGATTTACGTTTGGTTCCCCTGCAAAAGTCTTTCTTTCCCCGGCTGGAACTGTTTTACAAAAGCAATTTTTACAGCCCCTTAGAAGAATCCTAGTTATCACCAATATAGCATCTAGTAGTAAGACTTGGGATCCACCTTAGCCGGCGCTCGGTGGAGGCAGCCCTGGTTTGTGTTCCCCGGTCTACAGAGCTGCCACGGTTGTCCAGTTCCAGGAGAGAAACTTTTTGAACGAGTCTTCATTTTGAAGTTAATCCCCAAAGTGTGAGAGTTGTAGTCGCTGATTCTGATTATTGAAATCAGTGCTGTAAGTCCCATAATGCAGCGGGAGTAGTCCAAAATCTCCCTCTTGGAAGTGGGTAACTCGGCGGTTCCGTAGCTATGAATTGTTGCAATGGCTAGGCAGTGTGAGCTGGGAAGGGATATTTTATTTAACTGGTTTTATATACCGTTTTTCTGCAAGGCAAAACGGTTTACAATGAGCAAGTAGTAACATTTACATGGAACAATTAGAACTATGTACAGTTAACTGGTTGATTAAGATTACCAGATGTCCCTGATTTCACAGCTGTGTCTCCCGACCCTCCCCATTTGGCAATTCTTGATACCAGTAATGAGGACAGAGGTGCCATTTGGGGAGGTAGATATGTCTGAACAGGACATTTAAAAGTCTTCAGTGCAGCGGGTGGGTTGGAGCTTTGCAGAATACACACGTGCTCAAGGCTGGTCATGTCCTCCTATGGCCAAAAGGTTTGTGATAGGGAGTGGGGCAGTCACTGTTTCAGGAAAGTAGGGTGCCCACAGTGAAGAGAGAGAGGGAACAGGCTCAGCAAGGGGAAAAGAAGATAGAGGAGATGTTGAACATAGCCCAGGGAGGCTGGTACAGAATTTAAGGGAAGGGAATATGCTGGATATGGGAAATTGGGACAGCAAGGGGAGATGCTAGACTTCTTGGGGAAGGAAGAAAAGGGGAGGGGGGATGCTGAATATCTGGGTGGAGACAGAGATACTGGATAGTTGGGGGGAGAAGGGAAAGGGAGATGTATACCTAAAGAGAAGGGGAGATGGTATACTGGACATGGGGGGAAGGGAAGAGAAGGAGAAATACTGGATACCTGAAGGAGGGAGTGAGAAGGGAAGATGTGGGACTCTAGGAAGGTGGGGAAGGAAGAGAAAGAAGGAGAGAGATGCCAGACACAGGGACAGGAAATTAAGATAATGGGCTACAAGGTAAAGTGGGTAAGATAAGGGGAAATGCTGGACACAGCAGGGGGTGAAAGAGAATGGGAGATACTGGACATGGACATGAGAGAGAGAGAGAGAGATGGAATTAGCCTGGGGATGGAGAGAGAGATGGGGAATGGGAGGGATGGGGTGAACGAGATTGGAAAGCTGTAGGGAGATGCAATAAATAAAGGGAGATCAAGGTCTGAATGGTGGGTGAAATCTGAACAGACAGAAGCAGAAAAATAAATGGAAAAAAGCTGAAAGTGAAAAATTGTTGTTGGAGGCAAATACAGAAGAGAAAGTGAAGGCAGGGAGAGTGAAAAGAAATGAAAAATGGCCAGGAGACCATGAGAACAGCATTAAGAGAAGAAAGCAGAAACCAGAGATTGGGAGTGAAATAATTAGAAAAATAAAATGACCAGATAGGAAAGATAGAAAAATACATTTTATTTTAGATTAACTGGTTGGAATATATCAGTTTTGGGAATTTACATCCATTATCTTTATATTTTGCAGAGTATGGGGGAAATGCATCACCGGATCTATTTCTCTGTTTATCTGTCTGCTTCAAAGTGATATTGTTGCTATCATGGGATGGATTATTTATTTATTTATTTAACATTTCTTTTATACTGCCTTTCAGTGGTATCAAGGCAGTTTACATTGAACATAAATAATTGCCCATTGGGTGAAGCAGACTATTTCCACAGCTTATGAGCAATAGGGACTGACACCGCCAGTGGGGCTCTGGGTCAAGTGAGCCCAATCAGGCAGCGTCCTGGGCAGAGGCAGGTCTGGTACCTCCGGTGGAGATCTGCAGAGTGGCATCCTGGTCATCTTTGCATACGTTAACTAGGCATTATCGTCTGGATGTGCAGGTGGTGGAGGATGCCAGGTTTGGTTCCATGGTTCTGAAAACTGGTCTCACGGGTCCTTCCCATGTTTAGACACTGCTTTTGTACATCCCAAGCGTAACTGGACTGGCCTGGAGGGACGATTAGGAAGCAAAATTAGATCTTACCTGCTAATTGTCTTTCTTTGAGTCCCTTCAGGCCAGTCAATGTCCCTTCCATTATTTGGTACAGGTCGGAGACCAGGGGTACAGGTGGTGTTTTCGATTGGTACAGCACTGCATGTTAGCAGGTCCCTTCAAGGGAGGAATGGGCGTCCTAGAAGGGCATGCTCTGCCCACCTGGCTACAGCTCAGCAGTACTATCTCAGCAACAACAACAAAAGGAAATGACTAAATAAATAAACAAGTTAACAGAGTTGGAATACTGCTGGTCAGTAAGAGACTGTTTGCTGAGGCTCAAGGGGGAGCTCTTCTACTGGGATCTCAGAATCCTGACATGCTCAGTTCTCAGCTGCTGGAGGATGGTGACTACCCAAGCGTAACTGGACTGGCCTAGAGGGACTCAAGGAAAGACAGTTAGCAGATAATGTCTAATTTCGCCATCTTCTCTTCTCCAAATAGACTACCTGCTCCTTTGATCCCATTCCTATCCATCTACTAAGCTCTGTCTATTCCACCGTCATCCCTTCCGTCATATCTGTAACCTATCACTTTCCACTGTAACTGTTCCTGTGGCCTTCAAGCATGCTCTGGTCACACCTCTCCTCAAAAAACCCTCACTAGACCCTGTCTGTCTTTCCAGCTATCAGCCTATCTCTGTTCTTCCCTTTGCTTCAAAACTACTTGAACGATGGGAGTTCCGGTGACGTCAGCACGGAGAGGGCCGCCTGAAAACGGTGCTCTGGCGAACCCGAGTAAATTAAGCACCCCCGGGGGGAAATAAAGCCCGATTTGAGAGCCCCCAAGTATCGGAAGCTGCGGGCTTGAGTAAAGACCAGCAGAGACGGAGCAGATGGCGGCGTGAAAGTCGGGAGCAGACCTTAAAGCTTTCACGTTTAAGAGCGCTGCGGGAGCCAAAGGCCACGTGGGGAAAATGGCGATGAGCAGTAGCGATCCTGGTGGGACGGAGGAGAATGGAGCTGCTGGCGGCACACCAAGTGGGATCCAGGCACTGCAGGCCGAATTGAAAGAGTGGTTTGACTCCACTCGGCAGGAATTCAGTGCACTGAAGAAAGAGGTGCAGGGCTGGCTCCAGGAAGTAAAATCTGATATGGCCGCGATGGGAGTTCGGATGGAGGAAGTAGAGAACAAGGTGGAAGAGCAAGAGGGCCAATGGTCCCCCCTAGAAGCGCATTTGGATTCGGTGTTGGAGGCACAGGAGGAGCTGTGGCAAAAGGTAGAAGATTTAGAAAACAGGTCTCGGAGGGCGAATATAAGGATAAAGGGCCTGCCGGAAAGAGAGGGCAATGTGGACTATATCTCTATGGCAGAGGAATTTTGCAGAGAGGCCTTGAAAGCGGCAGGCATGGCAGTGGAAGGCGTGTGCCTAACTGTAGACCGAGCTCATAGAGCGCTTAGGCCGTGAAGAGAAAATAAAGTGCGTGATGTGGTGGTATGCTTGCATGAATACAGATCTAAGGAGATGGTAATGATGGCCTCCAGGAAGATGGGCAAGATCCAATGGCAGGGAACGGAGGTGGAAGTGTTTGCAGATATATCGAGCCTAACTATAAGGAAACGTCGAGAATACCAACTTGTGACTAAGAAATTGAGAGAAGAGAATGTGAGATATTGATAGTGGGGCTACAATATACAAAAATACAAAAACTGTGACTGTCCATTCGGTGAGGCTGCAATTGCAAGCATGCAGCAAGCTGGATGGGCCGATCTACCGGTGGCACCGGCTGCATGGCCGCTGTCCCAGGAGGAAGCGGTTCTTGGCAAGAGCCCGCAGCAACAGTGGAGCCGTGTATCAGGAGGAGAAAAACAATTGAGGTGCCCGAATATGATAAAATGAGAGACTAAAAATTATTGCAATTATGTGGTTAATATGTTGGGGTATGATATGGGATAAGGCTTAAGGCATAAAGGGAGGTTTGGATAGGAATGAAGGAGGAATTCCTATATAGGTGAGAAGCGTGCCAAATAAGTGGAGGAATTGAAGATTTTACCCTTGTGAGGGTAAAGGGGAAAAGACGAGGTTTCAAAACAAAAACAGAAGGAGGGAAAAAAAAGGATGATTTACTATGTCTCCTGTGGGGATGATACATAGGTGAGGGGAAGGGGTTCGTCGGACCTGATGTCACCAGTGAGGATCTAGTAGTGGATACTTGGGAATGGGTGGGATTGGGTGGGGGGTTAGGAAGGGGGGTGGGGTATGAGGGATGCAGGGAGGGGAGTATATAGGTAAGGATAGGGGCAAAGGCATAGAAGTGAATTATTGTAAATGCCAGAAATAATGTTACTAACTGTGAACGCCAGAGACCTCAACTCCTATAGAAAGAGGCAAATGCTAATGAAGGAGTGCGCAAGACTGAAAGATGATATCGTCTACATCCAAGAGATGCACCTTCTTTCCAGTGATGAGATTTGTGTAAGGCATCCTCAATACCCCCAGCAGTTCTTTGCCTCCAATAAAATTGAAAAAAAAGGGGAGGGGTGTGGATCTTATTGTCAGCAAAAAGTTTAGGACAGGTAGGGGAAATAATTTGAGATAAAAAGGGAAGGTATGTGATAGTTAAATTGCAAAGGGGTCAGAAGACATACTCCCTGGTGAATGTGTATGCCCCAAACGTTAATCAAGGAAAATTCTTCCGGTAGCTTTATAAGGTACTGCTTGCCCAGAGTGAGGGGAGTGTGATTATGGGGGGAGACTTCAATGTTACCTTAGATCCCCAAATAGATACCTCCAAGGGAGCGTCCTCAATGCCTAAGCAGCATAGAATTGGCCTGAAGAAATTGCTAAAGGGAATGGATTTGGTGGATGTATGGAGGGAAGTGAATGGGGTACAGCGGGATTATTCCTTTTTTTCTGCTGTGCATGGGGGGTACTCCCGAATAGACATGATATTTCTGGACCACTCCCTTTTATCGGGGGTAGGATCAAGTGAGATCAGAGAACGGACGTGGTCGGATCATGCACCAATGGTATGCACACTCCAAATATGGGACCCGCATGTTAACCGAACATGGTGGAAGTTGAATGAATCCCTACTAGAGGATAAAGAGGTGCGGAAGATCACGGAAGGAATAGAAGAGTATATAAGACAATGATATGGGGGACTGTTCCCTGGGCATAGTTTGGGACTGTCTGAAGGCTGTGATACGGGGTCAGCTTATAGCGATGGGGGCGTGTCAAAAAAAGATGCAGTTGCAGCAAGAAAATGTATTGCTGGCGGCAATTGGGAAAGTGGAGAGAGAGCTAAAAAAGAGGCCGGTGGATGTAAGGCTGAGGAGGGAACTGCAGGGGTTGCTGAGGGAGGTGAGTGAACTACGCATGCAAGATATTAAGATATAAACTTACTATGCTGAAGCAAAAATGTTTTGAATTCAGTAACAAGGCTGGGAGGATGTTGGCACGCAAAGTAAAAAAAATGAAAACAAGGAATAATATAGTTCCTTATCATCCCTCCAGTCTAGTCCCGGAAACTCTAGGGTTGTCAACCTCTTCCAGCAGCTTGGAGACTGATAGATGTCATTCTTTGATGACACTGGTATAAGGACACAGGCACCGGCTCCTCCCACTCCAGTTATATCAGTCTCCAAGCAGCTGGAGGATGTGAGCCAGAGTTGCTGGTTCCCAGGAGAAACAATTAAGGACTTAGTGTAGTTATTTTAGTTCAAAGGGGTTGAGTTAAATTTAGTTGGGCATATTTGTGCTCATTGGGATTTTATTTTTACTTTATTTCTACTTTATTGGTTTCTTTCAAGGGCCGTACCACTTTAATTTTTGGCGGCTGCAGGGCCTCTCTTCCATGCTTCCTCCCTCTTAGCGGAGAGTCAGAGGGTGAGAAGGTTTGGGGACCGGGTTAGGCCCGGCGGGGGGGACCCGATTTCATTTGGCCAGCTGACTCCAGCGCAACGCAGAAGGATTGCCTGCAGGCGCTTGGTCAGTTCAGCAGCGGGGGAAAACGATAGCACACAGGTCTCTGATGTGCTCTTAATCGCAGCACCTTTGCCTTCCCGAATTGGGCACGGTGTTGTGGAGCAGCACGGACTCTTTCTTTCCTTGAGTCTGAGAGGTAAGGTAAACTGCATTTAAATTACCTTGGCTGGTGAACTCTGAGCTGGTGGTCGGGGATTCAGGCCCGGGTAGGCAGCAGTTTCCCGCCGCGTCCCGTTTTGAGCAGGAAAAGCCGGTAGAGGCTTCGGGGAAACAACTTGAGGTTGAACAACAACTTGAGGATCGCCAATGTAACACCAATTTTTAAAAAGGGTTCCAGGGGTGATCTGGGAAACTACAGACCGGTGAGCCTGACATCAGTACCGGGAAAAATGGTAGAAACCATCATAAAGAATAAAATTACTCAGCATGTAGATAGTCATGACCTAATGGGAGACAGCCAACATGGCTTTAGACAAGGAAGATCTTGTCTTACTAATCTGTTATGTTTTTTTCAAGGAGTGAATAATCAGGTGGACAAAGGTGAGTCGGTTGATATTGTGTATCTGGACTTTCAGAAAGCCTTTGACAAGGTCCCTCATCAGAGACTTTTGGCAAAACTAAAGAGTCATGGGATAGGAGGCAGTGTACTATTGTGGATCAGGAACTGGTTAAAAGATAGAAAGCAGAGGGTAGGGCTAAATGGCCAATTTTCCCAATGGAGAAAGGTGAATAGTGGTGTACCCCAGGGATCTGTGCTGGGTCCGCTGCTTTTTGACATATTCATAAATGACCTGGAAAGTGGAATACCGAGTGAGGTTATCAAATTTGCAGATGACACAAAACTATTTAAAGTTGTTAAAACCCAAGAGGATTGTGGAAAATTGCAAGAGGATCTTGATAAATTGGAAGACTGGTCATCAAAATGGCAGATGAAATTTAATGTGGACAAGTGCAAGGTTATGCACCTAGGGAAGAACAACCCAAACTATGGTTACACGATGCAAGGTTCCACATTAGGAACCACCACCCAGGAAAAAGATTTAGGCATCATTGTGGATACCATGTTAAAACCCTCGGCCCAGTGTGCAGCAGCGGCCAAGAGAACACATAGAATGCTAGGTATGATAAGGAAAGGAATGGAAAATAAAACAAAAGATATTATAATGCCTCTATATCGTTCCATGGTGAGACCGCACCTTGAATATTGTGTGCAATTCTGGTCGCCATATCTTTAAAAAGGATATAGCGATTTTAGAAAAGGTTCAGAAAAGAGCCACCAAAATGGTAAAGGGGATGGAAGGATACTCCTATGAAGAAAGGCTAAAAAGGTTGGGGCTCTTTAACCTGGAAAAGAGACTGCTGAGGGGAGATATGATAGAAGTCTATAAATTAATGAACGGAGTGGAACGGGTAAACGTAGATCGATTGTTTACCTTATCAGAATATAGAAAGACTAGGGGACATGCAATGAAGCTACGGGGTAAACTATTTAAGACTAATAAAAGAAAATATTTTTTCACTCAACGTGTAATCAAACTCTGGAATTTGTTACCGGAGGATGTAGTAAAGGCTGTTAGTGTAGCTGGGTTTAAAAAAGGTTTGGACAAGTTCCTGGAGGAAAGGTCCATAAACCATTATTAAGAAGGGACCCAGGATATCGATACTTGAACCAATACAAGCATTGTGGAACCTGTGTCCCTTGGGGAAACTGCTAGGTACATATGACCTAGATTGGCCACTGTTGGAAACAGAATACTAGGCTTGATGGACCTTGGTCTGACCCAGTATGGCATATCTTATGTTCTTATGTTGTGAGGTCAGGAAGCTTCGTTTTTCAGTATTTTGAGTGGATTTCAGATCGGGGGCTTTCCTGCTTTCATTTCTATTAAAAAAAAAAAAATCGGGTCTGAGATGCCGCCCGTTGGGTTCTTTGAGGGCAGATCTCAGTTAAATATTTCTGCTACTACTGTGTGAGTGTCTTGGTTTTTTGGAAGCTTTCAGGATTTTGAAGCATTGAGTGGATACTTTTACAAGTGGATTGCCTGCAAAGACCTTGTGCTTGCAATGTGGAGTCAAGCGGTCTGTAGTGTCAGAAGCAGGCATCTGTAAGACCTGTAGCCAGGGCTCAGCAGGGGAGCTCCAATGCTTAGATTCGGCAGAGGACCGGGACATAGTGGCGCAGGTCCCGATGCCTCCTCTTGCAGACCCCGTAGAACCGGTGCTGGGTCCCTCTTTGGCTCCGGAGGTCCCGTGGGCTGCGGGTCCCTTGGCGGGGGATTTGACTTCAATCTTTTCTCCAGACTTTATAGCTCTTATTCAAAGGGCGTTCGTCGGTGCTCCTAGAGACTCTTCTGCCTCGGCAGCGGGGGCCATGGTGGCAGATGTGGGGCAAAAGAGGCCGGGCACTCCACTATTGGGGTCTCCTTCGACCTTAGGGCCAAAGAGGTCCCGGGTAGAGCCAGATAAGCGGTGTCTGTCCGAGTTTTCGGAGGATATGCTCACGGAAGGTGAAGAGCATGATCCAGAGCTGGAAGAAGGCAAGATTACTGAACAGGAGGATCAGGCTAGAGTAGTCCGTATTTTTCGGCGAGAGGAGTTACCCGCGCTGATTGCGGAGACACTGAAGGCATTAAATGTGCCAGTGGAGGAGCCGGTGGAGGAGGCTGCCTTGGAAGATCCTCTGTTGCAGGCCTTTCGTAAGTCGCAAAAAGGTTTCCCCATGCATAGAGTTATTAAAGAGATGATACAAAGTGAGTGGGATATGCCTGAGTCCACACTCCGAGGCTCGCGGGTGATGTCTCGTCTTTATCCGTTAGTGGAACAAGATAAGGAGCTCTTTAAGTCGCCCAAAGTGGATGAGGCTGTTTCAGCGGTGACCAAGAAGACCACCATCCCGGTGGAAGGCAGTGCGGCTCTTAAGGATACTCGGGATAGGAAGCTGGATGTTTTGTTAAGGCAGGTTTTTGAGGTTAATGCGCTTTCGATGCAAGCTTCCATTTGTGGAGCTTGGGTGGCTCGAGCCTGTCTCCATTGGGCTCAGAGAGTTCAGGGAGAGCACGCTGAGGACTCAGTTAGTGAGGCAGCTCGCTTGGAGTCCAGAGCTGCATATTTGGCAGATATTCATTATGATCTCATAAGAGGGCTATCGAACAGTATGGCTTCGGCGGTGGCTGCAAGGAGATATCTCTGGCTGTGGAATTGGGCAGCGGATGCTTCTTCCAAGGCCAGGCTAAGTAAACTTCCCTTCAAAGGACAATGGTTATTTGGTGAGGATTTGGAAAAGATAGTTAAAGATCTGGGAGAGTCCAAAGGTGGAAGGCTACCAGAAGATAAGCAAAAGCAGGGAAAATTCCCTCCGTTAGCTAGATTTCCTCAGAGATTTTCGACGGTTTCGCCCCTCCAGGTTTCCCCAGAGTCAGCGAGGGCGCTTCCCATTTTGAGGCCAAAGCTTTCGGGGCTTCCGAGGTGCCAGCAGAGGTTTTGCTGCTGCCACTTCGGGTGCCAAAAAGCCTCAATGAAGTCAGGCAGGCCCAGGTGGACATACCAGTAGGGGGTCGTCTTCAGGAGTTTTACGCTGCCTGGGTCAGGATTACGTCAGATCAGTGGGTGCTAGAAGTAGTTCGAGAAGGCTATGCCTTAGAGTTTCAAAGACCGGTGACAGATGCGTTCGTTCAGTCTCCTTGCAAGGCCCGTTGCAAACGCGCGGCAGTCAAACAGACCTTGCAAAGATTGCTAGATCTCAAGGCGGTAGTGCCGGTGCCTCCGGATCAATGCGGGTCAGGTCGATACTCCATTTGTTTTGTGGTTCCCAAAAAAGAGGGAACTTATTGTCCAATTTTAGATTTAAAAAAGGTAAACAAGTGTCTCCGAGTTTCTCACTTTCACATGGAAACTCTGAGGTCGGTCATTGGAGCAGTCAGGAAAGGAGAGTATCTGACTTCCCTGGATTTGTCCGAGGCATATCTGCACATTCCGATTCAGCACGAGCATCAGAAGTTCTTCAGGTTTGCTCTACCAATGGGACATTTCCAGTTTTGAGCGCTGCCCTTTGGACTAGCAATGGCGCCAAGAACCTTTACCAAGGTCATGGTAGTCGTGGCAGCGGAAGAAGGGTGTTCTGGTGCATCCGTATCTGGACGACTGGTTGATTCGGGCGAAGTCCCTCAAGGAAAGCGAGGAGGCTACTGCCAAGGTGGTCCACTGTCTGCAGCAGCTAGGTTGGGTGGTCAATGTGGCCAAGAGCAGTTTGGTTCCTTCTCAGGATCTCGAGTATTTGGGGGTGCTTTTCCAGACCGGGATAGGCAGAGTTTTTCTGCCCCCACATCGAGTGTTATCCTTACAAAGATTGATTCGGCGGTTCCTCGGCCGACCACGTCCGACAGCGTGGCATTACTTACAAGTCCTAGGGACGATGGTGGCAACGATCGACTTGGTGCCCTGGGCGAGAGCACATATGAGACCCTTGCAAAGGGCGTTGCTCAGGAGATGGTCTCATCAAAACGATCCACTCTCCAAGAGGCTGCTTTGCCCAGACACGACGCGAGCAGCGTTGCAGTGGTGGTTACTTCCAGGGTCTCTGGAGAAGGGCATGCTCTTGGAAGTGCCAGACTGGGTGCCGCTGACTACGGATGCAAGTCTCCTAGGTTGGGGGGCGCACTGTCAAGGAAGGTTCGCGCAGGGACAGTGGACAGTTCAGGAGAAATCTTGGTCGATCAACAGGTTGGAACTTCGAGCGGTGGGATTGGCGTTGCTGGAGTTCTAGCAATATCTGAAGGGAGCAGCCATCAGAATGTTTTCAGACAATGCGACGACAGTATCTTACATCAACAGACAAGGGGGCACTGGCAGTGCTCCCTTAGAGGCCGAGGCAGATCAGCTGTTTCATTGGGTCGAGCAAAACCTTCAGGCACTGTCGGCGGCGCATGTTGCAGGAGTGGAAAATGTAGCAGCCGATTTTCTAAGTCGGGTGAGAGTAGATCCGGGAGAGTGGACACTTCATCCGGAGGTTTACGAGGCGGTAGTTTGCCGATGGGGCTCGCCCGTTATGGATCTCATGGCGACGTTCAATTCCGCGAAGGTGGAACGGTTTTTCAGCAGACGCAGAGAGCGAATGTCAGAAGGTCTGGATGCGCTCGTCCAAGAGTGACCAGCAGATCAGCTTCTTTACGTCTTTCCGCCATGGGTGTTAATCGGCCGGGTAGTGCGGCGAATCGAGCATCACAGAGGCTTTGTGATTCTGATAGCGCTGGATTGGCCGAGAAGGCCTTGGTACGCGGATCTCCGGAGACTAGTAGTGGGGAAGCCGTGGCGTCTACCGGACAGGCAGGATCTCCTGAAACAAGGTCCGTTGTGTATGCCTCAGGTAGCTCGGTTCTCGCTTACGGCCTGGCTCTTGAGAGGGCGAGGTTAAGAGCTAAAGGATATTCGACGGACGTGGTTGCGACGTTGTTAAGGGGGCGCAGGTGGTCTACTTCATTGGCATATGTTCGCGTGTGGCGCGTCTTTGAAGGTTGGTGTGTGGATAGGAACTGTGAGGCCTTGCGGGCCAGTATACCGCAGGTATTGGCATTTTTGCAGGATGGTTTCCAAATTAGCGACGGCATCCTTGAAAGTGCAGTTAGCGGCGCTCTCCTGTTATAGAGGGAAGATTAAGGGGCAGGCGCTGTGTTCCCATCCAGATGTTAAAAGATTTCTGAAAGCGGTGGGTGTGTTGAGGCCACCGTGCAGACAAGTAGTTCCGACGTGGGATCTGCAGTTGGTGTTGACGGTGTTAGGTTCTCTGCCGTTTGAGCCTTTGGCGAAAGCGACCTTGAAGGATCTCACTCTGAAGGTAGTGTTCTTAGTAGCCATTACGTCGGCAAGGCGAATTTCGGAGTTGCAGGCGTTATCTTGTAGGGAGCCATTCTTGGCTTTTCATGAATCGAAGGTGGTCTTACGGCCGGTTCCGTCCTTTTTGCCAAAATTCCTGTCGCCTTTTCATGTGAATCAGGTTGTTTCGCTGCCAGTGTTCTGTACAGCTTCAGGTGGTTCTGGGAATCCGCAGTTGCATATTTTGGATGTACGGAGGGCATTGAAAAGATATCTCAAGCGCACAACGAATTTCAGAAAGTCGGACCGATTGTTTGTCTTGTTCGGAGGTCCTCGCAGAGGGGAAGCTGCGTCCAAAGCGTCGATTGCTAGATGGATAAAGGAAGCAATAGGTTCGGCATACCTCCTCAAAGAAAAATCGGTGCCGGAGGGTTTAAGAGCACACTCTACTAGAGTGCAAGCAGCGTCCTGGGCGGAATACAGTTTTGTACCGGCGACCGAAATTTGTAAGGCCGCGATGTGGTCGTCGTTGAATTCCTTTGTGAAGCACTATCGTTTGGATATTCAGGCGAGTCGGGATACCTGTTTTGGGTCAGCGGTGCTTCAGGCTGCTCTAGCAGGTCCCGCCCATTGAGTTCTTTTACTGCTCTGTTACATCCCTAGAGTTTCCGGGACTAGACTGGAGGGATGATAAGGAAGTGTAAATTAGGCTTACCTGCTAATTGTAGTTCCTGAAGGAACTCCAGTCTAGTCCCGGATCCCGTCCCAATTCTTTCAGAGAGTTTGAGCCTGAAGCGCAGATTTTACAGGTAAGAGCACATGGAGTTCTGTGGAGCTTTGGGTTCAGGGGGCGGGTTGGGAGTCTTATAGGGTTTGAGAGACCCCAGACAGTTCAGCTAAATATCATTGTGGGGGATATTATTTTGCTGTTTGGTTATCGTTCAGTAGTTGTATAATTAGTAGGCACTAGCTTCAGTGTCGGTTCAAAATTAATTGTTGCTCTGGTGAGTCTACTTTGTCAATAGGTTACTGGAGTGGGAGGAGCCGGTGCCTTTGTCCTTATACCAGTGTCATCAAAGAATGACATCTATCAGTCTCCAAGCTGCTGGAAGAGGTTGACAACCCTAGAGTTTCCGGGACTAGACTGGAGTTCCTTCAGGAACTACAATTAGCAGGTAAGCCTAATTTACACTTAAAATTAAAGATAGGAAGGGGGAGGTAAGGTGAGGAGGGGAAGAGATAGAAAAAAGGTTTGTCCAGTTCTACCAGGAACTGTATACTCCTGAGAGCCCTGCTGAGGAGGGGAAGATACAGGATTACCTGGAGGGAACTACACTTCCATAGCTCACTAGTGAGGAGGCAGAGGAACTGTCAAACGCGATTGGAGAATAAGAAACACTATTAGTGATTAAGAGCCTACAGGGACATAAAGTGCCTGGGTTAGACGGGTACCCAAATAAGTTTTATAAAATCCTTGCAGGAGTCCTGGTTGGGCCTCTGGTAAGAATGTACAACTCCTTTAATAAAGAGACCATGATGCCGGTATCAATGCCTCTGGCAGGGATCAGTATCCTACACAAGGAGGGGAAGGACCCAGTTGAATGCGGCTCCTATAGGCCTATTTCCCTGTTAGGGGGAGACCTTAAGATATTTGCAAAAATTCTTGCAAATAGATTGATGCCGCACTTGAGCAGATTGATACACCATAACCAATCGAGGTTTGTTCCTGGGAGATATACATCCGATAACATACGGAGGGCCCCTGAATATAATGTGGGGGAGGGAAGTAAGGGGGGGAAGGATTGGCTGTTTTAGCAGTTGATGCCGAGAAGGCATTCGATAGGGTGAGTTGGGATTTTTTATTTGCGGTGCTAGGGAAGGTTGGAATAACGGGGGCGTTCCTGGAAGTGGGTTCGGATTCTATACAACAGGCCTATGGCATGTCTGAAGATTAATGGTTCCAGCATGAGGGCATTTGAACTGAACAGAGGCATGCAGCAGGGATGCCCCTTGTCACCCCTGCTGTTTGTACTGGCAATGGAGCCCATGGCCCAGCGAGTTCAGGTCCGGTGGGATATCGCCGGGGTGCAATTGGGCCGGCAATCTCACAAGATCTCGCTGTTTGCAGATGACGTGTTGTTTTTTTATCACTGACCCGGAGCGGTCATTAGGCGCGATCCTGGAGGAACTTAGCGGATATGGAGAAGTGTCCGGGTTTTGTATGAATGTTACGAAGTTGGAGATATTGAATCTGACTATAAAAAAAAGCTGAGGAGGACCGTCTGAAGCAACTGTTCCCCTTCAGATGGGCTAAGAATAGTATTAGATACCTAGGGGTGCAAATCACAGCGGCACATGATAAAATGTTCCAAGAAAACTATGTGGCAGTTAGAAATAAACTATTCCAAGATTTAGAGGAATGGGGAAGGTATGAAATATCTTGGCTGGGACGGGTAGATTTCGTGAAGATGATGGTGGTTCCTAGACTTTTGTATTTGTTTATGAATCTGCCTATAGAGGTCCCGGTCGCGTATTTAAGGAAAGTGCAAGCCAGGATCATGAAGTTCATTTGAAAAGGAAAAAAACCCCGTGTAGCAAAAAATATTTTATGTGCTAACAAAAAGTTAGGAGGGATGGGGGTTCTGGCGGTGGCTCGTTATTATGAAGCAGCACGTGTCCGAGCAATGTTTGAATGGGATTTGAGGAGTTCAGCTGAGTGGGTACAGATGGAGGGACACGGAATTGACCATAAACTGGAACTGAGGAGTGCTATATGGCTTAGAGGGGGGGGGACCCCTTCAGGAGGAAGGGGGGTACCCCTTCAGGAGGAAGCAGGGGAACCCCTTGGTTACTCTCACCCTGCGGAGCTGGCGGAAATGGCAGGATAGATGGTATGGGTCCCAGGGGTGCTCTAAGTTTACACCACTGGTAGATAACTCTGATTTTCCGCCGGGAGTTTTGGACCCCACATTCCGGAGATGGGCTGGAATGGGGTTGAGAGTAGAGGGGCAGTTTAAGGCCAATGGGTAATGGGTGAGGTTTGAGGATCTACAACTGGAATACCAGCTACCGAATGCGGATCAATATCGATATATTCAGGCACTTCATTTCTGTAAAGAGGTTGCAAAGCGGGGGGGATGGTCCTCAGGGGGAAGATATTGATGGGCTCTTTGAAAGTGGGACAGTGAAGGGGCTCATATCCAAGCTATATTAGGCCATGGAGTCAGAGAAAAGTGATACATGGGCTCACAGGAGGGCATGGGAGGTGGACCTTAATAAAAGCTGGGATGGGGAACAATGGGAACAGGTTTGCAAAGGATTACTTAAGGGGGTGGTATCCAGTAGTATAATGGAGCATAATTATAAAATCCTGTACCAATGGTACCTGACTCCCCAAAGGTTGCAAAGGTGGCAGGGAGGATCAGCTGGGTGTTGGCGTGAGTGTAGAAGTGAAGGATCATTTATACATATCTGGTGGGAATGTACCCTACTAGGTCCCATGTGGCGGGGAGTGGGGGAATGGGTGGAAGAGGTGATGGGGATAGAGGTGGGGCTGGGACCTTGCTTAGTGTTGCTCAATATAAAAGAGGAAGATGGGGGGGAAATGGGGCCAGGGCTGGGGTGGCATAGTGTGTATGGCAACCAGGCAACTGATTGCGGGAAAGTGGAGAACAAGGACAATTCCTACTTTGGATGAGATTGAAGAGAAAGTGGAATATCTATGCATAATGTACCGTCTCACAGCTTTGCACCAAAAGAGGCTACTGGGATTTCAGAAGTTATGGGGCCCATACATTAAATGGAGAGAACGGAAGGAGGTGGAAGGGGATGATGCCTGACTCCTTCATTGGGTGATCAAGAGAATGTGGAGTGAGGCCTCTGGCATGAATATTGTAGAGGAAGGGAAATGGAGTATAAGAATGCGGACAAAACGGAGAGAAAGAATGCATAACTTGTAAGTCTCTGCTTCTGCATTGACTAACTGATATGTTCTCCATCGAGGAGGAGGAGCTATGGGGAATGTTCACTTATAGTGTTTTAAGTAAATCTATGGGGGAATTAGAATGTGTTATGACATGCCCAAATGTATGGTGTAAGTTTTTTTTGCGGGAAGTGATGGGGGGGGGGGAAGGTGAGGGGAGGGGTTGCAGGGAGATATTGAATATGAGTATAAATATTTTGCTGTACTATCTGTGCTGGATTGTTCAATAAACAGTAAATGGGGAAAAAAACCTACTTAAACGATTTCAGCAAAGCCTTTATACTGTACCTCACAGGAGACTTATCAATAAACTGACCAGCCTGGGGATAGGTCCCAAAGTGGCGAACTGGATCAGAAATTAGTTGACTGACAGACAACAGAAGGTGATGGTTAACTAAACTCACTCGAATGAAAAGAAGGTGATTAGTGGTGTGCCCCAGGGATCGGTCTTGGGACCAGTACTGTTCAATGTATTTGTGAGTAATATTGCTGAAGGACTGAATGGAAAAGTCTGTCTTTTTGCAGATGACACAAAAATTTGCAAGAGTGGACTCCCTTGAGGGAGTGGATAATATGAGGAAAGATCTATAAAAGTTGTAAGAATGGTCTAATGCTTGGCAGTTAAGATTTAATGTGAAGAAGTGCAGTGTCATGCATTTGGGATGCAGAAATCCAAGGGAATTGTATGTGACAGGGGGCGAGAAGTTGGTCTCCACAGACCAAGAGGACCTTGGAGTGATTGTTTCTGAGGATCTCAAGGTGGTGAAACAGTGTGACAAGGCCGTGGCCAAAGCCAGAAGAATGCTAGGTTGCATACAGAAAGTAATTATCAGCAGAAAGGAGGAGGTCCAAAGCCTCTGTATAAGTTGCTGGTGAGGCCTCACTTGGAATATTGTGTTCAGTTTTAGAGATCATATCTTGCAAAGGATATAAAGACTGGAAATGGTTCTGAGGAAGGCGACCAAAATGATTTGGAGTCTGTGCCAGAAGAGTATGAGAAGAAAATTGAAGACCTAAATATGTAGACATTAGCGGAAAGGAGGGATGGGGAGATATAATACAGATCTTTAAATATGTAAAGAATAGTAATAAACAAATCTTTTTCAAAGATGGGGAAGCTGTAGAACTAGGGGGACTGCAGGAACTGCAAGGAAGTAAACTGAGAGGCAACATCAGGAAATACATTTTCACTGAGAGGGTGGTGGATGCTTGGCATGCCCTGCCGATGGAAGTGTTGGGAGCAAATACAGTGACAGCATTCAAAATGGCTTGGGACAAACATAGTGTATCCCTTTAAAGCAACAGTATAAAATCAAAATAAACATAACTATCTCTGATATCTCAACAAGTAGGGGTGGTCTGCACGGAGCAGTGGATACACTCCTAAACAAAGGCATGGGAAGGGGTGACCTGCACAGAGCGGCAGGTGCACCTACTCTTGCTACCTTGCTGGGCAGACTTAGATGAGCCATGCTGGTCTTTATCTGCCATCATATACCATGTTACTGTGAGTGGTTCACTGCTGCTGTCTTGACTTTCTTTCCTCTCAAGCCCTTCTAGATACACTGCAGTCTGGCTTTCATCTTCTACATTCCACTGAAACGGCTCTTGCCGAAGTCTCCAGCAACTTGTTCCCCACCAAATCCAAGGACTTTTACTCAATCCTCCTCCTTCTTAACCTTTCTGCTGCCTTTGACACTATTGATCACCACCTTCTCCTCGATGTCCTGTCCTCGCTTGGATTTCGGGACTCTGTTTTATCCTCTTATCTCTCCCAGCACATTTTTAGTGTATGTTCTGGTGGGTCCTCTTCTACTGCCATCCCGCTTTCAGTTGGTGTTCCTCGGGGCTTTGTCTTGGGACCTCTCCTTTTCTCTCTCTATACTCAGTCTCTTGGTTCACTTATTTCCTCCCACAGTTTTCAGTACCATCTTTAAACTGATGACTCCCAGATCTACCTTTCTGCACCTGAAATCTCTCAAGGAACCCAGTCCAGGATCTCTGCTTGCTTATCCTACATTGCTGCCTGGATGCCTCACCACTGTCTAAAATTGAACATGGCCAAAACTGAGCCCCTTATCTTTCCCTCTAAACCCTCCTCCCCATTCCTCCTTTCTCTATTTCTGTGGATAACACTACACTCCTCCCCCTTCCCTCAGCTGACAACCTTAGGGTCATCTTTGACTCTCTCTTTCTCTGGGCACATCTAACAGATGGCTAAAACCTCTATAACATCAGCAAAATTCATTCCTTCCTTTCTACTCACACTTCTAAGACCCTTATCCACTCACTAGTCACCTCCCAACTTGACTATTGTAACCTGCTCCTCGCTGGTCTCCCGCTGAATCATCTCTTTCCCTTTTGATCTGTTCAGAACTCAGCTCACGGCTTATCTTCTGCCAGTGTTGGTATGCTCATGTAACCCCTCTTATCAAGTCCCTCTCCAGCTACCCGATCGGCGTCGGGGAAGGGAGCAGGCAGGTGAGCTCCTCCCTGCTCCCCACCGCGAGGCCAATCAGGCCGAAGAACACCAGTTTTAAAATCTTCAGCGCTCCAGGCGCACCCGCGTCTGGCGGGCCCGCGCCTGAGGGCCTCACCAGAGTTGGCGTGGCCCTTAGGCGCGGGCCTGGGGTGCGACCTCCGGTGCTCCGCAGCTGCTGGGGTCGAGCAGGCTTGTCGCTCCTCCATACATCGCCTCCAGATCAAACCATCTCACAAACTCCACCCTGGCACTTTCAAGTAACTCTCTTTTGAACTCTCTTTTGTCTTGCCTCCTACTGCTGGCACTGTTCTTCCTCCCACTACCCGCCTAGAACTTGCTACCCACTGCCTGCCCTGTACTGCTACCCAATGTTGGCACTGAACTACTACCCACTGCCTGCAAAACACCACTACCCTCTGCTTGTTTAGCATTGCTCCCATTGCCTACAGTGTACTGCTACCCACTGCTGGGCATAGAACTGCATACCCATCACTGCATAGAACCGTTATCCACTGCCTATTCATTGCTTGCATTGTACTGCCACCCATTGTTTTGCATATTGCTGCTACACATTGTTTTGCATATTGCTGCCACCCATACTGTTGCTACCCATTGTTTTGCATACTGTTGCCACCCATTTGTATACTGTTGACACCCATACTGCTGCCACCCATTGTTTTGCTTTGCATACTGTTGCCACCCATTGTTTGCATAGTATTGCTACCCACTGTTGCACTGAACTGTTATCCATTGCTGCATAGTACTGCTACCCATTGATTGCATACTGTTGCCACCCATTGTTGCATAGTACAATCATCCATTGTTGTCCTGAACTGTTATCCACTGCTTATCCTCTGCTTACTACCCATTGCTTGCATTGAACTGCTACCCACTGCCTGCTTGTCTGCCTATCACGTGCTACCCGTTGTTTGCCTAGAACTTGCTACCCATTGCTTGCTCAGACTTTGCTGCCCACAACCATGGCCCCACATTTCATTGTCCTCCTCTTCATTATCCTCCCCAACTGCCTCCCCTCCTACCAACAACCACCAACACCCTCCCTCCTCTTCCCCTACCTTTCCCCTACCTTCCTCACTTCCCCCTCCACTCTGCCCCCTAGCCTAGCACCTGCCCTCGAGCTTCCTCACACCATCTCCCACATTCAACCAGCCCCCCTCTCTACCTTCCTCACTTCTCCCTCCATCCTGCCCCTAGCATTGCACCGGCTCTTGAGCTTCTTCACACCATCCCCCGCATTCAACCAGCCCCACTCTCTTTAAGGCAACCCCACCCTTGTTTCCGCCGTACCATCTCCACTATACCTTGCTCTCTAATACTCCTTCTCCTTCTCTCATCTGGTAAAATCAATCCCAACCCTGCCCCCCCCCCCCCCGATTTCTTTCTCACACTAGAAAAAGTTCCTCACGTACCCTATCTAATCTCATCCACATCCCGCTCCTCCCTCCTTCCACCCTCCCCCATTCATCCCACAATCAATTATCCATACATATCAACTCCAACCCCCATTCATCCCACAAACAGTTATCCATAGATATCAACTCCAACCCTACCCCCAAAAATAATCCCTCACATAACCTACCCAATACCATCAATTTACCCCTCATTTCCCCTCCCTCATGTCCCTCTTGGAGAGCACACTCACCTAGACACCAAAACCCACACCCTGCTCCCTCTAAATCTCGGCATTACCCTAGAAATAGACCCCCATGCTACTCTGATAAGAAATCTGCACGTAACTTATCCAACCTTATCCATATCCTTCTCCTCCGCTCTCCCGTTTTCATGTGCCCTATGGAACGCATGCTCAGTCATCAAAAAAACCCCTTTTATTCATGACCTTTTCATCTCCAATGCCCTACACCTTCTTGCCTTGACTGAGACCTGGCTCCCCCCAGACGACACTGCATCCATTGCCTCTCTCTGCTATGGGTGCTACCAGTTCTCCCATACACCCCGACTTACTGGTCGCGGTGGTGGTGTTGGCCTCCTACTCTCTCCCTCCTGTCAATTCCAACCCCTTCTGCCACCCCATGGAGACTTCTTTGAAGTCCACTCCATTCGCCTCCTCTCAACACTTCCCCACCGAATAGCTGTTATTTATCGCCCACCGGAGAAATCCAAATCAACCTTCCTTACCGACTTCGAATCCTGGCTTTCTGCCTTTATGGATCCCTCCTCACTGACTTCGACTCCTGGCTTTCTGCCTTTATGGATCCCTCCTCCCCCACTTCGACTCCTGGCTTTCTGCCTTTATGGATCCCTCCTCCCCCACTCTTATTCTTGGCGATTTCAACATTCACATCGACAACTTCTCCGACCTCCTTGCCTCAAAGTTCCTCGCTCTTACCTCCTCGTTCGACCTCCAACTTTGCTCCACTGCCCCCGCACATCTACACGGCCACTGCCTTGTTGTTGTTGTTGTTGTGTGCCGTTGAGTTGGAGTCGACTCATGGCGACCCTCTGGATAGCTATCCTAAATTGCGTTTGGTCTTCAGTCAGGTGGCTCATTGTTGACAAACTGGTAACCGTAGCTGCTGTTATTGTATCAATCCATCTCATTGCTGGCCTTCCTCTTTTGCGTTGACCTTCTATCTTGCCAAGCATGATGTCTTTTTGTAATGAACTCTCTCTCTTCGCATGATGTGTCCAAAGTATGAAAGTCGAAGTCTTGTCATCTGAACTTCTAAAGAAAGCTTAGGTTTGATCTCCTCTAGTACCGACTGGTTTGTTCTTCGTGCAGTCCATGGTATACACAGTATTCGCCACCAGCACCATAATTCAAAGGCATCAATTTTCTTCCTGTCCAGCTTTCACATCCATATGATGTTATTGAAAATACCATGGCTTGAACAAGTCGAATCTTTGTATGGGGAGAGACATCTCTGCTCTTCAGAATCTTATCTAGGTCTTTCATAGCCATTCTGCCAAGAGCAATGCGTCATCTGATTTCTTGATTGCTTGTTGCTTCTTTATTGATAGTTGATCCAAGTAGGTTAAAGTTGTTCACAATTTCAATTTCTTCTCCTTCAATGATGAACCTGTTGATTTATGCCAGTTGTCATGATCTTTGTCTTCTTTATATTAAGGTGCAGGCCCATTTTGAGACTGTTCTTTGATTGTGAGAAGCAAATGTTTCAGATCATCTTCACTTTCAGCCAGTAATGTGGTATCATCAGCATAGCGAAGGTTGTTGATGAGTCTTCCACCACTCTTCACACCTCTGTTGTCTTCATACAATCCTGCTTCTCTGATGATTTGTTCTGCATATAAATTAAACAGGTAGGGGGAAAGTATGCAGCCTTGTCTTACACCTTTGCTTATTTTAAACCATTCTGTTTCTCCTTGTTCCGTTCAAAGTGTTGCTTCTTGATCAATGTACAGATTGCGCAAGAGAACGATCAGGTGTTCTGGTATACCCATGCTTCTTAATGTGGCCCAGAGTTTCTCATGGTTTACACAGTCAAAAGCCTTGCTATAGTCGATAAAGCACAAATAGATATCCTTTTGGTATTCTTTAATCTTTTCAAGGATCCATCTCACATCTGCAATGATGTCTCTCGTTCCTCGCCCTTTCCTGAACCCTGCTTGCACTTCAGGTAGTTCTTGTTCCAGGTATGGTTGTAGTCTCTTTTGAATAATCTTCAGTAGAATATTGCTGGCATGTGGGATCAGAGCAATTGTTCGATAATTTCCACAGTCAGTTGGATCACCTTTCTTTAGTATTGGTATAAACCCAGATCTTTTCCAGTCAGTTGGCCATGATGTTGTCTTCCATATTTCTTGGCAGAGCCTTGTAAGTATAGTAACAGCTGCATCAGATTGCTGCAATACTTCTATGGGAATGCTATCAATGCCTGGTGCTTTGTTCTTTGATAAGGCTTTCAATGCTGCTTCAACTTCTTCTTTCATCACCAATGGTTCCTGATCATAAGGTACAGGTTGAAACGGCTGTTGGTCCACTTGATCTTTATCATATAAAAACTCTGTATATTCCTTCCACCTTTTCTTGATCTTCTCAGCATCATTCAACATGGAACCTTGAGCATCTTGTAACATTCCAATTCGAGGCTGGAACTTTTTCTTTAACTCTCGTAGCTTTAGGAAAGCTGATCTTGTTCTTCCTCTAATAGTTTCTGCTTCTATTTCCTTGCAAGTGTCATTGTAGTACTTTTCCTTGTCGTGTCTTGCTGCACGTTGGAAAACTCTGAGTTCTGCGATTGTCTTTCTTTCTCCTCTGGCTTTAGCTTCTCTGCGTTTCTGGGCAATTTTCAGAGATTCTTCCGTCATCCATTTTGGCCGTTTTTGCTTTTTCACCTTTTGTAGAGACTTCTTGCTTTCTTCCAACACAACCTTCTTGATGTCACTCCATAACTCTTCCGGAGCTCTGTCATTTGTATCTAAAGCAGCAAATCGATTTTGCAGGCAGTCTTTAAATTCCGGTGGTATATTCTGAAGGTCATATTTTGCTGCATTCATGAGTGGTTTGCTCTTTTTCAACTTTTGCTTGAGTTTGCATACTAGTAGTTGATGATCTGTACCACAGTCAGCTCCAGGTTTTGTCTTTATTGATGTTACAGAGCTTTTCCTTCGTTGACTTCCACAGATGTAGTCAATTTGATTTTTATACAATCCATTGGGTGACGTCCATGTGTATAGTCGCCGCTTGTGTTGATGGAAGAAGGTGTTTGAGATGAATAGATCATTGGTCTTGCAGAATTCTATCAGTCTTTCTCTAGCTTCATTTCTGTTGCCAAGTCCATATTTTCCAACTACTTTGCCTTCTTCTTTGTTGCCAACTTTTGTGTTCCAGTCACCCATGACTATCAGGATATCCTGTTTGCATGTTCTGTCAATTTCAGCTTGTACTTGTTCATGGAACTCTTCAATTTCATTCTCTTCTGCAGCTGTTGTTGGGGCATATACTTGAATTATAGTTTTGTTGATAGACAATCCTTGTAGACGAATAGAGATTAAGCGTTCACTGACTGCATTGTATTTCATTACAGTTCTTGCAAGTTTCTTCTTTATTATAAATGCAACACCATTTCTTCTTTGTCTTTAATTTCCAGCATAGTAGACCATGTGATCATCTGATGCAAAGTGCCCGATGCCAGTCCATTTCAGTTCGCTGACACCCAACAGATCAAGTTGTACACGTTCCATTTCATTCTTGACCACCTCCAACTTCCCTTGGTTCATGCTTCTTACGTTCCATGTTCCAATGTTTAAGACATCTTTACAGCTTCTGACTCTCATTTCATGCGCAGCTACATCAGCAGTCAGACTTCCCGAGGGCTTTGATCCAACCACATCATAAATGCTGGCTTTACTCTGAAAAGTCTTCAGCTCTTCCCCAGTAGCTAGTTGAGTGCCTTCCGACCTGGGGGTCTCATCTTCCAGCACTATAGCACAATTTGTTTTGTTGTAACTATCCGTTGGGTTTTCATGGCAAGATGCAGAAGTAGATTGCCGGGCCTTTCTTCCGCGCAGTTTAAGTTTGGTGTTGTTGCCGTTGTCACAAAAGTGTGATCCTCGCCGTCAACACTATCCCATTCTGCTGCTGCCCAGATGGGTGGTTTTTGTCTTGGTCTGGCACCTCAGCTGAGACCTGTCCATCTTGGGAGACCCTGCCAGTAGTTAAACTACTGATAGTTTAGCTCTCAGCATCACTGATGCACGCAAGCCCTCACAGCACGACAAGCTGCAAACCAAGTGACCACTGCCTTGACCTAATACTATTCTCCAACTCCTCTCCTTCAAACTTCCGCAAATCAATCCTTCCCTCATCTGACCATCACCTCTTAACATTTACTCTTCAACTTCCGCCGTCCCAACCTCGTCCTGTCTCCTCCGTCCTATTTAGAAACCTTCATAATATTGATGCCCTGACTCTCTCCACCATCTCTCCATCTCTTTCCGCATTTTATCCTCCAAGTCCGTCGATGAGGCATTATCTTCATACAATGTTACATTATCCTCAGCCCTTGACACTCTTGCCCCTCCCACCCCACGTCCTGTCAAACGATCTACTCCCCAACCCTGGCTTTCACCCACAATCCGTTACCTACGTATCTGCGCCCATTCTGCCGAACGAGTTTGGTCCAAATCCCGCTCCCCGGAAGACCTTCTACACTTCAAATTCATGCTTGGCTCCTTCCAGTCAGCCTTAGCACTTGCCAAACAAGATTACTACATCCATCTGACCAACTCCCTTGCCTCTGATCCTCGCCGTCTCTTTAATACCCTCAACTCTCTCCTCAAGGTCCCCCCGCCCCCAATCCCACCCTCCCTTTCTGCTCAAATCCTAGCCGACTACTTCCATGACAAAATCCACAAGATTACCCTCCAATTCCCTACCTCCCCTCCTCCCCAATTCTCCTCCCCCATCCATACTCCCTCTCCCACCCTCTCCTCCTTCCCTCCGATCTCTGAGGAAGAAACTGCACTCCTTCTGTCCTCCTCCAAACCCACCACCTGTTCAGACCCTATCCCCACCCATCTCTTACGTTCATCCCCCTCACCATTGCCCCCTCCATCACTCATATCCTCAGCCTCTCACTCTCCACTGCAACTGTCCCCGTTGACTTCAAACATGCTGTTGTCACACCCCTCCTCAAGAAACCCTCACTTGATCCCACATGCACTTCTAATTATCGATCCATCTTCCCTTCATATCCAAACTACTAGAACGAGCAGTCCATCGTCACTGCCTCAGCTTCCTCACCTCCCAAGCCCTCCTCGACCCACTTCAATCCGGCTTCCGTCCTCTACACTCCACTGAAACAGCACTCACAAAAGTCACAAACGACCTGTTCCTGGCTAAATCCAAGGGCCTCTATTCTATCCTCATCCTTCTTGACCTTTCTGCTGCCTTTGACACCATTGACCACGACCTTCTCCTCATCACCCTCTCCTCGCTTGGCTTCAAGGACTCCGTACTATCCTGGTTCTCCTCCTACCTCGCCCATGGCTCATTCAACATATGCTATGGTGGCTCCTCCCCTACCCCGCTCCATGTAGGTGTACCCCAGGGATCTATCTTACGCCCCCTCCTCTTCTCTCTCTATACCCAAGGCCTTGGAGCGCTTATCTCCTCCCATGGCTTTCAGTACCATCTCTGTGTCGATGACTCACAAATCTACCTCTCTACACCTAATATTTCTCTGGCAACCCAGTCCAAGATCTCTACCTGTCTTTCGGACATCGCTGCCTGGATGTCTCATCGACGACTGAAATTGAACATGACCAAGACTGAACTCCTTGTCTTTCCACCTAACTCCTCTCCCCCACTTCCTCCTCTCTCAATCCATGTGGATGGATATACTATCCTTCCTGTTCCCTCGGCCCGTAATCTAGGGGTTATCTTTGACACCTCTCTCTCCTTCTCCGCTCATATCCAGCTTGTAGCTAAGACCTGCCGCTTCTTTCTCTACAACATCAGCAAAATCCACTCCTTCCTCTCTGAACACACTACCAAAACGCTTATCCACTCCTTAATCTCCTCCCGCCTCGATTACTGCAACCTACTCCTTGCTGGTCTTCCCGTGAGCCGCCACCTTCCTCTTCAATCTATACAAAATCACGCTGCTCGACTAATCTTCTGCCAGCCTCGCCATGCCCATATTACTCCTCTTTTCAAATCACTTCACTGGCTCCCTGTCCAGTTCCGCATCCAATTCAAACTTCTCCTGCTGACCTATAAATGCATTCACTCTATGGCCCCTCAATACCTCTTATCTCTTATCTCTCCCTACGTCCCCTCTCAAAATTTGCATTCCTCTAACAAATTACTTCTATCAATGCCTTTCACCTGCACCGCAAACTCCCGACTACGTTCCTTTCACCTTGCTGCACCTCACGCCTGGAACAACCTACCTGCGTCTGTGCGCCAGGCACCCTCCCTGGCCCACTTCAAGTCCAGGCTGAAGACCCACCTCTTCACCATTGCATTCAGATCCTGACTCCTTCCTCATCCCACCCTAACCCCCATCAACGTTTATGACCAACTTCAGACCAAACTGCACCACACCATACCTTGCGTAGAACTGATTAACACTCTGCACTGTTTTTAACTAATGTACTACTCTAACTAGATTCTAAGCTCCGATGAGCATGACTCTGACAGGCAGGGACTGTCTCATGTATGCTGACTACCGCTTGTAGGTTAGGTTAGCTGTGCAGCACTGCGTGCCTGGCGCTCTAGAAGTGCTAAATAGTAGTAGTAGTAGTAGTAGTAGTAGTAGTTATCAAGTCACTTCACTGGCTCCCTGTCAGTTTCTGTATCCAGTTCAAACTTCTCTTACTGGCCTATAAGTGCATTCATTCTGCCCCTCCTCACTACCTTTCCTCTCTTATCTCACTCTACACTCCTCCTCGGGAGCTCCGCTCCTTTGGCAGTTCCCTTTTATCTGTGTCTTTCTCTGCCACTGCCAACTCCAGACTTAGTTCATTCCATCTTGCTGCTCTATATGCCTGGAATAAACTACCTGAGTCTGTGCGTTCAGCCCCTTTTCTAGCCCTATTCAAATCCAGGCTAAAAACCCACCTCTTTGAAGCCGCTATTGGATCCTGATGCTCCTCACTCTCTTGTCCACTACTTATATGTATCTTGCCAGTCCCCAGTTATAGTTGTGTTTTTTTCTTGATTAGATTGTAAGCTCTGATGAGCAGGGACTGTGTTTTACATCTATATGTACAGTGCTGCATACACCTTGTAGCGCTATACAAATGATTAGTAGTAGTAGTAGTAGTAGTAACTTGGCAGAAGAGGAAGGCAAAAGACCAAACGTTTTCTCTAGGTGAATTATTCTTTTCGCTTTGGCCAAAAACTGATTTGATGCTTCATAGGCCCAACCCTCACAAGACATGAGACTGCAGGCTGCTGCTCTCTGCTTGTTTCTGGGTGGCAGAAATGAGACAAAAGATACTTTCCCCTCCAAAACTCTACCTCCTAACTTATGCTCTGGTTTCTCATTTCATGGGTTCCAGATAGAAAATTCGTGGGAACAACTTAAGTTATGCTGCTGTCAAAGCTTGTAGCACTCTTGAATAGTTAGCATAACAAAAATATCAGCTTTTGGCTAGATCAGTTCGTGACACTTGGGTCATATATTTTTTGAACTATGTATTCCTGTATTCATCTCAAACACCTTCTTCCAGCAAAACAAGTGGCAACTTCACCCAATGGATTATACAAAATCAAATTGACTACATCTGTGGAAGTGAACAATGGAAAAGCTCAATAACATCAACTGGAGCTGACTGTGGTACAGATCATCAGCTTCAACTATGCAAACTAAAGCTGAAGCTGAAAAAGAGCAAGCCACTCATGAACATAGCAAAATATGGTCTTAAGATGGTGGTGTGGTGAGGCATTCTGGTTAGGTCTTTGACAATTGCGATGAGCTCTCTAGGTCGGTTGAGTATTTCATTATGATGCTTGTATGGTGGTGTTTTTTGTGGTCCAGTATGAATTTGTTGTATTCTTGTTGTTTTGCTCTATATTCATGTCTGTTTGTCTGATCTTTAGTTCTCCTCCATTTACATTCCAGTCTTCGTAATGTGAGCTTTGCTTGTCTTATCCCAGAGGAGTACCAGGGGGCTTTTTTGCTTCTTTGGTTTGTGTTCTTCTTGGGTGTTGCAAGGGCTGCTGAAGTGATAGTGTTATTCCAGTTAGTTATAAGTGCTGGGAGATCTGTAGAATTGTTGTCTAGGGTTGGAAGGAGTTGCCTTAGGAGAATGTTTTTGTTGAATTCTTTGAAGCATCTTGAATTGTTAGGGCAGTTGTATCTTGGTTTGGTCGGGTTGATGGGTAAATTGAAAGTGATCATATGATGGTCAGACCAGGGTACTGGGGATACATTGTAGTTGATGTGATGATGAAGGTTGGAAGGGACGAACAGTAGGTCAAGGGTGTTTCCGCTGTCATGTGTTTGGGTGTCTGACTTGTGTGAAGTCCGTGGAGTTTAAGGCGCTTAGGAATGATGTGGCTTGTGTAGATGCTAGGGAGTTCAGGTTGAAGTCTCCTAGTATTATTGGTGGTTTTGCCTTGTTGGAGTATCTTGTGGCAATCTTGGTTATGTGAGAGAGGTCTTCAGGATTAGAGTTTGGGGTTGTGAATATTAGGGTTATCATTATATTTTTTTTTCTAGGGTAATAGAGTTTAGGGTGGGGATTGACAAGGTGTCTGTGATCTTCAGGTTTAGTTGCTTGTTGGAGAGGATGAGGGCTCCTCCGCCTCTGCGTTGAGTTCTTGGACAGTGGTGGAAGTCCATGGTTGTAGGAGTGAGTTGGTTTAGGAGTACGTTATCTGCGTCAGCCATCCATGATTCTGTTAAACACATGATTTCTACTTTGTTATCTTGGATGTAGTCTGATACAGTGTGTATCTTGTTGTGGATTGAGCGTGCATTTATTAGGGAGCATTTGACTGTTGTAGCTTGGAGTTCAGGGTGCGAGGGTATCTGCATAGGCTCTTTTGTTTGCATCTGTATGTGGTGATGCTGTCTCCTTTGATAATTGGGATACCAAGATTGGAGTGAAATTTGTGTCCTGGGCTTGTAGAGGATTGGGATTGGATTGGATTATTCATGTGCATATTGCATCTGCTGGCTTTATTAGGATGGTGGCTAGTAGTAAGAAGAGTAGGGTGGCTAGAAGCCCTTCCATCCTTTAATATGGGTGAGGGTAGTGTAACTGGCTTGGTTGGTCTTATGTTATAAATATATTAACTACATATAAATGTGCCTCACTCCCAAACGTATCATATGCATGAAGCTAAATCTCTTATGTGGGAGAAAAGACCTCGGACTAATGCATTACCTCCCACTATGTGGCGAAACAAATCACCATAGGGGATTAGAGCTTCATGCATCATCGGTCTCAAAAACTCCCCTATAAACTACTTAATAAATCTACCGAAAAAGTACATTTGTTGCATTATTTCTTAAATTAACTAAACCACATATATAGTACAAAACTTCTATCTGTCTTGAAAAGAAGCTCATATTCCATTCAGTTACACATCACATCAAAACGAAAAGCGGCACCGTATTCTGAAAAGAAGAAAAGGTTTCAAAGTCAAATCACTCTTCACTTACAGCCAAAGTTCATAAAGTTCTACTTTAAGGTTTCAGGCTTCAGCGCCACTCTCCAAAGCTTCATCATTCAATGTCACTCTCCTAAACTTCAGCGTCATTCCTTTAACTCCAACAGCCTTTTCTTCAACATCCTCTAAACTATACACCATTGTCGCCTGAACTTAAACCATTGACCCAACAAAGATCTTCGTTTCTCCTTAAAAAAGGCTCCATCAGGGGTAAACTTTGATCTCAGATGACAACAGCTCAGGTTTATCCAAGCGTCTGAGGTCAAGCTTTTTAAAGTATTATACACCCAATCATAAACCTCTCACCCACACCTCACTTCAAAGGGAGCGTGACAGAATTACCAATGTTGACGTAAACTCACTAGAAGCTCAAAGAGATAGAGACTACAGAGCTCCAATGCTTAACGCCGGCAAAAGCAGTCAAAAAATTCAAAAGCAAAAACAATCAAAAAATATAAGATCCATTCAATCTTATCTTTCAGTCCATTAGGCTCTAATGAATCAAGACGGAATATCCATTGTTGTTCTCATTGTAACAGTAATTTTCTCTGATCTCCTCGCCGTATATTATAGGGAACTTGGTCAATAACTTGGCAACATAAATCTTCAAACTTGTGATGAAAGGTCAAGCAATGTTTAACCAAAGGTATTTCACTCGTACTTTTGTAAGGCTATATTTATGCTCAGCCAATCGCGTCTTCAACGCACATGTAGTCTTTCCAACATAGAGTTTTGGACATGAGCACTTTAAAACATAAACCACATGATCTGACACACAAGTTGAATGTACATTCAAAGAATAGACACGATTCTTCAATTCCAATGTGTTACCTTCTACCACATTAGCAGAAAAAATACATTTGCTACATTTCACATGGCCCATTCCCTCCACCAATACTGATGTTTTAGGATACGTCCACGGCTTATGGGACTTACGTGCTCTCAGGGACATCTGGGCACAGTGAGAGCAGTCTTCCACCGGATGGTCCTCCCAGGCAACGGAGGCATTTTAGATGAGTATCAGAGTTACTCATCTTCCTGGACCACACGGAACATTTCTTAAACTCCAGTTTAGGCATCGTGGAGGTACTACTGAAGGTATGTTTATGTTGCTTGAAGTCAGGATCAGGTTTAGGAGAGGAGAGAAGTCCATCTTGATGCAAGGCGGAAGAAAAACTGACCAGCTAGGTGCAGGACAGGGGGCAGGGCTAGTTGGCTCACGCTCAGAAGGGCAAAAAGCCCTTCTGAGCTATGGAGAGGACTTCCATCTCGGTGCTGTCAGATGACATCACCAGATGTGGCTGACTCATCCTGCTTGTCCTAGGAGAAACATTATTTGGGAGATTGATCCCCTAGAGGTAATACCAAAAAAGTGCTGCTAGGGGTCAAGCAGAGCTCTTTTGAACCTGGGTGCCCAACTGGGATGAGCAACTAAGAATCACTCCTGCCCCTCCCCACTAGACACCAGGGAGACTCCAGTAGGTGCTGGGGGATCGGGGGGTGAGAGGGAAGGGGGCTTTGGCTGTTGGAGGGTGCATGGGATGTCAGGAGGATAATGTTGACCACAGGTGAGGGGAGGATTACATTATTACACCACTAGCCCCTTTAAAAGAGAGTGGGCTTGACTCAGGGTCGGCTACCTTTCGGGCTGATGCAGAAAGACTAATGCATCAAATAACGCAACTTATATGCACAAGTTCCGACACGCCAAATGCAGTACAGAGATTGCCGTGCATGTAAACAGCAAAGGAAAAGTATATGCACACAGTAATGCTAAGCATATTTAAATTATATGCAAATGAGCTCTGCATATTAAACTGGCATCCTAATATTGTCTGTGCCCAATTCAGAGAAACATAGAGGATTATGGAACCCACCGAAGCACCAAAATCTCTACGTCTAGTCTGAGGTGGCCTAAACATTTTGCCTGTATAGGAAAAAAAATCCCTGGCAGCCAGCGGCCCCAATCTTTCCACTCACTCACTCACTAAAACAGAATTCCTGGTGGCCCAGCAGCCCCAATCCCCCCACCCACCCACCCAATTAGAAATCAAACTGGTGGCCCAGAGGCCCTAATCTCCCCCAATAACAAGTCCCTGAACCCGCTACTCCCCTCCTAGTACCTTTAAGCTAGAGCAGGAGCATTGCCCTCATGCTCCCGCTCTTGCCCTGCATCTTGAAAAGTGGCAGCGCCTGGCCCCATGCTGTGCAGCCTGAGATTCACCGGGTGGGACTGGATGCCATATAAGGCATTTTCTACCTTATATGGCAGATTAACCCTGCCCAGTGCATCGCAGGATGCACCATGCGGGGCCAGGTGCTGTCATTTTTCAACATGGTGGCACAGGGGCGGGAACACATGGGCAACACTCCCTCTCCAGCTTAAAGGTACTGGGAAGGGGTGGGGGGCTTTGGGACTACTGGGCCACCAGGGCTTTTTTTTTATTGGGTGGGTAGGATCAGAGCCGCTGAGCTATCAGGGTTCCTTTTGGTAGGTGGGGGAGAGGGGGGAGGGCGGAAATCGAGGCCACTGGGCCACCAGAGATTTTTTAATTGGGTGGGTAAGAGGATCATGGCCACTGGGCCATCAGGGCTTTCTTTTATTGGATGACTGGGTGGGGGGGGGGGATCGGGGCCGCTGCTCCACCAGGGATCTTTTTATTGGGCAGGCAGGGCTCGGGGCTTCTAGGGATTTGGTTTCTGTCAGGGAGTCGGTGTTGGGGGCACCGGCCCCCTGACAGTATTTTGATGGGATCAGGGGCTTTCCCTAATGCCTGGATAATCTGAGGTGAAGTGTCAAACTTCCCCTCAGATGACCCTGTTTCCCCAAGACAGTATGCCAAACTTGTGCCGACTTCTGTGCACATGTGTCTGGCTTGCTCTACCAGTATAATACTGATATTTTGTGCCAAAATTTTACACATGGCTCATTTGCATATGATTCTCTTTCTGCATGCTGGCATTGAAGTTGCATGCTATCGGTGCTGTACATAGATGCATACAGAGCTAATAACGCGTGACGTCAGCACCGGCTTTCTGCATCGGCTCCTTTGTGTTGCTGAATTCAGGAACATGCAATGTTCCCAGCTACATTGACACAAAAGAAATTTACCACCCAAGTCACCAACTTGCTATATTGAGGTGAACGGAGATATGGTAAACCCCTCTAAAAATCTAAAAGCTTGACTCTTCTCTGAGAATTATGATATAGATTTTGGGTTTTAGAGTATTCTAATGGAGTTGCCTTATAGAGTTTGACTATGGTTCTGCTTTTCATGAGTTAAATGCTCCATTGAACTGCAAATGTAGGTGAAATGGGAGTAAGGAAATAGGTGTGGAAAAGAGACAAACGTTTTAGAATTGACTTGTTTCAAAGGGGCACAGCTGTCTCTGAGGCCAGCCACATTCCTTTCTCAGATAAGTAACTACTAAGCTTAATTTAAAAGAGCTATCTTGATTGTTCCCTGAGATATTGTGATGGAATTACAGTATCTTACAGAGTGTGACTATTGTCCTGCTTTTCAAGTGTTAAGAAGCTCTTTAAACTGCAAATCTAGAAGGAATGGAAGGAAGGAAATGAAAATGAAAGAGAATGCCAACCTTTTAGAATTTACTAGTTTTATTTAGACAGATTTGTACGCCACCTTATCCTTCAATCAAGGTCGTCACGTCACATCACAATTGGAGGGTTACATTTAACATTTGGGTACTTGTAAACATTTAGACAGTGCAATTACTTAACAACATTTAGACAGTACAATTAAAGTTTTAAAAGGACACTGCTATCTCTGCTGTTCGCAAATGCAGGGCAATTTTATAATCCCCCATGCAGTTAAAGGATGTTACCACGCACATCTGTGGGGCCTATTATATAAACTACGCCGTAACTTTGCTTTATAGAATAGGGATGTAATGACACACCTTAACCTCGGTGTGATAGTTAGGCCTGCCCGACAGCAGATATAAATGCCCATGCCTAGATCCTTCGGAAACACACAAGTTATATTTTCTAACTTAAGTGCATAAATTAGGCCATGCCTATGCTCCGCCCTTGTGTATACCCAAACCGAAATTACGTGCAACAGGCCATGAGCATGTGCTTAGAGAATAATGACTGCCCAAAGTGTGCATGGAGTGGAGGAGTAGCCTAGTGGTTAGAGCAACTACCTAGTACCCAGAAGATCAAGGGTTCAATTTCCACTGGCACTCCTTGTGACTTTGGGCAAGTCACTTTACCCTCCATTGCCTCAGAAGAAAAGTCTGGCAATCTACTTCCAGTGATACATTGCCAAGAAAACCGAGAGGTAGCTGGGTCACTATGAGTCAACACTGACTTGATGGCACTAAAAAAAACCAAAAGAAGTGTGCATGTATGTGCACATTCATACATGTAAGTCCTTTAAAATAGAGACTTGCACATGTTTCTAGGGCATAACTTTCCCCTTGTGCCTTACAAAATTACCTCCGTAGTATCTAGCAGGCCTTCCCACCTTTTCCTCTGCTTTTGTCACATAGATTAGTTTGGTGACTAAGCAAAAATGTAGATCTTTGGACATGACCAAAGTGATCCCAGTCTTCAGTTTAGTTCTCTATTAACCTACCTTTCCTATACAAGTAGTCAGAGATATTTGTTCTCTCGTAATCCTTCCCAACTGCCCTGGTGGCAAGGACAAATGCTTAACTGGCTGTGAAAGAACTACCATCTGGGGACTGGAAGCTGCTTTCTAGGCGTACATCTGTCATGATATAATATGAAAAGTCCCTCATCTGCTTCACTGGTTTGTTTTCTTATATGAGCTCTCGAGATGCTTAACCTCTTACAGCATTACTCAATGGAATGTTGCTGTTTGCTCAGTGGATCACTGCAATAGACCTAGATTAGAACTTCTTTATTAAGTCCTTGCCATTTTAACTCAGAACTTGTTGTTTGGCTTTATAATATATCTTGGATACATATCTTAACTAGGTTTAAATTCCAAGGAGCCAGGACTGTCTCTTAGGTGTTCATGTAAATTGCTTCATTCATCAGAAAACAGCATCCAAATAACAAACATATAGGCTCATGCAGAAAGCTAGCGCAGCCTTTAAGAACTCATAACACCACATTTAAGCACACTTTATGAACCTTTTAAATGCAGAAAACAGACGTAAACGCCAACGGAAAAACTACTACCCAATTAACTCCATGCGTATTTAAATCTATTTAAATGTATTTCAATCAGCTGCACATAATGATCTGGTATGCAATTCATGGCTACACCCAATGCAGAGACAGGTGTAGAGGATTTTGCAACTAGCCATAGCGCCAACATTTTTACTGCAGGGTATGAGGTGATTTAAACCTCTAACGCGTATCCCTGACAGTATTTTGATGACACCTGGTGCTTTCCCCAATGCCTAGATCATCTTCTCCTCAGATGATCAGGCATCAGGAGAAGTCCCCGATGCTATCAAAACAGTGTCGGGGGCCATGCCTGACAAAAAAAGAATCCATGGTGGCCCAGTGGCCTCGCTCCTCCCCCCCCCCCCCCACCCAACAGTATTTTGATGGCATCAGGGATGATCGCAGCATTGAGAAAAGTCTCCGATGCCATCAATATACTATCAGCGGCTGGTACCCGACAGTAAGTACCTGGTGGTCTAGCGGCCCCTGTACCCCCACCCTCATGTAAAATAAAATAAAATAAAAATCACCTGGTGGTGTGGTGGCTCCTAAATCTAACCCTCCCCAGTATCTTAAAATAGGTGGGAGTGCTGCCCTCATACTCCCGCTCTGGTCCACCATCTTGTAAAATGGTGATTTTATTTTACTTGAGGGTGGGGGTACAGGGGCCACTAGACCACCAGGTACTTACTTTCTGTCAGGGCATTGGCCCCCAACAGTGTTTTGATGGCATCAGGGGCTTTTCCCGATGCCGCAATCATCCCTGATGCCATCATAATACTGTCCGGGGAGGGGGAAACACAGGGATTCTCTTTTGTCGGGACACTGGCCCTGATACTGTTTTGATGGCACTGGGGACTTTTCCCGATGCTGCAATCGTCCCCAATGCCATAAAATACTGTCGGGGCTGATATGCAAATTCGCCACATGGTGTCCGGAGAGCAAGCCAAACTGGTGCATGCTTCTTGTGCACATGTGTTTGGTTTGCTCTCCCAGTTTAATGCTGCAGCTGCTCATTTATTTATTTATTTAACATTTTTTATATACCACTTTTCAATTTATCAAAGCGGTTCACAGAGAACAGAACATTATTACAAGGAAGTAGAACTTTTTACATTTAAGAGTTTACAACTCTATAACTATGTGCAATGGTTCAAGCTTTTAGTTGAGGGGGACAGTTGTGTGGTGAACTCAGTCCTGTGGTAGTGTATCCCATATGCTGTTGTAGTGTTTGTTGAAGAGGTATGTTTTTAGGTATTTTCTGAAGTCGGCGATGTCTGTGATCTCTCTTAGGTTGGGTGGGAGTGAGTTCCACAGTAATGGTGATGAATAGTATTCAAATGCTCTGTGAAGTACTCCTTGTGTGGAGTTAGGTGGTATGGATGCTGATGATAGGGTATTTTGGTGGATCTTCCTCCTTGAGCATGTGCTTGGTACTTTTCTGATTATCTCATTTAAACCGTTGCCATTTGGTTCTCCCATGGGTCTACACCCCCTACACTTGCCCCCTCTTTTTCTGGGTCCCCTGTCCCGTTAGTTTCTACCTTTCGTTACCTCGGTGTCCACTTTGATTCTGATCTTTCTTTCCAGTCCCACCTCTCTCACATTACCAAATCCTCTTTCTTTTTCCTCCGGCAAATACGTGCAGTACGCCCCTTTTTGTCCTCAGCAGCCCTCACTACCCTGGTGTTGTCTTTAGTTATCTCACGTGTCGACTTTGCAAACTCAGTTCTTGTCGGTCTCCCTAAGTCTCGCTTATCCCGTTTACAACGCATACACCACACTGCTGCTCGTCTTATTTGTCATGCGTCTCCCCGCGACCACATCACTCCCCTCCTGTTTTACCTCCACTGGTTACCCCTCCCTTACCGTTCCCAATTCAAGCTTCTCACTCTGGTACACAAAGTACTTCACACTGGCTCCCCCCAATACCTTGCTGACTTACTTTCTATCCACTCCCCTCGATATACTCCCCGCTCCTTTCATCTTCACCGTCTAGCCCTTCCCTCCCGTTCCCGTGCTCATCTACAGTCCACCCGCTCCTCTGCTTTCTTCTTTATCGGCCCCGCCCTCTGGAACTCTCTACCTCCCTCCCTCCGTCTTGAACCACTTTTCTCAACCTTTAAACAAAACCTAAAAACTCACCTTTTCTCTTTGGCTTTTGATGTGCCCTCTCCTTTTGTGTAATCTCCTTTTTCCCGTCCCTAACCTTCCCTTGTTGTTTCTTCCCCGCCCTCTCCATGTCTCTCTTGTCTACTCTTTTTAAACAGAAATTGTACCTTTTAAACAGATATTGTATTTCTTTTCCTTTCCTGGCTTCGGCCTTTTTTTTTTAGACAATTATTTTTATATTGTACATCGCTTTGATTTCTGTAGAAAGGCGATTTTATCAAAAACTAATAAACATAAACATAAACATTCGACGGACTGATTATTTAATATCTTGTATGTCATCATTAAGGCCTTATATTCAATTTTGGCTCTGATAGCTAGCCAGTGGAGGTATTTTAAGGTGGGAATGATATGCTCGTGTTTCTTTGATCTTGTAATCAATCTGGCGGCTGTGTTTTTTGCCAGTTGCAGAGAGTGAGTTGTGCTTTTGGGTAGGCCATGGAGTATCATATTGCTGTAGTCTAGCTGCAGGGTGATTATTGCCTGGCAAATGGTTCTGAAGTGGTTCTGTTCCATTATGGGTCATAGGTTCCGTAGGATCTTTATTTTGTAATAGACTTTAGAGGTGGTTTTGTTGATATGAGCTTGGAAATTGAGTCTCTGGTCCAGGTGTATTCCCAGATATTTCACCTCGTTCTTGATTGGGATTGGGCAGCTTCCAATTAGTATATTATTTGGGGGGATAAATGAAATGTCTCTTGTGATCATGAGGGCTTCAGATTTCTTGTAGTTGATTGTTAAATTTCTCTGTGTTAGCCATTCAGTTGCTTCCTTCATGCATGCGGAGATGGGTGAGAAGTTCGGGGTTGTGGTGTCTATTAAGGAGTACATCATAACGTCATCTGCATTTAGATGATAATGCATATTGTGTTTTTGTATGATCTTACAGACTGGTTGAATGTATATGTTGAAGAGTAAGGCGGATAAGGTTGAACCTTGAGGTAGGCCTTGATGGAGATTGAATGGTCTTGATTTGCTGTTCGATATCTTCACCTCAGTGTGGTGTCACTTAATCCAACCTCTGCCAGTCTGTCTAGGAGAGAGGAGAGTATTATTGAATCAAATGCTGCAGAGATGTCGTTAAAAAAAAGTAAGAAGCCTTGTTTGGTATTTTCGATCCCTTTGATGACTGTGCTGTTGTGGGTCGAGTGGATAGTTTGTGTCCACATGGTCCTAGAGCTGGTGCTGTACGGCTTTTACAATTATCTTGGAGAGGAATGGTATGCTTGATATTGGGGTAGTTTCTCCTAATGGGTTAGTTTTGTGCATACTATGTGTCACGCCCTCTTCTTGTATGTGTAGGCGGTCGCCTGGTAGAAGTGGACGTGACCACAAATTTATATCCTTTGTGTGTGCTGTTGTCTATGTTCCTTGTAGTTGTGAGCCAAGACGAATACAGCCAAGGTTTTTGTTGTTACAATTAGTTTTTTGTTGCACAGGAATTAATATCTACTACCCCTTTAAACAGA
This sequence comes from Ichthyophis bannanicus, assembly GCA_033557465.1. Lineage (NCBI taxonomy): Eukaryota > Metazoa > Chordata > Amphibia > Gymnophiona > Ichthyophiidae > Ichthyophis > Ichthyophis bannanicus. The sequence goes on from CM066034.1 coordinate 608,724,316, forward strand.
AATAAATGGATGCTTCTCCAAACCAAAATGAAGTTACGTGGTATAACACAGTCCTCCTTATAACTCTCAGGCAAGTCCGTTCCAACAGAATAACCAAACTTCTTTCAGCTTCAAACATTAAATGCTTTTCCTATTATCAACAGTGTCTTCATAAACAGCTTCATATAACAGATAACACAACCGTAGTGTACTCCTCTTTCACAGCTGCTTATACATGTTACACAACAGGTCTGGAAATGGCTACCGTCAGTACCTCCCTCCTGTTGTGTCTCTGTATCCTACTTTCCTCAGGTGTCTGTAACCACATCCTGCTGTACCACACACCTTTTACCTGGAGTCCAGTATACATCTACAACCCAGCCATACTGCCAACTATTACTCTACATAACACGGTCTTTCCCGCACGTATGGCAACAACACTACCACACAGACAAGGGACAGACACACCGTCTGTCAGGAGCTCAAAGGACCAGCGCAACAGTATACCTAAGAAAAAGCGAAGTGGAACAAACAAAACAGGAGCAACTAAGATAAACATGATCTCCAAGTCCGACAAACCTCTGCAGGCCGAAGTCTCATTCATGCTAATCAACGCCAGATCAATACGCAACAAGACCCACATCATACACGATATCCTCACAGATGCAAAACCTGATATCCTATGCATCACGGAAACATGGATCACGGACACAGACTCAGTTATCACCAACCAAATTTGTAAACCTGGTTACAAGATCTACAATTGTCCCCGCTCCAAGAAAAGAGGAGGAGGAGTGATCATCATGGCCAAGACCTCCTTACTCTTAGCAAACACTTCTCAAAGCAATGACGACGGAATTGACATGCTCAGAATAGAAAACAAAACTATATCTATCTGTCTCATCTACAGAGCCCCCTCATCCCCATACGAAACTCTGGCTTCCGCACTGGAAATCATAACTACCACAGCATGCAAAAAGCACCAGATCATCCTAGGCGATCTAAACCTTGCATCAGTCTCTCCAGCTCAAGCAGGAATATTCCATGAAGCCATGGACCAACTTGGTTACGAGCAAATAATCAGTGAGGCCACACATTCCAAAGGCAACACCCTGGACATGGTGTTTCTACCCACCAAGCTCAATGGTCTCCAAAAACCCAAGATACATATAACCCCAGTGCCTTGATCGGACCATCACCAAATTGAATTCACATTGCTTCTACCCACCATGCGAGAACATGCTACACACGTCCCTCCTACAAACCTACGGAGGAGATTCCAAAAATACAACAAGGAAACACTAATAACATCAATAGCCGCGCATATGAATCTGGAACAAGACAACCTGGAGATACTGGTAAACCAATGGGACTCAGGTATCGAAGCAATCTCAATACCAACCTGGTCACCCATAAGTATCTCATCCAGAAACAGGAATGAACCATGGTACACCCCCACCCTCCGCGAACTAAAGAAGCACCTGTGGAAGCAAGAAAGGAAGTGGAGAGGGCACAAAACCGAGGAACATAGGATGGAATACGTCAAACTTCTTGCAGCTTACAAGAGCGAAATTAACCTGGCAAAGAAAACTCACCACTCCAACACGCTTAGTAAGGCCCTCAACCGGCCCAGGGAACTATTTGCATTAGTCGAAGCTCTCACGAAGAATAATCAAGAACCTAATACAAATGGGGCAATGACAGCCCAAAAGTTGGCAGACCATTATGCCAACAAGCTAAACCCCCCAACCAGAAACATGAACCCTCAAGCGCCTGAACCCCCCACCCAAGACCTGTCTATGAGCTCCGCCCTGCAAACAACCAACACCTCGGAAGAAACTACCCGGTACCAAGAATGGTCCACCTTCAGGAGCATAGAAGTCAAGCAAATCATGAACATAATCTCCAGCTTAAGAACCACCACCTCCCCACTCGACCCATGCCCAGCTACCTGGGTCAAGGACATAAAACAGGAAGCTGCCCAATTCATCACCCACATAGTGAACCAATCGCTATCGCAGGGGCTAATGCCAACCCACCTCAAAAAATCCATCATCCGACCCATACTGAAGAACAAAACTCTCAACAAGAGCGACCCTACATCCTACCGCCCAATATCAAGCATATCCTTCCTTGCCAAGATCACTGAAAAGGCAGTGCAACAACAACTGCAAGACCACATAGATGACAACAACGCCTTCGACGTCCACCAGTATGGCTTCCGACAGCATCATGGTGTAGAAACCCTCCTCTTAGCCCTACTGGACAAACTACTTAAAGGTCTGGAAGAAAGAAACAAAATGTACATGCTCATTTTCATAGACATATCAGCTGCCTTTGATACTGTACATCACCCCACACTACTAAACAGACTCGCGACAATAGGCATTAGAGGCACCCCTCTGAAATGGTTCTCCTCCTACATATCCGACAGAATGCAGCAAGTCCACTTCAACAACGAAATGGCCTCACCATTCCCGCAAACCCAAGGCATACCGCAAGGATCGGCCCTGTCTTCCCTCCTTTTCAACCTTTATCTACGACCAGCTTGTAAAATATTCCAGGATCACATGATCAGTTATCACATCTATACTGATGACCTAATGCTATATACTCAACTTGATGCCGACAACCCGAATCTCAGTCAACTGGAGAAATGCCTCAATGAGCTCCAAACCTGGTTGCAACAAAATAATATGTCCATAAATCACAAAAAAATGGAAGTGATGTGCATGTCCAGAAAAACTGACTTCAACCCACCACCAACAGTCACCTTGAACAATAATGTCTACGCCACAAAGAACGAAATAAGATACCTAGGCGTGACACTGGATTGCCACCTGAAGCTGGAAAAACATCTCCGAATTACCAATCGAGCCATTTTCCGCAAGCTAAAAATTGTGCAACCACTGCGTAATATCATAGATCACTCTGACTTCAGGACCATAGCACAAGCCCTCATCATTCCTCATCTGGACTATTGCAATGCCATACTACAGGGTCTGCCTAAAAAACCCCTCAATATCCTGCAAATGGCGCAAAATGTGACAGCTAGAATCATCATGGGGACCGGCCTGAAAGATCATATTACACCAATACTAATAGACCTACATTGGCTCCCAATCACTGCACGCATACAATATAAAATCATTATCACCACATTCAAGCTCATTCATAATATAGCACCCTCTTACCTCAGCACCCTTATCACTTTACAGCCAAATAACAGAAGCAGAAGATCTCCAAACCTCAATACCCTCCTGGTCCCGGGGAGCCTGAGACATGTCAAAACAAACACCAGCAACCGAACGTTTTCATTTATAGCGCCTCTGCTATGGAATCAACTACCATGCGAACTGAGAGCAAGCAGTGACCTGATGGACTTCAGAAAAAAGCTTAAGACTCATCTTTTTCAGATGCATTTCTATCCTGCCTAATCACCATGTACTCACACTGGATCACAACAGGCACAAAGAAAGAACTCCGTGTTCTGGCCAACAATATACACTAGCGTCATGTAAATATGTATATACATGTGAAATTACTAGCCTGCAATCAAGTGTAAATCATATAATTCGAGTGATTTGACCTGTACATTTCCACTAAATCATGTGGTATGTTTCAATTCCCGGCCTGTACAGCCGCACCTTATGTATAGCAAACCGCTGCTGATCGCTGGAAGTAGCGGGATACAAGTGTACACTAAATAAATAGACTGAGTTTTACACTTTGGCAGCTCTCAGCCTCTCTCAGTGTAAAAGCTCCCTTGCAATTAGTCGGGCTTTGTTCAGTACTTCTCAACAGCACAACATTACACAGCTCTCACTCTTTATGGCAATAAGCGCAATCTGTTTCCATGTCAGAGTATTCAGATCCTCTCAAAGCTTCCTCCGTTTGCATAGGTTCCTCGTCTGACTCTGATATATCCTGCTTATTTACAGGGGCTTCCAGATCAACAGGCTTCCATTGCTCTAATAAAGTGCTAAGCTGTTTCCAGCTAAAGTTCTTCTTACTTGGAGGTATGGTGGAGGAATTTAAAATAGCAGACTCCTTTAACACAGCTTTTAGGGAATCTAAAGGGCTCACCTTTTTCCTGTTACTTCTAGCTTTCACTGGCTGGGCATAAGGCAAACATTTGTCCCCAAACTGCTTCACGGATTCCCTCGTGGCAAACTGCTCAGCAGGGTTTGTTTCCAACTCCTGTCTCTGCAGCACACAATCAGCTGACTGCTTCAAAGCACCTGTGCTCCTTTCAGAACTTGAGCTACAGATACGTTGCCTGCCTTGGGAATGTTTGGACAACTTTTTAAACGGAACTCTGTTTCTGCCTAAGCTCCCACCTGTGTGCACAGCTTCAACGGAAGAGTCCTCAGAAGAACTTCTCTCTCTCCTAGATAAGGTTTCCAACCTTTCCCTTTGAGGTTTAAAGGTTCTTCTCTCCTCCTTCTCTCTGCTGCTTGTCCAGTGATAATTCCTCTCTCTCTCAAGATGCTTTCCCAGAGGTTTCTCCAAGCACCTCTCCTGGAACTTCTCCTTCCTGTTCCTGTTCTCGGACTCTCTCTCAGTCTCTCTGCTGTTCCCCAGCACCTCCTCCTTTGGAACTGTTACTTCCTGCTTAAGTGTTTGGGGCTGTCCTATGGGCTTTGACTCCGCCCCCTTGCCTCTCACGTCAGCTCCCTTGGTTGTCATGGAGCTGAGGTGTGGCTCTCTCTCTAACTTTCTAAGCATAGAGTTTCTCTGAATTGGAGGTTTAACCCTTTCCTTGCCTGTCCTGCTGTCTGCTTCAGGGGAAAGAAACTGTTTCAACCTCCTGTTTCTAGTGCTTAACCCCTCTGCACCGTCACATATGGCAGTCATGAACCTCACTTCTCAGCCAGGGTATGTGGAATATGATCTTAATCTCTCAAATTTACTGCTAATGCTTGGCGTAATACTTGCATCGCGCCAAAGAGAGCCTCCTGCTGGAGTTCATAAGATGTAACATGTATGGGTAGTTTGTCTAGATGTGCTTGGAAATTCTTCTTTATCGGGCCTGTGGCTCCCAGTACAATGGTACCAAAGGGAGCTAAGGATCCGCACAATACAAGAGAACAAAAAAGCGGAGCCTGGACTGACAAAAATAAACCTTGTTTATTGCGCCCCAACGTGTTTCGGCCACCGGCCTTCTTCAGGGGGTCTAAAAGAGCACACCTTATTGTGATCAAATTGAGTATTATCCTGGATTGAACCTATAGGATACTAACAGCAAAAACCAGCATTCTGTGCTGCTGCACTGCTGAATAACGTTATTCAGCAGTGCAGCAGCACAGTATGCTGGTTTTTGCTGTTAGTATCCTATAGGTTCAATCCAGGATAATACTCAATTTGATCACAATAAGGTGTGCTCTTTTAGACCCCCTGAAGAAGGCCGGTGGCCGAAACGCGTTGGGGCGCAATAAACAAGGTTTATTTTTGTCAGTCCAGGCTCCGCTTTTTTGTTCTCCCAGTACAATGGGAAATATTTCTGTATCTTTCTGCCACATTTTCTTGGTCTCTGATTGCATTTATTGATACTTCAAGATCTCCCTCTCCATGTGATTCACAGAATAATCACTCGGTACCGACACTTCTATTATCAATGCCGTTCTGGTGTTCTTCTTTACCACTATGTCAGGTTTTCTGGCATCCATTTTCTTATCCGGCGGAATGGGAATATCCCAGGTGATCATAACCTCTTCATTCTCTGGGCGGTATGAAGATGGTGAGTTTGAGTCAGAGGTTGAGCTCTTTAAGAGTGGTCTTATTGAAGAGGTTTTGAGCTGTGGTGGCATAATTCCTTGTTCGAGGGAAATGTTTACTATTCTGCATAGTGTTGGTGTTAGCTCTTGTGACATGGCTTTTATCCATGTGGTGGGGCAGGGGTCGAGGGGTGAAGTAGTGGCATTAAGAGCTTTTAGTAAGTTAGTGCAGTATTCTTCAGAGATTGAGTAGAATGATGTCCATTTCTTTGAAGTATCCTGTTTTTGTAGTGATGGTGCTGTATAGGGAGGTAGGTTCGATGGGGTATGTGAGCAGTTGAGCTTGTTTTGTACATGCGTTGCATATGTCTCAGGGGATATTGAATCTGTATTGTTGTTGTGAGGCATTCTGGTTAGGTCTTTGACTATTGCGAAGAGCTCTATAGGTCGGTTGAGTGATTTCATTATGATGTTTGTATGGTGTTGTGTTTTGTGGTCCAGTATCAATTTGTTGTATTCTTGTTGTTTTGCTCTATATTCATGTCTGACTGTCTGATCTTTAGTTCTTCTCCATTTACGTTCCAGTCTTCATAATGTGAACTTTGCTTGTCTTATCCCAAAGGAGTACCAGAGGGCTTTGTTGCTTCTTTGGGTTGTGTTCTTCTTGGGTGGTGCAAGGGCTAATGAAGCGATAGTGTTATTACAGTTAGTTATAAGTTATAAATGACCTGGAAAGTGGAATAACGAGTGAGGTTATCAAATTTGCAGATGACACAAAACTATTTAAAGTTGTTAAAACCCAAGAGGATTGTGGAAAATTGCAAGAGGATCTTGATAAATTGGAAGACTGGGCATCAAAATGGCAGATGAAATTTAATGTGGACAAGTGCAAAGTTATGCACCTAGGGAAGAACAACCCAAACTATGGTTACACGATGCAAGGTTCCACATTAGGAACCACCACCCAGGAAAAAGATTTAGGCGTCATTGTGGATAATATGTTAAAACCCTCGGCCCAGTGTGCAGCGGCAGCCAAGAGAGCAAATAGAATGCTAGGTATCATAAGGAAAGGAATGGAAAATAAAACAAAAGATATTATAATGCCTCTATACCGTTCCATGGTGAGACCGCACCTTGAATATTGTGTGCAATTCTGGTCGCCGTATCTTAAAAAGGATATAGCGTTATTAGAAAAGGTTCAGAGAAGAGCCACCAAAATGGTAAAGGGGATGGAAGGATACTCCTATGAAGAAAGGCTAAAAAGGTTAGGGCTCTTTAAGCTGGAAAAGAGATGGCTGAAGGGAGATATGATAGAAGTCTATAAATTAATGAACGGAGTGGAACGGGTAAACGTAGATCGACTGTTTACGTTATCAGAATATAGGAAGACTAGGGGACATGCAATGAAGCTACAGGGTAAACTATTTAAGACTAATAAAAGAAAATATTTTTTCACTCAATGTATAATCAAACTCTGGAATTTGTTACCGGAGGATGTAGTAAAGGCTGTTAGTGTAGCTGGGTTTAAAAAAGGTTTGGACAAGTTCCTGGAGGAAAGGTCCATAAACCATTATTAAGAAGGGAACCAGGATATCAATGCTTGACCTAGTACAAGCATTTCAGAACCTGTGTCTTTTGGGGAAACTGCTAGGTATGTATGACCTAGATTAGCCACTGTTGGAAACAAGATATGCCATACTGGGTCAGACCAAGGTCCATCAAGCCCAGTATCCTATGTTCTTATGTTCTTATGCTGGGAGATCTATAGAATTGTTGTCTAGGGTTGGAAGGAGTTGCCTTAGGAGAATGTCTTTGTTGAATTCTTTGAAGCATTTTGAATTGTTAGGGCAGTTGTGTCTTGGTTGGGTCGGGTTGATTGGTAAATTGAAGGTGATCATATTATGGTCGGACCAGGGTACTGAGGATACATTGTAGTTGATGTGATGATGAAGGTTGGAAGGGACAAACAGTAGGTCAAGGGTGTTTCCGCTGTCATGTGTTTGGGTGCCGATGACTTTTATGAAATCCATGGATTTTAAGGCATTTAGGAATGATGTGACTTGTGTAGAGGCTAGAGAGTTCAGGTTGAATTCTCCTAGTATTATTGGTTGCTTCTCCTTGTTGGAGTATCTTGTGGCAGTCTCGGTTGTATGAGAGAGTTCATCAGGATCAGAGTTTGGGGCTCTGTATATTAGGGTTATCATTATATTTTTGTTTTCTAAGGTTATAGCGTTTAGGGTGGGGGTTGAAAAGGTTTCTGTGATCTTCAGGTTTAGTTGCTTGTTGGAGAGGATGAGGGCTCCTCTGCCTCTGCGTCGAGTTCTTGGACAGTAGTGGACGTCCATGGTTGTAGGAGTGAGTTGGTTTAGGAGTACATTGTCTGTGTCAGTAAGCCATAATTCTGTTATACACATGATTTCTACTTTGTTGTCTTGGATGTAGTCTGATATGGTGTGTATCTTGTTGCAGATTGAGTGTGCATTTATTAGAGAGCATTTGACTGTTGTAATTTGGAGTTCAAGGTGCGAGGGTATCTGCATAGGCTTTTTTGCTTGTATCTGTATGCAGTGATGCTGTCTCCTTTGATAGTTGGTATACCTAGATTGGAGTGAAATTTGTGTCCTGGGCTTGTAGAGGATTGGGATTGGATTATTCCATGTGCATGTTGCATCTGCTGGCTTTATTAGGATGGTGGCTAGTAGTAAGAGTAGGGTGGCTAGAAGCCCTTCCATCCTTTAATATGGGTGAGGGTAGTGCAACTGGCTTGGTTGGTTTTATGTTATAAATATATTAACTACATATAAATATGCCTCACTCCCAAACTTATCGTATACATGAAGCTAAATCTCTTATGTGGGAGAAAAGACCTCAGACTAATGCATTACTTCCCACTATGTGGCGAAACAAATTTAGCTTCATGTATATGATAAGTTTGGGAGTGAGGCATATTTATATGCAGTTAATATATTTATGAGGCTAAGGGTGTGGTTGTGGGTGGTCTGTTAAGTCCCTTAGTGCAGTATTATAATATAATTGGTTTTATGTTATGCCAGCTAATTAGTACAGGTTCTACTGATAGAGATTTGGCTTTGTTAAAGTGGTTGTATATATCAGTGTTTGGTAAAACGGCACTGTACCTTTAAGAGCTATAAGTCAGGATAGTTATCGAATTCTTTTGGGCATGAGCAGGTCGGTGGCTTGTTGGATCTGTGCGGCTCCTGAAATACTCTGCATTGGATGGCGTGTGTTCTTCTGTAGCTTGACGGCCTTGGTTCCACATCTAAGGGCCATGCCAAAGCGCCCTCTGGTGAGGCCCTCAGGCGCAGGTGTGCCCGATGGTGCTCAGAGGTTTAAACTCAGCTTCCTGGGCCCAGATTGGACTTGGGCCTGCGATTGGAGAAGGGGTTGTCTTCCCGATCACTCGCCCAACGCCGATTGGGGTTGCCTAATGGTCCGGCAGTCTGGCTTGGCTCCCGATGGTGCTCAGAGGTTTAAACATAGCTTCCTGGGCCCTGATTGGACTTGGGCCTGCGATCGGGAAGGGGTTTGTCTTCCAGATCCCTTGCCCGACGCCGATCGGGGTTGCTGGATGGTCTGGCGGTCTGGCTTGGCTCCGGCTGGCGCTCAGAGGTTTAAACTCAGTTTCCTGAGCCCTGATTGGACTTGGGCCTGCGATTGTGGCGGGGTTTGTCTTCCTGATCCCTCGCCTGACGCCGATCGGGGTTGCTGGATGGTCCAGCGATCTGGCTTGGCTCCCGATGGTGCTCACGGTTACCGCAGTAGTCATCTGCATACCCTATCCTTCCTGCATCACATGCTAAAACGTTTGTGTTGTCAGGAATGTAAAAAAAAAATTGCTTCAGCATGGGTCTAGCTCCGGCTTTCTACATCGGCCCGATAAGGAACAGTGCTTTATTTGTGGGGGTACTGGGTGCTACTGAGTATCGACACCTTTTGCATTGCCTGCTAAAATTGATACATGGTTCTCATGTATTAATGAAAAAGCCTTGCATAAGAGGGTTTTCTTTTTTTTAATTTTTATTTATAACATTTCCAAATAGATTATACCAATCAATCAGAAGAAAAAAACAACGTTCCTAATTAGAGAGATCAACTCCCAAAAGAAAATACCAAATGGTAAGAAATAACAAAAAAACCCCAATAGTCCACAATCAAAGAAACAGAATCCAAGAAAAAGGAAAAGAAAAACGAAATAAGAAATAAGAAAAAGCAATAATAAAGAGTAAGCCCCCACTGAAACAGCAACTCCAAGGATCATTACAGCAGTAACTGTGAGCGTAACTAGGTTTTACTCCCCTCCCTCCCAGAGATAAATCCACAAGTGATTTTGGCTAAAATAAAACCATAAGTTTTACCCTCATAAACTATAACACAAATACAAGGAAATTGCAACACAAAATTCAGCCCCAAGGCCAAAGCTCTTGACCACAGAGTCAAAATGTCTTGGCGCCGCTTCTGTGTATTTCTAGAAAAATCAGGAAATATACATATTACAGAGCCAAAAAAAGACTTGTGCATAGTCTGAAAATATAATTTAAACACTGCATTGCGTTCAAACTCCGAAGCGAATATTACAACCAGAGTACACCTCTGGGTTACAACCTCCAAAGAAGATTCCAGAAACTCCGACAGGTTATCTGCGACAGATCCACCCTGCTCTACAGGACCATTTTTCCCACTAGGAACAAGATATTCTGCCCTCACTATAGGTGGGAGATTCTCAGAGTCCATCCCCAGAGCCTCAATTAAATATTTCTTCACCATATCAATAGCAGAGATTAGAGGAGACTTGGGAAAGTTCCGCATACGCAAATTATTTCAATGGGCCTGATTTTCAAGATACTCCATCTGACGAGATATAACTTTGCTGTCCTTCACAAACACTTCTCCCATCATCTGCACCAAATTTACTTTTGTTTCTATAAGATCTATTCTTCCAGATAGTGAATCCAATGCTTTGGCTTGATCAGCTTGCGATACAACAGTCAAATCACCACCAACCTGATTACAGGAGACGAGACAACGACCGGCATTTCTCCCGAACAGGGCTCTGCTCCTGCCACATCGGCCCATGTAGACGCCACAGAACCAGCCACAACAGCATTTCCAGGATTGGGAGGCAGCATCCGTACAACGGGGCTAAGAGATGCCCCTTCGCTGCTGCCGAAGCAATTCCCCTCCAGCCGACCCAGAGAAGATGATAGCAGTGAGACTTGAGGTATGCTGAAATCCGTGATCATTGTCTGGCGCAAGGGACCAAAAGGGGTGCTCTCTGGAAGAATAAGCTTCCCCTTCCCCATCGCTGCACCAGCTTGCAGCTCAACAAATCAACGGAGAAGAGAACAGTGCATCCTCTAAGGCACCATCTTGGATCACTGCTAGGGTGGTGGTTTTTTTTTTTAAGTGCTGTTGAGTCAGTGCTGACTCCTTGTGACCCCGTTGTCCCTGGCTTTTCTTGGCAAGGTATGACAGAAGTAGAATGCCAGGCCTTTTCTTCCAGGGGAATGGAGGATAAAGTGACTTGCCCAAGGTCACATGGAGTACCAGTGGGAATCAAACACTGATCTCTTGGGTACTAGGCTGTTGCTTTAACCACTAGGCTACTCCTCCACTCTGCATAAGAGTAGCGGCACCTTTTTTTTGCTAGGAAAAATGTAGTGATAAGGAGTAATTTGCTTTTGGTTTGAAAATTCATCCAAGTCTAGAGAAACAGAGAAAATGATGGCAGATAAACACCAAACTGCCTGTCCAGTTTGCCCATCTACACCCAGCTACTAAGCCCAGAGAGAGGAAATACGTGTGTACTTTTTCTAGGTAAATGCATCTACATCAAAAGAGGGAGATGGGAGAATATGATAGAGGCGTTTAAATACTTCTGTTACATAAATGCACAGGAGAAGAGCCTCTTTCAACTGAAAGCAAGCTCTGCAATGAGGGGGCATAGGATGAAGGTGAAAGGAGATAGACTCAGTAGTAATTTGCAGAAATATTTCTTTACAGAAAGAGTGGTAGATGTGTGCAAGAGTCTCCCAGTGGAGGTAGTAAAGAGAACAACTGTACAGTATCTGAATTCAAGAAAACATGAGACAAACACAAAGGCTCTCTAAAGGAGAATGGACTGTAGAGCTTAGTGGTTCATATGGAATGTCCGACTGGCTAGGCCTTTGTTGTTGTTGTTAAGTGCCGTCGAGTCGGAGTCGACTCATGGCGACCCTCTGGATAGCTATCCTAAATTGTGTTCGGTCTTCAGTCAGGCGGCTCATTGTTGACAGACTGGTACCCGTAGCTGCTGTTATTGTAGCAATCCATCTCATTGCTGGCCTTCCTCTTTTGCGTTGACCTTCTATCTTGCCAAGCATGATGTCTTTCTCTAATGATCTCTCTCTTCGCATGATGTGTCCGAAGTATGAAAGTCAAAGTCTTGTCATCTGAGCTTCTAAAGAAAGCTTAGGTTTGATCTCTTCTAGTACCGACTGGTTTGTTCTTCGGGCAGTCCATGGTATACACAGTATTCGCCGCCAGCACCATAATTCAAAGGCATCAATTTTCTTCCTGTCTGTCTTTTTCACTGTCCAGCTTTCACATCCATATGATGTTATTGAAAATACCATGGCTTGAACAAGTCGAATCTTTGTATGGAGAGAGACATCTCTGCTCTTGAGAATCTTATCTAGGTCTTTCATAGCCATTCTGCCAAGAGCAATGCGTCGTCTGATTTCTTGACTGCTTGTTGCTTCTTTATTGATAGTTGATCCAAGTAGGTTAAAGTTGTTCACGATTTCAATTTCTTCTCCTTCAACGATGAACCTGTTGATTATGCCAGTTGTCATGATCTTTGTCTTCTTTACATTAAGGTGCAGGCCCATTTTGAGACTATGTTCTTTGATTGTGAGAAGCAAATGTTTCAGATCATCTTCACTTTCAGCCAGTAATGTGGTATCATCAGCATAGCGAAGGTTGTTGATGAGTCTTCCACCAATCTTCACACCTCTGTTGTCTTCATACAGTCCTGCTTCTCTGATGATTTGTTCTGCATATAAATTAAACAGGTAGGGGGAAAGTATGCAGCCTTGTCTTACACCTTTGCTTATTTTAAACCATTCTGTTTCTCCTTGTTCCGTTCGAACTGTTGCTTCTTGATCAATGTACAGATTACGCAAGAGAACGATCAGGTGTTCTGGTATACCCATGCTTCTTAATGTGGCCCAGAGTTTCTCATGGTTTACACAGTCAAAAGCCTTGCTATAGTCTATAAAGCACAAATAGATATCCTTTTGGTATTCTTTAGTCTTTTCAAGGATCCATCTCACATCCGCAATGATGTCTCTCGTTCCTCGCCCTTTCCTGAACCCTGCTTGCACTTCAGGTAGTTCTTGTTCTAGGTATGGCTGTAGTCTCTTTTGAATAATCTTCAGTAGAATCTTGCTGGCATGTGGGATCAGAGCGATTGTGCGATAATTTCCACAGTCAGTTGGATCACCTTTCTTTAGTATTGGTATAAACACAGATCTTTTCCAGTCAGTTGGCCATGATGTTGTCTTCCATATTTCTTGGCAGAGCCTTGTAAGTACGGTAACAGCTGCATCAGATTGCTGCAATACTTCTATGGGAATGCTATCAATGCCTGGTGCTTTGTTCTTTGATAAGGCTTTCAATGCTGCTTCAACTTCTTCTTTCATCACCAATGGTTCCTGATCATAAGGTATAGGTTGAAACGGTTGTTGGTCCACTTGATCTTTATCATATAAAAACTCTGCATATTCCTTCCACCTTTTCTTGATCTTCTCAGCATCATTCAACATAGAACCTTGAGCATCTTGTAACATTCCAATTCGAGGCTGGAACTTTTTCTTTAACTCTCGCAGCTTTAGGAAAGCCGATCTTGTTCTTCCTCTAATAGTTTCTGCTTCTATTTCCTTGCAAGTGTCATTGTAGTACTTTTCCTTGTCCTGTCTTGCTGCACGTTGGAAATCTCTGTTGAGTTCTGCGATTGTCTTTCTTTCTCCTTTGGCTTTAGCTTCTCTGCGTTTCTGGGCAATTTTCAGAGTTTCTTCCGTCATCCATTTTGGCCGTTTTTGCTTTTTCACCTTTTGTAGAGACTTCTCGCTTTCTTCCAGCACAACCTTCTTGATGTCATTCCATAACTCTTCCGGAGCTCTGTCATTTGTATCTAAGGCAGCAAATCGATTTTGCAGGCAGTCTTTAAATTCCAGTGGTATATTCTCAAGGTCATATTTTGGTGCATTCATGAGTGGTTTGCTCTTTTTCAACTTTAGCTTGAGTTTGCATACTAGTAGTTGATGATCTGTACCACAGTCAGCTCCAGGTTTTGTCTTTGTTGATGTTACAGAGCTTTTCCATCGTTGACTTCCACAGATGTAGTCAATTTGATTTTTATACAATCCATTGGGTGAAGTCCATGTGTACAGTCGTCGCTTGTGTTGCTGAAAGAAGGTGTTTGAGATGAATAGATCATTGGTCTTGCAGAATTCTATCAATCTTTCTCCAGCTTCATTTCTGTTGCCAAGTCCATATTTTCCAACTACTTTGCCTTCTTCTTTGTTGCCAACTTTTGCGTTCCAGTCACCCATGACTATCAGGATATCCTGTTTGCATGTTCTGTCAATTTCAGCTTGTACTTGTTCATAGAACTCTTCAATTTCATTCTCTTCTGCAGCTGTTGTTGGGGCATATACTTGAATTATAGTTGTGTTGATAGGCAATCCTCGTAGACGAATAGAGATTAAGCGTTCGCTGACTGCATTGTATTTCATTACAGTTCTTGCAAGTTTCTTCTTTATTATAAATGCAACACCATTTCTTCTTTGTCTTTCATTTCCAGCATAGTAGACCATGTGATCATCTGATGCAAAGTGCCCGATGCCAGTCCATTTCAGTTCGCTGACACCCAACAGATCAAGTTGTACACGTTCCATTTCATTCTTGACCACTTCCAACTTCCCTTGGTTCATGCTTCGTACGTTCCATGTTCCAATGTGTAAGACATCTTTACAGCTTCTGACTCTCATTTCATGCGCAGCTACATCAGCAGTCAGACTTCCCGAAGGCTTTGATCCAACCACATCATAAATGCTGGCTTTACTCTGAAAAGTCTTCAGCTCTTCCCCAGTAGCTAGTTGAGTGCCTTCCGACCTGGGAGTCTCATCTTCCAGCACCATAGCACAATTTGTTTTGTTGTAACTATCCATTGGGTTTTCATGGCAAGATACAGAAGTAGATTGCCGGGCCTTCCTTCCGCGCAGTTTAAGTTTGGTGTTGTTGCCGTTGTCACAGAAATGTGATCCTCCGCCGTCAACACTATCCCATTCTGCTGCTGCCCAGATGGGTGGTTTGTCTTCGTCTGGCACCTCAGCTGAGACCTGTCCATCTTGGGAGACCCTGCCAGTAGTTAAACTACCGATAGTTTAGCTCTCAGCATCACTGATGCACACAAGCCCTCACAGCACGACAAGCTGCAAACCAAGTGAGAGGGCTAGGCCTTATGGTCTTTATTTGCCATCATGTTTCTATGTTTCTTTCTATCTATAAGGGGATAATTTTAGGACTGCCTGCATTAGCGCGCACACTTCCTTTTCACAATGGGTTCTGCAAGATTTTACAACAAAAATATACACATATTTTGCTTTGAAAATTACCCCCAGAAAACAAATTGTACATTTGTACCTATTTGATGGGCATAATTTTTCAGAAGTAAAATATGTATATGCCTTTGAAAATTCAAAAGTAGGTATCTAAATGAAAACACCTCTCAACTCCACCTTCAGGATTTACTCCACAAACAGCAGATATAATCTTAGGTGAACACAGAGAGCACTTGTGTAACTTTACCTGCATATCGGGTGGGCAGTTTTGTTAAAGCCCTTTTCCATGGGCAAAGCTCTATTTCACCCATGGAAAGTGCTTTGAAAATACTTGCTTCAGTACTTTAGCGCCAGTAATCAAAGAAAAATTCCATGCATAATTCTGCTTCAGTTATTGCCACAGGTACAAATTACCCCGGAATTTGCATCTGTTCATGTAGGAGTCAAATTTTAAATCAAAATAACCCATGTGGATTTGAAAATGCAATCTATGGGGCATGTTTACGAAGCTGCATTAGAGGTTTACACACACTTGAGCACGTACTAATGGACTGCGCTAATAGTGTGAATGCTAAACAGACAGCACAGAGTTAATTCTACACTATTTATTTATTAATTTATAGGTATTGCTATACCATTTTCTACCAGTCAAAACAGTTTACTTGGAACTGAGAAAATACAATAAACTTATACATGCACCTGAGCGACATAACATGTGAATTACAGGAGATTACAAGAAGTCTAATGTAAGGCATCAAAACTATTTACACAGTTAATAGAGGCTAGAGGGGGGTAGGTTGGGGTCCTTAAGGTGGGAAATTCAGGGAGGCGGGGTGAGAGAGATCCTGTTTGTTTGTGAAAAGTTCATGTGACATTGCGTTCTGCTGAGAGTCAGTGCCAAAGTGTTCCTGAAATGTGCGTTTTTAATTTCTTTTGGAAGTCTCCAGTTGAATTGATGTTCCTTAGTGTTGGGGGTAGGGAGTTCCAGATGGTGGGGTGTGAAGTGTGAATGCTCTGTGGCGTGTGTTTTGATTACTTTTGCAGATCTGGGATGGGAGGCTGAGGAGGTTTTGTTGCTGTTCCTTCTTGGTCTGTTGGTCTTGGGAGTGTTGATTATTGTTTCAAGGTGCTCGGAGAAGTGATTGTTCAGTACCTTGTGGATAATGGTGAGGACCTTGTATTTGATTCTTGAGATGATGTGTAGCCAGTGGAGGAGTTTGAGGATTGGTGTGATGTGAGTCTGGATACTTGGCTGATGATGCGTGCTGCAGTGTTCTGGGCGAGTTATAGTGGAATAAGAGCGTGCTAGGGTAGGCCTTGGTATATTGAGTTGCAATAGTCGAATAAGTGGGTAATGGGTGGCTTGGCAGACTGAACGAAATGTTTCCATGGTTAAAAGGGGAGGTAGGTTTCGCAGAGTTCTCAATTTGTAGTAGACATACCTGGTGGTGTTCTGAATTTGAACTCGGAAGTTGAGTTGTTTGATCAAGTATGACGCCTAGGTATCTCATTTCTGTTTTGACTTGGAGGTCTTTTTACACGATGGGAAGAAATATGGGTGGGGTAAGGGTGGAGTGTGGGTGTGAGTGTGTCTTCACAGCATGGTTAGTGCAGGGGTTAGCAGTATTCATTTGCTGTCAATGTTACAGTCAGAACTACCGCTACCATTAGGTAAACTATGTGGTCGCCTAGAGCACCGGCCTTCTGGGAGTGTCCCCTGTACCCATTGCCACCTCTGGCACCTCACTCCGGGGTCGACAGTGGTGGTAATTACCCCTGAAACCAAGATGCAGAACTTACCCTTTGTCTTCTGAGCTACATAGTGGTTTCATTCTATTCAATCTGCCAATTCGGTGCCCCTTCTGCCACAGACTTCCGTTTATACAAAACCGAAAGTCTGGGTCTGAAGTGGCAAATTAAACAGAATGAAACTGCCACAGCCCTGGAGACAGGGTAAGTGCTACATCACAGTTTCAGGGTAATTACCACTGCTTTGGCCCGGGAGCATGTCCATGTCAAGGAGGTGGGAGCAAGGTAGTAGCTGTTTAACATCTCAGTAATTATTGCGTGGTATATTAGTCTTTTTCTAATGCATAGTATCTTACTGTGTGTTAGCATTTTCCACCTTTGCCTTCCATCCTGCTACATAAGGAAAGTGTCCTTTACATGAATGTCGCTACTGTGAAGAAGGTGAAGCGTACTGGCTGGTTGGAAGGAGTGACAGAAAGGCATCAGCTACTGTGGAGCAAGTGTGCTGTGATATTATGCTAATTTATGTATGTTTGGTTTGTTTGCTTTTCAGTGTGCTGTGTGAAAGGGACATGAATAGAGAGTGGGAGGCATGTGACTAGATCACTAGAAGCTGGGTCTGGGAAGAGTTGGTCCCAGAGAAGTTCATCCCAGGCGGTCCCACAGAAAAGCCAGGGAAGGACAGGGAGAGGGGGGATGACAGGGAGAGGGAGGCGTCCAGGAGTGATGGAGACCCAGTAAGCAGCCAGGAGAGGCAGGGATGGCCCCTCACATACCAGTCAGCTAGCAAAGCATCCCACACACACCTTGACCTGTCTCAACTCGTGTGCACTTCTGCAGTGAAGATAATTATTTACTGCTGAAGATGGAGATTTGCAACTACTCTCACCTATTGGACAAGCAGAGTCTCAATATGTCAGCAGTCTGGGACCTTTGAGAAGCCTGGGAATGCCGTGTATTTGCTAAGTCAGCTAACATACTGGTACCATGACAGCAGAAGAGTGCAGCTGCAAGCAGTAGGGAATGTAATGATAACATCTCAATATGTGAAAGCTTCCATCCTATCTCCAGTGATTCAGGGCTAATATGCAGTTGATAGAACCAGTGCAGCACTGATTTCCAATACCTTTTTATTCACAGATAATGCCAGGGGACACGAGAAACCTATGTGCCGCTGCCAAAAGCACACGACATATATATTGATTTCTGAGCAGAAAGACTGCAAACAGGTGTGGATACATTGTTGGGGGGCCTGCCCCCCCCCCCCCAAGGCAAACCTTTAGTCACGCATTTTCCCCCATAGTCCAGCAGTTTCTCTTCCCAAACCCCCTCCCCCCAGTACAGCATCTCCCCATCCCTGGCTTACTCCATCCTTCTCCTTGTCCAGCATTCCCCCTTCTCTTTCCCTCCACAAGTATCCAGCGCCTCTCCTTCCCTACCACCCCACAAGTGTCAAGCATCTCCTCCATTCTTCCTTAAACCACTCATAGTCAAGCATCTCCTCTTCCTTTCCCTGATCCCCCCATTAATAGTCAGCATTTCTACTTCCTTATTGCTTCCTCTTCCCTTCCCCCAGCCACTGCTGCCCTACCTCCATTTTCCATCCAAGCCATGGATGCATCCAAAGTAGACTCTGCATAGTGGCAGGCCTTAAAGTACTTACATGCACTCAAAATCCGCCTTCTCTGATAGTTAGTTTGTATCAGAAGGGGCAGGCCTTGCGTGCAGATGAGCGCTCTAAGGCCTGCCACCATGTGGAATTTACTTTAGATTAAGACACAGATCAGGAGGAGGATGAAGATAGGGCAATGGCTGTGGGAAGGAGTGGTTATACTGCAGGGAGGGGAAGAAGGATAGGGAAGGAGAAATGCTGAACACCTGGTGGGAGTGTCACAGAAAGGAAGGGGGGATACTGCTGTCGTGTGGCGCCACTGGCCCCTTAATTTTGCTGCCTTAGGTAGACACCTGTTCTGCCTAGTGGTAGGACCATTATGTCTCCAAATAGCTGGTTTTGGATTCAGCTGTGGTGGCAGTAAGGCAAAACTATCAGAAGGTGCATCAGTGGGAAATGCTAGATGTTAAAGGCCACTAGGGACCTCTTTTGCCTGCAAATCTGAGCAGTCATTTATGTCTCTCATGCAAGCTTTTGTGAGCATCACAGACCACCTGTGCATACAAGCAATGAAAGTGCTAACAGTTGTGAAACGTAGCTTCCTTGTCTCAGGTGGGATGAGTGCTATATGTGCGCAATCAATAGATCCCAACAATAATTTTTAAACTCTTCCTTCAGGTCCCTACTGTTGCCTGTCATTAGAAAAATAATTGTAAACCCTAATCTGGCTCCTCATGGCCTATAGCATCTAATGGAGACATCAGGAAATAGTAGCATGGCTCTTTCTAGCAGCTACGCCCATAGGTAACTCAGCTTCCATACCATGCTAGAAAGAACACCCTGTAAGAGAATTGCATGGGAAAAGGCCTGCTGCACTTTTATTGGCTGGCTTACATGTGGGAGGGAATGATTCAAGGGAAAAGATTTCCAGCTCATTACCATGCATTGAGTGCAGCTACTGTGGGCACAGTCAACGCCTCCTCTGTGGTGACATTAAGGGGGTTATTTTAGAAGACCTAGTCATGTTTTGGTTGTCTGAAAATGGGCATGGAGACATCCAAAGCATGAAGACATCCCCAGAGCCATTTTAGAAGCCGGTTCTGTGGCCAACCCTGAGGCAAGGACATCCATGTCTGAACTAGAGCATGGAGTAGGCATGTATGGGGTATTCCCAGCACTTAGACATTCTTGCCTAATTTCAGAAACTCCCTGGACATCTTGAGCCGCGACCACGCTTATACCTGCTCAAGGTGCGAATAGGCATTGGAATAGTGTTTGTTTCATCAGACAGACATCTGGAGGATGTAGAGAAGGGGGTTCCTCTCATGTTCCCTATATTCAGGGGGGGCTCAAGGCAATCTGCTGCCTGAGGCGAAGTATGAAAAGGTGCCCCCAACCTTAGAGGGGGCGGGGTTTTTTCAGAAATCCAATCAGAGACTGAAGCAAGCCAAAAAGCCGATTAGATTATATGAAGGAAATGCAAGATGTTTGCACACAGGGCCATATTGAGCTGCAATCTCAGCCTGTGCAACTTGCAGCTCGGACGCATGTCCCCCCCCCTCCTCCATACCTCCGTCCAGCGCTGCCTGCTCTTTCCCTGCCGCTGTTGCCCTCTGTTTTTTTCACAGAGGCACCGGCAGCAGGGAAAGAGCAGACAGCGCTGGACGGAGGTATGGGGAGGAGGTGGGGGCATGCGCCCAATATGAAAGGCGCCGGCACTTTAAGAAGATTTGTCCCTTCCTACTCTGACATCGCGTCGGAGAAGGGAGGGACCAGACCTGCTTAAAGTGCTGCAAAAAGGCTTGGGGAGCGCATTTCGTCTGCCTGCTATTGTCCTGCCAGAGGCGGCAGGGCAACAGCAGACAGCCGAAATGCGCCCCCCAAACCTTTACGCCCTGTGCGGCTGCACTGCTTGCACAGGGCTAGTTACGGACCCGTTTGCACACCAAGGAACTAAAAGACAGCAAGAACCAACAGCACAGTTTATAAAACTAAATTATAACTCATTTTTATTTTGTTGTTATAAACTGCGTTGTGGTTCTTGCTTTTTCTTTTTCAACATATATTTTGCATCCACAGTAGGTGCAGAGCAGAACCAGGACATTCACCCACAGAACTTAATATTTAAAAAAAAAATCTGATTCTGATCATCTCACTAACAACAACAATAACCACTATTCTCCAGTACCAGGCATATTGTGAACTAATACAAAACCCTACAACAAAGAGCAAACCTACCATACCATATCAGCACAAACTTCCAAAACTTACATAAGGAGCCCATCCAAAAAAAGCATCACTGTAAATACTAGTGGGCCCTGGAACATCCATACACCTATTTGAAAAGCTGAACAAGTCAAATTACTACAGTACAGTATAGATCTTTATGTACAAACTCCATGTTAATAGAACACCTGACCCCTCAGTCAAACACTCGCAACATCGACCCTCACCAAGTACAGAATAAGTAACTACAATATAAAGTAAAAATAAAAATATGTAGACTAAATTTAAATTGAAACCTCAAGAAGACAGAGTCCACATGCAGTGCAATATCAGATAAATAAGAGATGCAGTTCCCCAATACTGTGTAAAATATAAAAATAGCACGAAGTCCAATAACTAAAATTAAATACAATTATTTTTTCTATGGTCCATCTGCCATTTCTTATCTCTTCTTTTGTTTTCTTCACTTCCTTCTATCAGCCCATTTCCAGTTCCAGTAACCCTCCCCAGTATCAGCCTCCTTTCCAGTCCTTCCCTCCCAGTTCCTTCCAGTGTCAACCGCTTTGCATTCCCATGACTGCAACTGGTGTCCATTCTCTTCCAGTCCCCCTCCTTCCCCACTGTCCAGCACCTTCTAGTCCAAATACCATCCCAGATATCAGCTCACGTCCACTCTCAGTGCCACCCCCCCAGTCAGCTCCCTTCCAGTCGCCCTACCCTCTGTCCATCCCCTTCCAGTGCCATTTGCATGTCAGCTCCCTTCCAGCCTCCTCCCCATTACCCAACCACCTACCACTCCCATCCCCAAATGTCAGCTCCCTTCCAGTCCTCCTATAGTAAATCCCAGGTGTCAGCTCCTTTCCAGCCCCCTCCTTCCCCGTGTCAACTCCCTTCATGCCCCCTCCTTCCCCTGGCAGACTCTCTCATTATCCGCTCCCTTCCAGTCCTATTCTACCATCCTCCCGCATCAGCCTATTTGTAGCCCTAGCTCCTAGTTTTCTTCCAGGGCCAGCAGCACTTTCCTCCCCTCCCCCATTAGCCCATTTCCAGTCCTATCCCCCTTCAGCCCACTCTAGTCCTAGCCCCCCAATCAGCACATTACCAGTCCTAGCTTATTTCCAGTGCTAGCCTCCCATCTGCCCATTACCAGTCCTACCCCCCAATAAGTCCATTTCCTGCCCCAGCCCCCCATCCCATTTCCTGCCCTAGCCCCCTAATCAGCCCATTTCCAGTTCTAAACCTCCATCAGCCCATTTCCAGTTGTAGCCCCCTCCCAATCAGCCCATTTCCAGTTCTAACTCCCCCATCAGTCCATTTCCAGTCCTAGCCACCCCCAATAGCCCATTTCCAGTCCTAGCCCTCCATCAGCCCATTACCAGTCCTAAACCCCCCTATCAGCCCATTTCCAGTCCTAGTGCCCCCATAGGCCCATTACCCATTCTTCCCCTTCCTCTCCGCACTGAACTGTCCTATACCCACTTCAAAGCCCTCATCAAAACCCACCTTTTCTGTCAGGCCTTCGATCTTCCTCCCCCTGCTGATGGTGCTTCATCCCCTAGTCATGCCCTCCATCCTCCATGATTCTTTCCTGTTTCCCTCTCCTCCCTTCTCTTCTCCCCCTCTTCCCCTCCTCCCCGTCCCTCTTTGGGTCTTTTCTGTCCTCCATCCTATTTAACTGTCTCTCTCTGTCCTATCGTATTTTGGCGTTCCTCTCCATCTTTTGTTTCCAGCAGCTGACATTTTTGTATTGTACACCGCCCTGATGCTCCGGCCTGGGCGGTTTATCAAGTGTTTGAATAAAGATAAAGATAAACACCCCCCATCAGCCCACTTCCAGTCCTAACCCACCCCATCATCCCATTTCCAGTCCTAGACCCCCCATAGCTCATTACCAGTCCTAAACCCCCCATCAGCCCATTACCAGTCCTAAACACCCCCCATCAGCCCATTTCCAATCCTAGACCCCCCCCCCCATAGCCCATTACCAGTCCTAACCCCCCATCAGCCCATTACTAACCCCCCATCAGCCCATTTCCAGTCCTAGACCCCCCCCCCCATCATTGTCATTTCCATGCCAATAACAAATACTGATGAGGAATGAGGGCTGATGTTTTTGTTTTGCTATGCCGCTGGATGTCCTCTTATGCAAGCTTGCATGAGATGGACGTCCCTGCCCCACGCTTTCTAAGGAAGATGTCTATGTGGCTGCCGGCACAGACGTCCACATTAGGGACGTCAATGTTACTAAAATTGGGCAGAGACACAGATTCTCTGCCTTGGATGTCCCCAATATGATTTAAACATTCTAAAATTCCATGTCACATGTTCTGCGCCATTTTCCATGTTAAAACTTAGCATGCAGTAACTGATGAGACACATTCTATGCCAATTCCATGCCTCCCTTGCACTCTAGACTTAAAATGTGACTTTAGCATGTGGTAGCCATTATTGTGCACTCACACTAACAGTATACACTAAAACATGCATTAAGTGCTTTGCATGCTTTCGTAAACATGTCCCTTTGCTTTCTGCCTTGTTTTGTGTGGTAGTTTAGTGGCTTTTTGCTTTCAGAACAAATTTGTTTCTATTACATTACACAGTCATTATAAAGAATTGTGCACTGTCACTTCCTGAGTTTGCTACAACTCAGGGTCAGAGATAAATTGTGGTGGGTGCATTTTGCAAGACATTCTTTAAAGTCCCATTTGTCTAAAGAGAGATAACTATGTGGCTTAATCAAAAACATTATTAGCAAGAATCTCAACTTTACTGAGTTCTTTGGCTCCATTGCATTATCTTTTTTTCTTATTTTATCCAATATACAAACCAAGAAGAAAAAGCAATTATATGTCTATTTCACT
The DNA here is from genome assembly GCA_033557465.1 of Ichthyophis bannanicus. Lineage (NCBI taxonomy): Eukaryota > Metazoa > Chordata > Amphibia > Gymnophiona > Ichthyophiidae > Ichthyophis > Ichthyophis bannanicus. The sequence continues at coordinate 608,748,083 of CM066034.1, forward strand.
CTAGCCCTACATTTGAAACCCCTTAAAGGAAACACTACACTTTTTTGAAATAAAATTTCAGCAGTCAGTCATGATCAGAAGGCAGCACCAGCATAACAACCAATGTAGAAGGCACCATTGATGCCATATCTGAAGTCTCCAAAATCTGAGAGATATTCAAGGTATCTGTATGTGCATATCTACTTGTGATTGTTGCATACCACCCAGATTTATTCTACTAACAGGAACAAAATAAACCTTAGTTAATGGGGGGGGGGGGAGGAGTAGGTGATTCAGCTGGAATGTCCAAAGTTTCTTAAAGATATTTTTTAAACATGTCTCTAGAAAACATCATGGAAGAACGAGGAAAATGTAACAAATCTAAGTTGGAGGACCTAACCTGGTTCTCCAGTGTCTCCATTGTAAACTTGATAGCTGAGGCATCTTTAACATTTGCAGCATTACAGCCTTCTAAATGCTAGACTTTTGCATTAGTGTCTTCCAACAAAGTTTCTAAAACAGTTATCTCTTAAGAATTATTTTTAATGCAAGCAGAGTTACCTTCAACTTGCAATGATAAATGCTGTAGCTGGGAGACCAAAGCCTCCCAAAGCTTGGAAAATGAATTCCATAAAGACTCCAAAGTAAAATTCTCTGGGTGAACCAAAGCAAACAAAGAAGGGGAGAAAGAGAGACCAGCCATCAAAGAGAGAGGGGGAGCCAAAGATCCATCTAAACTCCCAAAGTGAGCAGTAGCCAGCAACATAGACTCCATCGCTTTGGATAACTCTACACCTCCCACAGCCGATTGCTGTAACTCTCACGGCATCTGAGTCATAGCCACGGCTAATCCAGAAGAGGCTCCTCCTGTTGGGCTTGCGGTTGCGTCCATCATTGGGACCTACTTGCCCAGTAGACTCCAAGTAAACTAAACTGGCTGGTGGTACTGGAGGTCTCCGTAACTCCGGGAAGACAAATCAGAGCTTGAAGGAGATGCCGAGTTATCCATCCCCAGCATCAAAGCCAGCAGCACTCCAGAGATCAAAGTTAGCTGATGCTCCAATCGCAAAAAGAAGGAATCGGGGGTCCTCACTGTTGGTACAGGTACAGGGGAAGAGGTCCCAGCAGCAAGGGGGGATTTTTTGTGTGCTTTCCTCTTCCTCTTTGGCATAATGAGGCAAAGTGGTCAGGAGCAGAGCTGGACTAGACACCATCTTATATATATTTTAATAAGACATGCTCTGAAACTTTTATTCTAGCCATGCCCCTGTTTATCCTGTTTTTAAACATCTCCTTCCCTGAGGCAGATCTTTATTGTTCATGCTTCTATTTTCATTCTTTACCTTACCATCATAGAACTGTGATGAAGATAAGAGAAGCAGCAATCAGTTCATTTACAGTAGAATCATAGTAGTGGGTAGTGTTGTCAGCTTTGAAAATGTAACAAGTGGGGAAAGCAAGCAGAGCATGGCTCATGAAATTACTTCCAACTCGTCTGTGCATGTGTATATTTGTGCATGCACATGCTCATCTGTTTGCAGCTGTATTGCCTCTGTGTGTGTTTTGTCTCTGTATTTTGTATGAGTGTGTGTGTGTATGCACGCACTTGCCCATCTGTGTTTGCATTGTCTCTGTGTGTGTCTTCTGTTTATGAATGCATGATTGTGTGTATCTCTGTTTTGCATGTTTATTTGTGTGAAGGCGCATTTTAGAAAGGCCTTTTAGTGGTGGATAGGATGCAGAGTGGAGGAGTAGCCTAGTGGTTAGAGCAACTGCCTATTACCCAGACAATCAAGGGTTCAATTCCCATTGGCACTCCTTGTGACCTTAGGCAAGTCACTTTACCCTCCATTGCCTCGGAAGAAAAGGCTGGCAATCTACTTCAAGTGAAACATTGCCAAGAAAACCCAGAGGTAGCTGGGTCACTATGAGTCAACACTGACTTGATGGCACTTAAAAAAAAAAAAAAAAAAGGATGCAGAAGTGCAACAAATATTGGAAAATACATGTCAGTTTTAGGAGAGAAGATATGCATGTGCATACCCCATCCAAAATCAGTATATCACCTCCCCTCAAAATCAAAAATGTTTTAATAAAAACGTGCAGTGTTGATTTACATGTGCATACATTGTGAAATAGCAAAGTCTACATCTGTGAATACCTGATAGGCAGCAATAATGGCAAAGGCATGTAGCTGCAATCTAAAATGGGGAACAATGAGATTGTCCATCAACACAGATGTGGAAAACACAAATGGGGTCAATGCTGGCTGTATGTGCATGTGTGCATATTTTGGAACCTATGCACATAAACACTGCACGTGTAGGTCCCAGTTGGGTGGCAAAATGCATTTACCTGATGATTGCGCCACACATGCGCCCTGCAGAGCCAGTTCAATGTGCTTCCTCTGCATGTTTAGACCCAAAAGGTTTACTCTACATTAGGAGAGCACCAACAAATCTGCCACCCAACGACCCAACCTTTGTTAGGTGGAGACCATATTCCTGCTGTGGCAGGTACTAGTTGAGGAGGATGCCCTATACTTGCCAGATGGGACCCAGGAAATTCCATGCTGCAGCAAGGAGGGTCTAGGAGAGAATCTTCATGGCTCTGGCCAGGTAAGAAACTTATTCTCACACCTCTATCAACATCTCACAGAGAGTCACCTCACTGCACACTGGTACCCATTGTGTAAGCTTGGAAACATGGGTATCAGAGTTGCCACAACCATTAGGCTTGACTAGGTAGTTATACAAGGCAACAGCTTTTCAGGGCCAGTAAAAAGTAGCAGTAGCAGTCAAAATAAAAAATAGATCCTGACAGCCTCACACATTCATAGATCCATCAGCACAGTCATATACCTGCAGGGAGATGGGGTATACACATTACATACAAAGCAAACCACTCCACACAAAAGTATGATGGGCACTGAAGCATGATGTTTGGAGCAGTGTGGGAAGAGTGGTATTCCAGTGATCACAACTGTAGAGAATTGCCAGATTCTCATGGGAGGGTGGTAAGGATGCAGGGACATCTACAATTCCCATTTCTGTAGCACTGACTGTGCTGGATCTACCATGATTAGTCATGCTGCCTGCTAAAAAGTTGCCCCCTCGCAGCCACAGCCATATCCATATTCTCACAGCAGCTTAGCCATATACAACAGCTAGACAGGGCTGCCACATAACAAGGGGGCAATGTATCCCAAGGGCAGCCACATGGAGATATGTAGTAATACCATGAACCATGGACACAAGGCAATGCATGCATGCAGTCATAAGACAGGCAGGGCCCCTTCCTACCGTACATGGCATATGCAGTTGAGAGATCACGTAAGCAAAGGTCTTCTAGGCACACAGAGCTGCACCATAACTGTCTTAACCAGGGGGTTTTTTTGAGCAGCTACTCGATAATACTGAGTATTGGCACCTTTGTCATTGCCTGCTAAAATCAACCCATGGTACTCATGCATTAATGAAAGAGCCCTGCATATGACACTTTTTAGTAAGACCATGAAAGCAGCATAAACATCTGGGAGACAAAGGAGGGCACTTTATAAGGGTTAGGTATCATTTAAGGGGGTTATTTTAGAAGCCCTAGTCATGTTCTGGATGTCTGAAAATGGGCAGGAAGACGTCCAAAGTATGATGTCCCCAGAGCCATTTTAGAAGCTGGCTTTGAAGGCATCCCCAGGGTGAGGATGTGCAAGTCTGAATGGGGACATGGAATAGGTGTGTCCGGAGTGTCCAAGAATTTGGATGTCCTCACCCAATTTCAGAAATGCCCTGGACATCTTGAGCCATGTCCAAGTTTACACCTGCTCAAGGCAAGAATAGGAATCAGAAAAAATGCTTGTGTAGTCAGACATCTGGAGGGTGTGGAGAAGGAGGTCCATTCATATCCCCTATGTTTTTCCATACTGATAATACTGACAGGGAATGAGGGCTCATGTTTTCATTTTGCTATACTACTGGACATCCCCTTATGCTAGCTTGCATGAGATGAATGTCCCTGCACCATTCTATCCTGAGGGGGACATCTGTGTGGTCGCTGGCATGGATGTCCATGTCGGGCATGTCTGTTACTAAAATCAGGTGGAGACATAGATGTCCCTGGCATTTCTTGGCACATTCTGCCCTGGATGTCCCCAATTTGACTTGGACGTCCTTTCTATAATGCCACTTCACATACATAAAAAGCTGATTTACAAATGTAAACAGCAATTTTCTGTATATTACTCCTGACTCTATGTTCTCTTGTTGCAGAGCTTGCTTTTAATCGAAAGAGGCTCTCCTCTTGTGCATTTATGCCAAGGAGGTATTTAAATGTCTCTATCATAGCTCCTCTATCCCGCCTTGCCTCTAAAGCAGGGGCATCAAACTCCATTCCTGGAGGGCCGCAAACCAGTCAGATTTTCAGGGCATCCATAATGAATATGCATGAGATATATTTGCATACAATGGGGTAGTGCATGCAAATATATCTAATGAATATTCATTAGGGACATTCTGAAAAACAGACTGGTTTGTGGCCCTCCAGGACTGGTGCTTGACACCCCTGCTCTAAAGTGTACATACCAAGATCTTTAAGTCTGTCCCCATATGGTTTATAATGAAGACCACTAACCATTTTAGTAGCCATTTTCTGCACCGACTCCATCCTGTTTATATCCTTTTGAAGGTGTGTTCTCCAGAAATGCACACAATACTCCAAATGAGGTCACACCAGAGACTTATACAAAGGCACTATTGCCTTCTTTTTTCTGCTGGCCATTCCTCTCCCTATGCACCCAAGCAACCATCACTTCTCTGTCTGTTTAGCCACTTTAAGATCATCAGAAAAAATCATGCCCAGGTCCCACTCTTCTTTCATGGACAGAAGTACTTTGCCCCCTACACTGTACCACTCCCTTGGATTTTTGCAGCCCAAATGCATGACCCTGCATTTTTTAGCATTAAATCTCAGCTGCCAAATTCTAGACCATTCTTCAAGCTTAGCTAGATCCCTCTTCATGTTATCTACTCCTTCATGTTTATCTACTCTATTGCAGATTTTGGTATCAACTGCAAAGAGGCAAATGTTACCCGACAACCCTTCCACAATATCACTAACAAAGATGTTAAAAAGAATCGGACCAAGGACAGATCCCTGCAGCACAACACTGGTAATATTCTTCTCCTTGGACTGAACTCCATTTACCTGCACACTTTGTCGCCTTCTACTCAACCAGTTTCTAACCCAGTCAGTCACTTTAGGGTCCATCCATAGGATGCTCAATTTATTTATAAGTTGCCTGTGTGGAACGGTGTCAAAGGATTTACTGAAATCTAGATACACCACATCTAGGGCTCTTCCTTGGTCCAGCTCTCTGGTCACCTGATCAAAGAAATCAATCAGATTTGTCTAACAAGACCTGCCTCTGGTAAACTTATGCTGCCTCGGATCCTGCAATCCATTGGATGCCAGAGACCTCAATATTTTCAGTTTTAACAATGTTTCCATTAATTTACTCATCACAGAGGTCAGACTAACTGGCCTGTAGTTCTCAACCTCATCCTTACTTCTGCTTTTGTCTAAAGGGACCACATGTGCTTTTTCCAGTCTATTGGTACCACGCCCACCTCTAAAGAAGCATTGAAAAGGTCAGTCAGCGGAGCTGCTAGAACGTCCCCAAATTCTTTCAGTATTCTCAGATGTATCCCATCCAGTCCCATCACTTTGTCTACTTTATTTTAGCTAGTTCCTCAGAGTCTTCTGAAAATCGTTTAAGACCCCCTTCACTTCTGTTCCTATTTGTGGGTGTTTTCTGAGGTCCTGCTCCTGGCCCTTCAACTGTGAACAAAAATATTAGTTAAGCAATTCTGCTTTATCCTTATTGGCTTCTATATATTCCTCCCCTTCACCCTTCAGTCTGACAATACCATTTTTGCACTTCCTCCTCTCACTAACATATCTGAAAAATGTTTTGTCTCCCCATTTTATTTCATTGACTATTTCGTCTTCTTTTTGTATCTTTGCTTTCCTGACTATATTCCTAGCTTCTCTAAGTTTTTTCAAATATTGATGTTTGTTTTCCTCTTAGTGATCTCTTGTATTTTATGAAGGCCACCCCCTTTTTCTTCACCTCTTCAGCTATTTATTTTGAGAACCATAGTGGCCTCCTTTTCCTTTTACATTTATCTACCTTTCTAACAAAAGGGTTTGTTGCCCTTAAAATATCCCCTTTCAGATTTGTCCATTGTTTTTCTCCATCCCCCAGCTGTTCCCATCCTGCTAATGACTCCTTGATGTATTATCCCATCTTGGCAAAGTTATTTTCCTAAAGTCTAAGATCCTCACTTTTGAATGGATTTTATCAGCCCTAGTCCTAATACTGCACCATACCATCTGGTGACCACTGGATGCAAAATGATCTCCCACTATAACTTCGGAAACACTTTCTCCATTGGTAAACACCAAGTCCAGTATGGCCCGTTCACGTATGGCTTCTGTTACCAGTTGCTGGAATAGTTCTCTCTATAGAGAATCTAGGATCTCCTTACTTCTAGATGACACTGCAGCAGGGATGTGTCAATCAACATCCGGCATATTGAAGTCACCTATCAATAGCACTTCTCCTTTCATGGCAATACTGCATATGTCTTTTATAAAATCTCCGTCCACTTCTTCTCCCTGTGAAGGAGATCTGTATATCACACCATTGCCAATGGATTTTCCTTTTCCTCTTTCTAGTTTAACCCACAATGCCTCCTTGCTCCCTTTTAGGCCCTGTAATTCTATAGCTTTAATATTATTTTTAACATATAGTACCACTCCTTCTCCCCTTTTTCTTACCCTCTCCTTCCTGAATAAAGTATAGCCGGATATAATTACATCCCAGTCATGGTTGTCCACGAACCATGTTTCCATAACCACCACTAAATCCAAGTCAGCCTCTTCTATTAAAGCCTCAACATCTGGTATCTTATTTCCTATGCTATGGGCATTTATGCACACCACTTTCCAGATGTTCTCCCTTTTACCCATTTCTACAGAAGTATTTAACATTTTACTTACCTGAGGGCTTTCACTTATCTTCACTTCCAAAGTGATCTCCCATCCAAGTACTGAACCAGGCCTCACCCTGTTTAGTTTCCCAGATCAGGCAGGATTACGCTTACTCAGTGTGGCATGACCACAGTAGAAAAACCACTACCCACATACATTATACCATGGCATACACAGATTTGAAGGCAACGTGTTCTGGGCATAGTTAGGTGAACCTTTGTAGTATACGTGTATTCCCTATTTTGCAATGGAAATACACATATGCCTCAAAAACTTTCCCTCTTGGCATTTATATCTGCTCCAGGCCATGAATAACTCGCACTTAACAGTTTGTATGGGCTTGGAATTTGGAGGAGGGATCGAGAGGGGAATGTGCTCACCTCATTGGTGTTCAAAACCACCTCGAACCCCCAAAAGATTATTTCTTGGAGCTTGGCTCTTTAATTGCCTTCTCTTGAGCATGCCATCTTGCAAAATCCTGTACTTGCATATGTGAGACCCCCATCTAGGTGGGTAGATAGCAAACTCTCCCATTTATACATGTCAGTGCTGCTATTTACACGCACAAAGCCCCATGGTGTTCTCTAAAATGGCTGTTCCCATTGTACAGGCCACCAAATGCACATATTTTCCACGCAGCCTTCTCCATATTTTGCAAAAGGCTCAGCGTTCAGTGAAGATTTTGTAAAATATGCTGCAAATTATGAACCTAATGGCTTGGATGTCCTTCTGATCTAGACAACCTAGATAAAATTAGGCTTCCCGTGTTTATATTACTAGAAGTGAAACTCAGGAAAGGCATGAGAAACACTAGAAATTCAATATCTTCCTGAAACACCAGAACAATGATAGCAAGTCTTTCTTATCATTTTTTATTTTCTTTGATACATAGAAGAATGGGATGGGTCACCAAGGCCATGGCTCAACCAACATTTTTCCCCACATCAGGGCTGACTCCAGAATTGGTTAAGGTGTTGGCACCATAGGCAGACCTTATAGTTTATAGTTTATTAACATTTTGATATACCGCCCGTAAGCCTTTCACCCACCTTGGCTGTCAAAATCTATTGCCTAACTTTGAATGCCCTTCTCTTTGCAGTCCCCAAGAAGTTGCCACTCTAGGCAATCGCCTAGCTTGCTTAACAGCTGGCCTGGCTCTGCCCCACACAGCATCAAAACTAGGGAGTATGTGGGACAAGAGTGAAGGTTGATTGGTTGGCTCCTATAACAAAGAGCTGCTCCACATTGCCCGTGCTTCTTTTGGAACAGAAGCTTTACAGTAAGAAACTGCAAACAAGGCATATCATGTCCCAACCAATGTGCAATGTCATCACTCACATGTCTTTTCGGGACATTGCATCAGCACTTCAGCACCATCACAGTCAATCTGAATGCAATATTTTATCCAAAATCCCTTTTACCTTCTTTTTGCAACGGACAACATTAAAATCAGGCAAAAGTTTACTTTGTGCTACCTACATATGCTAACAACAACTACATTAAATAATCATATAATTTTGCTGTTGACAGCAAAATGGTTGACAGTTGCAGAGTAAAACTCAATTTTTATGTTTCCACCATGGCAAAAAGCAAATACAAAAGTCTCATGGAGGCAGGAAGTCCCTGGACACACAGAATGGCAGGGCTGAACAGTGTAAGGATTCCTAATGGGATTAACTCTCAAGGGGTTGCTAGGAGGGAGTGATTAGGGCATACAAGTCCCATCAGGGATTCTTCAGTTCCTCCAGGATTTACTCTACAGCAGTGCTTCCCAAATGTTTTCCCATTGTGACCCCATTTTCGTGGCTGAAAATTCATGTGACCCCAGATAGCAAACCAAAACAAATTATTACTCAACGATATAAGCAACAAATTCATTGGGTTTCTTAGATTCAGTAATATATAAATACATAAATTTATTCTTTTGAAAAGCAATTATATAGTGTACTCAGAATGCCAAAGACACACTAGTTTACAAGTTGAAGTTCAGTTCCTCAAATTTATTCTGCAGTACATTTATTTTATTTATTTATTTATCTATTTTCTTTTATACCGCCCCTTCCAGAGATCAAGGGCGGTTTACATGGAACAGTTTAACAATCTTGTACACTTTTGTATACATTTACATTGAACAGTAGAATTCAACTATGTACAGGTAATAATACAAACAACTGTCAAACTATTTACATTGGCTATTTACAGAGGCTATGTATAGTGTGTTACAGAGTTGGATAGTTATTGGGCATGTGTAGGTATTGGAATTAATTTCCTTTTTTTTGTCGTAAGTCAGGAGTGTGTGTGGCGGAGGACTGTCAGGAGTTAGTTAATTGTAATTTTAGGGGTTTTGTGTTTGTGTGACTGTGGTTGCTGTGGAGCTGGACTTGGGGGGTAGGGGATTTCAAAGTGTTCGGAAAATAGGTAAGTTTTTAGTTCTTTCCTGAATTGAGAGAGGTCTTTTATGATGCAAAGGTCTATTGGGAGATCGTTCCAGAGCGTAGGGGCAGCGAATGAGAATGCTCTGGAGCTTGTAGTTTTCTTAGACTTCCTGAAGGCTTCTGGTGTGTTAAGGGAGTGGGCTGCGTTTTGTCTGTGAGTTTTCGTTTCAGTTGGAGCGTGCAGCAGTGTGGACAAATGTGAGGGGGCGATGCCATTTATGAGTTTGAAGGTTGTTAGGATTATTTTATATCTGATTCGGCTATTTATAGGGAGCCAGTGTAATTCTAGCAGTATTGGGGTTATGTGGTCTGTTAGGCGAGCTTTAGCAATTACTTTTGCGCAGATGTTCTGGGCTCTTTGTAGCAGGTAGGTGTTTTTTTGTGGAAGGCCAATTAGGAGACTATTGCAATAGTCGAAGTGGGGTGTGATGAGTGTACTGACTACAAATCTAAAGTCATGTGTTTCAAGGAGAGGCCTTAGGTGTTGTATAGTTTTGAGTTTGTAGAATATGGTTTTTACTGTCTGTTTTATGTGCAGTAACATGGTGAGAGTGTAGTCTATTATTACACCTAGGTATTTGACCTCTTTTTTAACAGGTATGGTTGTTTTGTTGATTGTGATTGTTGTTGGGTAAGTGTCCTCAGTCATAGGTGTCCTTGTTACGAACATTGCTTCCGTTTTTTTAAGGTTTATGCTGAGGTAGTTGGTTTCCATCCAAGAGGTAGCCTCAGCTATGCATTCGGATAAGGTGTCATATGTAGGGTTTTTAGTGATTATGGGGATAGCGAGCATGATGTCGTCAGCGTAGATAAAATGGTTAATCCTGTGTTTTTTAAATATGTTTGTAATAGGCTGGAGGTACAAGTTGAAAAGGAGGGCGGAGAGAGCTGATCCTTGGGGTATTCCCTGTCCTTGGGGAATGTTTCTGATGCTTCTTGGTCTATTTGGACGCGTATTAGTCTGTGTGTGATGTAAGACTTGAACCATTTGAGGACAGTCCCACCTATTCCTAAGTTTTCTAGCCTATTGATCAGTGTATGGTGGTTGATGTTGTCGAAGGCGGCAGAGATGTCTATAAAGAGGAGTAGGAAGCCTTGGCTGTAGACATCTGTACCTCTGATGAGGAAGTCCATCAGTGTGGTTAAGAGAGTTTCTACTCCATGGAAGGGGCGGAATCCAAACTGGTGTGAGTCAAGAGGCTTGTGCTCATCAATGTGTTCTTGTAATTGTAGTTGGATTGTTTTTTTCTGTTATTTTAGCAATAAATGGAATGCTTGCTATGGGTCTGTATGGGTTCGGGTCTTTTGAGTTGAGCTTACTATTCTTTATTATTGGGCGGAGCGTTGTGAGTTTTAAGGCATCAGGCATGATGCCTTGAGAAAGGGATTGGTTCACTATGTGTTGTAAGTTTTCAGCCAGTTCATCCTTTGCACACTTAATCCATGACACAGGGCATGGGTCGAGTGGGGAGGTTGTGGTATTGATCATTGTTATGATCTTGAGGAGGTGTTTTTGATCTACCATGTGAAAAGTTGTCCATTTGTTAATGATTTTTGTGCTTGAAGGTGGTATTGCTGTCAGGGTACTGGGTTTGCTCTTTAATTTCTCTGCAAAATGTGTTGCTAGAGTTTGTACACTTATTGCTGGTTGTCTAGGCTCAGGGTTTTTTGTTTTTGTTAATGTTTTTACAATCGCGAATAGCTCTCTAGGGCGGTTGATGGCTGAGTTTATTACTTTAGAATGGTAATCTCTTTTTGATTTGTTGATTGCATTCTTGTATTCGTTGAGTAAGTTCATGTATTGGGATTTATTTTCGTCTGATTTTGTTTTCCTCAATCTCTTCTCTTGTTTCCTCAGTTGTTTTTTTAGTTTTGCTAGTTCTTTTGTGAACCATTTTTCCGTTTTTTTTATTTGTCTATGCATGACTTGTGTGGGGACAGCTGCTTTTTGGACTGTTAAATTCCAATGTGTTACAATTGAATTGATGTCTGTTGAGTTTGTATTGAATATGGGTAATATTTTGTCAAGGAATGCATTTTTGTCGAAGTGTGCGAATCGTGAAGTATGCGGTATTGTGCGTGCGGTATTTATTGGTGCTTGTGCCGGGAGGTGGAGTGATATAAGGTGATGGTCGGACCATGGTACTTCGGTTATAGTTGGCGGGGTATGTAGTTGGTGACTATTAAGTGTGGAAGGGAGGAAGATGAGGTCTAATGTGTTGCCTTTATTGTGTGTGGGGGCATGTATTATCTGTGTATAGCATCCATGAAGTTATCCGATTGGGAATGGTTCAGTGATGGGAGGTTCAGGTCACCTAGAAGTATGAGTGGTTTACTTTGAGCCATCTGAACAACCCGCCTCTTTTTAGGTGGGGGCTGTGGGTAGGTGAGCTGGGAGGATGCCTAAAAGTATCATTGAGGTTAAAGTGTGTGCTTGTGTGGGTGTGAGATTAAGTAGATTTGAATGTGCAGATGATTGACTATGTGAGTGCATGGGTAGTGAATATTTGGGTATAGGATGTTAGAAAGGGTGGAAAGATGCCTACAGCTCTACAGTTGGGATCTGTGCATGTGTGACTTTGTGGATTTATGTGGGTGATTAAGTATGTGATTGCATGGGTAGTAAATGTCTGAGTGCAGTGTGTTTGAATTGGTGGAATGAGTGAATCATCCCCCTTTACTCTCTAAGTTCTCTTATCACAGCAGTTGGAGAAGATTGTCTGTGGCACACCTATACTCCTCCTGCAAACACTACTGTTCACCATTTTATTCACCCCTCCCCACTTTTCCATGTCCCTCTCTTCTGCTTCCCCTCTACCTCTTCCATTTTATTGCTTCCAGCCTCCCCTCCCCCACTAAACTCATATCCCTCCAGGTTCAACCACTCCCCTGGCAACTCATCCCCCCCCCCTCAGATTCACTCTTCAGACTCATTCCTTTTTTCTCATCTCTTCCTCCCCAACTTTACTTCACAAGATTTATCCCCTCCCTCCCTATCAGGTTGGCTCGGTGCTCACTCATCCGCTATCCCAACCATTCCTTCTTTCCAGCCCCTCACTCTCCTCCCTTCTGCAGGCTCTCTTTCTCCCCCCCCCCTCCCCCCCCCAATGCTGTCCCTCCAGAGACAACCACTTTTCCACTTTTCTTTCCCAACTACTAGCTCACCTCTTTGCTCATCCATTCTCCCCCCTCCTAAGGCTGACCTCAAATCCACTTCATTCTCTCTTCCTGCTAAGGTCATCACTGTCTCTTTCAAACCCTATCCCTCCCTCCAATCCTGCCAGCAGGAGGAGAGAGAGAATAGGAATGCCTGGGGTCATCTCCTCCTGCTGGGAGAAGAAGGAGAAGGCTTGGGATGGCAACAGTTGTCGGCAGCAGGGGGGTTAGCATCATGGTGGTGAATGGCACTCAATAAACAAACATAGGTAGGGGAAATAAGGCCTGGCTAGCAGGGCTGATTCAAAGAGATGAGGCACACTAGACGAACCTCATCCTTTGTTCTACACAGTGCCCATTGCCACTGCCGTCAGCCCTCTCTGGGACAGACATCAATGGCAATAGCCACAAACAGCTCCGCAGGGCTTACCTTTAGCTTCGGCGCCTTGCGGATGTATGCTTCCACTGCTCTCCGCCACTGATGCTGACTCCATGGAGCTGTGTGCGGCTATTGCCACCACTGTAAGTCTTGGGAGTGCAGCGATGACTGACCTCAAAACTGAAGGTGATCAGATCTGACTGGCATCAGAGGAGGCCCAAGATTGATAGGCTGGTTAGTGCCAGTATTGGCAGCAGGAAAGGCCAGGGCTAGTGATGATTGGCTTTTGAATTTAGCGAGGAACTTAGGGTTGAGTGGTGAGCAGTGTTTGCCTCTTCCTAACAGTTTGTAGTTAACAGCAGGCACGCCAGGGGGACAGTGAGCAAGCTAGAGCAACTAGTGCTGTGCTCTGTATTCTCCACCCTCATGCCACTTAAAAAAGCAGAGGCCCATGTGCTTTTTTTTTTCTTACATGTGTAAATCTGCTCATGACCCCATTTGAAGTCATGACCCTCAGTTTGGGAACTGCTGCTCTACAGTACGGGGATGAAACACATTTGCTATTTACTCCTGCCTTCCTCCTTATCTATAAATTATTTTGGAAGTGAGTGTGGCAGGACTACAAGATGAGTATATTTCTTCCGTAGTGAGTATTCATCACCCATCCCACCCTACTGCAGCTTTTCCATTCTCCTCTAATTCCTCTCCACATTTCTACCTTCTCCCACCCCTCTTCACCTCATCCAGGAAAACTGTTTCACCTCCTCCACTCCCCTCCCTTGCAGCCCTCTCTCCATCTCCCTCATGTTTCTCTTTCCTCCTCTTCACTCTCTTCTCTCCCTCTCCTACTCCATTATTCTTTCCTTCTCCCAATCCTCCCTCTCTTTCTTCATCCTTCCTTATTCTTTCCCCTCACTCCCTCTTTTCAGTCCGTTTCTGTTCACCTTCTCCCTTCTTCCTGCAGCCCTTTCACTCTCTCCTCCTCCTCCTTTTCTGCTCACTCATTCTCTCTCTACTATCATCTCCCTCTTGCTCCTATTCTTCTCCCCACCCCACTTTCTCTTCTTTAGCCACTCCTTATGGCCCAAAACACCTCTGCCGTTTTCCCTATGCTCAAAAAATACTTCTCTCTCTTCTGACTCCTGGAAGAAATTCTTGCTTATCCCTCCCCTAGGCCTGCCATTTGAGAACATGCACTCAACCCAGACAAGTGCATTTTGAAAACCCTGGGTCTCATTTTGGGAAAGAGTCACTTAAAGGATAATTTTACAACAGGTTACCTAGGTTTGGAAGTTGAGAAAACGCCTGTTTTGAGCTTATTTTATAAAGACACAAATGCGCCTATGTGTCTTTGTAAAATACTCTGGAAAATGGGCAGAAATCACAGGAAGATTGAAGTTGCGGATGTCTGCTTGGAGCTGGTGTAAATGTTCATATGTAAAATCCATGCATACATATTGTATGTAAATTGTGACTTCGCTCAAACTCCATCCCAGCACATGCCTACACATGGGTCATGTAAATGTATGTGCCATCTTGTTACTGCACATAATTTTATGCACATAGCCCGGGGGTAATTTTATATTTGCCCTTTCACATTCAAAAAAGTTTGCAAAATTACTTATATGTTATACTATGAGCTGTGCTTAAGGCAGAGAGGTCTCCTTCTGGGGATAGTTCACATGAAGTGGTAAGAGCTGGACTGGATATTAGATTGGATTATTCATCTTTGCAAACTGATATTGTTTTAAACAGCAGCCAAACTAGCACCTCAACGGTACCGTGCGTGGTGTTTTTTGCGGTACTGTTGAGGTGCTAGTTTGGCTGCTGTTTAAAACAATATCCCCTGATGCACCGAGTGCTTCTCGCGAAACGTACAAGAGCTCTACAGTGACGTCGGGGTAGTGGCTTGGCTTCAACTCCTGTCTTAAATCATCACGCAAAAGCTAAGTTGTTTGGGAATTGTTGCAGCCGCGTGTTTACTGTACATTTTGTTGAAGTTTGTGCTACTTAGTGGAAGGTGGTGGCAGCGGGTCGTTGATGTTAACGGGCTTTTTGTTGAGTGGCAATATCTGGACTCACGTCTCGATACTATTTGCCATTGCCCTTGAAAAGCTGAGACCTTGCTGACCACAGTGTGTTATTCCGCTATTGTAGTCAAGTATATACATACTTTTTTGGGAAACAATCATTTTTGTAGTGTCGCCATCAAGAAACAATTGTAAAGACTGGCATACTGCATTCTCATCACTAAATTGAAAATATATATCTTTTTTTACCTTTGCTGTTTGGCCATTTTATTCTGAGTCATGTTGGTTTCTGGTGATGGTAGCATTATGGCAGAAACAGAAGATAGGGGGAGAAGGGGCATACAAATAGCAAAAATTGAGGACCCCTCTCCCCATTCACTTGCTAAAATTGTGGCACAAAGCAATATCCACCTACACACACCTCGGAAAAATTAGAGGAACAATTGGTGCTGACCTATATTCCTCTCGTATCTCAGGATTGAACCAACTCAAAGAAATCCCTTCAGTTCCAGTAGATCTGACTGATGAGCAGTGGTCATTCCCCAGAGTTCCTTTTCATATTCCACATAACATTTATTAATGAAATTCGGTTTTGATTCACAACTCCTTGCAGCCCTGCATAAGAAAGAAATCTTGGTTTTATTTATTTAGACATACTTGTTTTCTGACAGGCAAATATTCCCATGAGACTGCCAACATCCTTTTCCTTGTGATGTAAGTTGGATTTGAACCTGTATTCCCAGAATGGAAAAATGAATGTGTCAAACCAGTATACCATCCATTACTTCTCCCCTTGTCTTATATTGTTCCCTTCTCTGTCTAAAAATCCAGTTTTAGTAATGTTACCAGATTTCCCCAGTAATGTCCTCAGTTTTCAGGGATTGTCCCTGATTTTAGAGCTGTGTCCCTGACTCCCACCTGTTTGGCAGCTTCTTGTCCCCGATTCCAGCAATGGGGATAGGGGAGGGGTTGAAAAATAATTTTATTTTCAGTTTAATGATTTGAGTATGTCCTTTTTAGCAGTGCATTTTTCCTAGAAAAAAAGGTGTCAGTACTCATGAAGGGCTCTTTCATTAACACGAGGACCATGGGTCAATTATAGCAAGCAATGAAAAAGGTGTCTGTACTCCATGCCACTGCATACCCCTCAAAAATAGTCCTGGTTTTCAGAATTTACATTTATTATCTTTATATTTTGCATAGTAAAGGGGTAATGCATCATTCTTTTTACTTCTCCGTCAATTTGTCTGCTTGGAAGTGATATTGTTGCTCTCATGGCATGGATGGGGGAGCAGGGTACTGACTCCTCTTTCCTCCTTCAGGCTTTGTTGCCTAAATCCAGAACTAAGATGTCCCTTTCCCCCCCTCCTTCAGGTAAGTGTCCCAGATTTGTCTGTAAAAATCTGTAAATCCTGGGCCTGAGATTCAAAGACACTTACACGGTTTGCAGACCTGCAAATCATGTAAATGCCGCTAAGCAGGATGTTCAGCAGCACTAACCCCGTTAGGACATGCCGCGGTATTCCAGGGGTGCACCTGGCCATAACCGGGCAGTGGTGATATCAAGCTTCTGTCCGCTTATGGCTGTATGGTGAAAGTAAGGTGCAGCAAAGGTTGACCTTACTTTTGCTGCGGAAGCTAAATGGGCAGCCGCTGAATATTGCTACTGCCCAGTTAGCTTCCACATTCTGCGGCCAATCTGGACATTCGATGCCAGTTGCCAGATATGGCCTCAGCATTGAATATCCGGGTGTAGGAATGCTGGCCCCCGGCACTGAATATCAGACCCCTTTGTTTTAGTCATTACTGTCATTCCTTATTCTTCTGTGCTAAAGGCTACAGGACATCAAGAGCTTCAGCTGAAAGCTAGTCCCGGACAGCTGCTGTTGCACAATATTTTAATACTGAGGTTTCCTCTCATACAGTAGATCTTACTGTTACATTAAAGACAGCAAACATTCTTGTTTCTTGCAAGCATTTTTGCAAAAGAAGAAGTAAAAGAAGAACAGAAACTGTGCTTTAAGGATATAATTGTTTGTGTGTTTTCAAAAGCAAAGTTGCACTTCGTTCCAGTGAGAACTTCCTCTTTAATTCTGACTTGTTTTAGAATCTGATTCACTAAGATGGTTCTCCTCGTCTGCGTTTATAAGAAACCTTCATGGAACCAGCTCTACAACATGGGTAAAATAACTGCTGGAGTCAGGGACCAATCTCTATGAGGCTGCTTCTGGATCCTGACACTCTTTTTCTCCTGTTTACAATCCATGTGTGTTATAATCATTTCCCCTTAGTTCTACCATAGCCCCCTGTTTGTTGCATTTGTCTGTCTTGAATAGATTATGAGCTCTTTTAAGCAGGGACTGCAGTAACAGTTATCACACAGGCATAGCAGTTAACACATGCATTTTTTGCACTGACAGTTGTGCATTAGGGTGTCAAATGGGCGGGTTCGAGGTGGAAAATGGGCATGGTGAGTACATTTCAGTTACCGTGGGGGTACATATTGCACACTGTCAATATTGTAATTAGTGCAGGTTCACTTAATGCCACCTCAATGGGTGGCGTTTGCTGCAACTGAGGAAACTGTGGTGCATATTAGGGTACACATCCGTGCATTAACCGTCAGGATCATGCTGCCCACCCCCCTGATAGTTATCATGGAGTTTTTGCACTTAATGCACATTAGTTTTTGCATTAAAATCTTAAGTAAAAGGGCCCCAGAATCTCTTATGGAGTTTTTCAACTTAATTTACTGTAGACAGGGCCAAGTCTTCCATCCTGCCACCCCCCTGCCCCTCTCTGGGGCCTGAAGCGGTGGCTATGGCATTGAAACTGCGACACAGCACTTTACCTGAACTCTGGTGTTGTATCACAGTTCCTGCCTTCCATGATCAGCCACTTCCTCCCCCCTCCGACTCAGACTTCTAGTTTGCATAAATCGCAAGTCTCGGTTGGAGTGGGGTGGAAGTGATAGGCCATAGATGGCTGGAACCACAATGCAGCGCTGGAGAGTTTAGGTAAGCACTGTGTCATGGTTTCAGTGCCATCACTGCAGGCCCTGGAGAGCGGTGGCAATGGGGTGCCCCCAGTACGCCAGTGATCTAGGTGATTGCCTAGTTTGCTTAACAGTAGCGCCAGCCCTGGCTGTAGATTTGTGTAAAACAGAAATGTGCTTTGAGGTAGTCTTTTTTTTTTCAGGGGAAAATTTCTCCAAATCCCATAGATATACAGAATTAATCAAACAGTTTCAGTCCATTAATTCAATATATCACTCATTCACCTGTGTCTGATCCATTTTATTGTTCTCAGTTCTTTAAGTTTAGTGGTTTCTTAGGTATTGGGTAAACCTCGTCCCTTGAACTGAGGTTCCAGGGTAAATATTCGGAAGCTTTCCCCTTCACTATGGAATCTTCCCGCTACACATAGACTTTCTCCAAATGGGAATTTCCCACATCATACCTTTTCTCCTTTATATTAAGCTTTGTGGGGCTTTCCATCTACTTCTGGTCACACTGTCATGAAAACCCAAGAACTACTGGGTCACCATTGCATTTTGCCCTCTCCTTCATCCTCTTGGGCTTGTAGTCCAAACTCCAGAGTTCACTCCTTGTTTTGCAAGGCAGAAGTGGGTAAAATCTCTGGAGTATGTTTACTAAGGAATGTTGATGTTGCAAATATGGCAAAGGAGGTGTTACATGGGTGATGCTGTGGGACTGGCAGGTCCACTAGGCTGACAAGGCGGCTGCCTAGGGAGAAAATCTGTGATGGCTGGTATGACTGTTTTGTGACAGTGGTAGCACACATACATGCTGCCATGGTCAGAAGGGAGTTCTGCCATCCCCCACTGCCACCATGCTGCCATGTCAGCATTGTGCAAGGGTGGGGACTGCTGTGTGGTGGCTGCTGCTGAAGAAATCAGTGGCCCTGCCCTGTGTGTCAGGTGAAACACTGCATTTTCCACTGTCAAAGGGAGGCCAAGCATGTCAGCAGAATATACAGCCGAGCACATCCTGCCCCCTCCCTCCCGAGGTCTAAGGCAGCAGCAGTTGTGCCCACAAGCCTTATGGTATGATTAGCTACATGTGTGCTACCTCAAGAAGAACATCGGCAGCACTGAGACACCAGATGGGCCATGAATGCATGGAGGGAGGGATTGGCTAGTATGCTGCCTACCACCAACTGTGGACCATGGGACATGGCTAGTGTGCCTACTGGATGTGCTGGTCCTGGGATGAGGATGCCCTCACTTGTGCATATCAAGTGGATATGTGCATCTGGTGCATAAAGATTTCACTGTGTCGGGACTTCTAAGCAATATGAGAACAGACCATGTCAGGAAAAAATGAGCACCCTGCTCACTGATGACCAGAATCTGTGCATGAACCAGCAACACCTCTATAAGTTAGTACTCTGTAACAACCATGTGAGCCACATGCAAATCTAAGTTACCTCCCCTGGTCTGCGACATATGAGAATAGTCCATGACTGGCCCACAAGCACACAATAGCCAATGGGTACATTGGTCATTCTGTTTGGACACCCATGGAAAGCAATGTGTGTGTTCAGGTATCATGGGCTGGCTGTTTGACAGGACAGATGCCATATGTATAACAAGCATGTCAGTTGCACCAGCAGCATAGCAAGGCTGTGCAACATACAGATCTTAAAACATGTCCCTCTCGCACACCTGCCTATCAGACTCCATCAGGCAAGTATGTCACAGAGCCTACAGACAACTAAGCAGATGTAGGCACACCCCAAGTCATGGTCAAATGCATCCTGATAATGACAACCTGAATACCCATCGACGACTCCACATGGCTGCTCGGTGGCTCCAAACACATGACCAGAGTGTGTATGAGCAAGTGGTCATGGGGGTCAAGGCCAGCCTGTGGCTCAGAAATAGTATGTCCAGATGTGTAAATTTTATCATACCTTCCTGAAAAAGAAGAAGCCTGTGCTAAGATGAGAAACTCCACAATGTAAGGCTGCGTGGCAGAGCATGCCAACAGCACTGGCACACTGAGCTGCTGTTGATAGCACCCATACATTGTAGAGCATGCTATAATGCCTGCACACTCAGCAGGTGTTGACAATGGATGAGGCATAAGGGGCAGGTAACAATGACAATGTGCACCACTTTTGCACAGCAGGGTCATGTGTGTGTGGGTGTGTATGTGTGTCCCCGGAGGACTGTGAGCTGCAACAATGCATGTGATGCTCAGGTCTTATGTCTCTGCATACCACATGCTGCAGGTCAGCTCTCTAACAACTCTTCATACAGTGTGAGACCAGATGTACAAACTGCCATGTTTTGAAGTGTTCTTTGGGGGCGGGGGGGGGGGTCTGCAGTGTGGGTGAGTGCATGTGCTGCACTGGCCAGTTCAGCAGGATCCATGGCAAGGGACATTAAATAATGTGGATGTACAAGCATGCTCACTGGCACAAGCTGTGTAGGGGGACACAGTGTTTGGGGGTATGTCAACAAGCACACAGTTTGTCTGTGGCCCAATTTCCAGAGATCCTTGCATTGCATTTGTGATATACAAGTTCAAAGTCACAGTGGGTCCCAGATTACTGAGAGTAGTACTCCATTGGCAGTAACAGCATGGGGCCCCAGTAATAAAGGGCACCATGCTGTTAGTGCCAAATGTGCAAACAAGGTGCCATGTAGGTGATGCAGTGGGGCTGGTAGGTCCACTAGGCTGACAAGGCAGCTGTCTAGGGAGAAATATGTGTCCCGATGCTGTGTGTGAGGAGCAACACTGCAATTGCCACTGTCAGGAATGACAAGCATGTCAGCAACAGGGACAGTGGAGCACATCCTACTCCCTCCCCTCCGAGGTCTAAGGAGGCCAGGAGCGGGATGGTGTGACTAGCTGCATGTGTACTACCTATACAACCTCTCCCACTGCATGCTCTCCCCCTTTTTTGATCTAGTAATATAACAAGCCTAATATGTAATTTATTTGTTCCAATGTAAACCGCTTTGATTGTATGATAAGGCAGTAATTGAAACTTGTTAAATAAATAAATAATAAATACCTCAATAACACCACTGGCAGCACTGAGGCGCTGTCTGGACCACAATTGCAAGGAGAGAGGGTTGGCCACCATATTGCCTACCACCATCTGTTGACCCTGGCACATGGCTAATGTGCCAATTGAATGTGCTGCCCCTGGGATCAGGATGACCCCCACTTGGCATTATTGAGTGTATATATGCATGTGGTGCCTAAAGATTCTACTGGTTCAGGAATACTATGCAAAATGATAACAGCCCATGTCAGAGGAAAACATGAGTACCCTGCTCTCTTACCTGCCAAATGATAACCAGAATTGCTGTATGAACCGGTGAACCCTCCAGAACTCAATATTCATTTAGTCACAACCATCTGAGCCACATGTCAATCAGGAGTACCTCTTCTGGTCTGCAGAATATGAGAGTAGTCCATGACTAGCCCACAAGCACACACCAGGCAATGGGTATATTCATCATTCTGCACATGGGCTAGAATGTGTGTGTTCATGTATCATGACCTTCTCCTTTGACTGGACAGATCCCATAAATGACATGCATGTCAGTTGAACCAGCAGCATCTCAAGCCAGTACAAAATACAGACCTCACTAGATATCCCTAACATGCACTAGACATGCCTAACATACACCATCAGACAAGTATGGCACACAGCCTGCAGACCTCAAAACAAACATAGGCACACCCCACGTCATGCCTTCATGCACCCGGTCAGTGACCACTTATATACCCATGGATTGACACATCAGCAGGCTGCTCTTTGGCTCCAAACACATGGCCAGTGTGTGCATGAGCAATGAGTCACAGGTTCAAGGCCAGCCTGTGGATCAGGAATGGTATATTGTTGGGTGTGCACTATATAATACCTTCCTGGGGTGGTGCCATCATCTAATGGGAGTTCTCACACTCAGCTGCACAATCTAAGGCTGGATGGCAGAGTGCAGTAACAGCACTGGCACAGTGAGCAGGTATTGATAGCAGCCAAATGTTGCAGAGTGTGTTAATAACACCTGCACACCTACAGGCATTGACCATGGTGTGGCATTAAAGGAGGCCAGCTTGCACTATCTTTGGACAGCAGAGTCATGTGTGTGAGCTGACAGCAATGCAGTGTGCATGCATGTGATGCTCAGGCTTATTGTATATGCAGACCACCTGCTGCAGGTCAGCTAGTCATCAACTCTACATACAGTGTGTGACAGCATTTTCAAGCTGCCATGCTTCAATGTGCTCTTGGGGAGGGGGGTGTTCACTGTACCTGTAGGGTGGGTCAGTGCATGTGCCTCACTGGACATTTCATCAGGGTCCATGGCTAAGGACATAACATAATATGGGTGTAAAAACATGGCACTATGTGCAATGCACACAGACACAAGCTGTATAGGGGAGCACACTATTTGGGGATGTGACGGATGTAGGCACTGTGAGCCAACATGCACCCACAGCCTGTTTGTGTCCCAATATACATTGCACCTTGCATTGCCTAAGCCTTACACAAGGTCAAAGTCAAAAGGTACACAAATGAAGGGAGGAGGATTCTGGGTATTGTCATAAACAGAGCTGTTTGCACAGGATGTATATGAGTCAGAGGTGAGTTAAATGGATGAGTCATACTAACATGAGTCTGATGCAAGCATGGCCCTGGTGCACACATAAGTTCATGTTGAAAGGCCACTCTTACTGTAACCGAGCTGGGTCAGGGCCAACCTGTGGTGATATGGATGTTGTGTCTTTATTGTACTCCAGTCACTAGCTAGGCTGCTGGATGTCCATGCTGTGGGTACAAAGCCCCTGTCCACATGGTGGCTGTGTGTACATGCAGTGGGTGATGACTAACAGACCAGGCACAGATGTCATGTGAATGGCTGATACTGGGCATGGTTGCCAACTATATGGTGGCAGACTCTGAGTGATCACATGGATGACAAATCCTAGGAAAGAGATGCAAGTCTCTAATAGTCCGAGTCTGGAAACCTGAGTCTGTGCATGGGTTATACAATGCCTGCGGGCCTGTTTCAGCAGTGCCACCTCTTGCCCACTCAACAGTCACAGCATACAGTCTCTTTGAAAATAGCTGTGGCTACCCTAGTGCATGACACTGCACAGTCCTTGTCCAGCACTTGCACTGCCCAATTGCACCCATGGATGTTCCCTTCCTACATGCTCCAGTTACATACTATATCAATTGGTCAGCATCACTTGTAGCAGTCGTGCAATGAAATACAGCCTCACCAAAATCTGGAGAGAGCATCTATTATAGCGTGTGCTCTATGGACCAGATAATGTATGGATCTCCTCACATTTAGGATAGCTGTTGCAAATGATCACCTGCCTATGGCCTGAATGTGATGTGCACCAAGCACACAATGTCCCTGCATATGACATAACTGATGTAATATTTAACCACATTTCCAAAACAGTCAAACTGGACTAGCAGTGCAATGGCAAAAGGTGAATATAGCTGATCTGAATGTGAGGAGCATCATGGGAACATGAGGGGGTTAAGCAATACAGATGCACATGAACTCCACCTCAGCCACAGTGGTGACAGTGATGACATGAGCTGGAGCCCCTACCTGCATGTCATGAATGATGGTGGAGGACATGTGCCTGGCCCCCTGCACTGAGTATGATGGTCCCCCAAGGACCTCAAGGGTCATACATATGGCTGCAATTTATGGTATGGTGAAAAGTATAGCTCTGGCAGTGTATAGCAACTCACAATGTGAATGCATGGACTGTACATGTCCTGCCTTGGTGGATGGTGCCACAATGCAGTGCAGCATATCTGTGTGTATGACAGTTCTGTGGCATTGTAGGTACACAGCTATGATGGGCAGTGTGATCTCAGATGGCGATTGTCTGTGGAAGAAGAGATGTACAAGTCTGTTCGTTGACATTTATGCCAATGGAGTACGGAGTGTCCAGTGCAGTCTGGAAGCATGTGTACTGCTGCAGGCAGTCCTGAAGTGCGGTCTCTGACTGCCTCTGTATGTGGAAGCTCGGTTGTGTCCCATACCTTGCTGTGCCAATGTCCTGTGAGAATCTGATGTCAGTTTGGGTCAATGCAGTACATCACTGTGAGATGCTGTGCTGTAGCCTAATGGTGATAGCAAGGCCTTGATAAGGCAAAGGATCTGGGTTCTAATCTCAGTTGTGCTCTGTGTAACTTTTGAAAACTGACATGAAGATAGTGACTGAAACATCATGAAGTTGTCCGTGATGATACTGCTGCCAGTATCCTTACCTTTGTTTTTAGGTCTGTCAACGTGCATTGTGTATGTGGGGTACAGCATATATGGCATTGTGGTTGTACAAATACCCATAATTATGTGATGTCTAATACAATCTGCACACTGGCCACCTTTTTCCCATCACAAGGCCTGTTCCTGGAGGATGGAAGCATGAGGGGCCTAAACAATACAGATGCACATGAAATCTCCAACAGCTACAATGGTCACAGTGTTGACTGGTACAGTCACCACTACCTGCATGTCATGTGTGATGGTGGAGAAAGTGTGCTTTGCCCCCTGGACAGAGCAGGATGGCCCCCAGATGACTGCATGGGTCATGCATGATGTTTCAGGTTGTGGTTTGGGGAAAAATATAGATCTGGCAGTGTACAGAAACTCACAATGGGAATGCATGGTCTGCACATGTCTTGTCTTGGGGGATGGTGACACAATGCAGCCCAGCAGACCACTGGTGGTATGGGGAGTGTGATCTCTGATGTGGTGTGTCTGTGTGAGAAGAGATGTATATTGGTGAATGGTGACAATAATGCCAATGCAGTACTGAATGTCCAGTGCAGTCTGTACAGCCTGAGTCCCTAGGTATGGTTTCTGACAGTCTCTGTATGTGCCAGCTAGGTTGTGTCTTGCATTTGGCTGTACATGTTGTGCGGGAACCTGTTGTCAGTTTGGGGCCACACAGTGTAAAGCTGTGAGGTGCTCAGATGTAGCCTAATGGTTATAGTAGGACCTTAGTAATACCAAGGACATGGGTTCAAATCCCTGTTGTATTTTGTGACTATTGGAAACAAACATGAAGATGCTGACTGGAATAACTTGGAGGTGTCCCTGAATCTGTAGCTGCCACCAGTCAGATCTTTGTTTTGGGTCTGCACACATGTATCTAGCATGTGGGGTACCACATATATGGCCTCTCTGTAGTACAGATACCCAGAAAGAAGTGACGATGTGTCATGGTATTTGCATGCTAGCCACATATGTCCCTTCTCAAGGTCTGTCCTGGGAGGTCACACTGTGATCCCATGATGTGCCTTCATGCGGAGTAACGCATAATCATGTTATGAAATAGGCAATGTAAATTACAAACTGTGGTCTGCCAACAATGAAGAGAATCTAGGAATGGTCTGGAGACACGCAACAGAGCATGTAATGTGTTTTCACTCATTTGGGTCACCCATGCACTGTAATGAGACTTTATGTTGGCTGTCCTCTCCCTATGGCTGATCACATCTCACATACCAAAAAAGATGACTGAACAGAACCACATTACACCTCTATCAATCATGCCAACACCATGGTCAGACCACCACATTTTAGCCTTCAAGATGCATATCAAGAAGACTTCTGACATCACACCCCAGCAACACAATGAGAGAAGATTCAAGAGCTTCCATAGGAAAACGTCTTGCAAGAAATAGCCCCAATTCTGAACCATGAGATACTTGACCTGGACATCACTGAAAAACTGGAACCAAATCATCCTTGCAGCTGCTTCAGTTCCAAACAAGATCCACACAACTATAAGGAAAAATAAAAGAATACCATGGTACTCTTCCGAGATCAAGCAAGCTAAACAGACACTACGGAAACTGGAGACACAGTAGAGACAGACAAAATCTGCTGTCACCGTACAACAATACAGACACAAACAACAAGAATACGATAACTTCATAAACACATCTAAGCAACAATTCCATGCCAACTTCATTATGAAATCAGCTAATATTATATTTATTTATTTATTTATTTATAGTCTCTTCTATACCGCGCTATTCAGCATCAGCGCGGTTTACAATGAACAATGAATTTACACATTTCCGATGGTACTTTGTACTAATAGACCATATGAACTATTTGAAATAGCTTGGTCACTCACCAAAGACCCAGCACAACAATCAGACCCAGAAATACACGCTCAATATATAGAAAATCACTTAATGACCAAACATTCACAACTAAGGGGCTTGATTACAAAGCCGCGGTAGCAGTTTCCGATCGTTATCGGAGCCGCGGCCCCATTGAAATCAATGGGGCCGTGGCTCCGATAATGATCGGAAACCGCTACCGCGGCTTTGTAAACAAGCCCCTAAGTCTGAACATCTCCCTGGCCACAACAACCAGAAACCAGGATCCATCCTTCACTGCAGTATGGGGTAAGTTTCATAAGCTAAACTGTCAGCAAATTGAGCACATTATTTCCTCCCCAAACACCACAACCTCTTCGTCAGATTCTTGCCTTGTAGTCTGCATAAAATCAATGAAGAACAACTCATACACTTTATACACAACATAGTAACAATGGCTCTCACCCAAGGATACATGCCAATTTCACTAGATGGCCACCATAAGGCCAATCCTGAAGAACACAGCACTCAACAGAAATGATCCAGCATCATGCCGCCCAATTTCCAGTCTACCATTCATGGCAAAGATCATTGAAAAAGTGGTCTAATGGCAGCTACAGGTCCACATAGACCAGCATGCCCTCTGGACCCACACCAACATGGGTTCAAACAAACCATACTGTCAAAACACTGATAACATCACTCCTTGCAACATCATCAAGGGAATTGACAACATCAAATCAGGCTTCATTCTCATATTCATGGACATATCAGCTGCCTTTGACATAGTATCCCACAATATCATGCTGCAATGCCTCCAAGAAATTGGTCTTTATGGAACCCCACTAAAATGGTTTCAATCATACTTCAGCAACAGGCAAGGGCAAGTAAAATGTGGCATGCACAAATCTACTCCATCCTAAAACAGGGCATCCCTCAAGGATCCCTATTCAACATCTACATCAAGCCTATTTGTAATATAATCAAACGTCACAACATACTGATTATATGCTGATGACATCATATTTTTCACTCCAATTGACATTCACAACTCTGACCTCCTGCCCATAACCAAAGCATGGAAGACTTAGTCAACTGGCTCGTCAATAATAACCTAGCAGTAAACTACAATAAAACAGAGGCTTTATTCATCACACGAGACTCCTCATTCAATCCCTCACATGAAATCAGCCTATCTCATAGAACCATTAAGGTGCAAAAAGAAGTCAAGTACCTTGATGTCACCCTAGATCATAACCTCCGTTTTCAGTCCCACATAAATAAAACCACTGCAAACGCTTACTACAAAATGAAACTCCTAAAGAATATAAAACCATTATTCAGCCAGGATTACTTTCGATTTCAAGCAGTTGTCACACCAATCTAAGACTACTGTAATTCGATATACAGGGCCGCCCAAGGAGTTCCATACATCCCCTCCAATTGGCACAAAATACGGCCACACAAAAGACATCAAGAACTTCTGTAAAAAGCTCAAGACGCACCTGTACACTGAACATTATGGACAGATCATATAAGTTAATACCTTCCTTCAAACCCTTACCAATCCAGCCCATGGTGTACTAGACCACCTCCAAACTGAGTATTAATACCCTAATGCCTGCCCCTCTGAACACGTTATTGTTCTTGCTGATTATTGTTAACAATAATATGACTGGTTTAATGTAACTGTTAATTTATTTTATATCCTCACTCGTTCAATGTATAAAATCCATGTTATATGTAAACCTCTTTGATTGAAAGATAAGGCGGTTTAAAAAAACAAATAAATAAATAAACATGTACAAGATTAATGCCCCCAGCATAGGATGGCATACAAAGTGTTTTGTATATTAAGATGTGCCAACATGTCCCATCACCACACCAGGCAAAGTTAATTTGCAAGACTGGTGTGAAACCAATCCTGCAGTCTGGGAGTCTGACAGATACATATCACAGCTTGAACCCTCATAAGAACATAAGATATGCCATACTGGGTCAGATCAAGGTCCATCAAGCTCAGTATCCTGTTTCCAACAGTGGCCAATCTAGGTCATACGTACCTAGCAGTTTCCCCAAAAGACATAGGTTCCACAATGCATATACTGGGTCAAGCACTGATATCCTGGGTCCCTTTTTAATAATGGTTTATGGACCTTTCCTGCAGGAACTTGTACAAACCTTTTTTAAACCCAGCTACATTAACAGCCTTTACTACATCCTCCGGTAACAAATTCCAGAGTTTGATTTCGTGTTGAGTGAAAAAATATTTTCTCTTATTTGTCTTAAATAGTTTACCCTGTAGCTTCATAGCATGTCCCCTAGTCTTTCTATATTCTGATAACGTAAACAATCGATCTACGTTTACCCATTCCACCCCATTCATCTCTATTATATCTCCCCTCAGCCGTCTCTTTTCCAGGTTGAAGAGCCCTAACCTTTGTAGCCTCTCCTCATAGGAGTAGGCTTCCATCCCCTTTACCATTTTGGTGGCTCTTCTCTGTACCTTTTCTAATAACGCTATATCCTTTTTAAGATACGGCAACCAGAATTGCACACAATATTCAAGGTGCGGTCGCACCATGGAACAATAGAGGCATTATAATATCCTTTGTTTTATTTTCCTTTCCTTATGATACCTAGCATTCTATTTGCTCTCTTGGCTGCCACTGCACACTGGGCGGAGGGTTTTAACATGTTATCCATGATGACGCCTAAATCTTTTTCCTGGGTGGTGGATCCCAATGTGGAACCTTGAGTCGTTTAACCATAGTTTGGGTTGTTCTTTCCTAGGTGCATAACTTTGCACTTGTCCACGTTAAATTTCATCTGCCATTTGGATGCCAAGTCTTCCAATTTATCAAGATCCTCTTGCAATTTTCCACAATCCTCTTGGGTTTTAACAACTTTAAATAGTTTTGTGTCATCTGCAAGTTTGATAACCTCACTCGTTATTCCCTTTTCCAGGTCATTTATGAATATGTCAAAAAGCAGCGGACCCAGCACAGATCCCTGGGGTACTCCACTATTCACCTTTTTCCATTGGGAAAATTGGCCATTTAGCCCTACCCTCTGCTTTCTATCTTTTAACCAGTTCCTGATCCACAATAGTACACTGCCTCCTATCCCATGACTTTTTAGTTTTGCCAAAAGTCTCTGATGAGGGACCTTGTCAAAGGCTTTCTGAAAGTCCAGATACACTATATCAACTGACTCACCTTTGTATACTTGTTTATTCACACCTTCAAAAAAACATAACAGATTAGTAAGACAAGATCTTCCTTGTCTAAAGCCATGTTGGCTGTCTCCCATTAGGCCATGACTATCTACATGCTGAGTAATTTTGTTCTTTATGATGGTTTCTACCATTTTTCCCGGTACTGACGTCAGGCTCACTGGTCTGTAGTTTCCCGGATCACCCCTGGAACCCTTTTTAAAAATTGGCATTACATTGGCGATCCTTCAAACTTCAGGTATTACAGATGATTTTAATGAAAGTTCACAGATAACTAATAGCAGGTCTGCAATCTCATATTTCAGTTCTTTCAACACCCTTGCATGTATACCATCTGGTCCAGGTGATTTGCTATTCTTCAGTTTATCAAATAGTTGTAATACATCGTCCCGGTGTAGCAATACTTCTTTCAATTCCTCTGCAGTATCACCTTTAAATACCACTTCAGTCATGGGTAACATCCCTACATCTTCCTCAGTAAAGACCGAAGCAAAGAATTCATTCAGTCTCTCCGCTATAGCCTTGTCCCCTCTTACTGCCCCTTATACCCCTCTATCATCTAACAGTCCAATTGACTCTCTCAGACGTTTTTTTGCTACGAATGTACTTGAAAAAGTCGTTATTACATGTTTTTGCTTCAGTAGCATTTTTTTTCTCAAATTCTCCCTTTGCCTGCCTTATCAATGCCTTGCGTTTAACTTGCCAGTGCTTGTGCTGTTTCCAGTTTTCATCATTTGGCTCTTTTTTCCATTTCCTGAAAGATGCTTTTTTGGCAACAACAGCCTCTCTGACCTCACCTTTAAATCATGCTGGCAGTTTTTTGGACTTCCTTCCACTTTTCTTAATGCGTGGAATACAGCTGGTCTGGGCTGCCAAGATAGTATTTTTAAACAACACCCAAGCTTGATGTAACCTTTGCAACTGCTCCTTTTAGTTTTTTCTTAACTATTTTCCTAATTTTATCATACTCTCCCTTTCGAAAGTTAAAAGGTAGTACTGTGGATTTCCTTATCCTCCCTCCTCCATTTATTAAATCAAACGCGATCATGCTATGATCACTATTGCCAAGTGGCCCTAACACCCTTATCTCTTGCACCAGATCTGGTGTTCCACTAAGGACTAGGTCCAATATGGCTTCCCCTCTGGTCGGTTCATGAACCAGCTGCTCCAAAAAGCAGTCATTTATTTCATCTAGGAACTTTATCTCCTTAGCATGTCCTGCCGTGACACTGACCCAGTCGATACCGGGGTAATTGAAATCACCCATTTTTATTACTGTGTTGTAACTTTTGTTAGCTTCCTTGATTTCTTTGAGCATTTCATCATCCATTTGTTCATTCTGGCCAGGCGATCAATAGTACACCCCCACTGCCATTGCCTTTCCCTTCTTACATGGAATTTCAATCCATAGAGATTCTACAGCAAATTTTGTTTCCTGCAAAACTTTAATCCTTTCTGACTCAATGCCCTCTCTAACACAGAGTGCAACCCCTCCACCAATTTGATCAGTTCTATCATTACGATATAGTTTGTACCCAGGTATCACAGTGTCCCACTGGTTGTCCTCCTTCCACCATGACTCTGAGATTCCAATCATATCTAACCTCTCATTTAGTGCTATATATTCTAACTCTCCCATCTTATTTTTTAGACTTCTAGAATTTTCATACAAGCATTTTAGAGACTGTATTTTATTCATATTAATCTGGCTATTGGTAGGCATGGGTAATTTGGAATTTTTAAGCTCTGTCTGCACCATACTCAAGGGCATTTGGGCTGCTTTACTCTTTTTTGGAACCTCTCTGCGTTGGTAGTATCCTTCAAGGATACCTTCTTCCGAACCATGCGCTCTTGGGCGACTATCGGCTTTCCTCTATTATCTAGTTTAAAAGCTGCTCTATCTCCTTTTTAAAGGTTAATGCCAGCAGCCTGGTTCCATCCCGGTTAAGGTGAAGCCCATCCCTTCGGAAGAGCCCCTCCTTTCCCCAGAATGTTCCCCAGTTCCTAATAAATCCAAAACCCTCATCCTTGCACCATCATCTCATCCACGCATTGAGACTCTGGAGCTCTGCCTGCCTTTTGGGTCCTCACTATGACCACATAAACATCCATATATCTGGAGTGTGCACCCACACTCCCATGTTGCAGATCTGTGGTTCCTGATAGGTTGCCAGTCCTTGAGCAACCAAAAGGTGAAGGTCTCATTACTAGAGAGCGACAGAACAAGGAAAGGCTTATGTGAGTTAGATACAGCCCAGCTTCCTACCTCAAAAAATGACGGCTCTGCACTCCACATTGTGTTTTGCCTGTCCAAAGCTGCATGCGACACAGAGGATCAACTCCCACACCAGCTCCCTCATAGCACATACTAATAGCACGTGAAACAGCAAAATGTGTTAACAAAACACATTATTGGGGCAATGCCTCAACACTGACTATAAGGCCATTCATTGGAGGATAACAATCATGTGTCTGATGTGTGCTGCCCTCTCCCCCCAACCCCTACCTCTCAGCATCTATATATATGCTGCATTGCTGTTAGACTCCCTTTGTTACATCATGGTACACCAGGCTGTTGCATCCGTTCTGAGTGCTGTTGTTCTTGCTGAGGAAAATGCTGTACCCATGCCAGCTGGGCAGTCCCATCCTCCTGGCTCTCCACCGCTCCGGCAGGCCATTATGCAGATGGCCCAGCCTGGAGATGATAGGGACCAGTGTCGTCGGTGAGGGGAGGTGCGGCCCAGAAGGCTACATATCTTCAGGACCTGAGCCACACTCCAGGGTCTGCCTGAGGACCAGGTAATCTCCTACTGGCTGATCTCAGGGGTAATTTGAGCTCTAAGACCTGACCTTTAGCCCCTGACTGCCCGGTCATATGCCATACCAGGGTTGGTCAAGCTTCTGAGTGCTCTACATTTCTTTGCCTCCGGTTGCTTCAAAACATATGTGGCTGCAGTGGGAGGAAAGGGGCATGCCACCTTCTCACAATGCTTCCACCAGGTACTGCAAGCCATGGTCAGCCGGTAAGGAATTATATTGCATTTCCTAATTCTAAACAACAATGGATGACCCGCAATCAGCAGTTTGAGGGCATAACAGGGATACCACAAGTGATGGGAGCAATTGATTGCACCTTGTCCTACCAAGGGTCGGGAAAATGGTGTACCACAACCATTGGCAAGCACTACCATTCCCTGAATGTGCAGGTGGTGTGTGATGCCAATATGCACATATTGAATGTGGTTCACAGGTTTGAAGGGCCCACCCATGACTCCTATATTCTCCATCACTCAGCATTATTCCAGCAGTTTGAATAGGGCTAATATGAAGACTGCATATTGTTGGGTGAATAAATTCTGATATTTACCATTCTTGCTTGAGTCGTGGACAATATGATAGACTGCTCACACCATAAAGTCACACTCAGAGATCAGTTATGCACCTAGGAAAGAACAACCTAAACTGGTTACACGATGCAAGATTACACATTAGGAACCACCACCAAGGAAAAAGATTTAGGCGTCATCGTGGATAACATGTTAAAACCCTCCGCCCAGTGTGCAGCAGCGGCCAAGAGAGCAAATAGAATGCTAGGTATCATAAGGAAAGGAATGGAAAATAAAACAAAGGAAATTATAATGCCTCTGTATCGTTCCATGGTGCAACCGCACCATGAATATTGTGTGCAATTCTGGTCGCCGTATCTTAAAAAGGATATAGCGTTATTAGAAAAGGTACATAGAAGAGCCACCAAAATGGTAAAGGGGATGGAAGGATATTCCTATGAAGAGAGGCTAAAAAGGTTAGGGCTCTTCAACCTGGAAAAGAGATGGTTGAGGGGAGATATGATAGAGGTCTATAAATTAATGAATGGAGTGGAATGGGTAAACATAGATCGATTGTTTACCTCATCAGAATATAGAAAGTGTCGTGCCCTCTCTGGCCAAGCGGTAGCTACTGGTATTGCAAGGCTCTGGAGGGTGGTAGTTGTGCCTTCACTGATATAAACCACAAAACACTTCTTTCCAAATTAAAGGGTTTTATTCCCCGTCCCTTGAGGGTACTTTATCTTCAGGAACATAAATCAAATGCCTTGCTTGGACATATAACATAAAGTAACAAAAGCAAACAGAACTTGCTTCCTTCAGCTTCCAAAACAACAAATAAATGAAAAGAACAAAACAGCTTAAATATTTCAATATGGTTCTTTCTCCTGTAGCTGACAGCACAGCTTATATCTGCTTCACTTAGAGAGAGCTGCAGCCTGTTGCTTATAACACTAAAGCTAGGACACAAACTAATTACTTATCTGAGAGAGAACTCAGGTTCAATCAAGGTCAAAGAGCAGTCCATCAATTCTGGCATATCATTTTCTTCTGCATTTTGATATTCCATTAACTCCGGCTGACTGGAAGGTTCATTCTGGACCTCAGCAGTAACGTGGGAGAATGGCTGGTTAACCTCGTCAGACAGGAAGTTCCTCTCTTCCTTAGAGCTAGTGTCTCTCTGGGAATTACCATGTATTCTAGAGTTGAGCTTTTCAGGGCACTGCCCTTGCTGGTATTTTAGAATATAGCTCAACTCCTGGTTTGCTCTGCTAGTGGGATAATTAAGGGAATTTCTCTGCCGGTTCAGGCTTCCCTTTTGTAACCCAGCTGAGCTAGATTGGAGAGCTCATGACGGAGTTTCACAGGGAGCTGTGAGCTTACAATGACTACAAAACTCTTCAGCTTTATCTGGTAAGTAAAACCTTTTTCTTCTAGGGTTTTTAAAACCAGAAGAAGGGATATTTTCAGCCTCTAGATAGTGGGACCTTGTGTGCCTATTTTCATACCTCCAGGGTTGTCTTCTTTCATATGGCAAATCACTCTTGCATTCACTCTGTGCACTGGAACCTGCAACTGCAGTCTTCTTGCGTCTCTCTGGCTCAAACACACTATCTGGCTGTTGATATCTCTCTGCTTCACTCAGGTCTTCGGTTCCCCTCTGACCTTCACGCTGGCTCTCTAGTTGCTCCAAAGCCTCATTGTCACTCTCTCTTACATTCTCATACCTGCTCCATGCTTCCCAGGGTTTTAGCTGCCTTTGCTGTATTCTCTCAGAGTGTGTCCGTGGCTGCTTCAGCTCCTCTCTCTCTCTGATTGTCTGGGAGCCTATTTTATCCCAGTGTTTCCTTGCTCCACCCCCACCCAGCTGAACCCTGTCAGGTGAAGTGAATTCTCTTCCTTTGCTGGCTGGGTGTGTCCTCATTGGGCTTTTGCACGTGTTTCTAGGTTGCTCACGGTAACCATCTGACATTTCCTTGTTTACCCTGTCACTTTTTCTGTGCTCCTTTATACTGAACTGCATTTTCTCGGGTTGTTCGGGGTCTGCACTGTTACAAAAGACATGCAATGAAGCTACAGGGTAACCTATTTAATACTAATAAGAGAAGATATTTTTTCACTCAACGTGTAATCAAACTCTCGAATTTGTTACCGGAGGATGTAGTAAAAGCTGTTAGTGTAGCTGGGTTTTAAAAAGGTTTGGACAAGTTCCTGGAGGAAAGGTCCATAAACCACTATTAAAAGGGACCCAGGATATCACTGCTTGACCCAATACAAGCATTGTGGAACCTGTGTCTTTTGGGGAAACTGCTAGGTACAGTACTGATGACCTAGCTTGGCCACTGTTGGAAACAGGATACTGGGCTTGATGGACCTTGGTCTGACCCAGTATGGCATATCTTATGTTCTTATGTTAGTTTCTCAGGGCAGGGCTGAGCAGGGATAGGCTGCAAGCATGTATGGTGTGCATTTGCATCTCCAGTGTGTTTCCAAGCTGCACTACCTTCATCCAGCTCTGACTGACGTCAGCTGTGCATGTCTTCCAAGCTCATCATGTCTTCCCTGTGGCCTGCTTCCCTATGTTCACTGTTTCCTATCCCTTATACTGTCTGTCATCACTAGATAGTAAGCTCAGGTGGGCAGGGACCATCTTTATATGTATCAGAACAATGCTGCCTATGCCCTCTAGTGCTCTAAAAACGACTAATAGTAGAAGTTGTCGGTGTAGGTTATGTCCTTGCAATATCCTCTACTATGGGAATCTCATGTATGGTGTTCCTTTCCATGTGCAGTAATGCCAGGCCTCACAACCCTCATCAATCTGTGACATACGTCAGATGTGCCTGTCTTCCAAGCTCATCATGTCCTCCTAGTGGCATGTTACACCATGTTCAACGTTTCGTCTCTTTTGACCTGTCTGTCCTATCGGCACAGTATGCTCTCATGGGCTGTGACCACCATTATATGTGTCTGTACTGCGTGGCTAGCTGCCCTATGCCCATCTTTTCTCATCTGTTTGCCTTTATGTCCTCACTACATAGTAAGATCTCATGGGCAGGGAGCGTTGAAACATGCCTGCTCAAAGAGAAGCATTCCCGTAAGAGGATCCTGCCTCGAACACACCCACTTGTGCATTTCTATGCTGCTAATATCGAAATCCAGGAAGACTATGGGCTGGATTTATATTCTTTTTGGAGTTGAATGAATGAATGAATAACACAACCACAACCCCTCCAAAAAAGAAGGCCCAACAGTAGATCGACAGCATCAAACTCCAGGAGAGGACCCATCAGCAAAAAGAAAAAGCCTAAAGCTACAACACCTTAAGTAAGTCCACCCAAACACAACATGGCTGCAACCATATACCTGCCGATATGCCTCCTCCTAACCCAACTCATCCCCCAGCACACAGCCACTCACTACCCAAACACAAACAACCTATGGCTAACAACAACCATGCCGACCTACACCCCGCCACAGCACACAACTTGAAGCGCACTCAAGAAAGACAAGCACAACAAACAATCCAACCACAAACCAACTCGCACACAAACCCAAAAAGAGATGCCAGAGCAGCAAACACTCCAAACACCACCTCCATAGAGCTCATCAACACCAGATCAATAAGAAACAAAATGAACACGCTCACAGACCACATAGAGGATCAGCAACCCGATATCCTCTGCATCACCGAAACATTTATTTATTTATTTATTTAACAATGATTTATATACCGCATCTTCCATAGTTCAGTTGCGGTTCACAATAAACAACAGTTAACAAATCGGAGTTTGTTTTACATAAAACATCATATGACCAAATAACAATAAGATAAACAACTAGTGTTAATACAGAACAGTATAGAACAGTGCAAACTATATACATTATGTACAAATACACATTATGTGGGGCTTAAGCGTTATTCAAAGTACAGTATCAGCTATGAAGAATTGTATGTGTAGGTCATTTGGGATTTGTTAGATAAAAACTGGTTAGCCATTATCTAAGTCTATTGAGGGATGATCTGAGTTGTTGTAATGTTTAGAAAAGAGATAGGTTTTCACTTTTTTGCGGAATTCGATGATCTCGGTTAGTAATCTTAGATCATCTGGGAGGGAATTCCAGATTGTTGGAGCTGCATGAGAAAAAGCTCTATTGTTTGTGAGTTTATTTGCTTTTATGAAGTCTTTGGGAGTTTTTAGTTTATTTGTTTGTCCTTTTCTTTGAGTAGATTTTGAGTGCTCTTTGCTGATTAGGTTACTTAGGGTGACTGGGGCCATGTTGTTTAGAGTTTTAAATGTGGTTATCAATGTTTTGTATACTATCCTACTTTGTATAGGCAGCCAGTGAAGGGATTCTAGTATTGGTGTTATATGTTGATGTGCGTGTACTTTCGTTATTATCCGAGCTGCTGCATTCTGGGCAAGTTGAATTCTTTTAATGTTTTGTTTTGTTATACCCAATAAAATTAGGTTAGCGAAGTCAAAGTGGGGGGTTATGATGGCTTGAATTATGCTGATGAAATCATGTATGTATACAAGGGGTCTTAGTTGTTTAAGGATTTTGAGTTTGAAATAGATTTTCTTTGTGGTGTTTCTAATGTGGGTGTCTAATGTAAGGTGTTTATCTAGAATAACACCTAGATATCTTACTTCATTTTTTATTTTAATTTCTTGGTTTTGAAGTGTTATGTGTGTAGGTGCAGTATAGGATTGGTTTTTGGTGACGATTAGCACTTCAGTTTTGGAGTGATTTATTTGGAGATTGTGGGTATTTAGCCAGGATGTGACTTCATTGAAGCAATCTGACAGAGTTTGCATCGGTAAGTTGGGAATCGTGAACGGAATGTACATCATGATATCATCTGCGTATAGATGATACAGTACACCAAATTTTTTAAAGATATTGCAAACAGGTTTTATGTATATGTTAAATAGGAGTGCTGATAACGCTGATCCTTGAGGTAAACCTGTTTCCAGTTTGTATGAATCAGAGGTTTGATTACCTATTCGTACATTTTGTGTCCTATTATCTAGATAAGAGGAGAACCATTTATGAACTGTGGCATTTATTCCTATTTGACTCAGACTATTGAGCATTATGGTATGGTGGACGCTATCAAAAGCAGCTGAAATATCAATAAATAATAGAATGAATGCTTGCTTGTGATTGTCGATTCCTCTTAATAGCGTATCTGTTAGAGCTGTGAGGAGTGTTTCCACTCCATGCTTTGGGCGAAAACCATATTGCTGTTCGTCGAGTGGGTAAGATGAGTCTAGGTGCTCCTGCGTCTGTATTTGTACTGTTTTTTCTATTACTTTTGCTAAGAATGGTATACTTGAGATGGGTCTATATGATTTTGGTGAGGTTTTATCAAGGGTGCTGTTCTTGAGAATTGGTCTTATTTGTACGTGTTTAAGTGTGGGTGGGAGGTAACCTTGGAGTAGTGAGAGATTGACAATGGGGAGTATGAATGAAAGAAGGATTGGGAGAGTGTTTTTTATCCAGATTACTGGGCAAGGATCTAGGTAAGAGGTAGTGGTGTTTAGGTTGAGTATGATATTTTTTAATGATGTTTTGGTTATAGGGTGAAATTCTGACCATACGTCTATCGGGTGATGAGGTTTGTGGAAAGAGTCTGGAGTCGTGAATTGTAGTTTTGTTTTGTTATGGTAATAGTTAGCTAATGTTTGTGCTGAGATGTCAGTGATTTCCTTGCTGGAAGTTTGTGAGTTATTAGTTAGGTTACTAACAATGGAGAATAGTTCTCTTGGTCTATTATAAGAATTTGATAGGATGCTGGCATAGTAGTTTTTCTTTGTGTTGTCTAAGGTTTCCTTGTATAATGTGAGGTGGTTATAATATAATTCTTTGTGTATGGTGGATTTGGTTTTGCGCCATTTAGCTTCTAGTTTTCTTAGATCTCTTTTCATATGTTTTAAAGTACTGTTGAACCATGGGGTGATTTTGATTTTAGTATTGGTTGGCTTTTTATTATTTTGGTTAATTGTGGCTGCATTATTGATGGTGGTATGCCAGTTTTTGACTGCTTCATCTAAATCTGTTGGAGATGATGAAAGGTGGGGTATTGTAGAGTCTAGAAATTCAGTTTCAATGAATTTCTTGAATTTTATAGTTTGGTCATTTCTTGTGTGTTTTATGACACCGATAATGTTGTAAGTGAAGTTTATTTTAATTAGATGATGATCAGACCAGGGTATTTCAGTACATTGTAAGGAGTCTGGGTTGAAAAGTTTAAATAGTGAATGAGGAAGGAGGACAAGGTCAAGTGTACCACCTTTAGTGTGAGTTGGTATGTTTATAATTTGATGGAAGTCTAAGTCAGTTATGGTTTCCAGGAAGAGGTTGGAATCAGTATTTGCAAGTGATGGGAGGTTGAAATCTCCTAGGATAATTAGGGGGTTTTGTTCTGTTGATGAATTAAGGAGTTCAATTAGTGAGTGAAGACTGTCTGCGTTTTGGTTAGGAGGTCTGCATATTAAGCAGATTCTCAGTTGTCCGATTTCTATTATTAGAGTGTCAATGTTATTGGAGGTGTTAGATAGAATTTTCTTGGCTTTTAGGTTTATTTTTGTCATAATCAGTACACCGCCACCTTTTTTGTTAGATCTATGTGTGTGGGTAATATCGTAATTTAAGTTGTCAAGTTGGTTTAGAAGGACTGTATCAGTATCAGAGAGCCATGTCTCTGTAATACATAGAATATCAGGTTTTAAGTCAGATAACAAGTCATTAATAATTGGGAGCTTATTTTTCAAAGATCGTGCGTTTATAAGGATGCACGATAATGACATTGCATGTTGAGGGGGGTTTGAGTGGACTGTGTGTTGTGAGATAGTCTGTTTTATTTGAATGAGTCTGTGGTAGTTTATTTTTGATTGGTTGTGAGGGTGATAGTGTCCAATAAGTAGATTGTTTCGATTGGATATATGGATTACAGGGATTGTCATGTGGTTTTTACTGTTGAGACTTAGAGTTAGGTCGATTAGGATTGTTAGAGATATGAAGAGGTAAGAAACTTTTAGTAGCATGGTGTTTGTTTGTATCATTATGGTGTATGTTGGTAGTTTGTAGGAGAATTCGATGTGAGCTACTGTTAGTAGAGTTATGCAGTTATATACAAGGTTGGATAATTTGAGAAGGCAGTAAGTCACTGATAAATGAGGCTATGCAGGGTTAAGGGAAAGCTGCTAGAGGCAATATTAAAAATTGAATGAGTGCTACTGACAACAGTATTGGATTTAGTGATAGCTACTGGCTACAGTAGTTTGTAGGGATGCTACTGACAACAGTAATGATGCTACTGACAACAGTATGCTACTGACAACAGTAATGACATATATGATAGTTACTGACAACAGTATAGAATGAAAATATGTTACTGATAGGATTATTAATGTAATATAGGGGCGCTACTGACAACAGTAAATAGTATATTCAGGAAATTGTATAACAGCTGACAATGAAACCTGATCTAGTTTAACGGTATAAGTATTATAAGAAGATAGGCTGCTGACAACAAAACTGTAGGAAAGCTACTGACAACAGTAAATGGTGAATTAAGGACAGTATATGACAGTAAACAATGAGACCTGATCTGGCTTATCAGTATAAACAGAGTGGTAAAGTAAGATCAAGATCTAGGTTGTGAAAGTCAGATAACTAGAGATTGTTGAGGGTATACTTGCTGCGGTGGAAGATCTGTAGATGGGGTGAGGTACGCGAGCTCAACCCTGGGGGAGCTCAGCTGTACTTAGGTGTAGATGCGGATTCGACGTTGCATATTTCTTCGTTGTTTCAGTGCAAAAGGGTAGACTAAGCGCCTTAGCCTAAGGGCCGTGCCAAAGGGCCCTCTTGCGCGGCCCTCAGGCGCAGGCACGCAAGCGCGGGCACGCAAGCGCGGGCACGCTTAGAGGTTCGCTCTTTTCAGGCCCACAGAGGGCAGTCCTGATTGGTCGGATGAGCGGCTGGAGGCGGAGCGCAGGATCGCCGGTGGGGTCGGTGGTGCTTGATCACACGTGAGGGCCTGTCTCTGCCCCGATTGGGCAGCGGAACGGCGGGAAAAAGTTGCTGGTCCCGGTTTGAAGCAGCCCCAGCTGCTCGATCTCCGGCTGAGAGAGCTGCTGCGGGCTGAGCTGGGCAGCGAAGAGGACCCTGTGCTGGGAAGGAGCTCTTTTATAGGGCCTGCCTCTGCCCCGATTGGGCAGCCAAACGGCGGGAAAAAGCTGCTGGTCCCGGTTTGAAGCAGCCCCAGCTGCTCGATCTCCGGCTGAGAGAGCTGCTGCGGGCTGAGCTGGGCAGCGAAGAGGACCCTGTGCTGGGAAGGAGCTCTTTTATAGGGCCTGCCTCTGCCCCGATTGGGCAGCCGAACGGCGGGAAAAAGCTGCTGGTCCCGGTTTGAAGCAGCCCCAGCTGCTCGATCTCCGGCTGAGAGAGCTGCTGCGGGCTGAGCTGGGCAGCGAAGAGGACCCTGTGCTGGGAAGGAGCTCTTTTATAGGGCCTGCCTCTGCCCCGATTGGGCAGCCGAACGGCGGGAAAAAGCTGCTGGTCCCGGTTTGAAGCAGCCCCAGCTGCTCTATCTCCGGCTGAGAGAGCTGCTGCGGGCTGAGCTGGGCAGCGAAGAGGACCCTGTGCTGGGAAGGAGCTCTTTTATAGGGCCTGCCTCTGCCCCGATTGGGCAGCCGAATGGCGGGAAAAAGCTGCTGGTCCCGGTTTGAAGCAGCCCCAGCTGCTCGATCTCCGGCTGAGAGAGCTGCTGCGGGCTGAGCTGGGCAGCGAAACATGGCTCACCCCCACTGACAACGTACTTCTCAATCAATTAGTCCCCCCACATACACCTCATTCAACAGCCCACGCACACACAGGAGAGGAGGAGGGGTTTTGATCATCGCAAAGAGCACCCTAAAGCTTAAAGCCCGAAGCTCCCTAAACTCAGACCAATGCAACACAATCATTGTAGAAAACAAACAGATGGCCCTCTGCCTCATCTACAGAGCTCCCCATGCTCCAACAGATGAACTAGCCTCCACCCTAGAGGCTGTCTGTGCAGTCAACACAAACCGCAAGCCACTACTACTATTGGGAGACTTCAATCTCGGATCTGCTACCAGCAAAGACAAAGAAACCTTCCTACAAGCTATGGACTCCCTACAATACACTCAACTGATCAACACTCCGACACACAGACAT
The DNA here is from genome assembly GCA_033557465.1 of Ichthyophis bannanicus. Classification (NCBI taxonomy): domain Eukaryota; kingdom Metazoa; phylum Chordata; class Amphibia; order Gymnophiona; family Ichthyophiidae; genus Ichthyophis; species Ichthyophis bannanicus. The sequence goes on from CM066034.1 coordinate 608,790,013, forward strand.
GGATCGTCACCAGACCTCATATTCGCCCCAACTACCTACTCGACAGAGGTGGCATCTCAACACCCACAGTTACTCCGGTACCTTGGTCAGACCACTACAGAATTAAAATAGAAATCATATCACAAGAAGAGATACACAACAAGCCACAAGACACACCACGTGTGCAAAGAAGATTCAAAAGCTTCGACAAGGATCAGTTCCTACAGGACACTCTACCCAACCTAGACCCTGAAACAGAGGAGCTAGACGAGCAAGTAAGCAAATGGAACAGTGTCATCAATGCTGCATCCAAAGCCAATGAACACAAAGCTAGGAAAGCATCCAGCAATAAAAAGCAGCACACCCCATGGTACTCAAAAGACATACGCAACGCAAAAAGAGAGCTAAGAAAGCTAGAACGCCGCTGGAGACACTCTAAATCTCCCACCATCCAAGCACTATACCTAACGAAGCAAAGGAAATACAATGAACTCATTAACCAGACAAAAAGGGAACACCACACAAACATCATACTAAAAGCCTACAACAAACCAAGGGAACTATTCGAGATAGTAAAAAACCTTACCAATGAACCTAACCCTGAAAAAGACATGCAGATAGACCCACAAGCCTTCGCGGATCACCTACAAGAAAAACTGGATTCCACACCACAACCAATGACAAATGGAACCGTCAACCCAACCAAACCCACCAGAGCATGGGATAAATTCAGCACCCCATCCACAAGACAGCTTTCAGACATCAGCACCGTGCTCAACACAAGCACCGCACCAACAGACCCATGCCCGGTAACATGGATTAAGGCAACGAAGGAAAGCTTCATCCACATCATACACAACATAGTACACAACTCACTGGAACAAGGAACCATGCCAAACCAACTGAAGCTAGCCACTATAAGACCGATCCCGAAGAAATCCACACTAGACAAAAGCAACCCAGCAGCCTACAGACCCATCTCCAGCATACCACTACTGGCAAAGATTATAGAAAAAGCAGTACAACACCAACTCCAGGACCATATCGACACACATGCCCACTGGACATACACCAGCATGGCTTCTGCCCAAACCACGGAGTCGAAACACTCCTGTTATATCTATTCAACGACATAATGCAAATCATAGACAACCACAAAAAAGGAACACTAATGATCTTCCTAGACATCTCAGCTGCGTTTGACACAGTGGACCACAGAATCCTCCTAACCAGACTACAGAGCATTGGACTAAACGGCACCACCCTAAAATGGTTCAACTCATACCTAACAGACAGACAATTCCAGGTCAAGATTGGCTCCTACACCTCACGACCCGCAAAGATCAAACAAGGGGTGCTACAAGGCTCTGCCCTATCCGCACTACTATTCAACCTCTATATTCAACCGATTTGCAACATCATGAAAGAACACAAGATACAGTACACAATCTATGCAGACGACATCATGATATACACCCCAGTCAACCTCGACAACCCTGACTACACCAGAATGATAGACTGCCTCCACCACATGTCCAACTGGCTCCAAAAAAACAACCTGACCATCAACTACAACAAGACAGAAGCACTAATCATCACACGAAACACCAGCTTCATCCCTCCACCCTTATCAACGTCAACAATACAACAATACCTTTAAAACAGGAAGTAAAATACCTAGGAGTGACGCTTGACAGGGAGCTAAACCTACAGTCATACATTAGCAGGACCACCAAAAACATATACTTCAAGATGAGAATAATCAGACGCCTCAAACCCTTCCTCATGCAAGATCACTTCCGCACAGTCTGTCAAGCCCTAATAACTCCCATCCTTGACTTCTGCAACCCAATCTATATTGGCATGTCTAAACAGTCACTAAGACCACTACAAATGGCCCAAAACATGGCGGCACAAATAATATCCGGATCATCAAAACAAGACCACATCACCCCCATACTAAAAGACCTCCACAGGCTCCCAATCAGCTCCCGCATCAGATACAAGACAATCCTAAACATATTCAGAATCAAACACAGGAACTCAGCACTCAGGCTTCAACCTCTCATACAACCCGACATCAGCACAAGACCTAGGAGGAGAGCCACGTCGGACACAATCAACACTCCAAAAGACTACACAAAGGCGCGCAAGTCTACCGCACGAAGAGCACTATCAATGGCGGCTCCTATAATATGGAACACACTCCCTGATGAACTCCGATCAACAGATGACACTAAGGACTTTTGAAAGCAGCTAAAGACTTTGCTCTTCTTGGAGCACTACGGCTCGAGCAGATAAGGGGATCACCAGCCCGGACTAATGACTTACCCCCATGCTCATTGCACATACCACTGTATATGACCTACCCCGCATGCACATTGTACATAACACTGTATAAAGCTCATGCTGTAAATAGTACACTCCAATCAATCTGACTTACACTCATACACAGCCACTGTACAGTATAAGAATACATGAGAACACAAATGCCAATACAAATTGATTGTTTGCTGTGTACACCACCTTGATTGAAGGATAAGGTGGGATATATGCAATGCAATGTGTGCCTTCAAGTCAGTCCTGACTCCTGGTGACCCAGAAGCTCCTGGGCTTTCTTGGCAGTGTCACCGGAAGTAGATTGCCAGGCCTTTCTTCCAAGGCAATGGAGGGTTAAGTGACTTGCCCAAGGCCACAAGGAGTGCTAGTGGGAATTGAACCCTGGTTGTTTGGTTACCATTACCAGTGTTCTAACCACTAGGCTACTCCTCCACTCCCAAGGTGGGATATAAATACCCTTTAAATAAATAAATAAATAAATAAATACATACATACATACACACACATGTGTGTGTGTGTATATATATAAAAATATGTATATAGATATACAAATATATATATGTGTGTATTTATTTTATATGTATATATATATATGTGCGTGATAAGGATTGTTTTGGGGGTTTTTTTTAACATTGCTGAGAATATTCTCATCTTCACTTGATATCTTTACTGAAAAACTGGGCTCCCTTCTGCAAGTGGAAAAGCCCAGAAAACACCATGAAGAAACTTTGTGCAGTAAGAGATAGCTTTCAGCCTTAATAATGTGGTCATTACAAGCACGGCACAGTTCCATGTTTGCTATCAGATGTGCTGTGCTGTGAATTGGGTGCCACCCTCCCCATCCCAAGGCCGGAAAAAGGGAGAAGAGACGCAGGCACTGAGAGAAGTGGAACAGGCAAATACAGAGTTTCTCGTGCCGTTGGGATTATGGGTCAAATGTCAAGAAGCATCATGCCATTTTGCAAGAGAAAGAGGAGACATTTACCTTGCCCTCTTTTGCCACTTCCTTTTCTCTGTCCGAGTCACTCTTGCCTCATTCTGCCTATGAAGCAACCCTTAGGGGACACCATGCTGTGTAAAAACGTGACTAACAATGGCACACATGTGGGAAGGATGACTGGACACCATTTCGTGCTAGAAGAAGGCAGGAGGCATGCTGGGGCTCCATTGCCACACAACGTGCCCAAGTATTCACGCAAGGACAGGAACTGGCCACTCTCCTACATGTCTATTCTACAGCTGCTAGTATCCCAAACAGATCTGGAAAGGGGTACAAGCTGAATGCATCTTTACACATACTGATATATATATGGAGCACATATAGTATGTGTAAATGTGCCCCCACATAAGAGTACGAACCAGACAGCTGCACCTCTCTGTGACAGAAGAATCCTACTTGAATTGCATTTTCTTTGCCACTTGCTGCCAAATGTGCTCCATTAGCAGAACATTCAGCATATTCCTCACCCAAAGCAAATAGCAAATAACAGCATTCCAAAAACCTGAGTAACAGCAGCAAGAACAAAAAGACTCCTAAGCACCGGAGACACAGACAACTCTAGCCCCAGCCCCCAAAGGACCCAGATTGCAGTTTCTTCTGTCTCCTCTTATTTAATAGTCCTTTAAGTTTTCTTAATAGAACTGTTAATTTAATTAAAGAGTGGGGTTAGTTTTTCAGTATTCATTGCTAAATATTTAAATGTAAAACTTATTTATAAGTAATTACAAATAGTTTCCCCATGTTTTTATTTTTAAAATCTTTTTTTTGTCATGGTCTTTTGTAATGTTGCCGTCTATCCCTTTTCTCCGATTTGCAGACATTGTTTAACACATAGCTGGGCTTCTCTTTAATTTCTCAGTTTTCCTCTTCTCCCTGCATCGCCCGCTCTCCCCATCTTCTCCCTCTGACATATTCCCAGCAAAGGCAAAATGATGGTGCTAGGGTCACCAACTGGCTCTGAGTCCTCAGAGACAGGCTGAGCTAGGCCTGGTTATACCCTCAGTGCATCAATCGATTTCTAGTTCTGATTGTTTTGAGACCAGAAGGAACGGGGGAGGCAATATTTAGCAGGATCTCCACTGCATAAAGATAAGTGCCTGATATTCAGCAGGCCTGTCCATTTAGGAAGGTCCACTAAATATGTTGTCCTAAACTTAAGCAGATAATGTATCCATTTAAATCAGAAAGACTTATGGCACCTCATAGATTAACCAATTTATTGAGGCATGAGCTTTTGAGGACAATAAAATTTTTTATTTGTTTTAAGTTTAACTGCCTATTTTTGCAACCCCCATAATTGAAAGAATTTATCCACATATTTGGTGAATATCATTGTTACCTAAATAAATCATGGCACTGTCCATGGAACACCCTTGGACCTTCATTCACTCATATAGCCCCTCTTCTAAAATCACCCCACTGGCTCCCCTCCATTTCCATATCCAATTCAAACTTCTCCTTCTAACATATAAATGCATTCACTCTACTGCCCCTCATTACCTTTCCTCTCTTCTTTCTCCCTACATTTCTCCCCGTGAACTCTGCTCCTCCTCTGGCTTTCTTCTCTCTATGCCCTTTTCTTCTTCTGTAAACTCCAGACTTTGATCTTTTCACCTTGCTGCTCCTTATGCATGGAGCAAACTTCCTTTATCTTTATGTCAAGTCTCTTCTCTCCTCCTCTTCAAATCCATGCTAAAGGCTTACCTCTTTGAGGCCGCATTTGGATCCTAATCCCTTGTTCTCTTTGTTTCTATCCCTGTTTGAACCCCCTTGTTTCTCTTGTATTGTTCTGTCTGTCTTGATTAGATTGTAAGCTCTACGAGCAGGGACTGTCTTCTTTAAATGTTTGTACAGTGCTGCGTCCGGCTTGTAGCGCTATATATATATGATTAATAGTAGTAGTAGTGTCTACATATGGCCGCCTATGCCCTGGAGCCCTTTATAAATGACTAGTAGCTGTAGTTGTAGGTAATGTGTTGGCGATATCTTCAACTCGGAGAGTCACGGGTATGGTGTGCATTGTCATGTACAGTGTTTTCAGGCCTCCCCACCTCCATCAATCTGTGATTGACATCAGCTGTCTATGTCTGTCAAGCTCAGCATGTCTGCCCAGTGCCTAGCTTCCCTATGCTCATCCTTTTCCATCTCGTGGCTTTTCTGGCTTAGCTAGATAGTAAGCTCTCATGGGCAGGGACTGTCTTTTTATGTGTATGTACATGGCTGCCTATGCTCTGCAGCTCTATATAAATGGCAAATCATTGTAGTTGTCGGTGTAAGTAATGCATTGGCGATATCCTCTACTATAGGGTATCTCAGCTATGGTGCGCATAGTCATGTACTATATTTCCTGGACTCACTTCCTTCATCAATCTGTGACTGACAGCAGCAGTGCATATCTGCCTACCTCTTCATGTCTGCCCAGTGGCTAGCTTCCCTATGCTCCCCTTTCCCATCTTGTGGCCTTCATGGGCAGGGACCATCTTTATATGTGTCTGTACAGCATGGCATATGTCCTGTAGCACTAATCAGTACTAGTTGTAGATGTCGGTAATGCACAGGCCATAGCATAAACTCTGTGAGTCTCATATATGTTGTGCAGTTTCATGTCCAGTGTTGCCAGGCCTCAAATTTTAACCCATCTGTGACTGACGGCCGCTGTGCATGTTTGCCAAGTTCTTCATGTCCAACCTTTGGCTGAGTCCCCAATCTGCACCTATTCTTAGCTATTGACCGTTAGTCTGAACTACATAGTAAGCTCTCAGGACCAGGGACTGGCTGTATATACATGTCTGTACAGTGCTGCCTTTGCCCTGTTGTGCTATATAACCAACAAATACTTGTACTTGTAGGTGTAGGTTAGGCACCGGCTATATCCTCCACTATGGGAGTCTCACGTATATTTTGCATTGACATGTCCAATGTTTCCAGGCCACATATTCACAACCCATCTCTGACTGACGTCCTCTGTGCATATGTCTGCCAAGCTCTTCATGTCCAACCTTTGGCTGAGTCCCCAATCTGTACCTATTCTTAGGTATTGACCGTCAGTCTGAACTACATAGTAAGCTCTCAGAGGCAGGGACTGGCTGTACACCCGTGTTGTACAGTGCTGTCCTTGCCCCGTAACGCAATATAACAGACAAGTAGTAGTAGGTGTAACTGCATTTTAGCCACCGGCTACATCCTCAACTATGGGAGTCTCATGTATAACGAGCATTTCCATGTCCAGTGTGACCAGGCCTCACAACCATCATCCATCTGTGACTGATGACAGCTGTGCATGTCTGCCAATCTCATCATGTCCTCACACTGGCTAAATTCCCTATGCCCACCTTATTCTTCTTGATACCTGTCAGTCATAAGTATCTAATAAGCTCTCATGGGCAGGAACCATCATTATAGCTGTCTGTACAGTGCTACCCATGCCCTGTAGCGCTAAATACATGATTACCAGTAACAGTTGTAGGTGTAGGTTATGCACTGGCAATATCCTCTAGTACGTGCGACTCATGTATGGTGTGCACTGTGTCACCCACCAACGTACCCAGAGGCAAAAAGGCTTGGGTAGTTTAATGGGGCAGTATTTTAATGGCTGTAGACTTTCCTGTGAAGGCTTTAGAAAGGCCTTCTGGGACCTGTGGTTTTTAACATTAGCCAAAGAAGTGTAGTTGTAGGCAGAGGGTAAGGTTAAACACAAGCTTTATTCCCTGTCCGGGGTGGATTCATAACAGTGGAACACAAGGAATTGCAGACCCTTCGTCTGGTGACACAATTAAAGAAAGGTTTCAAACAAAACTTGGCTTACTTCAGCATTAGTTAATGGAACAAAAAGCAAAAAGAAAACAGTTCATTTCACTTACAGAACTTTCCCTCCTGTTTCCTTTTCTAAACAGCTCTTGCTGCTTTCAACAAAGAGATGATATGCAATCAGCCAGAGTGTATGTACAGTCCATCTCACTCCCGTCTAAAGACTCTTCAATAGTCTCAAATTGCATTCCTTCCTCATCAGAATAAACTTCTCCTGGCACACAGCTGCCGTTGAGGTTATAATGTTCTTGCCGGTGAGCTAAAGCATTCCCCTCCTCCACTAAACTAGTGGCCCGTGGGAAATTACCATATTCACTGTAGTCAGGCTCCTGAGAGTTACACAGTTCCTGGTAAGTGCAGGGCAAATCAGGGTATTTTAAACCTCTTCTACTAGAGTAAATACGCCTACCTTTAGGCACTGCTACTTCCTGTTCTCTCGGTCGAGCAAAGCTCTGTTTTGAAGAACACTCTCCACGGTGTTTCTCTGTTAGCTTCAAACTTCCTTCAGGGTAAAAGATTTCCCCTGCTGAATCCCTGGTGTTGGGTAATCTATACCTCCTGGACTTGGCTGCTGGACTGCCACCTCTGCTTACTTCGTAGCAATGCTCCTGGGGATATTGAAAAGCTGTGCACTGCTGCTCACAACAGCTTCCCAGGGAATCACCAGCTTCATATGCCCCGGGCAATCTCTCTGGCTCCGTCCTTGCAGCTCCACTGGTTCTGCTTTCACGCTTAGCAGTTCTCTCAATAGCATCTACTACTCCTCCAGTAGCTCCTGCCACTCCTCTCTCTCTACCTTCCGGTAAGTGAGTTTTAAATGTGTTTAAGCTGGTGTTAGTTTGGGCTCCGCCCCCATGCAGGTGCTCCTCATTTCCTAATGAGTTTTGTGCTACACTTCTGTTCGGGCGTTCCCTTACACCTCGTGGCTTTGTTTTTATCTGTGCTTATAGCAACCTTTCCCCATGTGTGAACCTGAGCTGTCAGTTTCCCTTACGTTTTGCTCAGAGTTCCCTAGTTCCATGGGTTCTGACAGCGCTACCTTATGACAACTGTCATGTACAGTTCTTCCAGGCCTCACAACCATCAACCATTGGTGAGTGATATCAACTGTGCATATGCTCCAACCTCATCATGTCTGTCCAGTGGCTAGCTTCACTATGTTCATCCCTTCTGATATGTTGCCCTTTGTGTCTTTACTAGATAGTAAGATCTCAGGGTAGGGCCATCTGTATATATGTGTCTGTACATTGCTGTCCATGCCCTGTAGCACTACATAGTGTACTAATAGTAGTAGTTGAAGGTGTATGTCATGCACAGGCTGTACCCTCCACTATGGGAGTCTCATGTATGGTGAGAGGTTCTAGGGACAGGGTGTCCATGCCTCACAACCTTCACCCATCTGTGACTGATGTCAGCTGTGCATGTCTCCCCAGCTCATCACATCTGCCTAGTGGCTGCCTTCCCTATGTTCACTTTTGCCTTGCATGTGACCCGTCAGCTCTCAGGGGTAGGGACTGTCTGTATATATTGTCTGTACAGCTCTGCCTAAGCCTTGTAGGGCAGTATCTCTGAATAAAAGTAGCATTTGTGCACTGGCAATATCCTCCACTTTGAGTCTCATGTGTCACATGACAGGACCAACACCCACATTTGGGATATATTAGGTGCCAAGAGGGTTCCAGTAGCTGTACTGCTGAAGGGAAATGTTGAGTAACAGCATTGCGCTGTGATACTTGCAGGCATGTCTGAGGACTCTCTCTGTCCCCTAAACATGTACACGTCTCACAATCATAGTCAAATTGAGCAACCAAGGACTAGGATTATCTGGGAGGGTGTGCATAGCTCTGTGTATCTCTGATAATATCACCCTGGATGTGTATGCAGTATGGATACTGGTTGCAGGCAAATGCACAGTCAGGATATCTCAGATTCCAAGAACACACCACAATCAGGAATAGTGAAGACTCTCACACAGTCAGGTGACCGGACAATCCAGGATGTGTTGCACCCGCAGCTAGTGCTTACATCTGTGAAGCTGGGGCCCATAGAGGACCCTGGTACCGCACTGAAGTTGCACACTGGCTGACCAGTTCACAGCTACCCATCCCCCAATATCCCTAACATATACCTGCCAAGTTATAATTGAGGACAGGTCAGGAGCTGTGGGTCAACCACCTTGATGACTAAGGAATGAGGATGAATCAGGGACCGGCAGCAGTCCAAAACTGTGTGTGGTGACATGACAGACACAAGGCATGACAATTCATCGGTTGAAAATAACATATCTCCAGTAATGCAGTGATTCCATTAGATACAATCTGCACAGAACAGTGCCTCATAGAGATTCCTGATGCCAGTCCTTCCTCTCTAACATTCCCCAGTTGATGCAATCAGCAAGGCAGGGCACATGTGACAGTTGCCTCAATCAACAGGATGTATAAACAAGCCTCAACATCCTATTCCCTAAGACCACTGGGAGGTCACATATGTAAATCACACTAAAATACAGACTTTCAAATGGAACACTCTGTTCTCTATATAACTCTGTATGTCCTCTCAGAAATCCAGCCCTATGTGGACAAAGATCTGTCACGGCATTGGACTGAGATGTGTATGCTTAAACATATGGCCATTGTAGTGTCTGAGGGTCCAGATCAGCAGGGACATGTTGTCTGCAGTTGTGGAGAGCTGTCCCACTACATAGGTAAGAACTGCCATTGCACACATGTTATGGATGTTGGGAATGTGTGTGTGATACGTCATCTGTCATCAGTTTGACTGGGAATCTGTGAGGGGGTATTAGGAATTACACATGAGGGAGTTAGTGAGTGGCAGACTGCAAACCAATCCGTTGAGCAGGCCCCTAATGATAGAGCAATGTAGCTGGCCAGAACTGTACTTTCTGACACCTGTACAATGGGATGCAGTCACAGAGGACTACAGAAAGACATCATGAGCTGGGTTCCCAGCACAGCTGCCATGTCACATGTTAGTGTTCAAGTATGCTACATGCTACTTCCACCACTGCAGTCTGTTGGTGGAAAGGCATGTTGTCAACCCCCTGAGGCTGACGTAGAAAGGAGAGCACAACTTATGAAGGTTCTAAGGACCTCTAAGTGATATATGAGTACAGTAGGGATCCAGATGTTGTTTATTAACTGCCATCTCCCTGTCCTTTACACCAGGACCTGCTGAAACACAGGCATACATAGCCTGGTGCCTGGGGCAGTAATTACTGGGGGTCAGCCACAGCAAGCCAGTCAAAGCAAGATACTAGATTGTGACAGCTCCAGGGGGTGTAAGACCAGATGTATTCACCAGTCCTGCACACCCTGGCCTAAATTCCTCGCTTGCCGTGTTGCACACAAATGTCACAGCAAGAGTGCTGTGATGGCCCCATTACTGTTGGCAAAATGACCTTGATGTCAGCTTACATCCTGCTTTTGTAACCCTGCACAGTCCCATCACACACTGATACACATTCTGACTGATCCAATTGACTGTTGAGGCTCTGGTATGGTTGTGAGTATATGTTTACCATGGCAATGTGACTCCATGTGATGTGGCTGTTCTCGGGAGTGATTGTGACTCCAAATATGGGTATGTCATGTGCAGGGCTGTACCAACGGTGAAAAGGGCCCTGTGCGAGTTGCACATCGGGCATGCGCCCCCCCCCCCCGCACCTCCATCTAGCCACTTTATGGGGGCGGGAAAGAAGAGGTGCGCACCCAATGTGCAACTCGCCGGCACACTAAACAGGTCTGGACCCTCCCGGAGAGACCAGACCTGCTTAGTGTGCCGGTGAGAAGACTTAAGGGGTGCATTTCGGCTCTTTGCCACTGCAACGGCAGAGCCGAAATGCACCCCTTAAGTCTTTGCGCCCTGTGCGGCCACACCGCTCGCACAGGGCTTGGTACGGTCCTGGTCATGTGTGTATCACAATCCCCATCACTGCACATCTCTATCATTGGGAATGTCACCAGACGCCATGTAAGTATACACTCAAGTACTGGCAGTTGTGACTCTCTTGTGCCTATCGGGTACATTGATGTCCATCCCTTGCTGCTGGTCACTGATGGCATCACAATGTATATAAACTGTAATAAACATAAATTATGTGCTGCAAGGATAGCATATATGTGTCTACAATTGCAGAATGTATCCTCATGGGAATGATGGGGAAACCGCACAGGCTGGAATGTGCACGCTTGAAACTCAGCACAGATTTAAGCCCTGCAAACCCCGCTGGGGCATGGCATAGCTGTGTACCACACATAGGGAAGGCATGATAACTGCCCTGTTCATGCTGAAGTTTGTAACACTCTGCCATCCTAGCTGGAGGGCACAGCAAACATCCAAACAGTACATTCACAGTAGATGTACAATCTGACAGTATTGGACCATGGGAATGGACAAACTCAAGATGGCAGTGCATTGATGCAGGTGCCAAGAGGGTGCCAGTAGTGGTTCTGCTGAAGGGAAATATCAAGCGGGACATTCCCAGACACCCATACACAGCAGTTTGAAGGCAGCACTGTAGACAGACTCCCTTGGGTCAGGTCACCCATGAGATGCCTGTGGAGGTCCTGCAGACATGTGGCCTGAACTAACCCCTCCTTAGACCATGCTGTGTGCACATCATGATAGGTGAAAGGTTCCACTCTAGCCCTTTGTTGTCTGTGAGACAACACATCACCTGCATTGAGACATTGGCCATTGGGCAAATGTCCATGTAGGCCTTGTCTAACCACTTATGCCATTGTTATTACAGTATCACATGTTATGTCTGTAGGTGATGCAGGATATGGATGCAGGTCCTGGTTGCTGACTCCATTGCATTTCCCACGGTCACATGTAGAGACAAGGTACAATGAGACCCATGCTTCCACCTGCTCTGTCATTGAGAGCATCTTTGGTGTTCTGAAAAGTCGCTTCAGGTATCTGGATAAAACAGGTGGGGCCTTACCATACCAACCTCTGACTGTGGCTAAGATCATTCTGGCCTGCTGCATTCTGCACATCATTGCAATCATCTCATCCCAGTCGAAATTAACCCAGATCTTGAGCCACATCCACTGTGCCGTCCTGCACGTGACTGTGAGAACACACATGTGGGGTCAGAGATCAGGCGAGTCCTGATACAGCAGTTCTCATGTAAGTGCTGTCTATGTAAAGCCATGGGTATGTGTACTAATCACCCTAATCACATAGATGTATATTGTCAGCAATCTTTCAAATCCCTCTGCATATTGTCTCTTGTTGTACAGGACCTCCTGTCAAATGACCGGCCCACAGCCCCTGCATCAGTGCACTGCACCACTTTGTTTAACTGATGGACATATTGCCGAACACAAAAAATGATGTTAAAAGATGAGCCCAACCTCTTATGGGTCCCCAGTTCACAGCGTGATGCATTGTGTTAGACAGGACTGACCCCTCAAATATGTCAAGATAACTGCTTGAACAAAGACACCTTCCTGTATTGTTGGGAGTGAAGTGAGTAGGCAGTGATGTCTTTGAATGTGAAACACATCAGACATGTAGCAACATGAATGCTGAACATCTATAGTGCACTTCGGAGAGGTCTCACATGATTGCCATCAGCTCTCTCTTGTTCCAATGCAGTATCAGCAACACCTATATGGCTGCTGATAAATGTATGATGCTACGGTCCAGTTTGCACTGTGGGGCTTGTTTACAAAGCCGCGGTAGCGGTTTCCGATCGTTATCGGAGCCACGGCCCCATTGATTTCAATGGGGCCGCAGCTCCGATAACGATCAGAAACCACTACCGCGGCTTTGTAAACATGTCCCTGTGAGTCATGAAGCCAGGCCAGGGATGGAACAGCAGTGCACAACAGTACCTTGGGATCCAATGAGGGCACAAGACTGGGATAGCATAGCTCATTGGGGTAGATTAACACCTGCATGTAGTCGATTGCACCAGAGTTGTACAGGTTGAACTATTGTAATGTCATGGCCCAATATGCTAGACCACATTGTCCACCCCAAGTTAGGAATATGTCTGTTGCCATATTTGTCATATCACAACACAAAGATAGCATATGCTCCTGTATAATAACAGTGCTTCTGCCCAGCTACGTTGCCGTACTCCAGCAAAGTGGAAGGGTTCACTGCAGTGGCTGATATGATGTTACCATGTAAATTATGGGTTCTGCAAACTGATCAAGTGTGTCTCTCTGCAGAACGCATGTAATGTATACTGTCTATGCACCTTCTACCACCTGCCAAAGCAGATAGTGTATTGTGTTCTGCTACAGCCTTTGATATGTGGGTTTCCATGACATGGCACATTCTTTGGTCAGTATTGCTCTGTGGGATGTGAATGGTGTTTAACAACTCTGTTTCACCCTCATATTTCCCTGTAACATAGCACCCAAACAACATGATGGTACACAATTGCAATACATCTCAGAAAGTGGTGAACTACATGAAGCTACATTACTGTCATGATTTGGACTATCAGGTGAGATGTATAGTGCCCTGTAATAAAGTGCTCATCAATAACTACTTTGATGGCAAACACTGCAGTGCCCATGTACAGTATATCCAGTTTTTAAGCAGTACATGTTATGAAATATTCATGTGGCAAAGCAGGGCCATAATGCAAAATGTCTTTGTATGGCCCCACACAGACTATGTTGCAGGAACATACCCATATTTATTATTTATATTTATTTATTTATTACAATTTCTTATATACCGCGCTATTTAGTATCAGCGCGGTTTACATCATAACCTAACGACCATAACAACAAGCTGTCAGGTTTTACATCGAACAGGAGTACAAACTTGGATAACGGGGTTAACTATATACATAAGCTATTTACACTGGAAGGATAGGTAAAAATCAGATAATGCATATAAGGGCCTTTCTAGATTGGGTCATTTCCTGAGAGGTATATCTAGGTTCAATTGCTGTCTGGGAAGTATTGGAGGAAAAGGTGGGTTTTGAGAGCATAGAAAATTTGTGATGCGCCACACAGCTGTGAATGTACCCAGAGTCACCAGATGGAGATGCTCAGAATCCTTGTGGAATGATGTTGACATACTGTATGTCACTGGCCCACAAATGTATACCATTGATGGAATGCTAAATGTTTCTCCACAGAATAGGGGTCCTGGGTATGTCACTGCTCACAAACATAGCATGTTCATAGAATCGGATCTGCCACACAGCCATCCGGAGAACCCACTGTAGAATGTATGTTCCCATGACAGATATCAGACATCCCTATTGTGTGTTCAACATACACAATGCAGACTGGACAGAAGGCATAAGTACATATTAAAGTAGCATGCCTGTCTAATGGCCATTGCCACTGCAGAACACAACAGCCTGGGGGGTATCTTGGACTGGCATTCAGGCATGTTACTCTGTGTACAGTAGATGTCATGCATTGTTTGCAATTGCAAACCACTGTGATGGCTGCTAGGGTGTCTTTTAGATGTGTGTGAATCACAAAGACAGGTACGTTGATCATGGAAGCCCACACTAACCCAGTAACCAGATGCCTGCAGCTGCTGTGTTCTGTAGGGCCAGGTACATGTTAATTGCTGACAGGGATGATATGCACAGCATAATAAGAGAAAGGAATGTAGCATATAGATCCCACATGTGCCATGTTGACTACATCCCGACATGTGAGGGGCTGCCTATCCTCCCGTTGCTGACCCAAATCCCCCAACCTCTGTAATTTCACAGAACTCTATCATGTTGCAGGTCAGTGTTTCAAATGTGACCATTCCAAAGTTGTTGCTCATAATGCATATACTCTGTTTGGTCTGTAGGTGTGAAGCCATACAGTCACAGAACCACAGAGACAGCATGGGAGAGGAGTGGTGACCGGCAACATCATACCTCAATTGTACTGTTTAATTACTGTTAAGTAACTGTATTGTCTAAATGTTTACATGTACCCTAATGTTAAATGTAACCCTCCAATTGTCATGTGACGTGACCACCTTGATTGAAGGAAAAGGTGGCATACAAATCTGTCTAAAATACCTGTCATCGCAAGGGTCAAACCAGTCATGCATGTGTTGTCAAGCTGAGGTCAGGATATTGCAGATATGAATATGGATACTGTCATGGCCAGACAGGTGCAGCTGCCATCACATCACACGTGGATGTGTGTCCTCACATGGACCCTGGAGGATCACTAAAACCATCTAACAACATAGCAGAGGCAATGAACAGATCACCAGAATAGGTGCCCTATATCATCCATGACACTGTAGATATGACGAAGTGGCTATGCAAATGGGTTCCCACATGCCTCGAAGCTGGTCTGACATTTGACTGAATGCCTGTGTCACATCCCATGTGGACAGATGCCATGTGAATGCTGTGGGATACCTCAAATGGATTGCTACTGGGGATGCACGTTGGATCCATATGTATCATCCATACACTAGAGAACAATGCAGAGAATGCAGATGCAGTGGTGACTCAGGTCATCAGACATTCAGGACTCTGACACCAGCAAGCAAACTGATGGCATGTGTCTGTTGGGACAAAGAAGGAATTGTGCATGTTGATCACCTGGAAGAGGGAGATCCCAAATGGCAAACAACTAGGTTTCCATTCAGGACACATTGAGGAGGGAACAGGTCTCCACATATCCATGAAAGCTTGCAATGTCTGACCTCACGGGGTCTTCAGGGCAATGCCTCTCCTCACACTGCAGCCAGCATGCAGCACACAGCACACACTGGCTGATCACTGCTATGAATAGCTGTAAAACCAGACATACCTGCCTGACTTAGCCCCTACTGACTATCACCTGTACCCTAACTTCCTAAATGACCAGAGAGGGGGAATGTCCACAATCAATGGTGAGGCTGCATCAGTTGCTGAGGAGTGGTCTGCAGAGCAACTCACAGAGTTGTATGTGTGGGGCCTGAATAAGTTGAAGCAATGAAGGTACATGTGGGTGGTGGTCCAGGGAGACTTGTCAGACGGCTGCCTGGTTGAGAATCTTCACACTCTTGGCAAGTGCATATATCTATATGATTTGCAAGGTATTGTGGGCAATGTAGTTCATTCACACCAGACACAGCTGCTGACAATAATTTAGTTGTGCTCTTGGGTAAAGCCAATAAGACATTTATTTTTGGGGTTAATTCTCCCAACACAGATATGCTTGGTAGCACATAAATTAGGTTACTTGCTTTCAGTGTTAACTTGGAAAAACAAAGTCAAAATCAGGAAAACAACAAATGAAAAGCCACAAAGCAAGAAACAAACTGTTCTTTTCAGGTTAACTTCTGATTACTTCCCACATAGATACAAAAGTGATTCTCTCCTAGCTCACAAGCAATTAGGTAAGGCTTAATTGCTAGCAGTTACCAGCTGAAACCCCTTAGCTGGCTTGCCTTCCACTGTGTGGGTCAAATCCTGCTTCAGGAGCTTTTCTGAGTAGATTAAAGAACAAATTTGTATTTCTTTGTGATGGTTGCTGTACTTTATAACAGAAAGTTACCAACGGAGTTTAGATAGAGAGCAGTCCATATAAACAGGATCCTCATCTGCTATTATTCCCCCTTGTTCAACAAGCATGGGTTCAATATCATGGATTGGCACAGATGAATCTCTCAATGGAGCATTTTCAGGAGAATACTTGTTTCCCTGCTGTCTTTCAAGGTTATAGCTAGGGCATAGATCAGTGTTCATACCTGAGCTTCCATTGCTGCTAGAGTTCCTCTCTATATAGCCTGGCCAGTATGTAGTCCAGTTCTTATGTCCAGCCTTCCAATCCAGATCCCTGGACACTGGATCTCTCTTCACATACCTTCTGGCACAGGTCTTAGGGTCCCTTCCACGTGCAGCCGTCTCCCTCACAGGTAGCCTCTGGTGATTCCTAGCTCTGCAGCACCATTCCTCTGGTTTTCCCCAGTCCAATGGTGTATGCTGGCCCTTGGAATACCTCCCAGTATACGTACTGCTTTGGACTCTTCTAGACCTCTCAAAGGTTTTTCTCTTCCTTCTTCCAAAGGGTCTCTTTCCCTCTCTGTCCGTCCGGTTTGGCTTCTGCTTCTGATGATCCTTCAGATGAAACTGATGATCCTTCTCTGAATATCCAAGGTGATCATGAAGATGGTCATCTGTAGAATAAACTCTACTCTTATTCTGCCTAGATGAGTGCTGCTCCCTAATACAGCGCAGCTGTGCTGAATCAGGCCCTGCCCTTTGAGATGAGTTCTTAGGGATTACCTCATAGCCCTCCTGATTGAACACACGTTTCCCCACTTCAGCTCCTCTAATGGCTGTTGGAAACCTGGTGCATTCTGGGACTGGTAGTCTTTTATGGCAAAATTCTGTTTTCTTATTTCTACCAGAACTGACAGGTTGCTTGTTCAGAGTCACTTCACCTTTCCTATAGCTCCTTCCTGAGCTATGATAAGCTTCCTTATCACATACCCCCCTGCTTAAGTTATTACGGACTGGTGTCACTGGTGAAACTTCTTCTCTACAGTCCGTAATACGGGAAAGGGCATCCGCATTCTTGTGTAACTTCCCAGCACGATGTTCAACTTGAAAATCAAATGCCTGTAAGGCCATGTACCAGCGCGTCAACCTGGCATTGTGGTTCTTCATTTGCTGCAACCACTTAAGTGGGGCATGGTCCGTGACCAACTGGAACTTTCTCCCTGTAAGGTAAAACCTTAACGCCTCCACTGACCACTTGATAGCTAAACATTCTTTTTCTATTGTGGAATACTTTTGTTCAGCCGGTGACAACTTCCTGCTCAGGTACATCACAGGATGCTCCTCCCCATCATGACACTGGGATAGAACCGCTCCTAGCCCTACATCCGATGCATCGGTTTGAACCAGAAAGGGTTTCTTGAAGTCCACCCCTTTCAGTACCGGTCCTGTACACAATTTTCCTTTTAAGACTGAAAACGCTTTTTCAGCTTCAGGTGTCCACTTTAGCTGGTTTGGACAATTCTTCCGCAGCATATCCGTGAAAATTGCACTTTTCTCTGCGAATTGCTGTATAAACCTGCGGTAGTATCCAATGAGTCCTAAGAAACTTCTTAGTTGTTTCTTTGTTGTTGGAGGAGGAAAATTCTTGATGCTATCTACTTTACTCATTAGAGGTTTAATTTTTCCTCTTCCCACTAGGTGGCCCAGGTATTTTACCTCCCTATTTGCAAAGGCACACTTCTTCGGGTTTAAAGTGATTCCCGCTTGCTTCATGGAGCTCAAGACTGCCCTGATCCTCTTTAGATGCTCCGCCCAGGTGTTACTATGGATTATGACATCATCCATATATGCAAAAGCATAATTTTGGTGGGGTCGAAGTACCTGATCCACTAACCTTTGGCAGGTAGCCGCTGCTCCATGCAGTCCGAAAGGCATCCTCTTGAACTGGAAAAGGCCAACGGGGGTGCTGAACGCAGTCTTCGGCTTCGACTCCCTGGTTAGAGGGATTTGCCAATATCCTTTTGTCATATCAAGGGTGGTTAAGTATTGAGCCTGTCCCAGCTGGTCCAACAGCTCTTCAATTCTTGGCATTGGATATGCATCAAAAACTGATATGGCGTTTACCTGCCGGAAGTCAATACAAAATCTTAAAGATCCATCAGGCTTCGGCACCAGGACTATGGGGCTATTCCAGGGACTCTTTGACTCCTCTATTACTCCCATGTCCAACATCTCCTGGACTTGTGCCACTACTTCCTGTCTCTTGGCTTCAGGCAAGCGGTATGGCCTTTGACGAACTAATTTCCCAGGTGGAGTTATTATTTCATGGGCAACCAAATGTGTCTCCCCAGGTATGGGTGTCAACACATCTGGAAACTCTTTGAGCAATTTCCTAATTTCTTCCTGTTGTACCACTGTCAGGTCTTCACCTATTTGGGGCTCTGATTTTTCTTTACAATCAGATATCTGGGGTCCCAAATCTTCCTCTTCATTCACCTCCCTCTCTCGGGCACAGGTGGCAGCTAGGCTTTTAACCCCTTTGACATCAGTAGAACCAAAGCCTTTGGTTCCACGTTCAGAATTCTCCAGGGATGTGACCTCCTCCACAGGTGGAAAACCCAGCCTCTCACAGATCAATTGGGCAATTCTGTCTCCTGTCTTCACGTGATAATCATTCTGTCCAAAGTTAAATAACAGAACTTTAATATTGCCCCTGTAATCGGGATCGATTACTCCCGCACCCACATCGATGAAATATTTAAGGGCTAATCCGGACCTTGGGGCTACTCTCCCATAGCATCCAATAGGTATTTCCACTTGGAGACCGGTGTCAACCAGCGCTCTCCCTTGGCTAGGTACAGTCACATTTTCTATGCTGCACAGGTCAAACCCAGCAGCTTGAGGGGTTGCCCGCTTAGGAGCTTGGGCCTTCTCTGTGACCCTATGGTACTTTAGGACGAATGTCTGCTTTGGGGTAGCTTGGTCTTCTGGACGCTTAACCATCTTTTTAGCTGGGGTCTGAGGACTTCCAAATAAAGGCCCGGGAGCTATTACCATTAAACCTTCTCCCTCCTTCTTTCCTAGTCCTTCCACTAGAGCCTGCTTAAATCTTGGCCAGTCTCTTCCTAGAACCAAATCAAAGGGTAGCCTAGGCACCACTGCTAACAGGACTTCCTCTTGTTCCCCCAGGCACTTAACCTTTAGCCTATAGGTGGGATATGATGTTGCAGCACCATGAATGCATCTGATGTGAACTTGGCTTTCAGGGGTTCTAGGCACAAATCCTTCTTGGGCCTCTATCCTCTTCCAAAGCCTTTTTGACATCATACTCTGGTCTGCCCCAGAGTCTAACAAAGCATTTGTGGTAATTCCTTGCACATCAACCATTAAAAGAAATCCTTCTTTGGGCTGTTTTAAATCCACACCCATTAAGCTAGTGTGTGTCTGGCATCTCTTTTCTAAATGTCCCCATTTTCCACATTTGAAACATTTCTTTCTATTCCACTGTGTCATCTGGTTTGATACAGTACATTCATTTTCAGAAACATTTTTAATTATTTTCTTTTCTGATACAGCACATCTTGCCTCAGCACCAATCTTCAGAGGGCCACCCATTCTATGGCAAGCCTGCGTGGCTTCCAAGAATCTCTCTGCTAGCATGGTTGCCTCTCCAAGATTTTGGCAATTTTGCTGTATAAGGAAAGTGTGCAAATCTTTAGGCACCCCAGACATAAATTGTTCAAGCATTATAATATCTACTAACATTTCTACCGTCTTTTGCTCAGGCTCCAACCATTTTACAGCTAAACCTCTGATTCTCTGACTCAGAGCCCTGGGTGTTTCACCCACTCTCAATGTAACAGCTCTAAACATTCGCCTATACTCTGAAATAGACAACCCTAGGCGATCCCTAATAGCAGCCTTTACATCCTTATAAATCAAAGCCTGGGCTGCTGGCATTGCTCTATACGCTGCAAGCGCCTCTCCAGTTAATGAGGCTGCCAGCCTTACTGCCCACTGGTTCTCTGGCCATGCTAATGCTTGTGCCACTCTTTCAAAAGACTCTAGAAAATCATCAACATTATCATCTGGAGTTAGCTTCCCAAAACTAAATGCCCCAATCCCTTGATTGAGTCCCACACTGTCCACATGTGGTGTACCAGTATTTACTGCTGGTCTTGCATCTGTTCCACTTTGGTTCTGCAGCTGAACTAGGGCTTGCACCAGATCAAGCACTGGCTTCTGCTGGTCCATTAGGGCTCTCATAGCAGTGTCCTGAGCCTGCTGTGCTAGCTCCTGCTGCCTGCTGAACTGGGCTGCCATCCACTGAGCTAGTTCCTTTGAATCCATCTTGAACCATGTAAGAAAATACAAAGAAAAAAAAACAGTGCACCACCTTCCAAACAGGTGTTTTTTTTCTACACTCTTTTGTTTTTCAATTACCCTGTGCTTACTCCCATCCACCACTAGACATGCCCAGGTACTTATTACCTTGTCTCAGTGATGAATCCAGCTCTGCACAGGGTCTTTTCCTCCTGGGACAGCTTCCTGGAACAACCCCTTTTCCTCCAAAGTGTAGTTGAGGGAAAATCTTTTTTTTTTTCCAGCTGTAAACTTGAACTTTAGTTGTAATCCTCAGCAAGTAAATCCCCTTTTGTGCAAAAGCAATCCGAAAAACTACGCCATTTGTCAGACGGCTGCCTGGGTGAGAATCTTCACACTCTTGGCAAGTGCATATATCTATATGATTTGCAAGGTATTGTGGGCAATGTAGTTCATTCACACCAGACACAGCTGCTGACAATAATTTAGTTGTGCTCTTGGGTAAAGCCAATAAGATATTTATTTATGGGGTTATTTCTCCCAACACAGATATGCTTGGTAGCACATAAATTAGGTTACTTGCTTTCAGTGTTAACTTGGAAAAACAAAGTCAAAATCAGGAAAACAACAAATGAAAAGCCACAAAGCAAGAAACAAACTGTTCTTTTCAGGTTAACTTCTGATTACTTCCCACATAGATACAGAAGTGATTCTCTCCTAGCTCACAAGCAATTAGGTAAGGCTTAATTGCTAGCAGTTACCAGCTGAAACCCCCTAGCTGGCTTGCCTTCCACTGTGTGGGTCAAATCCTGCTTCAGGAGCTTTTCTGAGTAGATTAAAGAACAAATTTGTATTTCTTTGTGATGGTTGCTGTACTTTATAACAGAAAGTTACCAACGGAGTTTAGATAGAGAGCAGTCCATATAAACAGGATCCTCATCTGCTATTATTCCCCCTTGTTCAACAAGCATGGGTTCAATATCATGGATTGGCACAGATGAATCTCTCAATGGAGCATTTTCAGGAGAATACTTGTTTCCCTGCTGTCTTTCAAGGTTATAGCTAGGGCATAGATCAGTGTTCATACCTGAGCTTCCATTGCTGCTAGAGTTCCTCTCTATATAGCCTGGCCAGTATGTAGTCCAGTTCTTATGTCCAGCCTTCCAATCCAGATCCCTGGACACTGGATCTCTCTTCACATACCTTCTGGCACAGGTCTTAGGGTCCCTTCCACGTGCAGCCGTCTCCCTCACAGGTAGCCTCTGGTGATTCCTAGCTCTGCAGCACCATTCCTCTGGTTTTCCCCAGTCCAATGGTGTATGCTGGCCCTTGGAATACCTCCCAGTATACGTACTGCTTTGGACTCTTCTAGACCTCTCAAAGGTTTTTCTCTTCCTTCTTCCAAAGGGTCTCTTTCCCTCTCTGTCCGTCCGGTTTGGCTTCTGCTTCTGATGATCCTTCAGATGAAACTGATGATCCTTCTCTGAATATCCAAGGTGATCATGAAGATGGTCATCTGTAGAATAAACTCTACTCTTATTCTGCCTAGATGAGTGCTGCTCCCTAATACAGCGCAGCTGTGCTGAATCAGGCCCTGCCCTTAGAGATGAGTGCTTAGGGATTACCTCATAGCCCTCCTGATTGAACACACGTTTCCCCACTTCAGCTCCTCTAATGGCTGTTGGAAACCTGGTGCATTCTGGGACTGGTAGTCTTTTATTGCAAAATTCTGTTTTCTTATTTCTACCAGAACTGACAGGTTGCTTGTTCAGAGTCACTTCACCTTTCCTATAGCTCCTTCCTGAGCTATGATAAGCTTCCTTATCACAGACTATGTAGACCAAATGTACATGTTGCAGTTATCATCATGAAGCCAGAGACATTTAGCCTGTATGCTGTGGACACATGCCAAATGTGAAAGACAGGACAAAGGGGAGTGGACACACAGACTGCCCTCCAACACACCTCACACCAGTGATGTGTAACAGATGCAAGGTCTGTAAGCAGGCTCTCCATCTCCAACTTGTTAAGGAAAATGTTATTAATCAGAACTAACCAGTGCTGGGACATGCATCTCTAAGAGGCAGGGCTGGTTGCCCCTGCTGGAATGGCACATGTGTAGTCAAATATATTCTGCTTTATCCCATAACACATGACAACCAGATACCACTGTGATATGTACCACCTGGAATATTGATATATGTGTAACAGATATGGCTGACTGAACGCAGACACAGGGATACCACTACAAGATGTGTATGGTCCAATGGTGGCCCATTAGTTTGTCACATGTCTAAACAATGATATGTTGCCCTTTGTCATCACCAGTGCATGTTGTATCTGGATCCTGTGAGATCAGACAGTGAGGTCTGACAGCGAGGCAGAAAATTGCAGCCAAGAGGAAGCAATACATCTGCATGGTCAAATAGACAAAATGGCTTTGCATGTCAGCCAGATAATGTGATGGTGGATGTGCACATCATCTGCCAGTAGGAATGTCCATCTTATGTATTGCAACACCAAACAAAAAGCGAGTAACAAATTGCAAGCTTTATTAGAAACGTAGTAAATACCAAAGTGACTAGCCAAGAGGAGAACAAAGCCCAACACGGCCGTGTTTCGGCATGGCCTTCTTCAGGGGCTATGGTCTGAAACTTGGTGCACAGTCGTGGGATGTTGCCTTCAGTATAGAGTGTAATCAAACACTGGTATGTAGCTATATACCAGTTTTGATTAGGGTGCAGTGTATGTGCAGGCACAGGGTTCAGGTCACAGTTCCCAAAAGAAAAGGCCCTGGAATGAGACATGCATACATGTATCAAAATAACCAGATTTATAACCCAGTAAATGAAATATATACACAGTCCTGTACAGAGAGTCACCCACATCCAAAGCATGCCCCCCTTAACGAGTCCATCAGCGCTTTTGGGGACATCCTGTCCCCTCCTAGGGGCTCCTCCCACAACCCCTGCAGTGGCAAGGGAGCTTGTCTCAGGTATTGGTGGTTGCTGGGATTGTTGCAGCAGCCATGCCAGTGCGGCGCTGTGCCTGTTGATGGCAGCTGTCATGGAGGTGGACATCTCCTCAATTGCAGCCCACACTGACTGTCCCACCTCAGAGATGCAGCCTTGCACATTCACAAGATCTTGATAGATAACTATGGAGATGTCAGATAAAGCACTAGGTCAGACAACTGTCGCATGAGCAGACATCACGTTGGGGGAGAAGGTTGTAGTGACATTAATGAGACCTTTTTATCACATGGTTTGGGCACATGGCTGTATGCTATCTAGTGGCCCAGCCCCTGGGTAACACCACCCAGTAGATTTGTCCATGTGAAGACCCGGCATGACATCAGCCCCATCGTGTGATCTGTGTTGCATTGTACAGCTGGGGTATGCCCCCAACTGAATGCCCACAGATGTATCACACAAAGAGTCAGATGTGATTAAAGTTCACAGGCATCCCTTGTGGACATGGTTTAATGTACCCCCCCCCAAAGCACTAGCACAGATGGCACACATTGTATGTATGTCATTGTACTAGGTAGTATTTTGGAGAAGACATGTCAGCATCATGTCCATAATCATTCTTTGGTCCTGTATGGCAAGATAGGGCTTGATGTGCAGGTTTATGTGAGTGGAGATGAAAAGCGCCTCTATACTACCAGACCCCTGGGCATACCCCCATAGTATTTCCGAGTACAACCCTGAGCCAACCAATGGAACATGGGTTGCTCAATCCAAAAGCCACCCAAGATACAACACAATATACAGCAGAGATTTGCCAAGACAGGTATGAGGCACACATATATGCAAGTGGGTACTGGACAGTAAGGGCTATACATGGGCTGCATCTGCTGACAACAATCCAGTGGCCAGCTGACAAACACCAGTTGGATGGACATCACTGTCAGAACAATGGATCCAGCCACTTCACACAAATACCACACAGTGGTGTCTGGGCAGTGAGGGAAGGAGGGGTTGGGGATGGAGGCACCTTGAGGAGAGAGGTGAGCATTGTAATGAGACGGTGAGGCTCAGAGGCAAGGGAATCAGTCTGATGGACACCAGGGTCCTGCTTGGCGAGTGCAATGGATGCCTTGACAGAGTCAAGCATGATCTTGTACTGTGCAAGGACTGGCAGGGTGTGGGATTTTTTATTTATTTATTTAACACTTATTTATATACCGCATCTTCCAGCGATCAGTTGCGGTGTACAATTAACAACAATTAACAATGCAGAGCTTGTTTTACATAGAACAATTATAACTTTTTACATAGAACATCTTAACTTGTGCAACAAAGGGTTTAAAGGTTAAACAGAATGATTCAGTAAATCAACTAACACTGTATTACAATTTAAACAGAAGTTCTGTCTCTAAAACAGAAGTACTGTCTCTAAAACAGTTGTAACTATATACAAGTAGGGATGTGAGGCAAGTGCCCTCGCTGGGACATAGGTAGGGGGTGGCTGGAGACAGCCAGGGCTGGGTTGAACAATGTTAGACAAGATGTGGCATGGGGGAGCCTAGGTATCATGAGCAGGTGTTATAGGACACTCCAGCTGCATCAACAAACAGATGTGCATGTGGAGGGGAGATGTAAGGAGGCAGTGGTGGGGAGAGTCGCTGGTTGGATAGCATGAATGTCTGCACAGAGATTGGAGGAGGCTGTCTGAAATTGAGGCAAGGAGTTGTGAAGAGGGAAGTTCACCAGATGATGGACATATGAGGCACAGGCTGAGGTAGAGATGTTTGGGGCTAACCAATCAAGAAAGGAGACAGGGATGGGCCAGTGGTTGTACCAGTGAGTGGGGGCAGTAGAAGGAAAGTAGGGGCAAGATGCAGAGGAGGTGGAATGTGTCCTAGAAGCATGGGGGTCAGCAGTACTATCAACATGAATGTGAACATCCCTAGGATGGGGGGAGGGGGATGTTGAAACCAGAAGGAAGAAGAGCCAAGAGTCAATGTCAGTGTAAGGGGTGGACATGAATCTGTCAGGGGTTTGCCAGATCACAGCTATCTGGAGCGGCAGTAGAGTGAGAAGGCAGATGGTGTGGACCTCAAAGGACGGGACAGAGTCAGACTGAGGTAGAATGGGTGTTTTCAGTTGCCAAGACAGAGTGGGTACAAGACCAACAGCACCACCATGGCTAGTGGGATGAGGTGGGTGGGTGGGTGAACTGGTAGCTGCCATGACAGAGGGCAGCAAGTGAAGGTGTGAACTCAGTGATGAGCCCAGTCTCACTGAGAGCAAGATGATGAAGGCCATGAGAGATAGAGAGGTCATGATTGAAGCAAAGCCTATGTGAGAGGGTATGTGCATTCCACAAGGGACAAGGAACAGAGAGGGTGGAGGGGGAAGATGGAAGGATATGAATAGGATCTGAGGAGTTGGATGTGGATCTGACCTGGAGGTTTGACTGATGGCTGGGGGGCATGGGTTCAGATTGACAACCCCAGATGACTGGAGGAGAGGCAGCAGATGAGTGTGGGATAGAGGCGGGACATAATGGTTATAGCAGGTCTGAGGGTGTCTCAGAGAGGGAGGAGATGTCTGCATGAGGGGGAGCAGATGGTGAGGCTCAAGAACCGCTGACAGCATAGCTGAGGAAATGGTGGGAGAGCTACGGATGGTGGAGAGGGGATGCTAAGGCAGGGAGTCTGGGACCATTGGTAGGAAGGGAGTGGATCAAGGCGTGTTGCCAATAGGAAGTGTACGCAATATGCAGCCATGATACCTAACCATAAGGACATCAGGTGATAGCTATGAAGGAAGCATAGGGGAGGGAACTCAGGGGATTGGCCTATACCTGTGAGTAATTGTGTTGCTAACAAAATACCACAACAGCTATTGGTGACTGTTTGCCACGGGGTACATGGCTTGTGGGTTGGAGTGGAGGGTTAAATTGAGGGTGAACAGAGCCACCTGAGACAACAAACAGGACATGACGGAGGTGAAACACATCACAGTCCAAAGATGCAGAGAATGGAAACTGGCACACCCACAATCCTGACATAACTAACTAAATAATGACATCTGTATCATGATAGGTAGAGGGGACCCACACATAGGCCGTGCGAGATGTTCACCTGGCGCAGGGGACGAGCTAGCTATGGTGTTGCCTCATCCACAGCATGAACCTGCAAATGGCATAAGCACATGTGAGGGTGGGAGATGAGGAGGGTGTGACAATGGCTCAAGGGTGGGGGGAGGAGGGATATACCAACTGCACATACAGGTATAGGATATCAAGCAGGCTGGGGGATATCTACTATAACCGGTAAAGAGCAGCACAGACAGAGCTAGCAGTGAGTAAGAGATCTGCAATGAGGCCCAAGGAATATACTTGTATTCGTTGTGTAGAAGACTATGAACCATTGATAACACCAGGGAGGTGGTGCACTGCTGCACCCCACCAGTACCAGTCCTGTATGGGTAAGGAGCAGATACATATGTGTTCTATGGTTTGCTACACATAGACTGGGGCCAAGGCACCACCCAATGTGGACAGATCCCAACTTATACCACTGTACAAGTCACTGGTGAGGCCTCACTTGGAATACTGTGTTCAGTTTTGGAGACCGTATCTTGCAAAGGATGTAAAAAGACTGGAAACTGTTCAAGGAAGGTGACCAAAATGATTTGGAGCCTGCATCAGAAGCCTTATGAGAAGAGACTTGAAGACCTAAACATGTACACTTTGGAGGAGAGGAGGGACAGGGGAGATATGATCCAGACCTTTAAATACTTAAAGGGAAATAATGAACAAACAAACCTCTTCCAAAGACGGGGAAGCTGTAAAACTAGAGGGCATAACATGAAGCTGCGAGGTGGTAAATTGAAAGGCAATGTCAGGAAATACTTTTTCACAGAAAGAGTGGTGGATGTTTGGAATGCCCTCCCGATGGAAGTGGTGGGGGCAAACATGGTGATGGAATTCAAAATGGCATGGAACAGACACAGTGGATCCCTTTACAGCAACAGGATAAAATCAAAATAAACTGAACCATCTAATTTCTCAACAAATAGGGGTGTCCTACATGGAGTGGTGGGTTCACCCCTAAACAGGGACATGGGGATGGGTGGCCTGCACAGAGCGGCAGGTGCACCTACTCTTGCCATTGTGCTGGGCAGACTAGATGGACCATGCTGGACTTTATCTGCTGTCATTTACTATGTTACTATGTAACTGCTATGATGGGTGAACACATCCCACCTGAGGGTATAAAAGTGGAGGACACAAGGCCAGGACATGGGGCTTGGAGGGGGCAGTGCTGCACACACTCCACTGTTGCTGACATGGCTGTGGCACATTCCCACACTGTGCAAGGGCACATCATTGTGGTGCAATCACATTCCCCAGCTGGCAATCAGGCACCATGGCCACTCTGATGCATGTCTTCTGTGTGAGCTACAGGACACATACTATATCTAGTATGCTCAAAGGAATGTACCACACATGCAGATACATCTACCTGACAGGTCCTCATGGCTGCCCATGATGTAGCTCTCCAGATTTGACAGGAAACCCACCATGATGTCCTGGTGCAACCCCTGGACCCTCCACCTGAGGCTCCAAATATGCAGGTCCTTTCCATCTCCACCACACCCTATGCTCCACCTGCATCCTGGGGTTGGTCCAGTGCCTCATTGGTCTGTCCACCTTCCAGGCCTGAATCAGAATCAGACTCCAGTCGGATTGTGATGTTGGTCTCAGACTCACAGTCACCAGCTGTGGGGCTCTACTCTGCCCAGTCCTTCCATCTGTGCTCCAGATGGGTGAATGATCCATCATGCCCATAGACAGTCTCACCATGCCACTCACTGCCACTTATGGATGTCTCCTCCTCAGTGGACTCGTGTGCACCGTTGCCAAGGATGCCCTGTGGTGGTGTTTCCTGTATGGCTCCTGCTACAGGGACAGATGGAGCCGTTGGGACAGCTGGAAAGAGAGACACACAGTACCACAATCAGACATCATCCTGCAGCCAGCAATCTCACATGGCATCAGTTGGGAGACATTGTGCATGTTTGGGTGGATACAGAGCCAGTGATATCATGTGTGGGGGCAGTCAGCACTTTTTGGATAGGTTTAATGAGGGATGGAGTTGTAGTTGAGGTAGGGGGTGAGGGCACAAAGCTGATCCAGAGGGGAACTGGAGTGTACCTTTGTGGATTCTATCATAGACCTAGTAGGCTAGGGATTGTGCAGGACGTGAAGGAGGGGCTGGGGAGGGGGAGTGTGCTTTCAGGAGAGTGTTGAGAGGTGAGAGGAGGTTGTGGGGATCGGTGACAGCAGAACTAATTAGGTGGACATACTGAGGCTGATTTGAAGAAGGTACGCTGACTCTGAGGTGAGGAAGGTCAGAAAGGGAGTGGGATCTGAGAAAGATGTGCTCAGCTGAGGGATCAGATAGTGGATAGGTGACGACAGCCAGGGCTGAGGTGTAGTGTGTCTCACAGGTTGTTGGTTGTGAGGGGCAAGAGTCTCAGGAGCAGCAGAAAGGACAGGATTGAAGGAGGTAATAGCCACACCCACAGATCTGGGAAACAAGGTAGAAGATAGAGATGATGCAACAATAGTGGAGGGAGCCAATAGACCGACAGCATGATGGTTCATGAAAAGGTGGTGGGAGACTGGGCAAGCTTGAGGAGGGGAGTGCTTAAGGGTGAGGGTCTGAGGCAATGATCAGATAGTCGACAGATGGAGGTATGTTAATTGGAGAGTGAATAGTTAGAAAGGATGACTGGGTCAAGGCAATGGCCACATTGATGAATGGGAGCAGAAGAGCAAAGTGGGAAGTTCACAGAGGAGGTGAGTGAAAGGGGATTTGAAGCATGGGGGTCAGAAGGCTTCTCAACATGGATATTAGAGGCACCATGAATACTGGGGTGGGAGTAGGAGCCAGAAATAGGGAAAGCCAGGGGGCAAGGTCAGTGAGAAAGGTGGAGATGGGATTATCATGGAGCCTAGAGACAGCAACTATGCAGAGAGGTATGAGATGATGAAGGTGGAAGGATAGACCACATAAGTGGAATAGACGTGAGTTGGAGGTAGAGGGAGGGTCTGGCATAGACAGGATGGAGGAAGCTGATTCCCAACACCCCCACCACAACCTGTGGTCAGAGGTATGTGAGAAGTATGTTAGGCGCCATGTCAGTGGGTGTTAACCGACGCAGTGTCATCATGGTGGAGGCAGGTATCAGTAAGAACCAGAGAATGGTCAGAGTTGGAGATGACAAGATCACAAGTACAGGGAGGTTTGTGGGATATGGAATGAGCATTCCATACTGCACAGGAGACAGGGTGCGGGGAGGGGGAAAGGAGAGGAATATAGATGAGATTAGAGTGATTAGAAAAGGAGTGAGAATGAGAGAATAGTCCAAGGGGGCCAGGGTTTGGAGTCATGTCACCAGAAGAGAGAGGCGGGGGGGGGGGGGAGAGGGGTGTGAGGGAGAGGGTAGAAAGAGTGGCAGGAACAGAGTTGAGGTTAATTATGTGAGTGTGGGGAGGGATAAATGAGAGAGAGCAAATGGTGCCAATCCAGAGCAGTGGAGGGGGAGGATGACAGGATGGGGGAGGAAATGAGAAAGGGGGAGAGAGAGTGCTGAGATTAAATGATGACTCCCCATACTGTTATGATCTGTTAGACCGCAGTGTGAGGGTGACGGCAACCATGGGCAAGATCAGTTCATCACAGCCCAGCCCTCTGGGACACCCAGCCAGTCATGTTTTCAGGATGTACACAATGATTATGCAATGGGAGCAGAGGACTGGGGTGATACTGACATAGATGCCTGATGATTGAGTGTGGGGGGGGGGGGAGGCATTGAGGCACATAAAGGCCATGTGTATGCCTGTCTGCCCCCCATTGTGAGAGATGCCTCCAGTCTGGAACAGGAGTCTGAGCTGCAGCTGCAACATCAGCACACTGTTGCCCTCACATATCTCAAACTGCAGGCATGGGGATATGCAGTCACTGTTGTCTGATGCCACAGAGGTAGCCATGGTGGGTCTTCTGTCTGGGATACTATCATGAAGTGCCTGTGCACCTAAGATCCACATATACAGTACCTCTCAGCTGGGCTGTAGCAATGCTCAGTGAACCCCCCCCCCCTCACCCGCTGCCACTGTCTACACTGCAGTGGGATCCTTCCCGCTGACACCCCAGAATACTACCAATGTGCTCACAGGTCTCCACAGTGTGACCATTTTTGTCTCAGAATTACACATTCACTGGGCCCAGCTGCATGATCGGGAGGTGATCTGGGACATTACCAGCAAGGAGGCAGTGCTGCTTGTGAAAAGGTGTGAATGGCTGGATCACTCATATCAGCCCTATGTGTCTCATTGTTCCTCTCTCCAGCAAAGCTAGCAGGGATGTGAGACCAGGGGATGACTGAAAGATGTGTGCAGACTGTGTAGGGTGTGGGCCCATGGCAGGATGTTGGGGAAGGATGCGGAGGAAACTGGAGGTATGGTGGAATGGGACTAAGAGGCACAGGCAACAGTTACCCACGTTGATGTGGCAGAGCTGCAGGTAGGAGAGACATCATTGCAGGGAGTGGAAGCCATGCATAAGCGAGAGCAGTGTGAGGATGTCTATGTACCACGTCTGGTGTAGCAATGTGGCTTATGTGCTCACATCTTTGGATGGCTCTGAATGGCTGCTGTGTCCATTTCTCATCAGGGGAGACCTTATACATATAAAGGGGAGCAGTTTTGCTTGACTTATCAATCTGGGTTAACGACTGGTGAACAGTACAGCAGAACATACAGAGGTGACATGACACCTGGATCTTCACAGGGTGATGCGTGCGTGCTACCGTCCTCTGGGACACAGTATTGTTCTTGGAATGACTGACTGCAACCAATGTTCCCTCTAATTTCCTGTAGGCTGTGTGCGCATAAAATATCAGCTGTGTGCAGCTTTTGAAGGAAGGTTAAATTTTTGTGCGCCACATAACGACACTCGGAGTTATATACTTTAAAATTTGACTACACGTCAGAATACAGTATGTACACCACATTGATTTTAATCAAATTAAATGAAAATAGACGATTACTAAAGGAAGCAGGAAATTCCTAGTAATTGCAAGCATAACGTTTAAATTTTAAGACGTCTGTGTTGTTTTCTATCAGAATCAGAGCCGTAATTTTTGTGCGCTCTGATGTAAAGTATGTGCGCTCGCTCGGCGAGGCGTGTACGTGCGCACACGCGCACAGCTTAGAGGGAACAGTGACTGCAACCTATCCTGCATCGCTCACACACAGCCTGTATGTGGTGAGCTGACTCCAAAAATGAAAATCCACACTGCAATGACACTGTGTTGTCCCCAGTGTCCCTAAACAGTATGGGGTATGCCAATGGGTGCATAGCCCTGTCCTGAAGCTCCACACTGCAGTCCTCTTTCTGGATATCCCTTATGACTATCTATGTAAGCTATTTCCAGAGAATCTGTGATGACGGCTGAATACAACTCAATGGACTATTCCCGATGGATAGCCAGAGTCCTCAGTTGGTATGTGGGACCCTGGGAGTGGGGTTTACCACCCCTGGTGTGGGCAATACTGGGACTGAGGGTAGCCCATTCATGAACATGACATCTGTCCCCACTGCACTTGGACACAGATAAGCCTCCACGCTGGCTAGTTACAAGGCTGCATGCGGACACATGGATAGAAGAGCTCCACACTATGTACAGCCCATGAAAATGGGGGGAGCCAGGGCAGTGGCCAGAATCATGCAGGGACAGTGTTGTCCAGGAGAAGAGAGACAGTGGTGTATGTAGAATGTATTTTGGGGGTTGGAATAGCTGCAGCAGTTGGAAGGGGAACCACTGTTCAGAGGAGACATGCAGATAGGAAATGGAAGGGGTGTGGGATGGGGGAATTTGCATAGCCCCACACGGAACCATCAGCCCACATGTTTCTGTGGGGTGTGAAAAATGGAGACAGGCTAGGAGACAGCAGCTATTGCATACAGATGGGATAAAAACACACACCTCTCATTTTCTGATGTTTGTCAAGGAACATAGAAACCCACATATTGTATGCTGCTCACATCAGGGCCGTACCAAGCCATAATTGCACCTTGTGCTATTTCCTCTTCTGGCGTGCCCCCCCTCCCCCCCCACCCCCCACTGGTTGCATGCACCCGCCTCCCCCCCCCCCCCCAGTTGCCCTGCCACTGCCGCCGACACTTTTTTGTTTTCTAGGAGGTGGCAGCAGCAGCAGCGAGGCAGACCTGCGTTTGTAGGCAGGTTGGGTCCTTCCTTCCCTTTCCTGATGTAGGTCGCATTAGAGGAGGGAGGGACCAGACCAGTCATGCAAACACTGAGTTGCAAAGACCCACATTTGAATGGCTGGCCTGGTCCCTCCCTCCTCTTATGCAACCTACATCAGGAAAAGGAAGGAGGGACACAACCTGCCTACAAACGCAGGTCTGCCTCACTGCTGCTGCTACCACCGCCTCTGAGAAAACAAAAAAGTGGCGGCAGGGCAACATTAGGGGGCGAGCTGGGACCGCAGCCCAATACGCATGCCTAATCCTTTTGCGCCCTGTGCGGCTGCACCACCCACACAGGGCTAGGTACAGTACTGGCTCACTCAATATAGCACATCCTCATGATGGGGGCAGAGGTCATACTATATCTTGGGGATGAATTGAACACAGACAAACATAGCACAGTAAAGGAAATAACACAGCTCGAGTGAGAATGTGTGGACTACACAGAGGCCCTTTCACAACACATTGCACCATAGTTTATGTTTTCCACCAAACATTCCAACAGCAGTCTACATATGCGGAAAGAGTCCTAAATCAAGCAACAGTGTGAACATTATCCTGAATCACTGCACACAATTGGGAGAGTTCTCAAATAATATGCTATCAACCCATGAACCTCACCACACATTTCCTATGATACGTTCTGAAGGGGGTCATATTTCAGAGATAGTCAGTGGGTAGCATTTGCTGATTTGGACAAACTGTGAGGGAGGTATGGGCAGCTCCTGCATGGGCAGTTTGAGATGTGCAGCGCTGATTCCAAAAGGGGTGGGGATGGAAAGGCTCAGCTAAGCCAGGTGTTACAAGTGGAATCAATGAGGCCTCCTGGACCACAGTAACCTAGCAACTGAGGCCATGGACACAGGTGGGGATCTGTGCTACTTCACAAACAAATGCAAAATGTACATTTTATTTAGTTATTTAATAGGTTTTCTATATAGCTTTATCATTTCAGTCAAAGCGGTTTAAATTGTAAATTAAGCTTGGTAATGTACATTAAACAGGGGCATTGATAATTTGGATTTTTATACAAGTATATGTGAGAGTCTTTGGTAATGGAGGGTTATGTGGTTTGCCCCAGGCCATAAGCAGTATTAGTGGGAACCCTACACTAGTCTCTAGGTTTCCAAGCCAATGCTCTTAGACTACTGCTTCACTCCTGCAAAACATATGGAAAAAAAACACATCTCAAAGCACAGACTGAAATACAAATATATGTGGGAGTCTCCATACCTGGACCCTGATGACCGGTGTCGAGTTCAAGTAGCAGCCCAGCAATGTAGACAGGGCCCAGACACTGGGCCAGGCAGCCTTCCACTGGGGTAAGTTGCATCTGCATGGCCACGCCCACACCACCAGCAGTGCCCTGGATGTGTGCCCTCTCAGCGCTGAGACAGGAGCGCAGTGACCTCTTGATGTCATTGAAATGTTTGTGCATGCTCTCTGTGTCCCTCTCAGGACCACCCACAGCTGCCATGGCCTTCCTCATACTCTCAGATGGCATGGCATGCACTTGCTGATGTTTGGGAGCAGAAGCGCCCAAACAGATGCTCGTAATTGTCCAGCACTGTCTCCAGCAGCACCTCATTCTCCTCTGGGTCGAACCTGGGTGCCCTCTTACGGGACTCCTCTTCCTCAGAGGCAGTCCCTCAGCCTCTGGGTGCCCTCTTCTTCTTCCTCTTCCTCTTCCTCTGAGGAAGCAGTCCCTCAGCCACCTTATCTGTGGATGTGCTTGGTTGGGCAGGTTGACCAGCAAAGGAGGTCCCTGGCTGCTCCCTGTCCGGGCTCACCTCCTGTTCCTCCCCTATGCTGACACATCCTGAGGTGGTTGTTCACCTGCGTGTCCTGTGGCCTGGGGTGGTGCAGGGTCCTGTTGTGCCTCATCTCTTCCACCATCCATTCCTCGCCTTACAGTTGGGTCCATCTCTTTCCATGCCTCCGGGTGCTGTGACAGTGTGGGCATGCAGGATCTCTCTATTTGTAGTAACAGGCGCTACGTGCGCATGTTAAATGCATACGCATGACTAACGCCCATGAGCCCCCCCCCCCGCCCTCGCAGGAGCTGATTGCCTGGTCAATGCCAATGCATTCTCAAGGATTCACATTGGCCAGTGTAGCAAAGCTAACAGGATCCACCTGGATCTGATGATGTTCCCCTATCTGTGTGTCCATACTGGTTGCAGTTCCAGCTGGCCTGGAGCTGTATGTGATAACTACTACTACTACTACTGAACATTTATATAGTGCTACAAGACATACGCAGCACTGCACAGACACATGTAAAAGACGGTCCCTGCTCATCAGAACTTACAATCTAATCAAGACAGACAACACAGTAGCTGTAGACATGGGATGCATCAAGGGGAAATGGTAAGAAAACACAAAGGAGATCAAGTGAGCCAATTGGCAGTGAAGAGGTGAGTTTTCAGCCTGGATTTGACAAGGGTCAGGGAATGCACCTGATGTACAGATTCAGGTAGTTTATTCCAGGCATAAGAAGCAGCAAGGTGAAAGGAGCGAAGTCTGGAGTTAGCAATAGAAGAGAAGGGCACGGATAGAAGCGATTTGCCAGAAGAGTGGAGTTCCCAAAGAGCGGTGTAGGAAGAGATATGAGAGGAAATGTAGTGAGGAGCTGCAAAGTGAATATACTTATAGGTCAGCAGGAGAAGTTTGAACTGGATGTGGAAACAGATAGGAAGCCAATGAAGAGACTTGAGAAGAGCGGTAATATGAGCATGACAAGGCTAGAGGAAGATTAGCTGCGCAGCAGAGTGTTGAACAGATTGAAGGGGAGAGAGATGATTCAGAGGGAGACCAGCAAGGAATAGGTTACAATAGTCTAGACGAGAGGTGACTAAACAGTGGATAAGTGTCTTAGTAGTGTGTTCAGAAAGGAATGGTTCCTGGTGATCGACCCAAACCTGATCCAATTCATGTTGTACCTCATTGTCTATAGGGTCTTGAGGCTCACAGAGGTACACTACACTTGTT
Source organism: Ichthyophis bannanicus (assembly GCA_033557465.1). NCBI lineage: Eukaryota > Metazoa > Chordata > Amphibia > Gymnophiona > Ichthyophiidae > Ichthyophis > Ichthyophis bannanicus. Next base: position 608,826,202 of record CM066034.1, read on the forward strand.
GGACTCTGTCAAATCACAGGGTCACACAGGCTATGTGGTGAACTGAGGCAAGTGTGTGGACTGTTGGCAGACCTCTGTGCTAGTCCCTGCTGGATGCGTATCTTGGGCAGCACTGCTGTTTGCAAATGCTCGCCTGACCGGTGTTTGCTACCTTTCAGTTACATGGGCGCTCATGTGCCATGGGGGGGGGGGGGGGATCTGGAATGGCAATGGACATGTTTCTCAGACACTTGGCACTGTGCCTGTACTGCACTAGCAGATTGTTGATGGTATTCGGGCCATGGTTTCACACACATACCTCCTACTGTTGGTGACATTCAGTGTGCTGTGATGATGCTATGATGCCTGCTGTCTTGGGGGGGGGGGCAAGGGAGGGGCACATACATGCAGGGACAGGGCCTGTGGTAGTTTCCATAGGTGTTGTGAGCTCTGACTGACCCATTTGCCTTGGATACTGCAGCACTCGAAAAGGGTGATTCCCAAGTGCAGACTCACACTTGCTTTGCCTCTTTTTGCATTCATAGTGTGCCCTCACCCCTTCACAGCATGTACTTTGTCTATGTGGGGCAGAAGTTGTCTATGGTCTGTGTGTACAAACATTGTGCAGTATAGTCATGTGCCCTCTGAGAACAACAGGCACAAAACTCCATCCCTTGGATTCAGGGGCCAAATGGAGCCTGGTCAGTGGGTGATGAGGCAGTTCGGCAGACATTTCATAACTACTATAGGGAGCTATATGTGGCTGATGAATAGATAAATGAAGTTGATGTTAATGAGTATTTGACTAATATATCCTTGCCGACCTTGACAGATTTTGAAATAAAAAATTTAGAGTGTCCCATAACTGGAAGAGAAATACAACAAGCCAATGATAAAGCTCCAGGCTCAGACGGCTATATAGTCATATTTTATAAGGCATTTAGTATGCTTCTGATTGGCCCACTGTCGGAGCTGTTTGATGGCCTGTTTGCAGGGATCCCGCTTCCTCCCTCGATGAGATGGGTGGGTATAAGCATACTCCTTCAACCAGGGAGAGAGGCGAGTAGCTGCTCCTCTTATCATCTGATCTCCCTATTGAACATAGATGTTAAACTTTGGGCTGGCATTTTGGCATGTCGTTTGTCCAACTTGATGCCAAAATTGATTGCTAAAGATCAGACTGGCTTCATCTGCGGCTGGCAAGGGTTGGATAATGTCAAGAGGGTTCTTAACCTGATATGGCTCGCTAGGGTGAAACAGATGCCCGCACTGCTTTAATCAATAGATGCTGAAAAGGCATTTGACTGCGTGTCCTGGCCCTATTTGTGGGGAGTACTGTGAAAGGTGGGTTTGGGGGATACATTTCTTGCATGGATGTACACTCTCTACGGAGGACTGAAAGCATGTGTCTTGAAGGACTACAAAAAGGGACTGCTATTTCTGGAGTGAGATCTGCAATTGTAAGTATTTACTTCTGGAAATTTTTCTAAATCTTGGTGAAAAAGGAATTCTTTAGATTAAAGCTGATTAATCTGTGAATCCAGTGTATTTGTTAAATCAATCAGGGCCTAGTATCAGCAAAGAGCTTTTAGCTAAATTAAAAACTCAATAGTAGCTTTCAGTTTAAGTTTAAAACACAGCAGAAAGCTTCTAGTTTAAATTTAGAACCAAAGACTCCCTCAATCCAAGCAAGGGCTGTGTGACTCACTCAGGAAATTGGTCACAGATTACCTTAGAAGCACCGGACAAGGTACTGTGTAGCAGCCAGCTTTTAATAAGTCTTCTTTCCTTTCCTCCCACCCTGATACCCACCTACCCTTCTGATAATTGTAGCTTTATAGATGCTGAAACCTCTTAAAGGAAAGGAGGTGCCATATTCCCTCTCAGGTGCAGCTGGTTATCCTCAACAGGCATACATTAAGGACCTGAAATTAATTAAACTTCAGGTGCACAAAGTACATTAAATGTATTAGGTATAGTTTTATTAGTAAAGTATCCCCAGCAACCTTTAGTAACTAAAGAACTTAAATATCTAAACGCAACCTTAAAACTAAGATGCAGACAGCAGTCCAGCAGCAAGAGGGGTTTTTTCCAGTTTTTTGCATTGAGTGTCACATGTATGATATTCTCCCAGTTGGTGAGGGGTCTTACGTGTGCACTTGGTGCAAGGAGCTCTTTGCTCTAAGGGAACGAGTCCGATGTCTGGAGGCTAGAGTAGCAGACTTAGACGACATAAGGAAGACAGAGAGGTACATAGATAAGACCTACAGGGATAAAGTACTGAAGTCCCACCTCCAGTCTGGCAGCATCCCTGTTGCCATGGAGGAGAGAGGTCACGTGACAGGAGAGCGTCACCCTTGTGCAGCAGGAAGTGATCCAGTAGTTAGGACCTCTCCAGGTGATGTAAAACCCTCTCACACCGAGTAGGTTTCTCCAAGGCCATGTGCCCATGAGGGAAGGGTTAGGACAGCCGTTATAGTTGATGATTCAATCATTAGGCATGTAGATAGCTGGATGGCTGGTGGACGTGAGGATCGCTTGGTAATATGCCTTTCTGGTGCGAAGGTAGCGGACCTCACGTGCCACCTAGGCATAATCTTAGATAGTGCTGGGGAGGAATCTGCTGTCTTGGTATATGTCGGTACCAATGACATAGGAAAGTGTGGTAGGGAGTTTCTGGAGACTAAATTTAGGCTTTTAGATAAAAAGCTGAAATCCAGAACTTCCAGGAAAGCATTCGCATTCTCTGAAATGCTTCCTGTTCCACGCGCAGGACCCAAAAGGCAGGCAGAGCTCCGGAGTCTCAATGCGTGATAAGGCTATGGTGCAAGGATAGAAACATAGAAACATGATGACAGAAAAGACCACATGGCCTATCTAGTCTGTCCTTCCATAACAACAACTACAACAGTCCACTTTTTACCTTTAGAGATCCTCTGTGTTGGTCCCATGCTTTTTTGAATTCAGTTACCGTCCTCATCTCTACCACCTCCACTGGGAGACTATTCCACGGATCCACTACTCTTTCCGTAAAGAAATATTTCCGCATATCACTCCTGAATCTATCTCCCTTCACCCTCATCCCATGTCCCCTCGTAGCAGAACTTGCTTTCAATTGAAGAGGCTCTCTCCCTGAACATTTATGCCACGGAGGTATTTAAACATCTCAATCATATCACCTCTATCCCACCTTTCCTCTAAGGTGTACATATTAAGATCCTTAAGTCTGTCCTCATATGCTTTATAATGAAGCCCATTAATCATTTTAGTAGCAACCCTCTGCACCGACTCCATCCTGTTCACATCCTTTTGAAGGTGCGGTCTCCAGAATTGCACACCATACTCCAAATGAGGTCGCACCAAAGACTTATACAGAGGCATTATCACCTCCTTTTTTCTGCTAGCCATTCCTCTCTGTATGCACCCAAGCATCCTTCTAGCTTTTGCCGTCGCCTTTTCTACCTGTTTAGCTACTTTAAGATCCTCAGACACAACCACGCCTAGGTCCCGCTCTTCTTTAGTGGACAAAAGTACTTCACCTCCTATACTGTATTGCTCTCTTGGATTGCTGCAGCCCAAATGCATGACCTTACATTTTTTAACATTAAATCCCAGCTGCCAAATTCTAGACCATTCTTCAAGCTTAGCTAGATCCCTCCTCATGTTATCTACACCTTCCTGGGTGTCTACTCTATTGCAGATTTTGGTATCATCCGCAAAGAGGCAAACCTTACCCGACAGCCCTTCCGCTATATCACTAACAAAGATGTTAAAAAGGATGAGGATTTTGGATTTGGTAGGAACTGGGGAACATTCTGGGGAAAGAAGGGGGTTTTCTGATGGGATGGGCTCCACACTAACTGGGACGGAACCAGGCTGCTGGCATTAACCTTTAAAAAGGAGAGAGGGGAGCTTTTAAACTAGATAATAGGGGAAAGTTGACAGTCGCCCAAGAGCACAATGTTCAGAACAATGTATCCTTGAACGATACTAGCAAAAGACTGAAGTTAGGACATATCAGCAGAGAGGTTCCAATAAAGACAAAAGTAGCGCAAATTCCCTTGAGTACAGAGAAGATAGAGCTTAAAGATTCCAAATTACTTCTGCCTACCTATAGCCAGATTAATATGAATAAAATACAGCCTCTAAAATGCTTGTATGAAAATGCTAGAAGTCTAAAAAAAATAAGATGGGAAAGTTAGAATATATAGCATTAAATGAGAGGTTAGATATGATTAGTATCTCAGAGACATGGTAGAAGGAGGACAACCAGTGAGATACTGTGATACCTGGGTACAAACTATATTGTAATGATAGAGCAGATCAAATTGGTGAAGGGGTTGTGCTCTATGTTAGAGAGGGCATTGAGTCACAAAGTTCTGCAGGAAACAAAATTCACTGTAGAATCTCTATGGATTGAAATTCCATGTGAAAAGGGGAAGAGGAAGACGATAGCAGTGAGCAGGGCCGGCCCGTCCATTGAGCAAGAATGTTTTTTGCACAGGGCCCCGCGTTTCAGGGGGCCCCGCGCAAAGAACATTCTGCTTTATTTCTAAATTAAGTAAAAAAAAAAAAAGCCGGCACAGAGGGGCTCAGCCGTCACAGAGAGAGGGAGGGAGGGACTCAGCCGGGCAGAGGGGGCCCCGCGGGACACTCCATTCTGCTGCTTCCGCGGCGGTAGCAGCAGCGGCAGCGGTAGCAGCCAGCTTTTTTTTTTTTTTTAATGTTCCTTGAACCGATGAGGGGGGGGGGGGTTAGGACTGGTAATGGGCTATGGAGGGGGTTGGGACTTGACTTGAGGGGGGCGGGGGGTGGATGGGGGGGGGTTAGGACTGGTAATGGGTTATGGGGGGGCTAGGACTGGAAATGGGCTGGCGGGTTAAGACTGGAGGTGGGCTGATGGGGTTAGGACTGGTAATGCGCTGTGGGCTGTTGGGGGGGGTTAGGACTGGTAATGGACTGTGGGCTGATGGGGGCTGTCTGGTATTGGGCTATAGGGGGGTTAGGACTGATAATGGGCTATGGGGGGCTAGGACAGGAAATGGGCTGATGGGGAGGGGTTAGTACTTGAGGTGGGCTGATGGGGTTAGGACTGGTAAGGTACTGACGGCTGTTGTGGGCGGGGATAGAACTGGTAATGGGCTATGGGGGGGTTAAGACTGGTAATGGGCTTTGGGCTGATGGGGGCTGTCTGGTAATGGGCTATGGGGGGTTAGGACTGATAATGGGCTATGGGGGGGCTAGGACAGGAAATGGGCTGATGGGGAGGGGTTAGCACTGGTAATGGGCTGTGGGCTGATGGGGGCGGTCTGGAAATGGGATATGGGGGGGTTAGGCCTGATAATGGGCAATGGGGGGGCTAGTACAGGAAATGGGCTGATGGGGAGGGGTTAGGACTTGAGGTGGGCTGATGGGGTTAGGACTGGTAATGCGCTGTGGGCTGTTGGGGGGGGGGTTAGGACTGGTAATGGACTGTGGGCTGATGGGGGCTGTCTGGTATTGGGCTATAGGGGGGTTAGTAAGGTTAATGGGCTAGGGGGGGCTAGGACAGGAAATGGGCTGATGGGGAGGGGTTAGTACTTGAGGTGGGCTGATGGGGTTAGGACTGGTAATGGACTGTGGGCTGTTGGGGGGGGTTAGAACTGATAATGGGCTATGGGGGGGTTAAGACTGGTAATGGGCTTTGGGCTGATGGGGGCTGTCTGGTAATGGGCTATGGGGGGTTAGGACTGATAATGGGCTATGGGGGGGCTAGGACAGGAAATGGGCTGATGGGGAGGGGTTAGCACTGGTAATGGGCTGTGGGCTGATGGGGGCTGTCTGGTAATGGGCTATGGGGGGTTAGGACTGATAATGGGCTATGGGGGGCTAGGACAGGAAATGGGCTGATGGGGAGGGGTTAGGACTTGAGGTGGGCTGATGGGGTTAGGACTGGTAATGGGCTGTGGGCTGTTGGGAGGGGGGTTAGAACTGGTAATGGGCTATGGGGGGGTTAAGACTGGTAATGGGCTGTGGGCTGATGGGGGGGTAGGACTGGCAATGGGCTATGGGGGGCTGACTGGAAATGGGCTGATGGGGGGTTAGGACTGGTAATGGGTTATAGGGGGGCTTAAACTGAAAATGGGGTGATGGGGGGTTAGGACTGGAAGTGGGTTGATGGGGGGGCTAGGACTGGTATTGGGTTGGGGGGTTGCTAGGACTGGAAATGGGCTGATGGGGGGCTAGTACTGGAAATGGGCTGATGCAGGGACTAGAAGGGAATGGATGCTGGGTGAGGCTGGAACTAGAAGGGAGCTGATGTTGGGGGAGGATTAGAATGGGATGGGGCTGGGAGAGTAAAATAGGGGAAAAATATTTTGTGTGGGAGGGATGAAAAATCTACAATTGGCCGGGTATTGGGAGAGTAAGTGGGGATTGAGGATGGAGGGGTAAAATTTGAGTGGATGAAATAGGAATGAGGAAAGAGCAAAAGGAGAAAGATTAGTATGTTAAAGCTGATGTAGAGAGAGAATGGAAAAAAAACTAGGAGAGAAGAAAGGACAAATGGACAGCAGACAATGGATAGTTAGCAGAAGACACGAAGAAACCAGAAGAAAGTGGCTGGAGCAATTGCAGCTGAAAAAAAATGCACAAAAAGGTAGAAAAATATCTCTTTATTTTGAATTTATTAATTGGAATATGTCCGCTCTGGTAAATGTGCATCATTAACGTCTGCGCTTTGTTTAGTACAAGAGCAAATTAATGTATAGTTTTATTTCTACAGTGTTGTACATTCCAAGTTTGGCTTTTGGGATTCCCAGTTTAATTATTTTCGTCCTGTTTCTAAATTGTGATTCCTTGTTTGGTGATGGTTTATGTTCTGTTCATGTGTAACTGAGCTGAGGTATTCTGTTTATATAATTCCTATTTGACATTGCCACTTGTTCTCTTTCCCCAGTAGGTCATGTATTGGTATTCTCTGAAATGTATTGGTTTAATATTTGCATGTTTCCTTTTGATAGGTAGGGTATGGTGCTTTGTGAGTCCTGGTAGTGCTGTTAGGATACGGCCGGTTTGCTATGGGTTCTAAATGGGCAGTGTTTGTAGTAGTTCCTAATGTGTCTGGCGGTTGGCACTGGATTATAGTAATGTAGAAATCTTTTAGTCTTTCTTTATTCATACACTCATTAAGAGGCATGTTTACTAAAAGTTAGTATATGGTAACATTATGCAAATGAGGCCCCGCACCGAGTTTCCGCACATGGCTCCGCACCCCCCTTGGGCCGCCCCTGGCAGTGAGGATGTACTATCGCCCACATGGCCAGAATAAACAAATGGATGATGAAATGCTCAAAGAAATCAGGGAAGCTAACAAAAGTTACAGCACAGTAATAATAATGGGTGATTTCAATTACCCCAGTATCGACTGGGTCAGTGTCACGGCAGGACATGCTAGGGAGATAAAGTTTCTAGATGAAATAAATGACTGCTTCTTAGAGCAGCTGGTTCATGAACTGACCAAAGGGGAAGCTTTTTGGGACCAAATCCTAAGTGGAACACAAGATCTGGTGAAAGAGATAAAGGTGTTTGGGTCACTTGGCAACAGATATCACAGCATGATCACATTTGATTTAATAAATGGAGGAGGGAGGGTAAGGAAATCCACAGTACTACCTTTTAACTTTCAAAAGGGAGACTATGATAAAATGAGGAAAATAGTTAAGAAAAAACTAAAAGGGGCAATTGGCAAGGTTAAAGATTTACATCAAGCTTTGGTGTTGTTTAAAAATACTATCCTGGAAGCCCAGATCAGCTGTATTCCACGCTTTAAGAAAAGTAGAAGGAAGTTTAAAAAACTGCCAGCATGGTTTAAAGGTGAGGTCAGAAAGGCAGTTGTTGCCAAAAAAGCATCTTTCAGGAAAAGGAAAAAGGAGCCAAATGACAAAAACTGGCAACAACATAAGCACTGTCAAGTTAGATGCAAGGCATTGATAAGGCAGGCAAAGAGAGAATTTGAGAAGAAGCTTGTTGTGGAAGCAAAACCACATAATAAAGACTTTTTAAGTACTTTCATAGCAAAAAACCTGTGAAAGAGTCAGTTGGACCATTAGCTGATAGAGGGGTAAAAGGGGCACTTAATGGGGACAATGCCATAGTGGAGCGACAGAATGAATTCTTTGCTTTGGTCTTTACCGAGGAAGATGTAGGAATGTTACCCATGACTGAAATGGTTTTTAAAGGAGAGGCTGCGGAAGAATTGAAAGAAATACCAATACACCAAGAAGATGTATTACAACTATTTGATAAACTGAAGAGTAGCAAATCACCTGGACTGGATAGTATACATCCAAGGGTATTGAAATAACTGAAATATGAGATTTCAGACCTACTATTAGTAATCTGTGAACTATTATTAAAATCATCTGTAATACCTGAAGTTTGGAGGATGGCCAATATAATGCCAATTTTTAAAAAAGGTTCTAGGTGTGATCCAGGAAACTACAGACCAGTGAGCTTGACGTCACTACCAGGAAAAATGGTAAAAACCATCATAACAAACAAAATTACTGAACATGTAGATAGTGTGGGGGACCTTAGCCCAGGCTGCGGCCTATAGGCGTAGGGCTGCCCTTGTTAGTCTTTAAATAAAGATTATGTTATCCTCATCCAGAGCCTGGGCTTCTGGGACTTGTTCAAAAACAAAAGTATGGAAACCGAAGGGTTTTTTTCTCAAAGGCAAACAGGAATTTATTTCTTCTTTTCCTTTCCAGAACACTAAGGCTTAACAGAAGGTAACAGGATTCTTCTCCAAACAATATTCCTCAGGAAAATTCCATGTAACCAAAACTGAAACTGCTTTAGAAGGCTCTCTCAACACATGCAGCTGTCTCTCAATATAACAAACAAATACGTCCTTTTTTTTCAAACAAAATTAAATGTCTTCTCTGCATTGAACAGGGTTCTTAGCTTTCCTGGCTATAGTAACTCTCCCTGTTTCCTTAATGCTTTTTGGGGTTTTCAAGTTACAGGGTTTTCTTTCTCCAGAAGCTTTTATTCAGCTCTTTGACACCATGAACAGTTCATTAATGAATCCTCAGACATAGTAACAGGTTCAGAACAATCTACCTGCATTTCTTCTGGTACGTCTGACTCTAAAGCTCCATGCAATGCTTCTGGCTCAATACACTCCAAAAGCTCCTGAACTTTTCTCCACTAAGGCTTTTCACTGGAAGGTGAAGCTTCTTTTTCTGAATTAAATGCCACAATGCCTCTAACTGTTTCAGGTCACTGTTAGCTGTACTTTTGTTCACCCACCTTCTGGGAGCTTGAACCCTTAGAGCTGGTTCACGAACTGTAGAAACTGCCCTCTGCTGCTGGCCAGTAATTCTCCCAGCCACACCTCTGCTGGCTTCAGAACTACTTGCACTTTTCCTGCAAGCCTGACTTTCTCTTGGGGTGTTGCCTTCACCTCTGAAGTCCCCACGGAAGTCTCCACCGGTCTCCTCCCCGGTGAACTCTCTGGGTCTTTTTTGGGTGCTTCTATCCCCAGCAGTCTCTGTGGTCATGAAGACGCAAATTTTAGCTATGTGGCAATATTACCCTATACCTCAAACTGATAAATATGTCCAAGTGTGATTTGATTCTCACCCTTTCTCACTTGCGGGTGAGAATAATCAAAGGTGGGAATGTGGCAGGCTATGGCCTAGAATAGCCTGTAAATGTATGAGAGGCCTGTAAGCTAGGCCTGAGTCCCAACCCCCACCTGAGACTAATGATGCTGAGAAACCAAAGTCAGTAAATGTTTGAGAAAATGCTTTAAACTGTTTAAATCTGCTTAACAAGAAGTTTTCATGAATGCATAGATCTTTCATTATTCTCTTGTGCTGTAAGGATAGAAATGTTTCAATACTTGCATTCCTAGAGCCAAGGACGACCTTGCAGTAGAGAAGTATCCAAACCTAGAAACTGCACCTTTGTTAGAGAAGTCTGTGTAGGGGGAACAGGGTGTTAGGCCCAGAGAGAGTTCCCAATTGGATAGGTGCAGGGGGCATTGGGACCAATAGAAAGTTTGCCCATGTTAAACTGAGGAAGAAAGGTATATAAGGTGTTGTTTACTAGACTCCATTGCTCAGACCCTTTTGAATGTGACCTTGTTTGAGCCTGTGCACAAATAAATTGGCTTGGATCTTTGAACTGACTCCGGGTATTATTTATTGCATGCTTATCAGCTGCTACAGTCAACTCCAACTCCCCGGTCAATTCCCCGATCGAATCCCTGATCAAACTCTCCGGTGAACTGTCTGGTGAACTCCCTGGTGAACTTTCTTCCTTTCCTGTTCCCCTGGGTTTATAAAGCTGTTTTTTTCCTCCCATGCACTGCCCCTTGCTCAGGTGCTTTTCATTAGTCTCCAAGCCTACCCTTAGGTTAGCAGAGCTTGGGTGTGGCCTGCCTTTTCAGCAACTGCGTGTTTTTTTTCTTTTCCTGCACTCTGCAAGCTATGGGTTCGCTGCCTGTCTCTTTTCTTAAAGGTAAGTTTTTGATTTTCCTCTATTTCCATGGGCTCAGTCATACTCTCCTCATCACAATAGTCATGACTTAGTGGGAGACAGCCAACATGGCTTTAGCCAAGGAAGGTCTTGTCTTACTAATCTGTTATGTTTTTTTGAAGGTGTGAATAAACAGGTAGACAAAGGTGAGTCAGTTGATATAGTGTATCTGGACTTTCAGAAAGCCTTTGACAAGGTGCCTCATGAGAGACATTTGGCAAAATTAAAAAGTCATGGGATAGGAGGCAGTGTACTATTGTGGATCAGGAACTGGTTAAAAGACAGAAAGCAGAGGGTAGGGCTAAATGGCCAATTTTCCCAATGGAGAAAAGTGAATAATGGAGTACCCCATGGATCTGTGCTGGGTCACCTGCTTTTTAACCCTGGAATTACTGAGATTTTTTGCACACACTGAATACCGTTGGGGTCATAAATGACCCCACGACGAATTTTAATTGTTAATCATGAAAAATTTAAACTAAACAGACAAAATATTATTCCGAATTAATTATTTATTATATGAAGGTTAAATGTTTTGAAATTTAATGCTTTATCATAAAATTACATGAAGAAGAGTTGCCATGAAACAGTTTTTGCATGCATTTGATGAACACAGTAAAGTACTACAGTCATTTGCATGAGACACAGACAATTTCTGAATGTTCTTTGCAAATATTGCGCTTGCAGGAGGTGCAAACTATGTTGCTTTTCTTGTCTTTTTCTCTGGAACAGCAGTGACACCTTGCCCTTTTCTTTGGGATCCCGACATTGCAAACAGCATCAGTGGCTTCTTCAATGCTGGAAGAAGTCTCGCTGCAATTACTCTGAAGCAGCTGCTTTCCTAATTCCAAGAGGAATAGATGACGTTTGTGCTTTGACTTGGACTGCCATTCTGGATTTAGTGACATCCAAACAATGAAGGCGTTCAAAGCACTGATGTCCAACATGTTGTAGAAGATTGTCACTGGCCAGCGTCTTGTCATTCGTTTTGTGGTATACGTGCGCAATATTTGATCTGCGGTATCTACTCCACCTTTACTAGAATTATAGTCCAAGATCATGCGTGGTTTTTTGTCTGGACATGTGTTATCTACTTCTTCTTGATCATGCAAACTGCTCAGAAGAACAACCACTTTTCCTTTCTTCGGGCAATAGGAAACCAGAGTGGCGTCATCGCGAAAGGCAAACAGTGAAGTGAATACCTCTCGGCCCTTTGCTGTTACAAATTCTGGAGGTAATTCTTTTCTGTTCTTTCGAATTGTCCCCAAAAGTGTCATTTGTTTTTCTAGCAATTTCCGTGACAGGGATAAACTGCAGAAGAAATTGTCAACAGTAACATTTCTGCCAGATCACATCAATCCTTCAGTGAGTTGCAGCACAACCCTTTCACCCTGATTCTGTTCCCTGTTTTGTACGAGTTCCCTTCCTGTATATACTTGAAGATGCAGAACATATGACGTAGCACTGTCACACAACATCCATAGCTTTATGCCATATTTCCCAGGTTTGCTGGGAATATATTATCTGAACGGAACACGGCCACGAAATATAAGCAGTTGCTCATCCACGGTAACATTTTCACCAGGAACAAAGGCGTCACTTAGAGTTGCTTCCCAGATATCAAAAACGTGTCTGATTGGAGCAAGCTTATCCACGCCTCGTTGTTCACGTCTGTTGGTTGCATCATTAAATCAGAGAGCACAAGAAATTTGCTGAAAACGGTTACGGGCCATATTTTTGCCGAAAACAGAACGACCATCTTCAAGGTTCCACAACTGAACTATGGATTCATTTCGTGACTTGTACACGCCTGAGAGGATCAGAAGTCCAAGAAAACGTTGAAATTCTCCATCTGTCAAATCTTTCCAGGTGTCGTCATAAATGTGTCTTCCTTGTTTGCTCGTCCACATCATGATTTCATTCAATAAGTTCTTCCTCATGAACAAGTGGAATGCTGCGAGAGGGCCATCAACATTTCATACAGCATAACTTGTAAGACCTTGGTGTTCGGGCATGACATTAGCTCTGGCGTATCTTCCAGCAGCTTGCTTTATAGGTTTCCTGTTCCATGATGTGGCATCCTTAGATATATAGGCTTCAATGGCAACATTTGTGCTTATAGTTGATGACCTCTTAGCTCCTCTATGACCACAACTAAGATTCCTCACAGATGATACTGACACCGAGGACTCCTGCCTTCTTCCCCGTCCAGCACAGCCTCGACCTTTGCCTCGACCTGTAACTTGACTCTTTGCTGCCGGCGATGTTACCGGCTCAACATCAGTCTCACATTCACTTGGCGACCAACTGCTGTCACCATCTGAATCATGACTGTCATCAGATTTATCGCCCGAACTTGGCTGATATGCTTCTTCGCTTGCTGAATATGCTGCATCATCAGACGACTCAGAGCCGGCACTGTCAGCATCTTGTTGCAATATTTCTCTTACTTGGGCAGCTGAATACTTTCGTTTTGAGATCATAAAAAATAACCTAAAATAAATAAACAAAGATAAAGTTGAATAAAACGCAAAGCAGTTTTACTATAGGTGTACAATAATCGTGATGAACGAGCTGAAAGCCATTAGATTTCATCAGAAATAATGAGAGAACATATGATATCAATTACAGAAAATGTGTAATTTTCATAAAATAAGAGTACAAAAAATAAATGATACATAATTAATGATAAATACCTTTGTCAGATCAAAAAAGTCACAAAACTGCAAATTGTATCACGATCCAAACCGGAGGTAAGCAACTGGGGTCAAAAATGACCCCACTGGTACTCTGTGCTGCAATTCATCACTAGCGTCACCTAGCGGATGAAAATTATTCCTTTCATGGCGCAATATAAAGAGAATATTGACATGTGAAAAGTCATAAAAAGATTGCATTCTTGAACAACTAGTTTCTGAGATACACATTGTGAAACTTGCAATGGGGTCACTTTTGACCCCATCGGTACTCCCGGGGTTAAATATTCATAAATGACCTGGAAATGGGAATAACAAATGAGGTTATCAAATTTGAAGATGACACAAAACTATTCAAAGTTGTTAAAACCTATGAGGATTGTGGAAAATTGCAAGAGGATCTTGATAAATTGGAAGACTGGGCATACAAATGGCAGATGAAATTTAATGTGGACAAGTGCAAAGTTATGCACCTAGGAAAGAACAACCCAAACTATGCAAGGTTCCACATTAGGAACCACCACCAAGGAAAAATATTTAGGCGCCATCGTGGATATCATGTTGAAACCCTCTGCCCAGTGTGCAGCAGTGGCCAGAGAGCAAGTAGAATGCTAGGTATCATAAGGAAAGGAATGGAGAATAAAACAAAGGATATTATAATGCCTCTGTATTGTTCCATGGTGCAATCGCACCTTGAATATTTTGTGCAATTCTGGTCGTCGTATCTTAAAAAGGATATAGCGTTATTAGAAAAGGTACAGAGAAGAGCCACCAAAATGGTAAAGGGGATGGAAGGATACCCCTACGAAGAGAGGCTAAAAAGGTTAGGGCTCTTCAAACTGGAAAAGAGATGGCTGAGGGGAGATATGATTGAGGTCTATAAATTAATGAATGGAGTGGAACGGGTAAACATAGATTTTTCTGCAGATGGCGAGGTGAAATCCTTTGTGGAGATGCAGGAGGCTTTTGGATTGCCCCAAAGAGACTTCTATGGATATTTATAGGTCCGGCACTTGCTGAGGACCCAAAATTGGACATAGGTCCACTTAGCTGACTTGTCAGATTTTGAGATCCTTTGTTGGCATCCTGCGACCTGCACAGGGATAATCTCCTACCTCTATAGGTTACTACTTAAATGGGGACCAGACAAGATGGGCTTCCAGTTAGCCTGGAAACAAGATTTGGGGATTGTTTTACACCTTAAACAATGGGAGGGCATCTTTCGGTGAGTGGGAAGGGGCTCAATGTCTGCAGGAGAATGGATGCAAAGTTCTCTACTGCTGGTATCTCACCCCCCTTTGTCTATGGAAAACGTAAATGATGACTTCCTCAATGTGCTGGCGGGGGTGCGGCCAAATAGGCGGCTATCTCCATATGTGGTGGCACTGTCCAAAGGTACAACCCTTCTGGAAGGAGGTGGAATCCTTCACATGCAAGCTGGTGCTCCATTACATTGACTGGACTACTAAAGAGGTCCTGTTAAGGAGACAAGGGGAGGGATGGCATGGGAAATGGGTACAGTTAATGGGGTTCTTTGCTACAGAGGCAGGGGTGTGAAATAGCTTTGCAATGGAAAGGAATATAGTAACCCACAATTCACTCTTGGTTGGCTCAGATGCATCAGGTGGGGTTACTGGAGAGACTAACAGCACTACAAAATAATAAAACTGCTAAATTTGAGAAGGTTTGGAGTCCTTTTTTTCGATGTCAATCACCTGTCTAAACATTGTAGCAAAAATGTGGGGGGGAGGGGGTGATCAGTTTTTAACTGTATGGACAACTCGGTAGTAGCAGTGTAATAACTGTACTGAACTTTTGTCTCATTGTTAATTTGGTTAAAATTCAATAAAAATTTAAATTAAAAAAAAAAGAATATATGTTAACAACTGCACATGGTGTTTTTCTTAGAGGCCTAGCTGAGGATATCACATTGGTCTCTGTGCAGCTCTGATGCCTCCTGTTGTGGTGCATGCCAGATGGGTTCCAAACAACAGGGGGTGTGATGTGACAAACCCACTCTTTCTACTGTGCTGCAATATCACGGCCTTGTGGCTTCAGCCAGCACTCCAGTGCTATGGGGTGTGTGCTTGCCACAGGCCATGTCAGCATGCAAATCTGGAGGTGTGGACTAGCCTAATGGTTAGTGCACTGGCTTGAGGGCCACATACCTCAGGTCCAGTTCTCACCAGTACTCACTGTGACCTTTGGGAAAACAATTAGCTGTTGTCTCTGATATATCCAAGTAGGTTCTGTTCCTGTTGAATGCACATTAAAAGGTTTAGTTTACAATGTGACCCACTTTGAATTGCTGAAGCATTTTAGACAGATGAGCCATTTTGGAGATACTAACTATGACATTTGTAGGTGCATGCATGTAATTTTGGATCCTGACTGTGGATAGGGTTGGCAGCAGGCTCCAGATGTAGTCTACAGTTTTGTGTCATTCTTAGGTTGACAGCATTGCATGCTGGGACATGTAGTCTGATGTCTCCATTGTTGCATAGTGGCCAGCAGAACTCCATGTATTGGCATTCAATGATGTCATCCCAAACCCAGTTCATGCCTGTGCCTGACATGGGGGGATGACTGTTCAGAAGATATATCAGTGACAGGTCTCTGCTGTCCCTGGAGGGTGGCTATGCAGATACAGTGAGGACTTACATGCCATGATGTATTTTGATGGTGTTCATGTAGCATTTGTGGGTTACCATCTGCCTTCCACAGCTACTAGCTCTTATTTGTCACACACTCTGTACTGTTTTTTCACTCTCCCTCAAGGTATACCTCCAACAGTTGTCACAATAACAGAGCAATGTTTTATGCCCTCGCAACACGCAAGGATGTTTTATGCCCTTGCAACATGCATTGCAGCTGCGTAATATGTTATGCGATTAATGTTTCTTGCGCATAACATGCATTAGCATCACGCCTAATGTCTGACATCGCCGGGAGCTCTGTACTGCATGAGGACATAGAAACATGATGGCAGAAAAAGACCACATGGCCTATCTAGTCTGCCCTTCCATATCAACTACAATAGCCCTCTTTTTACCTTTAGAGATTCTCTGTGTTTGTCCCATGCTTGTTTGAATTCAGATACTGTGCTCGTGTCTACCACTTCCACTGGAAGACTATTCCACGCATCTACCACTCTTTTCGTAAAGAAATATTTCTGCATATTACCCCTGAGTCTATCCCCTTTAACTCTCATCCTATGTCCCCTTGTAACAGAGCTTGCCTTCAATTGAAAGAGACCCTCCTATGCATTTATGTCACGAAGGTATATAAAAATCTGTATCATACTGCCTCATCCTGCCTTCCCTCTAAAGTATACATATTAAGATCTTTAAGTCTGTCCTCATATGCTACATAACGAAGACCACTAACCATTTAAGTAACCATCCTCTGCATAGACTCCAATCTCCAGAACTGCACACAATACTCCAAATGAGGTTGCACCAGAGACTTATACAGAGGCATTATCACCTCCTTTTTTCTGCTGGCCATTCCTCTCCCTATGCATCCAAACATCCTTTTGGCTTTTGCAGTCGCCTTTTCTATCTGTTTAGCTACTTTAAGACTGGCAGACACAATTACGCCCAGGTCCCGCTCTTCTTTTGCGAACAGAAGTACCTCACCCCTACACTGTACCGCTTTTTTGGATTTTTGCAGCCCAAATGCATGACACTGCATTTTTTAGCATTAAATTTCAGCTGCCAAATTCTAGACCATTCTTCAAGCTTTCCTAGATCCCTCCTCATGTTATCTACTCTTTCCTGGGTGTCTACTCCATTGCAGCTTTTGGTATCATCCACAAACAAGCAAACCTTATCCAACAGCCCTTCTGCAACATCACTAACAAAGATGTTAGAAAGAAGCGAACCAAGGCACACCACTGGTAACCTCCTTCTCCTCAGAATGAGTTCCATTTACCTGTACCCTTTGTAGCTTTCCACTCAACCAATTTCTAACCCAATCAGTAACTTTAGGGTTCATCCCTAGGGTGCTCAGTTTGTTTATGTCACCTGTGTGGAACGATGTCAAAGGCTTTCTGAAATCTAAATACACCACATCTAGGGCTCTCCCTCAGTACAACTCCCTGGTCACCAGTCAAAGAAATCAATTCGATTTGTCTGAAAAGACCTGCCTCTGGTGAATCCATGCTGCCTCGGATCCTGCAATCTACTGGACTCCAGAAATCTGACTATTCTCTTTTTTAGTAGCCTAAAAAGGTAGCCTAAGGATACCACAGAGGTTAGACTAACCAGCCTGTAGTTCTCAATGTCATCCTTATGTCCACTTTTGTGTGAGGGTACCACATTGTCGAGTGGAGGAGTAGCCTAATGGTTCAGAACACTGGCTTGGAAACCCAGAGACCAGGGTTTGATTCCCACTAGCACTCCTTGTGGCCTTGGGCAAGTCACATAACTCTCCATTGCCTCAGAAAAATCTAAGTTATCAATGTCCCTGTTTAATGTACATTACCAAGTTTAAGTTTCAATGTAAACCACTTTGATTGAAATGATAAAACAGTATATAAAATCTGTTAAATAAATAAAACATGTGCCTTTCTCCAGTCCTCTGTCATCACTCCCAACTCCAAAGAGGAATTGAGAAGGTCAGATAACAGAGCCATTAGAATGTCCCCAAGTATCCTCGGTATTCTTGGATGTATCCCATGGCTTTGTCTACTTTTAGTTTAGCTAGTTCCTCACAAACACAGCCTTCTGAAAATCGTTTGAGATCTCCACCACTTCTGTTCCTATTTGTGGGTGTCTTCTGAGGTCCTGCTCCTGGCCCTTCATCTGTGAACATAGAACAGAAATATTTGTTAAGCAGTTTTGCTTTATACTCACCATTTTCTGCATATTCCTCTCCTCTACCTTGAGTCTGACAATACCACTTTTGCCCTTTCTCCTCTCAGTAACATATCTGAGAAATGTCTTATCCACGCATTTTATTTAATTTCTTCTTCCTTTTGTACCTTTGCTTTCCTGACTACTTTGCTAGCTTCTCTAAGTTTTTCCAAATATAGATGCCTGTCTTCTCTCTGTGATCTCTTGTATTTTATGAAGGCCTCCCTCATTTTCTTCACCTTTTTCCACTATTTCTGTTGAGAACCATAGTGGCCTCCTTTTCTTTTTCCTTTTACATTTATTTACCTTTCTAACAAAAAGGTTTGTTGCCCTTAAAATATCCACTTTCAGTTTTGCCCACTGTTTTTCTATATCCCCCAGCTGTTCCCATCCCACTAATGACTCTTTGAGGTATTGTCCCATCTTGACAAAGTTAGTTTTCCTAAAGTCTACGATTTTATCAGCCCTAGTCATAATACTGAACCATACCATCTGGTGATCACTGGATACGAGATGATCTCTCACTATAACATCAGAAGCACTTTCCCTTTTGGAAAGCACTAAGTCCAGTATGGCCCCATCATGTGTGGGTTCTGTTACCAGTTGCCTGAATAATTCTCCCTGTAGAGAATCCAGGATCTCCTTACTTTTAGATGACACTGCTGCAGGGATGTGCCAATCAACATCCGGCATATTGAAATCACCTATCAGTAGCACTTCTCCTTTCATTGCAATACTGTGTATGTTTTCTATTAAATCTTCATCCACTTCTATGCCCTGTGAAGGGGATCTGTATATAACTCCAATGCAAATGGATTTCCCTTTCTCTCTTTCTAGTTTAACCCACAGTGCTTATTCTCTTCCTTTTAAGCCCTGCAATTCTATAGTTTTAGTATTATTTTTTACATACAGTGCCACTCCACCTCCCCTTCTTTTTACCCTGTCCTTCCTGAATAACATATAGCCCGGTATAATTACATCCCAATCATGGTTTTCCGTGAACCATGTCTCTGTAACCGCCACTAAATCCAAGTCAGTCTCTTCCACTAAAACCTCAACATCTGAGATCTTATTTTCCATGCTATGGGCATTTATACACACTGCTTTCCAGATGTTGCCCCTATTACCCATTTCTACAGAAGTATTTAATGTTTCATTTACCTGGGGACTTTCTTTACTTACCTGGGGGCTGTCTTCACCCATCCCCAATGAATCTAGTTTAAAGCCCTCTTCAGTAGGTTAGCCAGTTTGCTGCTGAAGACACTTCGACCCTTCTTGGAAAGATGGATACAATCTCTGCTCCGCAGCCCTTGGAACATCATCCCATGGTCCAGGAAACCAAAACTCTCTCGATGACACCATCCACACAGACATGCATTTTTCTCCAGGATATGAGCTATTCTTCCTCGGCCTTTACCCTCAACAGGGAGGATTGAAGAGAACACCATCTGCACACCTATCTGCATCACCTTCTGTCCCAGAGCCATAAAGTCACTTTTGATATGCTCGGAGGGATACCTAGCATTATCATTTGTGCCGAAATGGATGAACAACATCGCATAATAGCTTGATGGGTCTCGGCAAACTCTCCATAACATCTTGGATTTTGGCACCTGACAGACAGTATACCTCTCTGGAGATCAAGTCTGGTCAGCAGATGGACGCCTAACACCTGATGAAGTCAGTGACTTCAAAGAGTTAGCTTTGAATGGGTAGTTGGAACAAAGACAATGAACTCTAACTGACAGAGCCTTGCCCAACACCACAAGCAGACAATAAACAATTTCCCCCTTAGTAGTATAGAAAAAAGACTCAACTTTTAAAAATGAACACGAAAACTCCTTTAAGAATTAGCTTTTAAAAATGAACACCAAAACCCCTTTAAGACACCATGGCAGACTGGTCAAGGAAGGCAAGGTTCTCTGAGGGTGACCTTCACCTGCTAGCTACACTCATCTGCCGGAAGCAGGGGCGGCTGTTCCCATCTTCAGGCACGTGCCATGACATGGGGAAGCTGCACGCATCATGGAAGCGTGTCTGTGACAGATTCAATGAGAAGAGTGACTACCTACGGAAAGTAAGTACTTGCGCACAGGAACCCTTCACACATATGTCTACATTCTTGCTATCATGCAGCTGATGTCCCACCATTGTGAAACATGTGTGCCTTTTTTCCCTTCCTCACAAGGACTGAAGACACTGCATGCAGACCCTGGCTTGGGGTTTCTTCAACCCAGGCCCGGGTCTGCAGATGTGCTGCTCTCCCCCATGCCGTGCAGGTCCCCTGAAACCCTGTGAGCATTGCCACATCCACACACTGCCATCTAGTGGGGCAATGGAAGCAGCAACGCTCATCTCTGCTGCACACAATGTGCGTCAACACACAGGACCTACCACGTTTGGCCCCCCTGAAACTCTGTCAGGCAAGTTAGATGCGGCAGGACATGGGTGTTGACACACAGAGAGCTGCTGGCCCTTTGGCACTCTTCAATCCCACCCAGTGGACAGGCCTGCACTGCCTCCATGTCACCTGTGTCACATAGGCTAGATGCACCCAGCATTTGGCTGCATTGTGTGGGTTTGAACCAGTGGTCCGATGGGTTTCAGAACATGAGAAATGAACATATGACATGCCAAAGTGGGTCAGACCATGGTCCATCAAGCCCAGTATCCTGTTTCCAACAGTGGCCAATCCAGGTCACAAGTACCTGTCAGGCTCCCAAAAAGGCACACAGATTCCACAAAGCTCGTCCTGGGGTGACCAGCGGATTTCCTGGGCCCTCTTTATTAATTATTGTGGACCTTTTTTCCAGGTACTTGTCCAAACCTTTTTTAAACTCAGCTCACTAACAGCTTTTACCACATCCTCCGGTAACAATTTCCAGAGTGATTACACATTGAGTATAACAATCATTTTCTCTTAGTAGTCTTAAATGGGTGATATTGTAGCTTCATTGTGTGTCCTCTAGCCTTTCTACTTTTTGATGGTGTAAACAACTGATCTATGTTGACCCATTCCACTCCATTCATTTAATTTATGGACCTCTATCATATCCCCCCTCAGCCGACTCTTTTCCAAATTGAGGAGCCCTAACCTTTGAAGCCTCTCCTCATAGGGGTATCCTTCCATCCCCTTTACCATTTTGATGGCTCATCTCTGTATCTTTTCTGATTCTGCTATATCCTTTTTCAGATATGGTGACCTGAATTGCACACAATATTCAAAGTGTGGTTGCACCATGGAATGATTTTTTTAATTTTTTTTTTTAATGCCATCAAGTCAGTGTTGACTCATAGCAACCCAGCTACCTCTGGGTTTTCTTGGCAATGTATCACTGGAAGTAGATTGCCAGCCTTTTCTTCCGAGGCAATGGTGGGTAAAGTGACTTGCCTAAAGTCACAAGGAGTGCCAGTGGGAATTGAACCCTTGATCTTCTGGGTACTAGGCTGTTACTCTAACCACTAGGCTACTCCTCCACTCCCCATGGAATGATACAGAGGCATTATAATATCCTTGTTTTTATTTTCCATTCCTTTCCTTATGATTCCTAAGATTCAATTTTCTTTATTGACTGCTGCTGCACCCTGGGTGGAAGGTTTCAATGTCTTATCGGCGATGATGCCTAAATCTTTTACATGGGTGGTGGTTTCTAAGGTGGTACCTGGCATCGTGTAACCAAAGTTTGGATTGTTCTTGCCTAGGTGCATTCGTTTGCACGTGTCCACATCACATTTCATCTGCTATTTGGACACCCAGTCTTCCAATTTCTGAAGGCCCTCTTGCAACTTTTCACAATCCTTTTGGGTTTTAACAACTTTGAATAATTTTGTGTCATCTGCAAATTTGATCATTGCACTCAATATTTCCATGTTCACGTCATTTATGAATATGTAACTAAGCAGTGGGCCCAGCACAGATCACTGCGGTACTCCACTATTTGCTGTTCTCCATTGAGAATATTGTCCATTTACTACTACTCTCTGCTTTCTATCTTTTAACCAGTTCCTGATCCACATTACCACACTGCCTCCCATCCAATGACTTTTAGATTTGGCCAAGAGTCTCTTATGAGGGACCTTGACAAAGGCTTTCAGAAAATCAGGGTAACCTATATATTAACCAGCTCACCTTTGCCTATCTGTTTATTCACACCTTTAATATAATATCACATATTAGTAAGACAAGACTTTCCTTGGCTAAATCCATGTTGGCTTTCTCCCATTTAACCCTGACTATATTCATGATCAGTATTTTTATTCTCTATAATGGTTTCTACCATTTTGCCTGGTACTGATGTCAGACTCACCGATCTGTAGTTTCCCAGCTCACCCCTGGAACCTTTTTTAAATACTGGCGTTACATTGGTCATTCTCCACTCTTCAGGTACGATAAATAATTTTAATGATAGTTCACAGATTACTAATATTCAGTCTGCAATCTCATATTTCAGGTCTTTTGGTAGCCTCAGATGTATATCATCCAGTCCAGGTGTTTGCTACTCTTCAATTTATCCAATAGTTGTCATACATTTTCCCAATTTATTGATATTTCTTTCAATTCTTCCAATACATCACCTTTATATATCATTTCAAGCACCAATAAATACCCTACATCCTCTTCAGTAAAGACCGAAGCAAAGATTTCATTCTGTCTCTCCACTATGGCCTTGTCCTCACTTAACACCCCTTTCAGGGAGTATTTTGTCTTTGGACCTTTATAAGCCGATCACTACAATGTCCTTCATACATCTATGCACTCTCCAAGGTTCACAATAGGGGCATGTGGGCAGAGGTGCACATCTACATTACAGAGATGTATGAGAACGGCATGATTTGATGGTGTGACTGACTTCCCAGGGATGTCAGGGAAGCGCATTGGGGTCAGGGAGAGGTCAGGTGATGGGGAGGTATAAATCACAACCAGTCTACAGCAATGGCTATTACAGGTGATCCGGGGAGGTATGGAGTTACGGTGCCATGCAGGGGTGTGACTGCCATGTTACAGAGGGTACCCAGGAGAAAAGTGGCAGCAAGGAGCCTTGACACTAGGCATGCACATCAACCTAAGAGATGGTGCAGCTGACTGATGTGACTGGAGCACAGACAACTGGGGGGGACATGTAGGTGATGACATTCAGACAGATACTGTGGGCTGTGCATGTTAATAGATCACTGCACCAGAGTGGCAATCCTGCAGTAGACAGGTGGTGGGTGACGTGATCTAAGCAGCTCTATGTGCCTTCCAGTATGCACCGCAAAGGTGTTATTGGGGGAGACAAGAGATCCGAACATGACAGTTATGCACACATGAGCTGACAGACTAAAGATGAGGGGTGGGCTGTGAGGTAGTGTTCGGGAAAGGCTGGCCTGCATGTAGTTTCCACTTTGTAGCACATGTGCTGCCATTCTCACAACCATCAGCAGACACCTCATAACAACTGTCACATATGTATGTTACTGCCAACTATCCTGACATGTATGCCCATACAATGGCAAGGACCACTGACTATGGGAATCCCAGGAAAACATGTATTCACATTGGTGAGGTATATGCATATGTTTTTCTGGATGCGACATATTTAGGTGAGGTTGCATATGCAATCCAGGATGCCAGATATGGCAGACAGTGCAAAGTGAATGTGTGCTTTCACTTGCCCTGCTACATGCTAGATATACATCTCATGCCGCCAACATCAGATTTACACAATGGCTCATGCATCACGGCATATAGGAACTCCAGTACCATGTGACTTATCACATATGCATGACATTGGTGGCAGACTCTCCACAATAGGGCTACTCTGTCAGGGAGACTGTATTTGTGCACATTCGCATAGCAGCACCAAAAGAGAAAATGTGGATGTTCGGCAGCTATTGGGGAGAGATGTCTCGCATACTCATCTCACAGGGTTGACACTTTGGACACATTCTCAATGTCTCATTGCACAGACTGCTACTACTGATGATCTTTTGTATTGCACAACCCAACATAGGCCGCACAGCAAAGACACATGACAGAGACAGGTTCTGCTCTACAGAACTCACTAGCTAGTAAGGACAGACAATGCAGTAGGTATGCACACAGCAGACATCTCAGGGGAGTGGTGAGGAAACACACAGGGGATTGGGCAAAGCATGTTTCAGGAGAAAAGGATTGCAGATTACCTGGACACCTGGATCTGATGGATGCCTGTGCCAGAGACAGGGCATGATGTACATACTTGGGGAATGTGTTCTAGCCATACGACACAGTACGGTGACAGGAGCATGCATCACTTATTTGCAAGGGCAGTGAGGGCAGAGATAGTGGCAATTAGTGAGGTGAGGTGACTGCCATAGAAGGTGTGTAGGGAGAGAGAAATTCATTGTGTTACTCGTGTCACACATTCACATATGTGCGCACCATGTCATAGGCCACTTAGGAATAATGAGCTCACAACATATTGGGGATATTACTGTGGGAAACACATTCCAGCTGAACTCATGTCCCTATCATGTATATCACAGGTGACACCCAAAGGGCTCACATTTGTGCACCAACTGCTGGCCTTCCCCATGGCTTCACCAGTGACATACACACAAGAAGATATACATCATTGTGTGTTTCCCACACTGTCCGCTGTTGTCACACAATGCCACTGGGACATGTCTGCTGAACAACATAAATGATGACTGTTCCATGCTAGTCACAGTTGGGGTATAGAACTGATCCAAAAGTGTAGGATGGCCATGATGTGGTGTACCAGGTAGGATCCACTTACACATACAGACAGACCACACTGACAGGTACAGAGCATTAACTAGCTAGACAGACATGTCACAGAGTATTGACAGTGGATATGCAATTGTCCCCCACCATCCAAGCAAATGGACAGATCGTCTTTTGACAATGCTACCTCTGACACATGTAGTCACGAGGCCAATATGTGCACATTCAGATAGGTCATACTGCGAAAGTTGTCTTGTAGTACATGTAAGTTGCATGTTTACCATGTGATATAATCCCTTGATTGGCTTGATGTAATGTGCTAATCTTCAGTGCCCATGCCTAATATGTGGGCGGGAGCATCATGGGTCATTTTGCCATGTTCTAGGGAAGTGAGGTATCTGCTCACATTCCACATCAGCTGTGCATCACAAAATCTCTACATGCTTGAACAATGCATCTAATCTCATATAGCCAGACACACCTACATAATGTCACAGTGAGGCACATCTTTGACCACTTCTTGTTATGTCTTCCATCACCACCAGACATACAGGACCCTCATCTAGGTCCACACACTGTGGTGGGACTGCTCTGGTGTGTGGCAGCTGTGGTTAGGCTCAATCTCTGCAATGTGTCCCTGTCGCAGGCTACCTGATAGTGCTAGGATGGAATGTGGGACATGGACTCAACTGATGCACTACACCACATCCCACAGTTAGGCAGCACACTACTCTGGGAAGCATGTTGGATCACCTGTGAGTGGTATCACATATGCACATTGGGCACCATGTGCCCAAGGCCTGCATAGTTAGGTGCTATCAGTCTGGGAGCACGATTGCTAGCATATAGTATTTCCAACACAGCTATTATCTCGGTCTGCCACTAGTGCAGAGGAACACAGCACTTACGCATGCCCTTTAGGGTGTTGTCATGTGACATGTACTTTGGTTGTGGTTCCAGGATGGTACTGATGGTATGTATCTGTCTTTCCCAGGTGAAGGATCTGCATAAGAAGTCCCAGGAGCTGCGGCACAAACGGACAAAGTACATATGACAGGTGCAGGAGGAGCTTCGCCCTGCATCTGATGGTGAGTTACTGTAACACATGTTGCCCCAGGACATGTTCACTGTTGTACAATGTGCAAGACATTTCCCCATGTCCAACAAAGGTACACATATTTTCATGCATATCATAGACTTAGGTCAGTATCGTAGCTCATGTGCTCCTAGAAATGCAAGCATGCAGGTTGTGCTGGACCTTGCAACTGTTTAGCCCTTATAGATGTGCAGCTCTACATCATGATCTTGCCATGGTGTCCTCTGTTCTCAGTATGTACATGTCTGCCACGTTTTCTGTCTCAACAAGGTTCAACCAACATGATGGCTAATGTGCATATATGATATGGAAGACCAGACCACGAATATAGAATAGACACAGTTCACACAGCAGGCATGTTTCGGACAGCTACTCCCCAGTGGCTTCTTATATCCCTGCACACCATCACACTGGAACATACATCTGCAGCACATGTACTGTGTTCACTCCCCTACTAAGCCTGAATAAACACACCATGAACGTGCATACATTGGAACATACGAACATAAGAACAATAGATATGCCACACTGGATCAGACCACGGTCCATCAAGACCAGCATCCTGTCTCCAACAGTGGACAATCCTGGTCACGTGTACCTTGATGCTTCCAAACAGAGACACACACGTTCCATAAAGTGGCTATTGGCCTCAGCTGTGTCTTTCCATGGTCCACTTTCATAATGGTTTATGGACCTACTTGTACAACCCTTTTCTATACCCAGATGCACTTACACCTTTTACTGCATTCTCTGGTAAGACATACGCAGAGAGTGATAACCTATCTTATCTTCTTTATCTTACATGGGTTACACTATAGCTTCCTAGAATGTCCCCTGTTCTTTCTAGTTTTTCAGGGCATGAACAATCGCTCAACATGTACACTTTCTGTTGCATTCATTCTTTGATGGACCTCTACCATATTTCCCCACAACCATCTATTTTCCAGGTTGACAGGCCCTACCTTTTCTGCCTGCCCTTTTTGCGGTAGCCTTCCATCCCTTTTACCATTTTTGTACTTCATCTCTATACCAGTTCTATTTCCACAATATCCTCTTTCAGATACAGCAAGAAGACGTGCACACACTATTCAATGTGGGTCACACCATGGACCGATATAGAAGCATGCTCATATGCTTTGTTCTATTGTCCATTCCTTTGCTTATTCTTTATGACATTTTCTTGGCCTTCTTGTCCACCGCTGCACACTGGACACTGTTTTTTTATGGTGATATCCAGGACAACGCTTCTATTTCCATCCTGCATAGTGGTTCATAATGTGGAAACGTGCCATTCTGTCATAGGTGTGTAACTAAGCAGTTGGCCACATAAAATGTCATCTGCCATTTGGATATCTGGTCTTCCAAGTGATCAAGGTGCTTGTGCAATCTGTTACAATCCTCATAAGTTTTCACAACGATGAAGTTTTTGGAAATCTGCAAATGTGCTTACCTCACTTGTTATTCCCATTACCAGGTAATTTAGGCATATGTTAAACAGCAGCGATGAAAGCACAGATCCCTAGGATAGTCAAATAGTCTACATTCTCTATTGGGAAAGTTGGGCAATTTGGCCTACTTGAGCTGTTTATCTTTTGAACGGTTCCAGATACACAATAGAACACTGCCTCTTATCTCATGACCATTTGATTTTGCCAAAAGTCTCTCATGAAGAACCTTGTCAAAGGTTTTCTGAACATCCAGATACACTATATCAACCAGCTCACCTTTGTCTCCTGTTTGTTCATCCCTTCCAAAAACACTGTGACAGCTTAGTAAGACATGACCTACCTTGGATACAGCCAGGTGGCCTTTCTCCCATTGAACCATGCGTATGCACATGTTTATTGAAGTTGTTCATTAAATCTAATGAGCATTTTTTCAACATGAACCTACTCTGGAAGGGGGGAGGTCGAGAGAGGTCCAACAACCGCTCACGACAAAAGAAGTTAGACAGAGATCAAGAGCAGGAGCGCGAGGTTTTTCATGGTCGAGATCAATATCACAGGGGCTACAACCCATACTACAGAGGCCGGGGTCGAGGTCGTGGACGAGGGAGGGGACAAGGAAGAACAAATTTATCCAAAGAGAGGAGGTAATAGAAGCTCCCTCTAAGACTGAAGTGTCCAATTGTGTTATTAATATCTCCCATTATTCTTTAACTAAAGATGAGGAATCTATTCTTAATAAAGGACTTTCCTTTGTTCCTAAGAACAAAGCTGATATTTTTGAGATACAAGTAGATTTGTATAAATTCTTCAGGAAGTTGAGGATCCAACAATTTTTTTCTGAACAGCCGAAGAATGCATGTGATGATTCGGTTATCAGTAGAAAGTCAACTTGGATTCCACCTCAGAATACAGACCCTATTTTGGAGGCTTTTGAAAAAATAGTTTTCAGAGAAGTAAATGAAGTTACGAAAGACACATCACCTTCTTATCAAAATATCATATAGGGAGAAAGAGCGGCCATTGTATCCTTACAAAAGAATAGCCAAATTATTATTAAACCTGCGGATAAGGGGGGAGCTGTTGTGGTGCTGGATAAGCAAGACTATATAGCGGAGGTTAACAGACAATTGAATGACAAGACTTTTTATCAGAGACTCTATGGAGACCCTACATCAGATATAAAGAGAAGTATTGACAATTTAGTGACCACTGCTTTTGAGATTGGTTACATCACGAGGAAAGAAAAAAGAGTTTCTTACTGTTGATGCACCAGTAATTCCCACTATCTATGTCCTTCCCAAAATTCATAAATCTCCAGATAAACCACCCGGACGTCCTATTGTTTCTTCCATTGGCTCAGTTTTGGAACCGATTTCAAAGTTTTTAGACATTTTTTTATGGCCGTTTATTAGGGAAATGTGGTCCTACGTACGGGACTCAGCCCATGTGATAGAAATTCTATCTACTTTCACAATGGATAATGCAGATGTCATTTTGGTCACGCTAGATGTGGAGTCGCTGTATACTAACATACCTCAGAAAGAAGCACTTGAGATTATAGTTCTTTATTTCCTTAAACACACAACGTTCCGACGTATTCCCACAACATTTCTTATATCACTGGCACAGATTGTACTCTTCGAGAATTTTTTCTGTTTTAGGGATTTGTTTTATAAACAGATTAAGGGGGTAGCGATGGGGTCAGCTCTAGCCCCTGATGTGGCTAATCTTTATATGTACAATTTTGAAGAAAGTTTTCTTAAGAATCATCCATTTAAAGATAATGTTGTTTTATGGATTAGATATATTGATGACATTCTTATTCTGTGGAAAGGCAAGTTAGAGCGACTGTTAGAGTTTAATATTTGGATCAATCAACTAGACACCAATATGCGGTTTCAGATCACGTACGATTTTCACAAGATCTCATATCTAGATCTTTTGATTAAGAAAGAACACTTTGGTTTTTCCACAACGCTCTACAAGAAGCCGACAGATAAGAATCATTTTTTACATTATGACAGCTTTCACAATCCATCTTTGAAGAATAATCTTCCGGTGAGCCAATTTTTGAGGGTTAGGAGGGCATGCACCAATTTGCGAGACTTTGAATATGAGGCACAAAATATGAAGAATAAATTTCTTGATAGAAACTATCCAGTACAACATGTTGAGTCTGCATATCACAGAGCTAAAGATACGCCACGGGCAGAACTTTTGAAACCGAGAGAGAAAAAAGAGGATATAGGTATAGTCTGCCCCCTTTTATATTCCCACTTTTCAGTACAGATACTTAAAATCCTTAAAAAAGAATGGCATATTCTTCAAACCTTACCGACATTTCAAGACAAGAATCTTATAATTGCACATAGACGCAATGTTAACTTGCGTAATTTATTGGTGCCTTCAGCCCTTACAGAGAAGAGATATTTATCAACACATAAGGGTCATTTTCAGTGTGGAAAGTGTTCGGTTTGTCTTAATGTTTTACCTATTAGAGAGTTTTTCATTCATCCCACCACACACAAAAGATTTCATATCAATGATTTTTCTAACTGCGACACGACTAACGTCATTTATGTCATACAATGTCCTTGTGGCTTACTGTATGTGGGTAAGACCACACGCAGTATCAAGATTAGAATTACAGAACACAAGAGTTGCATTAGGAGAAACGTGGAAGACAAATCTTTGGTTGCCCATTGGCAAGCACATAAACATAAAGTTACAGAATTGAAATATTTTGTCATTAAGAAAGTTAGATCTAATTGGAGAGGAGGAGATATGAATAAGACTATTTTGAGGCTTGAACAGAAATATATATTTTTGTTGAATTCACTTGTTCCAAATGGCCTCAATCAAGATAGGGACTTCTCAGTTTTTCTCTGATCTTGAATAACCCAGCCTCCTTAGTGCTTTTTTATACCATTTTTTTAGTTTAGCGTCTGATTTGGTTTTATCCTCCTGACGTGGTCCATCATTTTTTCGAATATTGAATTTACATATTTCCCTACATAATTATGGTTGGTTCATTGTGAAGTTTTTTCACACCTTTTTCACTGGGTTTTCTTATATAGAAGAGTTAGATCCCCTCCATCGGCTTCTCATGCGATTATTGACAGAGTTTGTAAGTCCCTTTGGTTTTGGCCATGCCCCCTGCCATGGCCCCTCCCTGTCTATCCGGTTTTTATCTCTCATGCGCATGAGCCGGCGTTTTCAAAGTTCAATGTGGTTTAGAGGAAGAACATGGCTGTCGGTCTTTGAGCTGACAAAATAAAGGTTGCTTTGCTGAGGTATGTACATTTAGTTTGGCTTTATACAAGGTTCATTTCAGGTCTAGGAGTTGATATTTACAAACAATATTCTCTCTAATGGAGGTACGTGCGTATAGTTAGATACAATTCAAACTTCGCTCATAAGCCGTTTTGAAAGTTGGTGCTTGTGCACGATTACTTTCTTTGAAACAGATAGAGTTCCGGCCATAGTTTTTATCTCGTATGCACATAAGTTGGCGTTTTTTGAAGTTCAACGTGTTTTAGAGTAAGAACGTGGCTGTCGGCCCTTGAGCCGAGAATACATAAAGTTTTTTTCATAAGCGTGTTTATAAGGAATATGTACGTATAGTTAGGATCCAGACAAGCTACAATTAAATGTTAATTTGGAAGCTGATATTTGTAAAAGATCGGTTTCTATTAGAAGTACGTGCATATAGTTATATACACATGCGGTGTATACAGACGCCGGTTTGGAAGCTTATACTTTCATATGATCAATTCCCTTTAAAATACTATGGAGTCTTCGGGATAGCTCTGGTCATTAATACAATAACTCCCGGTTTCTTGAATACCCATGTTTAAGATATTGCCTTTTGTGAGTTTTAAATCTTCTGTTTATTTATTTATTTATTTTTTTACCAACAGCCCTCCATATATCCATCTCCATCGAGCCACTTTTTTCTTAAAAGGGGTTGTCCATGGTTTTTGTGAGCCTCCCACTCCTTCAATTTGGTTGTAACCTAGGGGTCAGTTTTGCAAACATTTGAGAAGACACCTAGTACAATTAAGTCTATGACTGTTTATAGCCTCTGACAATTCGCTCCTGCTGCTTTCTATTTCTCATTTTTAATTTTTGTTTTAGCTGACTTATCTCCTGTTTATACTTTTAAATTATTTATTGAGTATGGTATATTAATTCATGTTCAATCTGATATTATTATTTTTTATTTATTGATTCACTGTTGGATGGGCCTTTTGTTCTTTGTTTTAGAGATATATTCAGTGATTAGTTTGGTGGTTGCTATAAGAAGAAATCAGAATTTTAAAATTGGTGTTGGATATTATATATCCTGATAATTCGTTCCTGCTCCTTCTTAGTCATCAGCGTCTCTTGTTATATTTAGCTAGTTTTTTAACTATGGTAATTATTATATAAGAGTTATTATACATTTTAGTTATTTATTCCAATCTTGATGTTTATAATTTTTGCTCTTGTTGGTCTATCTTTTTTGGTCTCCGATTTCATTTAATATTTTTTACTTAGATGATTTGTATGTTTTATAAGATAGTGTATTTATATTTATCTTTTTAATTATATGTGTGTTATGTATTTTAGCCATCAAGTTTATTTCTCGAAGGCCATAGGTGCTGGGTCTTCATATTGAGGTACCTGTTGTTTGTCACATTTCGGTTCTTTTTTTATTGGTTCACTGATATTTTATGTATTTTATAAGTTATAAGTGCATATTAAGGTTCAAGGTAACATTCCCATTTGTGCGTCCACATTTTTTATTGTTTTATTTTATTCTATAGATATATTTTTTTATATATTTATCATATTTATATTTATTATTCTTATTTATGAGAGTTGTTTCATCTATGTATGTATGTTTTATCTAATTTATTCTTTGCTCTGTTCACTCACATCAATTTTATTTTGTTTGTGTATGTTATGTTTTCATTTTTATGCTTTTAGAATTTGACCTGATCAACCCCTGATGAAGGTTTGCGAAACACGGCCTGTGTCGGGTTGACGAAAGGCTTCAGTAATAAAAGTGTTTTTCCACATTATCACGTTTTTGGACTGTGTTTTCTGTTTTAACGTGATTCTTGCCCTCTTATTGGATTTTTCCTCTACCATATTTCCCCACAACCATCTATTTTCCAGGTTGACAGGCCCTACCTTTTCTGCCTGCCCTTTTTGCGGTAGCCTTCCATCCCTTTTACCATTTTTGTACTTCATCTCTATACCAGTTCTATTTCCACAATATCCTCTTTCAGATACAGCAAGAAGACGTGCACACACTATTCAATGTGGGTCACACCATGGACCGATATAGAAGCATGCTCATATGCGTTGTTCTATTGTCCATTCCTTTGCTTATTCTTTATGACATTTTCTTGGCCTTCTTGTCCACCGCTGCACACTGGACACCGTTTTTTCATGGTGATATCCAGGACAACGCTTCTATTTCCATCCTGCATAGGGGTTCATAATGTGGAAACATGCCATTCTGTCATAGGTGTGTAACTAAGCAGTTGGCCACATAAAATGTCATCTGCCATTTGGACATCCGGTCTTCCAAGTGATCAAGGTGCTTGTGCAATCTGTTACAATCCTCATAAGTTTTCACAACGATGAAGTTTTTGGAAATCTGCAAATGTGCTTACCTCACTTGTTATTCCCATTACCAGGTAATTTAGGCATATGTTAAACAGCAGCGATGAAAGCACAGATCCCTAGGATAGTCAAATAGTCTGCATTCTCTATTGGGAAAGTTGGGCAATTTGGCCTACTTGAGCTGTTTATCTTTTGAACGGTTCCAGATACACAATAGAACACTGCCTCTTATCTCATGACCATTTGATTTTGCCAAAAGTCTCTCATGAAGAACCTTGTCAAAGGTTTTCTGAACATCCAGATACACTATATCATCAACCAGCTCACCTTTGTCTCCTGTTTGTTCATCCCTTCCAAAAACACTGTGACAGCTTAGTAAGACATGACCTACCTTGGATACAGCCAGGTGGCCTTTCTCCCATTGAACCATGCGTATGCACATGTTTATTGAAGTTGTTCATTAAAAATGGTTGCTTCTATTTTGCCCATTGGTGACATCAGGCTCACCTGGCTGTATTTTTCAATATCACCCCTCACTCCATTTGTACATTATTGCCGTTATCTTGGCCATTCGCTTATCTTCAGGTTCCCTTATCACATCACTCATCTGCCAATTACCTGGTCAGCTGACATATTACTTATCCATCATACCAGGCATACCAGTATGCTACTGACATCATGCTGCTGCAATGTCCTGCACAATGTCCTATACTAGGAGGGCCACAGTGATTCACATCTATATGCCTACATGTGTGGACTGCCCTGAAACATCATTAGCTGTTTAACTTCTCTGAGGTTTCAGGAGGTGTCCCATATTAACCATACCACCTTCTTTTGGTAGAGGCCTTGGGTGTGATGACACCACATTGGTCAGGGGGTCCAAGCAACATCAAGCCAGCCCCATCAAATACACACAATCTGCCAGGTTCACTTATTTTCATAAGATGACACAGCATACACATCTTCCAGTTGCATGTCACATATGATGTCCTGATGCCTTGGAGTCAGTTTTGCATTTGTGGGAGACCTCTGAGCTCCCAATTGCCTTTTCATTGCATGTGAATGTATGTGGCTGTTGTTTGGACGCCTATGGTCATTTGTTCACATGGAAGTGTCTGTGGGGACACCTTGTCCAACACGTACTATTGTTACTGCACTACAGCCATGCTATCCTGGCCTACAGAGTTACATGTTCATGATCAGACTTGTATCCTGCACTTTATTGGACAGGGACCATCCACCAATGTGACTAGATAGGCTTTCAAATGATGTGCATGATCATGTCACACACTTACAGTGCACAGGTGATATATGTTTGATAAGGTGGTGACAAACATGCAGCAGGGACACCAATACACATGTGACATACTCCATCACAGAGCCTACAGAGTCCATGCACATGATGTTCTCCAGCTGCATACACCCAGCAACCTGAACACACAGTGTCCTCACATTGTCATTGATATTTCCTTGAAAACATGTTTAAATGACACAGGGGTCTGTCATTGTCACATTAGTAGTGTGTTGTTTAAGGTGTTTATATAGCTTTCAGGTTTGCCTACATTCGGTCATACTTTCCAACATTCATTTGCATCATGGCCCATAGGTCAGCATCTTCCTAGTGATTTTAGCATCTTGTTGATTTTATTTTATTTTTTTATTTATTATATTCTCTTATATACCGCGCTATTCTGCATCAGTGCGGTTTACATTGAACAAACTGAAATTACATTGAACAGGGCATTATAACTAGGAGATAACTATTTTACAGGGAACATGGGCTATGGAGGGTTAAGTGGCTTGCCAAAGAACACAAGGAGCACCTGTGGGACTAGAAACCCCAGTCCTTCCGGCCCAAGGTTGCTGTCCTCTCGTGGGATTTGAACCCCCGACCTTCCGGCCTGAAGTACCTTGCCCCAACCACTAGGCCACTCCTCCACTCCTAGATGCACACTCCTCCACTTGATAGATGCACATGCATGTGTGGGGCAGATGTTAGAAGCTGCAACATTTACTGTCCACCCTGGCCCCTTGAGACATCCTGCAGGCCCAAATTTAC
Source organism: Ichthyophis bannanicus (assembly GCA_033557465.1). Taxonomy (NCBI): domain Eukaryota; kingdom Metazoa; phylum Chordata; class Amphibia; order Gymnophiona; family Ichthyophiidae; genus Ichthyophis; species Ichthyophis bannanicus. Next base: position 608,861,188 of record CM066034.1, read on the forward strand.
ATTCAGCTACATCAGTGTCTATTGTCACGCCGTTGCTTGTCCCTTCAAGCTAAGGCGGGGTATTAAGCCGAGGCCTTGTGTTTAACCAGCCTAGAGACCTTGCTTGGCACTCTGGGATACGTAGTTTTTCTTAGGCCAGTCAAAAGAATAAGTTGTGGAAACGAGGTAAGGCTTAAACAGGTTTTATTCCCCTTCCGGGAGGATTCTTTCAGTGGTCAAAACAAAAAGGTAGGCAGCCCCACTTTGGGCACAAACAAAGGAACAAAAGATGAACAGAAAAATGCTTATCTTCAGCTTTTAACATGCAAACAAAAGTATTTAAACAGCCCTTCTTCAGCACACAAAAACCTTTTCTTTGTAGCTTTAAGGCTTGGCAAGTTTCACAACTTGTTCACCGCAGAGAAGATATATTATCAGAAATTGTAAGCGTACAGTCCATGTATTCATTACACGTTGTGTCCCCCTGTACCTCACACTGCATATCCTCCTCTTCTGCCTTTAACAATTCTTCTCTTGCACAGTTCGGCACATTATTAAACAGTCTCTCTTTGTTATTCAGGAATTCTCTTTCCCTCTCTGTGAGAATGTGTGACAGGCTACTACCACATTCACTGGAGTACTTAATTTGGGAGCCTCTCAAATGCGGAGGACCATACGGGAAATTACAACATTCACCTTTCCCTCTATTAGCTACAATTGGTTTACCTCTTGGCAGTCTCTGACTCGGGCTTCTCTCAGCTGCTGCAGACACCGGAGTAACATCAAGTGGAAGCTTTCCACGGCTCCTGCCTTTTGTCCTTCTCCCAGATACAAGATTATCTTCAGGTACAAAAGCTTTACTTTTCCTGTGCCAATTACTAGGGTAAATAGTTTCCTCAGGCTTCCTCCAACTAGCTTCCCAATTGAACTCTCCGTTACCTTTTAGATAACTTCTGCTGAGCCCTGACGCTTCTGTGCTCTGCCTTCCACCACAGGCACCTGGGTTCTCACTCTCTCCCTTGGAATAAAGCTTTTTAGCTTTTACAGCTCTTCCATCGGCTTCATTCCAACCTGAGCTTCTCCCAGCACGTCCTTGGCTCTCTGAACACTCACGACTGCCTGTTCCCGTGTTCCTTCCGGGTTCCGTTCTGCTTCCTTCTTTAACTCCATGTGCATTGAGTTTATCTGCGTGTGTGTCAGCTCCACCCACTCCCAGCTGGCTTTCATCAGTTAGTGATCCCTCAGCCTTTCTGCTGCTTGGGCGTGTTTCTCTAGCTCGTGACCTGATTTGTTTGGGTTGCCTATAGCAACATCCTGACATGTGCTCCTCTGAAATGTCAGCATCAGTTTCACTGCCTGCATCTTTGCCTATTTCCATGGGCTCTGTTAACCCTACTTTGTGACACTATATAATGGTCTCTCACAATAGTGATAGCCCTCAAATTCTCCCATATGGCATAGCTCTTGATCAAGTTGCCAGGACATGGGGGGAATATGTGCTCTTTGGCCTATGTACACAAGGACAGATATAGACAGACAGTTCTGAGATCATGTAATTTTGCCTCCTTGCTCAGATATGCTGAGCCTACATCTACATGGCTGATGTTCCCTCAGCTCCCATATTCCACATCAACAGTTCAATTGCATGCATACATATCAGCCTCGGTGACCATATTAACTTTCCAGTCACATATGCTATGGGACATGTGCCTAATTAGCTTCTGTTTGCAGATTCCACTTAGAGCAATGAACAATGTTTTGCACAAGGGATCGTGGACAGCATCCGACATGTGCTGGTAGTGTGTTGGCTTTCATCACTGTCAAAACCACAGGCATGACTGGCACCTTATCTGAGCTGCTGACATTACTCCTTGGAGAGGCATCTATCTCCCACACAGGGAACCAGTATCAGGTGCAAAGATGTAATATGTTGCAGCTGTTGTCTAGTGCTATGAAAATGTTTAGGATGCCAATCCTGGCCATAGTTGTACATGTTGCTCACAGTGTGATGTCTACTTTGAACTTTGCATACCATACCAGTGACAAGGATGATGTGCATGTGCTTCCAATTGTTTGAGCAGCTGGTGTGACTAGTGGTGTTCTCGGAGTGAATCAGGATAATATGGGGAAGAGGGCAGATATGTCTGTTTTCTCTTCTGTGTCTGCTATGGTGTTGTATCAAGTATATGCTACAGGTAAGGATGATTGATGGTGCACCTGCCAACATTGATCTTTGCAGAACAGGATATATATGTACTGACTGCAAGCTCATGTACAATGACAGATCATGGCAGGCCATCTTCCATACATGACCTGCCCATCAAATGGATTCTGCACATGATGAGGCTAGGCTATCACAGGCAACCATCAACTATTGACATGACATACCTGTTCCTCTGACTACATGGTGGCGTCATTTGCATGCAGCATTTGTCCACATTAGTGCGATGATAACACACGTGCAGCACCGGAGACCTTCTGATATGACTATGTGGCTGTGCATCTACCAACAACATAGGCAAAGAGTGCATAACATGTACTAGTCCTTCAGTAATTTCTGTGAGTTACCAATGTGATTGTTTTATGTTAAGCATATCACACTGTCAGGTGAAATATGGAGACAGGGCTATGATAATGCCTTATATGTGATGCAGCTCATTCTGTATGTTCTGTGTTCACAGAGCCAGGGCCATCTACATCTGTGACAGTGATAAGCACAGCTCCTGGGACCACTATAGAGGAGGAGATGGAGCCTGTGGCCACTGGAAAGGAGGCCATCGCCACAGAGGATGGAGAGAACATTGATGCCCAGGAGGTTACTGTTCCACTGGAGGAGGTGGTGGGTGTGAAAGACACAGGGGAGGTGGCCATGGAGGTGGAGACCCATGGCCAGGAGACAACCACAGCACACAAAAGAGTGGAGAGTAAATTGGCAGAAGGTCCAAATTTTATTGTAGTGTAATCCCGACACGTTTCGGCATGCGCCTTCCTCAGGGGGTATTGCCTCACAAAAATAAAAATATCAATCATTAACAAAAGTACAAAACCAGGTAAAAATATAAATTATACAAATCTATATCAATAAAAATGTAAATGTTCATTTGTTCAAAATCTCAAATCTCCAAAAGTTCTTCACCGATTGCTTTGAAAGTTTGACACAGCGTTGCATTCCAATACGCGCGTGCTTTTAACCTGCTATTATATAGATGTCACACCTGTGACAGGTAAAAACATGGTTTTTGTGGAAAAACAGCGCCATCTGTTGGACGTAAATCAACACACACTATACTACATATTTTATGATTCACGTGCAATCGAGCTGCTTTAGTTCATCCAAATAATGCATCGCAGAAGATCAAACTTAGGTCGTCATACTAGCCGAGCGGACGCAGTGCGACGAGTAATTGCAAATCAAACCGAGGAAGAACGGGCATCAGCGAACGAGCGAAACAGACAAAGAATGGCTCAAATACGTGCCGAGGAAGCAGCAGAACGATGTGCAGCCAGATTTCAGGATGCACGGTTGCGAGCACAGAGATCGCGCTCTGCAGCTTCAGATCTGCTTTGTTCTCAACAGAAAGAATGCGACAGACTGAGAGTGGCTGAAAGACATCACGAGAAACAGCGGATCAGCGTCAAACACGACTCCGTGCTCAGCAATCACGCGATTACAATCGCCTTGCATTCCGGTACAACCCAGTTGATGATTATAGTTTGAGCCAGCATGTTCTCATCGGCACTATGACTGAAGAGTGTACTTATTGCAAGGCTCTGAAATTTAATGGAGAAACGAAAGGCATGTGTTGCACCGACTGAAAAATTAAACTGCCTCAACTGGGAGAACCGCCAGAACCATTGAAAACTTTGCTTGCCGGATATACCGCCGAATCAAAGCATTTCCTATCTAACATTAGGAAATACAATTCATGCTTCTAAATGAAGTCGTTCGGCTCAGAAATCGTAACAGCTCAATTCATGCCAACTTTCAAAGTGAAAGGACAAATTTATCATAAAGCCGGCTCCCTGCTTCCATTCCCAGATGTTCAACATAAATTCCTACAAATGTATTTCATCAGTGATGGCAATGATGAATTGAATGCACGCTGCAGAATTTCTACCGGCATAAAAAGGTGCATCGTTTCCCAACTGCAAGAGCTTCTTCACGAAAAAAAACAATTTAGTGCGTTTGTTCAAAACAGCAATGGACATGATGCCATCTGATACACACAAGATTGTTATTCATGCTGACAAAACGCCTACTGGCGAACATGTGCGAAGATTCAATGCGCCAACTATAGACAAAGTGGCAATTGTTATAGTGGGAGTTCAATTCCAACCTAGAGATATTGTTCTTCATCGGAGAAACGATCAATTGACAAAAGTTGCAGAAACTCATCGATGCTACGATGCCCTGCAATATCCAATCATGTTTTGGGATGCTGCCGATGGATATCACTTCAACGTTAAGATGATAAATCCAATCAGTGGCGAAGAAACAAAGATGAAATGCAGCGCAATGAACTATTATTCATACGGACGAAATAAATGCTTCCCTGAAATACTCTACTTTGTGGCGACACGTAAAGACGTTAAAATTAACTACAAATATGCGTGTCCAGCTGCAAAACGATCGATCAGCTGAGATATTCTCACATCAATTGCTGGAAATTGGAAACGGAAAGGTAACGGTTGATCTGACCTCAGGACGAATTTCATTGCCTCATAACCTCTGCAATTTAGTGACATCATAAGAAGAATTGGTTGAAAAAGTATTTCCCAATATGCAAACCAATTATAAGAATCATGATTGGCTGAGTGAACGAGCTATTCTTGCGGCCAAGAACAAAGACATCTACGAACTTAACAATATTATTCAAACTAACATTCAAATCGAGGCAGTCATATACAAGTCCCTCGACACTGTTGCGGAAGCAGATGAAGCGATAAATTATCCAACAGAATTTTTGAATTCACTCGATCTGCCAGGCATACCACCGCACGTACTGCAATTGAAAATCGGCGTCCCAATTATCATGTTGCGAAATATTAACCAGCCAAAGCTTTGCAACGGCACGTGGCTTGCAGTAAAAACATTGATGAGCAACGTTGTACAAGCAACAATCTTGACAGAACCTTTCAAAGGTGAAGATATCCTCATTCCTCGCATTCCTATGATTCCAACGGATATGCCATTTCAATTTAAGAGATTGCAATTCCCAATTCGATTGGTGTTTGCAATCACCATCAACAAAGCTCAGGGCCAATCTTTAGAAATCTGCGGTTTAGATCTCCACACGGATTGCTTCTCTCATGGACAATTATATGTTGCGTGTTCTAGAGTCGGCAAACCAAGCAATCTCTATATCTGCACAGACAATGGAACAACAAAAAACATTGTATACCCACAAGCATTGTGAAATTAAACATATTACAAACGTGCGTTATCTCTTTTCTTTCTTTTCCATTTAACCAGACTCAGCCACAGCAACGCGTGGCCAGGTACAGCTAGTTAAAAATAAAAAAAATGAACATACAATCAAGCAATGATATAAACTCTCTTTAGAAAAAGCGCATAAAGGCTAGCAAAATAGGAACATAAAATGCATCCAGAACATAAAACCAGTTTAATTAATTGACAAAACTAAATAAAAAGTATTAAAACATATAGAGATAATCACAAATTATACATTCTAAAAAATAGATTAAAAACAGTAATGTAATATACAAAAAGACGGACATTGCTAATACCAACACTAATACTCACCCCAAAGGAAATATCAGTGTGGGTAGTATCAGAGCCAAAATTATTAATAACGGAGCCATAAACAAATGAATAGTGAAATGACATTTCAAAGAATGTGAAAGGGGGGAGGGGAGGGGAGGGATGCGGGGAGAGGAAAGGACAAAGGGAGTGAAGGGGACATATATAGCAATGATTATCAAATCAAGTAAAAGTCACTGAATAATAGAATGGAGAGAATAAAATGGCACAGTACTTATGTATTATGGTATGGGGAGGAGACACCCAGTGTCATCCAGGACTATTTGGACATCACTGGTGCTCCTAGGAGAACAGTCAAATCAGTAGCTTACTTGTCTCACTGTCAGAATGTGTCTGTACAGAGTCGAAACCTATGCCACAAGTCTATATTAAATGAAAAGAAAACACCATGAACAGAATCTACGAAAAAGTCCTCAAAAAGGTAATGAGGTCACATAAGTCATGAATGAAAATACTGCATACGAAACACTTGCCTGAGTACGTGATTCACGAGAGTGAGTAATGCTGTATTAAAGGGAAGAGCTCACAGGACAGCGAGGCTTTTGTATGCTGAGATTTGCGCCAAAAGTCCCAAGTCAAAGTGCACATTTGCCGACAGATTGAATAAATGCCAAAACAATATATATGCCAATATTCTCATAGAATAACAGCCTGTATTTGATCATTATCATTATATTGAAAAAGCAAGCCAGAGAAAGAAGGGGAGATCTGTGGCTCGGCGAACCATAATGAATAATTTAATAACAACAGTGCCCCATTGGGGGCAGCACTGTTGATGTAAAAAGAGCAGTGGAAACATAGCCCTCTATCATTATCTAAATGAACCCATCGACCAACATCATAGATACTATGATAGGGAGGAGAAGTCAATATATTGCATAATTATATAGATCCCGCCTGGGGACGAAACAGCACATAATAGGGTATGAAAAAAAAAAAAGGGAAACTGAACCAGCCAATCTATAAAGTCCAGAACGATATGTTTAAAACCAGTATGTGATATGTGAAATATACAAAATAATGTGCCAATTAAAATGCAAACTAATAAATAAGGCTAATAAGGTAAAATAATAACATATGGGGACAGCCACAACCACAGAGGTGACCGTCTGCTGGGTCTTGGTTGCAGAGACCAGCCACATCCATCATCTCCCCACTATCCAGAGATCCCTGGATGCAGTGGAACCCAGAGAGCAGAATCAGCTGCTGCACAATGCACACAGCATTGGGGTCAGAGAGGCAGCCATCAGTGCCAGTAGCCAGTGCCTCAGCCAGGACACTGTCAGAGGCTTCCAGCCAAACACCATATGTGTGGGATATTTGGCTGGAGGACCCTCACAGTGTGGTGGCTCTGGCACTCACCGCTAATGTGAAGGTACAACACAACCTTACAATGTGTGTGCAGCAGCTGATCACCGCTGTGGGGAGGTTGGCTGATCGCCTGGAGAGGCAGGAGCATAGCAGTAGGCTTCTTCAGACGGTCAGTCATCCCCACAAGGGGAGCCTGAGCACCAGCAGTGAGGCACATTGGACTGTATATCTTAGGGCTCCTCTTTATCCAGGGATCCTATGCCATGTGAAGTGCCATCCAAATCTATCAGAACGTGTTGTAGGCCATATGTGTCTGCACCGCATAGGTGTGCATCAACAACTGGTAGTCCAGATGTGATGCACGACCTGCCCCACTCTCATGATGGCAGTACCAGTCACCATTCGTGGCACTCAGCCATCTTACAACAGGAAGGTCATCTCTGCAACATGTCCACAGAGGGACGTCATAGTCTGTATTGATGGTTGCGTCTTTATGAGCATATGTTTGTAGTCAACTTCATTGGCACTCTTACATTGTTGTTGGTTGGTGTACAATATCTTGAGATATAATTTGAAATATTCAAACTGTATTGTCATCCTCTTGTTTTCGGTGTACATTCCAAGGTAGCCATCAACACAAGGGAGATGTGTGTGCAATCAAGATTTCATACATTCTGAGTGAGACCCACATGATGCCATGGACATAATTTCTTCCTCCCCTCACTGATATGTGGTGCCAAATTCTTTGAAAGTAATGCTCAGCTGCAAACATTTGGGATAACCATGTCTGAGTTTCTTATGTGTGTCTGTTGGTAGTGTCTCCCACTCTTCAACTGGGATTTGTTTGAGCTCATGAATGTTTCAGGTATTCCTTTTACCAATGGCTGATATCAGCTCTTAGCAAAACATCTCCATTGTATAGATATCAGGACTCACTGGCAAACATTTTCACAGAGTCCATTTGGTCTGCTGATACAATGATATTGTACTTTAGGATGTCATTCCTGGGTCATTGTGCTGTTGGGGGACACTGAGCCTCAACCCAGACCTTGCTTCTGAACCTGGATAGGCCATTCCACTCAGAACAACCTTGGTACTCCTGGGACCTCTTGATTCTTTGAATACATTTCCAGCCTCCACTTCATGAGGCAGCAAGAAGAACACACAACATTATGCCACATGCACCATATTTATTTATTTAGGTGTCTTTTATACCTTCCTATTGTGTAAGCAGGGTGGTTTACATTATAAACAACCGTAATACATTATAACATGTTGAACAAATACAAGTAACACATATGAAAGAATATATGTGATTAGGTTGTAATCATTTTGGCATCAATCCCCACATGGATATCATGTGCAGTCATGTATTATCTGGCGAGCTGCTACACCAAGGACCACACGGGACAGTGGACATTAGGACATATCACTAACACCTCATCTGTGACTGGTCTGCGTCACCACTCATCCTCAGTCATCCTAGTGCTGGCCACATCATGAACATGCTGGCTCCACTGGGGCACACTTCCTGCCTATCCTATGCCACACCATGACAGTACACACACCATGACAGTTCAGCTGATTAACTGGGCACGCCTCAGTGATACTATAAGCCTGACTCCCACATTGTTATCCCACTTACTGACTAACACGTAGGGTATATATGGATCAGACAGGTCCATCTGCTCCAACCTTTCCTTCCATCCATCACCTCAAATCTGCTTTTCATAGGGTCTCCCTTATCCAGCCTTACACTGACTGCCTTCTTCTGGAGTTACAGTGTACATTTGGCACATTAACGCCTAATGTCCTGTTTGCGGCCAATAGGCAGAGCACAGCATCCTTCCGCCAGGACGCACACTACCCACCTCGTTCTTTATCGCACAATGACACCCTTAACCCTGCCTTTATCACTCAATATCCACTTCCTCCTTAACACTCTTTAGTAAACATACACCTTGGTTGGTGTTGGAGGTACAGAGGAACGATGGCCATCTGCTTCTCATATTGTGACGTGGCCTTTGGAGCACAGATGTATGCTTCAGCTGTGTTTCTCTTTTGCAGCTACAGTCCTGCCAGTGCAGTGCAGAGCATACTGCATGTGTACTGCTGTGGGCAGGCCAAGGCTGTGCTGTATGACTGTCTCAGACTGTGGCAGCTACATGGTTTCAGGGCCTGGGTTCAACATTGCAGTTAACAGGGAGTGTGCTGGTTTACTGGAGGTGTGTTGGCACACAAACCGGTTAGGTTATGTAATTGGTGAGGCGTTCCAGCAACACAACTGTCTTTCTTTGTTTTCAGATGGCTATCATGTCCTTTGTGGCATGTCGGTTGTTTGCAATTGTGTGAATGATCCGCACTTCACCACTCCTGCTCAGTCATCATTTTGATGGTCACTTCGTGGTGCAGCTGGCTCCACCAGGGCACACGTCTTCCCAATCCTATGCCACACACTGAAATTACAGCAGATTACATAGGCACTCCTCACTGATACAGTACACACGCCTCCCACATGCTCATGCCACTTACTGACTAGCACATACAATACATATGGCTCTGACATGTCCATCAGATCTTAACTTTACTTCCATCCATCTATCACCTCACATGTGACTTTCACAGGAGCTACCTTATCCCGCCTTAAGGTGCTGCCGTTTTTAGGCGTTAAAATGGACTCTTAGCACCTTAATGCCCAATGTCCTGTTTGGGCACGCTAAGTGGTCCCTTGTGCCCTTACCGCCAGAAAGCCTACTACCGACTCCCAGCCTTCATCACACGTAAACACTCTTAAGGCTGCCATTATCACTCAAAATCCCCTGCTCCCCTAACGCTCTTTAGTAAACATATCCCTCTGTCTTACCACCTGTACTTCATGAAGGATATAAACTTAGAATTCAAGGGAGGCTTGTTCACAAGACAAAAAGTACAAAGGCCCAAGGGCTAAGCCCAGACAAAAAGAAGTTACTTCTCATAGCAAACACAGAGATCCAAAGAAAATCCATGCTGCCACCTGGAGGGCTCTACCTTATATAGCTTTAGGCAGAACCATTGCTAGATGGGGATGCTGTAACCAAATAGTTTACAGAGTTGCCAAGTTACACAGCTCTAGGAGAGAGATTTTTTGGCAGTTCTGGTTTTAAATTTGCATTGCAATGCAGTATGGTATTTGTAGTCTAAGATTTTCCCATTGGAATCAGTGCAGATTTTCCCATAATGCATCAGAATGAGAGTGTCAGAAATTCAGGACCGGCTTAAAATCTCACTCCTGGAACTGGGTAATTTGACATCTCTGACCTCCTCACTGCATGAAGGGCTATAGTTACTAATGTGTATTAAGGGACAGCACACATTTATGACAAAATTAATACAGAATGGCAAAATTGTGTATTATGTCCCTTAATGCCCATTTTTTTTAGCATGACACATGATAAATAATAACATGATGTAAAGCATGCAAATACATGCAAAGCAGTTCATTATTATGCAAAATGAATAACACAACTTGTGCTTAATCTTGTAAGCTGTTTTAGCCATGGAAAGATAATTCTCCCCGGGAGCATGGGCTGGTAATGCATGGCCTGATGTACTTGGTGAGCCTCTTAAAGGGGCCATTACCTGAAAACCTCCCAGTTCTCCCTGGCATTTAATAGCCCCCACCATGAAAATCCCCCCGTAGCAGCCAATAATCACGCCCCACCTGCTGATCCCACAGCCATCAGTAATTACTTTCCCACCTCTGATCTCCTCTGGCAGCCATAGGGGTCTCCCTGGCGGGTAGTCGGGACAGCAGGAGTGATTCCCATACAATCCTTCCCCAGCATTGCCTGGATTCAAAATGGAGTAACTCAGCCCCCTATTTGGCAGCCGTACTACTAGTGGTAGTGCCATGAGACTACCATTAGGGGTAGGACAGCGCCATTTTAAATCCAGGTGCTGCAGGGACATATGGGGATTGCTCTTGTCCCCTACTACCTACCAGGGAGATCCCTGGTAGGTGCAAGAAGATTATATGTTGGGGATGATTACACTGTGTAATACAATTTTTGTTCCTGGGTAGTAACTGTTATTTCCTAATTGCTTATAACTTAAAAGTATGGAAAATTGTTATTATTCTCAATAAACTTTGCTTTTGTGAAAAGGAGATTAATATTTGTGAAATTAACGTATTCCCAAAACAGGCTTACTTGTGCCTTTTTGTTCACATAAAATAAAAAAAAAACACACCATATAATAATTACTTATATTTAAGTTATTCAAGAAAGACCATAAAACATTTAGAAGAGAGTAGATTTTCAACGTTTACGATCATATTGTAAATCACTTTCATAAATAAGCCCCCAGATGTAGTCTCCCATCCTGTTCTTCTTATACTGTTCTTGGTAACGGTGTTCAAATTCCAATATATCCTGGTGGAAACATTCGCCTTGCTCCTCTGAGCATGCTCCCATGTTCTCCTTAAATTTATCAAGATGAGCATCAAGGATATGGACTTTAAGAGACATCCTGCAGCCCATTTCATCATAATTCTTAACCAGAATCTCAACCAGTTCTACATAGTTTTAGGCCTTGTGATTTCCCAAAAAGCCACGACCCACTGCAACAAAGCTGTTCCAAGCCACTTTCTCCTTCCTAGTAAGCAACTTGGGAAATTCCATGAACTCAAGAATCTTTTTTATTTGTGGTCCATCAAAGACACAAATTTGACCTTTGCCTCAGACAGTTTAGGGAAGAAATCTTGAAGGTACTTGAAGGCTATCGACTCTTTCTCTAGAGCTGTGACAAATTGTGTCATAGGCCCAATTTGATGTGCAATGGTGGCATCAGCACCTTCTGTAGTTCCACCAGTGGCTCCCACTTCATGTTCTTTGTCCCAACAGAAAATTCAGTTCACTGTGGCCAGTCCCACCTGTAGTAGTTTGTCTTTGAGACAGCAGGGACACCATGGCAAAGATAGCAGGGAAATTTGGTAAAACTGCTTTGGAGACCCATCAGAAATGCTACCATTTTAACCTCCCAGCCATACTCAGCATACTTCAAGGTTTCCAGCAAGGTCTTGATGCTGCTGTATTCTTCTTTGAGGCTCATTGAGTGAGCTAGGGGAAGAGATGGGTACTTGTTCCCGTTATGTAGCAGCATGACTTTGTGGCTCCTGGAAGAGCTGTCAATGAACAGGCGCCACTGATTCGGGTTACATGCAATTCCGATAGTGTTGAACAGATCGGTTACATTGTGGCAAAAGCAGAGCCTACCTTGACTAGTGAAGAAGCTAGAAAAAGTGTGGTAATTCTTCCTCTGACGTGTGATTTGCACACTGTCATCCAAAACGTTCCACTGCTTGAACCTGGACGTCAAAAGCTTGGCTTTGGACTTGGTAAGACCGATCTCTGATCAAGTCATTGATGTCATTTTGGTTTGGTTAGTAAGGGTTCTCTCCTCAGCTCCACCTCTGATATTGTAATCTAGATCTGCAATGTCTTCTTCGTTTTGTGAATTGCTGCTTTCTTCTTTAGACATCTGCTTTCTCTGCAGAGGAGTGGGTACAGGGAGCTGTTGGCAGTGTGGCACCGGGGCAATGGATGAAGGAATGCTTGGATACATGACAGAAGGAGCATTCTTGCCAGTCTGATGTTTGGAAGGATCCACCATGCAGAAGTAGCAATTGCTCAAGTGGTCAGTGGGTTCCCGGCAAATTCTTGGGATAGCGAACTTCATGACTCTTTTCCCCTCTGTACCATCCTGCCAAAGAAAAAATAAAAATGTGAAAATAAAAAATAATTATATATATTTATAATTATGAGAAAACTAAATTTAAATTAATGATGCTCTTACTGAATAGTTCATATATTATGTAAAAATGAAGTAAGAATAAAGATTTTATAACATAAAATGCCACAGTCTAAGCCAGCACCAATTGTCCATCTTACCTTCCAGAGTTTTCTTGCAGTGCTCGCAAGTGAAATGAGGTGCCCAGGGTTTGTCCTGATCTCCAACAGGCATGCTGAAATATGCCTTGTCAGCTTCACACATCTTGGCAGATTCTTCCAAGGAGTACTTTTTCGGCTCTTGTCTTGATAAAATCACTACAGACATAGCAAAATGCATCTGCCAGATGCTTATAGCCTCTTGATGCCATGTCAGTCCACTTAGCTAGAATGAAAATAAACTAGTGAGCTTAAGACACGTGTGGTTATTGCTCACTCCTAGGTTTCCAGTCGGTAAGGAAGCTGCTGAATGACTATGCTCACTCCGCGCAAATCCATTGTTTATATCTTTATCTTTCATTTGATATACTGCCCAGGCCATGGCATCAGGGCAGTTTACAATAAGCTACAATGCTGCAGATAGAAAATAGAAAAGAACGCCATATATTGACAGGAAAGAGAAAAGACAGACAAAGGATTAGCTAACAGCCATAAGAGCAGCAGGAGAAGCAGAAAAGTGAGACGCACAAGACTAACACAAACTAGTGCATGGAATGTCATATGCCTGATGGAATAGGTGGGTCTTCAGGTATGCTTTGAATTTTGAATAAGAGGGTTCAAGGCAGAGTGCAGATGGTAGGGCATTCCAGAGTGCAGGACTGATGAAAAAGAAGGCAGCATGGCGTATAAGTTCTAGGTGGGCCTGAGACGGAGAGGGAAGGGATAGGCGATTGGCGTGGAGGGAGTGAAGCTGATGGTAGGTAGCATGTAGGCATATGAGATTGGCCAAATACTGGGGGGTGGAGGTGTGAATAACTTTGTGAGTTATGATCAGGAATTTGTATTGAATTCTGAAGCAGAGAGGAAGCCAGTGAAGCTGAATGAGGAGGGGTGTGATGTGATCCGAGCACTTGGCATAGGTGATTATACATGCCACGGTATTTTGTAGCAATTGTGGCAAGCTCGCAAGAGCAATATTACAATAGTCCAATCTATTCATCACCAGGGACAACAGCAGGGTGGTGACCGAGGATGGTGGTAATAAGGAATGGACTGCCCTGATCTAGCGGAGTGCAGAAAAGGAGCAACAAATGCGGAGGGACAGATGTTTCTGAAATGAAAGTGTTGAATCTAATATGACGCCTAGGTAACGGAATGAGGACACTAAAGGGATAGGCATAGAGTTAAGAAGGGGGGCAACCGTCGGGCAAGGAGTGCTAAAGAAGAACCACAAAGCCATTGATTTAGAAGGATTAAGATGTAAGTAGTTGGCGAAAATCCATGTGGCGATATGGGAAAGATAATCGTTGAATCGCCACAGGGCTAGTGTGGTAAAGTAGGATTACTTGGTCCGCATAAAAATATGCTGAAACCGGGTATTGTTGTATGATGAGTGGCAAAAGGGCTAGGAAAATATTAAATAGCAACGGTGAAAGCACGGAACCCTGTGGGACGCCACAGACCAATGGTACAGCAGCTGAGGACATGGAATTGTGACACACAGAGGAGGAACAGGCAGTGAGGAAAGAACGAAACCAGCATAACACAGTACCCTTAACCCCAGAGTTAAAGAGGAGAGAAGAGGGTAGGGTGATCAACTAGTTTGAATGCAGAGGAAAGGTCAAGTGGAACAACCTGAGTGATATCACCCCGATCATGTGTAATGCGCAACTCATTTAATAAGGAGAGAAGAATGGTTTCAGTGCTGTGGCGATATGAAAGCTGGATTGATGGGGGTGAAGGACATTGGTGGACTCAATATGTGAAGCTAATTGATTGAAGACCAATTTTTCCAGAACTTTTGCCAGGAAAGAGAGATTGGAAACTGGGCACCAGTGAGCGGGAATACCTGGGTCGAGAGACGGCTTCTTAAGGAGTAGTCGAACAACAGCTGACTTCCAAGGATCAGGGAAGATACCAGAAGAGAGATTGGAATTAAAGATGGTCAAGATAAGTGGTAAGTGGGCGAGAGAGGGCTCAGACAACCAGTGGGAGGGTATGGGATCTAACATGCAGGTTGTTTTCCGGGATGTAGCGAGAGCCTTATGTAGTTTCGTTGGTGAAATTGGATGGAAAGAGGACCAGGTATGAGCCAGGGCTAGGTTGGATGGAGAAACTGTGATGGACTCAAGAAGTATCAGGACAGAGGAGAAAGTGGAAGTGGGAGGGGAGAAGAGGTGGGGCAGGAGACAGATGTGGAGGTGGAAGGGCGTAAAGGTGGAACACAGCTGGTCTATTTTGTCCCTGAAAAAAGAGGCAAGCTGTGTGGGGTCTGGAGTTCCATCAGGACAAAAAGGACAGGTGGAGGTTGTGGATATAAAGTGGAGGATAAAATAAAGCTGTGTAGTGGAGTTAGAGGATGAAGAGATAAGGGTAGCGTAGAAAGATTGCTTGGCAGAGTGGACAGCCGAATGGTAGTGGGCATGGACATAGCGGAAGTGTGAAAGAGTATCAGGCGACAGAAATTCTACAGCATACCGGAGCTATGAGCAAAGCAAGGGAAGACCGGGATGGTACCATAGGGAGGGTCTACGCTTAGTTCGGGTTGAGGCTGAATGGGGTGATGCTAAGTGGTCTAGGGCTGCAGTGAGCACGGTATTCCAAATGTCAACCTGAGAGTTGGGTGACTGAGTGGCAAATTCAGAAGGGAATAGCTCATCCACGGAAGGGAATGATTAAAGGGTGGATGGAGTAATACGCCGCCGCAGGTGCCTTGGGGACTGGCCTCGCGAGTTAGCAGGGTCTGGCTCGATAGCTGAAACTGGGCAAGTTATGGAGAAGAAAACGCAATAGTGATCTGATAGAGAATCGCAAGGGTGGAAAAAGCCTCGAGGGTAAGCTCCATTCTGGAGAGCGTGAGGACAAGGTCCAGCATGCGGCCCACACTATGTGTGGAGCAGGGGACATGCTGTGTAAGGGAGAGGTCACTAAGGAGGTTGAGGAAAGCATGATCTTTAGGCCTGGAAGGCGCATCCTGATGGATGTTGAAATCTCCCAGGATGATTAGGTTGGAATGGGAGAGAGTGGTTTCTGAGATGGTTTGCAGCACTGAATCCCAAAGGTCCCAAGGAAGGGGGGACATAAAGGAGGAGAAAATAAAGGGGCAGGGTTCTATGGAGCCAAAGAAATAGGGATTCAAGATCGTGGATAGTGGAGACAGGAACTTCCGCAAAAGGGAGTCTAGAGTGGTAGAGGAGTGCAACGCTTCCCCCACACCTGCCTAGTCTAAGCGAGGAGAAGGCAGAGAACCCCGGAGGAAGATATCGATTTAGGAGAGGGTCGTCCCCCTCTTTCAGCCTGGTTTCTGTAAGAAAACACATATCTAAGGGGGAGTGCTGGAGGAAATCCTGAACAAGGAGCGACTTAGAGCAGAGAGATCTACAGTTAAGCAATGCAAGACCAAGCATTAACGTAGAGACAGCAGACCGATGGTGAGCAGTAAAGGCAATATTTTGGTTACAAGCTACCAGATGCAAGGCTGAATTGACGTAATAACAGTCACAAAAGGCTTTTATTAAAAGATCTCAAAAGATATACAAAGTTCCAAATGTTTTGCAAAGTTCTGGAAAGCTCTGGAAAGTCTAGAATTTTCCAAAAGGTACTCCAAGTTTACTTTGCAATAAATCTATGTAGAATATCTTGCAAAATAGGTAATTTTCAAAAATATCACTTTCCTGGTCCCAAAGGCAATGTTTGTTGGCCATAATTGACATTTTCTATGGTTTTGAGACATAAGATATAGGAAAATTATACTTATTACCCAGGAACAAGAAAAAATAAAAATTTGTTACAGTGGATGCCAGGGGTGGGATCGGTAGATGGGGGGGGGGGGGGGGTGTTAGATGCCAAGAGGGGGATGAGTGGCTGAAGGGTGGTTATTGACTACTAGAGGAAGATTAAGAGTAAGGGGTTTATTGGATATGGGGGCGGATTGTGGATAGTAGTATGTTGGATACCGGGATACTAAAGGGGGTTTCCATGCACTGGCCCCTTTAAAAGATAGCAAGCCTAGGCTTGGGGCCTGCTCTCTTTGTATCGCTGTGGCCAGAAATATACCATGTTTCTGGCTGCAGCAACATCAATTTATATTTTTTGTGTGAGTCACTAAGCTGTGGTACCTCTAAGGTGCTATAGTACTGCTGCCCAGTAGCGTACTGGGCTAGTAAGGGTCCCAAAGAGATTCTTACACGTATATTATGTATAAATAGTCCATAAATAGGGATGCGCCTATGACAAAAATGTTCAGTTTGTTCTCAGCTTGTTTGGCTTTATTTTCCAATTTTAGGACTTTTTATCGTTTTGTTTTACACATTTGTTTTAGTAAAACATGACAGAACTTTTTAGCATGTGCTAATGGACTTAATGCATATTGATTCATAGGTTAACACGCATTAAATCAATTTTGCATGCACAGGATTTTTTAAGGCGCCCTAACGAAAGAAGGCATGCAAATTAATCTACATCCCCAAAGTCTACCATTTAGAGTTCAAAATGTCATAACGGAATTAACTGTAATCTAATATTACAATAACAAAGAAAGCTCTATAGTACCTAGAATGAAACAAGTATAGGGAACAACGACTCTCTGCTTTCAATGTGCAGGCAGGGCACAAAATGGAAGAAGAATTCAAGAACCAATGCAAATAAAGAAGCTTCCCTGAGGATAATGCACTATAGCGAAGGCAGGCCAGAAAATTATGCAGATAGCAGCAATATTCAGCAACTATTCAGATAAGTTGTATGTTTAGTTTAGCCTGCCAAATAGCAGATGTTGTTGGCTAAATAGATAATACAATGACCACGCCAGCACTCCGTGCATAGTCATGCTACCTATATGGATAGTGGTGCTGAACTTACAGATTAAGTTAAATGGCAGTGCTAGCATTTAACTTAAGCCAGTAATCTTGCCGGCTGAAACTTTACTCCAATTTACGCAACTCGTACTGCTAGATTGGTCCCAAAAGGAGAGGGGGCAGGAACGCAAAAGCAAAAATTGACTCAGGATGCTACAACCCCTCGAGCCGGTCCTGGATATTCAATGAGATTCCGAATATTGCTGCTGAATATCTCCTCTGTCTGCCACAGCACCGTCTGAATACAGGCAAGAGCGGTCCTCGGCATTTTCTGGTTAGTGGCGTATTCAATCCGCGAACAAGATAACGAACCACGTAAATTTAGGCCACAAAAAAGGCAGGCCTAATTTTATGCAGTCTGCCATCTGGATAGTGGTTGAATATCGCCACTCTCCAGATAGTGCTCCAATCAGCACTGAAACCGGATATTCAATGCCAGATGAACACACAGATTCTGGCACTGAACATCTGGATTCACTTTAAATGCCACAGATGGCACTAAAAAACCCTCATCGACTGTGAAGTTTAAATATCAGCCCTTCCATTTCTATAGCACAGGAACGTCCCCCAGCTCACCTCCTCCATTCCTGGGACTAGAGCAGCATTCCAGTGCTCCGCCCCCACTCCCTCCCCAGCCGTCACATTGGCTGGACCTACCCACAGTCTCTGCTGACAGTTACAATTGGAAGTAGGCCGGGCAAGTTCACTCATACAGGGGGGAGGATTAGAGAACTGCAGAGAGAGAGGTTTTAAACTCTGAAAAACGTCCAGACATGTTTGCCATCCTTCTAGCATCCAGACATCAATGTAAAAATCAGCAGAATCCTAAAAAACCCTCAGACAGTTTCAATCTTAACCTTCCGAGTACAGAGCATATCTGACACTGCCCCCTAAACTTTGGACGCTTGCCAAAATCCAGCTTTGCCCATGTCAATGGATATTAGCTGCCAGTACACATAGCAATCAATAAAAAGCAGTACAATTCAGGTAGCAAGTTTTACAATAGAAATAACTAAGAAAATGAAATATATATTTACAGTAAGTAACTTAAAATGCAATCCTTCACAGCTAGGGAACTATTTGCAGTCCATTTCTGTGTGTGGTGTGTATGTGTTTGTATATGTGTGTGTGGTATTTTTTGGTGGTGGAGGCAATGTGTGGGGCCATTGTGGGAGTTAATTTTTAAGGGTGAGGCATTTTGTGTGTTGGGGCAATTACGGGGTTATTTGTTGGGAGTGGGGCAGGTTTTGGGGTGGTGGGTCAGTTGCAGGGGTAGTTTTTAGGGGTGAGGGCATTGCAGGATGGGGAGGCAGTTATGGGAGGGTAGTTTATGGGGATGGTGGCAGTTTGCAGTGTGTTGAAGCCGGTGCAGCGGGTAGCTTTTATGGGTAGATGTCGTTTGTGGGGTCATGGATTGGTTGTGAGGTAGTTTTTGTTGATGGTAGCAGTTGTGGGTGGGGGTTAGATTTTATGGGGGAGAAGCCAATGTGTGGGGTGGTAGGGTCAGTTGTGGAGGGTAGGTTTTAGGGGTAGGAGCAGTTTGTGGGGGTCATGGTGGAGTTGCACAGGTATTTTGGGGGATGGTGGCATTTAGGGGTGGGGCATTTCAGGGTTTGAGGAGACCTGAGAACAGGGGAGAGACAATTTGAAAGGACAATTCCTAAATGCTATGTCTAACTGTAAGTAAGTTTATACACTACAGAAGCTGGAACTCCTTCCCCATAGAAATGTATTGGGCCATTTTTGGAAATAAATATCCATGTCCAACTCTTCTTGGTTCGAATTGCATGCAACATCCACAAATTTTTAGGTGATATAATTGAACATGTATTATCCTGGAATATGTGGATTCTCTCAAAAATAAGCTTCTCTTGTTCCTCATAGACTGCTGTTGTATCCCAAAAATTTGGCACGGATTAGATAAAAAATCCAAACGTTATTAGGTAACTTTTGGATTTTGACTTAATGGAATACATGGATCCAGAAACAATACCTCTGTCAGAATCATCATGTTCCCCCTAACAATGCCTTAATATTTGGTGTAGATCACATGGAAAAAACAATAAATTATTAGGTGGCATAACTGCAGACATGTATTCACGGAATTTAATTCCCCCAAAATACACCTGTCATGATCCTCATGCTCTCCTTGCATGTGCCAAAAATTTGGCATGGATTTGGTCCAAAATGGATACAAAACAAAAATAAGTTGAGGTGTGCAGCATTTTGTTTTCCTTCATTTTATATTGTTGTCTTGGTGGTTCATTTTCAGTCTTGTACTTCAGATTTTTTTATTTCATATCATTTTTCTGAGATAGTGCATGTTAAATGGTTTCAACATTCAGTAAATTGCTTTAGCACAAACTAAATGGCTTTAGTGTGTTAAAGCCAATTAACATAAACCAAACTGGAAAATAATGAAATGAATTTGTTTCTTCTTTCGTTAGTTTTGCAAACGACACAGAAAAACAAATTTAATTTTTTGTGTATCATTTCAAAACAAAAGCACATTTTAAAAATAATTATTAGGGAACAGCAATTGCATGTGTGTATTTGTAGAAAATGTAGGTTCGTTTCTCTTCTCTCGACATTTTCTGAAAATTTGGAATCAATAGGGTGGTGAAGGTGGGGGGGGGGCAACCACACCCAGAGACAGGGTGATTGCATAATCCTTCCTCCCTTCAGAAAGTAGGCTAAAAACATCTCATCAAAATTTTTATCTGAGTTTAGCACATGCTTAAAATACTGACAAAGGGGCCCATTAAGGTTTTGCACATAATGTGCATTACAAATTCACATTAAGGGCAAAGTGTCCAGGTTAGCTGTGGGGGGTATGACCAGCATGTTCCCGGCAGCTAACATGCAACCGAGTATGTTAACAGAGGGCACACTTAACGCAGGTGCACCGAACGGCATTGATAGAGGTGTCGTCAGGTGCACTCATGCTAAGTGCCACATTGCCACTCAGCACGTGTCAATTGCCCTCACGCCAGTGGCAATGTGTTCTCCACCCATTCCCTGTCCCATCGCACCATGGATAATTACCGTGCGCTTTAATGCATGGTTGATGGTATGCCCCTACATTAGCGCCCCCTGCTGCCAGCTGCCGTGCATTAAAGCACATGTTAACGAGCTTTAATAAAAGGTCCCAAAGTGTAGCCAAATGGTTAGAGCAATAGGCTTAGAGCAAGGGAAGGTAACTGACATTTTTTGTGACCTTGGCCAAGTCACTTTATCTCCTATGCCTCAGATACCCACATAGATTGTAAGGTCTTTGGGGCAAGGGTGCACTGTAACTGAATTACTGTGTAAAGTCTGGCGGCATAATAACGCTAAGCTTTATACTCATCACTTCTACAGCCACGGTGTTCAGACTAAACCATTCTACAGTTGCAAGGACTCTGCGCTTTTTAAAAAACGTCATCTTTAAATTGAAATTTCAAAATAAAACATATATTACAACTTGATTGAGAAAAGTACTGTAAAGGGAGAGTACTCCTTAGAGCCCTGTAGAGGAGACAAGCAAGGAGTAAGCCTGAAGTGGCATTTCTAAAGAAATGACAACAGAAGGAAGAGAGAAGGAAATAGATGCAGCCACCCTTGAAACATTTCTTGTCTCTATTTTCCCTCAGACCTTGAACTAAGAAAACCTAAAGAGAAACTGAGAGCTCTAACTTTTTAGTATCTATTAGAAATTTTGGTTGGTCAGGCTCAAAACATACATAGCACGCTGCAGATAGTATGACACATTTGCATGGAAATCTTAGCTGAAACTTCCCTGCCTCCTCCAAGGGACAGAACATCTTGTTGCAGCTGGAGACGCCTTTTCCTCCTCCTCTGTGTACTTCTAGATAAATCAGGAGCTATCCAAATTTTTGGATCCATGAAAACCTCTGCAGAGGCTCAGAGAAAATCAGCACAGGTGGGAAACAAAAAAGTGGAAAAGGGAGTTAAGCAAAGCTCAGGGGGGAAGAGTTAGTCACTCAGGGAAATTAGAGCTGGGGGAGGAAAATGGAAAATGCTGGAGAAAGCACCAGGACAGAGAAGAAATAGGTAATGGATTAAATGTTAGCTTGGCCTCAACAGACAGGCTAGAAAGTTGCATAAAGTTATGAGGATATGTAGGAGACAGGTGGGCATAGATCTAAAAAAGTTAATAGTATCCCAGCAAAAGCATTGACTTCTTAACACAAATACCTGTAAAAGATTACATAAATAAACAAAGCTTAATGATTACACAGGTACACTACCAAAAAACTGCCTCCAGTTTTGCAACTGATTCCTATAGATTTTGGGGTGCTGAATCCAGGAAAAATAGCCAAAATGTTCCATCACGTCACGTTTTCTTGCAAAATTAGATTTCTTACCCATATAAGGAATGTTCACATAATTTCTTTTTAGCCGACTGCAGTTTATTTTCTTGGCCCAAAATAGAGGTTGTAATGGTTAACTAACTAGAAACACTCCCTCATGATATTTTAGAGTGTTTTGTATTCATTTTATACATTAACAGGACAATTGGGAGGCGGGGGGCTAAATCCAGTACTCGCGCTGGCGCATGTTCTTTCCTGTTCGCCTCGCCTCGTTCGCTCGCGCTCAAACACGGTGGTTGCGACATGAACGTTCCTGTCAAATTTCAGTTTCTTGCAAGTTCATTATTACCTTTTGTTTGCTCAGTCGTAATCCAGCTTTATTCCGAAGTGGTTCACTACAGTTGTAGTTTGCAGTGCTGTGTATTTGTGATGGCTCACAGAGCCAGAGGTTTCATCAACTCTCCGGACAGTTTTTGTTTTATTTGTGGGGAATATACCTTGAAAAAGCGGCAGAGGAACATTTCTGCATTTATTAAAAAAGTAT
This sequence comes from Ichthyophis bannanicus, assembly GCA_033557465.1. NCBI lineage: Eukaryota > Metazoa > Chordata > Amphibia > Gymnophiona > Ichthyophiidae > Ichthyophis > Ichthyophis bannanicus. Next base: position 608,883,894 of record CM066034.1, read on the forward strand.
ATTTTGCCTATTTCGGTTTGAAGTTAGGCGATCAAGACAAACCGTGGGCTCCTCACAAAGTGTGCAAGACATGTGAGGAAGATCTACGCTTATGGATGAAAGGTAAAAAACAAGCATTTCGTTTCGGAATACCTATGATGTGGCGTGAACAAAGAGACCACAGCAGTGACTGCTATTTTTGCTCTTGCATTGTGAAGGGATACAACTTAAAAAATAAGAACGTAATAAGTTACCCCAACCTTCCCTCAGCAATTAGGCCTATGCCTCATAGCAACGAAGTACCTGTGCCTGAACCACCAAAATCTTTGGATCATATTTGTGTGGACGGTTCTGATCATGATGAGACTCATCAGATGGCTTTTCCCGATGAGTCCAGTACTTCCGAGTTTGAAACTGAACCAGATCCGAAACCTGAACTTTTCTCTCAAGCTGAATTGAATGATTTAGTCCGGGATTTAGGACTCCCAAAAGATGCTGCCCAACTGCTAGGTTCTCGGCTTAAACAGAAAAATCTATTGTCACCAGGAACAACTTTTTATTGGTACCGCAACCGCGAGACACAATTTTTGAAGTATTTCAGCAAAGAGGAAGATTTGGTATTTTGCAACGATATATACGGAGTGATGGAAAAGTTTAAACTCAAGTATGATCCTGCTGAATGGCGGCTGTTCATTGATTCGTCAAAAGACAGCATAAAAGGTGTTCTTCTTCATAATGGCAACACATTCGCTTCAGTTCCTATTGCTCACTCTGTTATTCTCCAAGAAAAATACGAGAATTTGGCCCTGATTCTTCAGAAGATTCGTTATGATGAGCATAAGTGGATGATTTGTGGAGACTTTAAAATTCTATCCATGCTATTAGGGCAGCAATCCGGTTTCACCAAATATCCCTGCTTCCTTTGCTTGTGGGATAGCCGGGCCCATGACCTACACTGGGGGAAAAAAGACTGGCCAATTCGGGAGTATTTGAGACCCGGTGAGAAAAATGTTCTTCATGAGAGCTTGGTACCTCGTAATAAAATTCTATTACCACCTCTCCACATTAAGTTGGATCTCATTAAGCAATTCATCAGGTCCCTTCCAAAAGATGGTGAGTGCTTTCGGTACCTTTGCTCAAAGTTCCCCCGACTTTCTGAAGCAAAGCTAAAGGAAGGAGTGTTTGTTGGCCCTGATATAAGGAAACTCATTTCAGATGGAGCATTCGCTGAAACGATGTCTGAGAAGGAAAAAGAAGCCTGGGATTCCTTCAAGGATGTTGTTCTCAAATTCTTGGGGAACAGGCGGGATGAGAACTATAAGGATATTGTTGCCAGGATGCTCAATGCCTTCCAAGAACAAGGCTGTAACATGAGCCTGAAAGTCCATTTCTTGCACTCCCATGTGAACTACTTTCCCGAAAACTTGGGGGCGTACAGTGAAGAACAAGGTGAAAGGTTTCACCAGGACATGAAGGACGCAGAGAGAAGGTACCAAGGAAGATGGAACACCACTATGATGGCTGATTTCTGCTGGTTGCTGCTGCGGGAAACCCCAGATGAAAAATACGCCAAGCAGCGCACCAAGAGAAGCATTCGGGGGAAGAAGAAACGGGCCCACCAGGAGATTGATTGACCCAAGAATGACTTTAAAATCTAAACTGTGTTGACAAATATCGTGTTTTTACTAAACTTTGAAATAAAAATTTGCTAGTTATTACCACAGTGTCGGATCTCATTTATTAGAATTTTATTTTCACACCATCGGGTGTTTGTCTTCATGTATTGCAATGGTGCGGTTTGCGTTTTCTATTCTTACATACATACCTGTACAACATTTTTTGCAGATTTCTTTGCTTTGCTTTGTGTCTAACCTCGCTCTTATATGCTCAATGTTTGTGCACATGTATGTGGCTGTTTTAAATGCAGACAATTTTGCTACCATCACAGTGTGTTTTGTTGACATTACTCTATTCTTATGTGCTGCCTTGTTACAATTTTCTTTATTCTTATTTGAATAACTACTAAACAATTAGTATAAAGAATTCATCCAAGAAACTTTTATCTCGATCTCACTCAATCTGAAACGTTCACCTCAAACTGCTAACCCAATGTAGCAAAAAATCTGTACGTGATGGAGCAAATTGGTTACCAGATTTGGATTCAGCGCACCAAAAAACGTAAAAATCAATCGAAACATTAGAGGCAGTTTAAAAAAAATTTTTTTTAGTGTACCTGTGTTATTTGTTTAAAAATAGCTAGAGCGAAAAACAAAAACGCCTGTGCACATTTTAAAACAAACCACTCAAGAATTCACTAAACCTCTTCTTTAAATCTAAGGACGAACAGATATGCATGTGGTCAAAATGAAAAAATCAGTATAAAACAGGCTGAATACTCGGGATACGAATTTAAAATTCCAGATGCAATTTGACACCCATCAAATACATTTCCTGGACATTCTTATCAAAAAGACTTCTTATGGCTTCAGTACCACTATATTTATGAAACCTACAGACAAAAACAAACAGATGTGATATTTTTCATAACACCAGCCTTAAGAGAAACCTCCCCATTTCTCAATTTTTGCAGTTATGTAGACTTTGTACAGACATTGCAGAATGCAAAATACAATCTAAAGATATGACTCACAGATTTGCAATACGTGGTTACCCTTGAATGCATTCAAGAGAGTTATCATAAGGCCCGCTCATCCCTTAGACAAGATTTATTGAAAGTTAAGACAAAACAAACAGATAACAAATATATTTGTAATATGCGTTTTTCATACCTTTCATAACATATACAGAAAATCATGAAGCAACATTAGCATATTCTACAAACTCGTTCATGTTTTCAAGACCAAAAATTGACTGTTGCCTATAATTGCAAAAGGAATCTTGGTAATTTTATGGTGTCCTCTTATCCGCCTAATAAGGTTAGAAGCCTTCCTAAGGATTCAGGTCATTCCATGTGTCATAAATGCTCCGTTTTCCCCAAACGTGCTGGCTCTGAGCACTTTCACACATCCAGGTACCAACAAGCAGTATCCACTAGGCACATGTCCGACTGCAATTCCAAATATGTCATCTATGTTATTGTATACCCATGCAAATTGCTGTATGTCAGTAAGACAATACATGCAGTTAAGATACGCATACAAGAACACATGCGTTGCATTAAGCGAAAGGTCATGTCCGGCCCTCTTGTGGAACACTGGGCCAACTACAATCATTTACGTGGAGGCCAATTCTGAACCGGGGCTGTCCGGACATCCAAAATCTGGGCAGCCTGGATCTGGCCCGATTCTGCACCCACAGGAGCTAGCCGTTCCTGCATGAGCAGAATCAAGGCACTTGGACGACCCGGATTCAGGCCCGCTGAACGTCTGGAAAACCCCCTATATAGGCTGCCCTATGTTCCTGCATGCTGCATGGAGCTTCAGTGCCATGGCATCCCGTCGCTATGGACTGGGATGCCATGCAGAAGCCCTGATGCATTGTGACTGGGCCAAACTACATTTCCCCACTGCCCGACCCCTAGAGTGGCCTGTCAAGGCCGGGATTGGGCAGCGGGGAACCATAGGTCCATAGGTATAGATTCCCTTCCACCAGCCTGATTATTTCCAAAAGGGGATGGAAGGATTCCTCTATGAAGATAGGCTTAAAAGGTTAGGGCTCTTCAACTTCAAAAAGAGACGGCTGAGGGGAGATATGATAGAGGTCTATAAAATAATAGATGGAATGGAATTGTGGCACCCACCACCGCCTAGGCGGTTGCCTAGAAGTAGCGGCGTGCCTTTTGTTTGTCCCTTGTTATCAAGAGGATCCAGAACCGTGGCTTCTGGGAAATGTAGTTGTGGATAATAATTGAGTCCGAGGGTTTGTAAGGCAAAAATCACAGGAATTTATTTTACTTCCCCCAAACAGAGCATTGGGTAGCTCAACGCATGTTAAACAAAATCAGGATGCTTCTCCAACACAAAAGAAGTTTTATAACAAAGTTTTTACAGAAACTTAAAGATAGCACTGTTTCTGGCAGTTAACAATCACTGGCATGTGTTTCTTTTCAGACTCTGTGTTTTACAATAAAGCATAAAAACTATTGCTCACTTTGAGCCTGGTGTCTGCTTTATTCAAAAAGTGTCCAGCTTTTAAACTTAAGAACTGTTTCTTGACCAACAGGATATCATTCAAATCACAACTTTGAATGTTACTGGTTCACTTTAAACACAACTGACTTTCACAAACCTTTGCAGCAAATAAAGCACTTGTTATTCAGCTAATCCAGTCCTGGTTTTCCTTCCTTTAAAACTCAGAACTGCCCTTAGACTACCTTCTCAGAAAAAGAGCAATCCATACAAGATTCTATGGATTCTTGATCAGAAGGGTAAGGGTCTGTTTGCATCTCTTCATATTCCTGTTCTCTTATCTCCTGGCTTCTTTCAGCTTGAGCAGGCGAAGGGTTAATCTCTAACAAGTCTAAGAGTGCCTTCCAGCCTGACCCGGTTCTACCCTCAGGGATCCTAGTAGAGCTGTACTGATCCTTATCTGGTAGTAAACGATTCAGAGACTCTTAACAGTTTTAAATTACTCTCAGTAAAAGTTTTATGCACAGACCTTTTCAGAGCTGGTAACTTCCTGGCAGATTTCTGCAACACAGCCTTTGTACCTTGCTCCTGGTCAACAGCTTTCCTTGGCAAAGCTTTCCCGTCTCTAGATCCAGCTGCACCTCTATAGCACTGGCATCCACCTGGACTCTGGCTTCCCGTATGCTGAGACCTTTGGGGATTCCCTCTGAGGCTGTCCCTGGAAGATTTCCTCCATTCAAACTTCCTGAAGGTTCTTTCTTCCTCCTCCTCACTGGACTCACTCCCCTCTGTTTCCCTGGAGGTCTGGTGCTCCTTTCTTTCTGCTTTCCTCCACTGCTGTTCTTTCCCGGACTGCTGCTCCTTCCCGGACTGCTCCTTCCTCGGCTGCCCTTCTCTCTCTGTTCCCTGGGGTTTTAAAGAGAGTGCCTGCACTATCTCTTCCACACCTCCCCCCAGGTGTTTCCCATTAGGTTGCTTGGTTGCCTTGGAGCTTGGGCGTGGCCTGCACTCAGCAACTGAATGTAGGTTTTTTTTCTTTTGTTGCAGTTTGACCCTCACTGCTCTCAGGGCAATCTCTCTGCTGAAAGGTAAATGTTTATCTCCAAGAACAAGCAGGAATGAGTCTTCATATATGGGTACGTCGGTACTGATGGAGCCTGCACGGGAATGCTCCCCAGCATCCAATCAGAAAGCTTTTGGGAGCATCCCTCGCGCCTGCGCACTGCCTTCCCGCCTTTTCCACTGCCTCTCCTCAGTTTTCGTTTTTCCACGGAGCCGGCAGGACGTCCTCCTGTCACCGCAGAAACGTTTTTCTTAAAATTCTTTATTTCTTGTTTTCTTGTGGTCGCAGCTGTTTTTCCCGCTGCCACCGGTACCGCCGGTGGGTTTTTCTTTTCCTTTTCTTAAACTCAGGGAAATTTTTCCCTCAGTTTCTGTCTTAAATTTTTTGGGCCTACAAGGCCTCTCCATCATGGAGCCTTCTTCTCCTAAGAAGTGCCTTAACTGTGGAAGCACAGTTTTCTTTTTAGACTCCAATGCCTGGTGTCTAACCTGTTTGGGTCCTGACCCTTTTTCCCCTGAACAATAAGGCTGCAAAACTGTGAGAAGAACTTCCCTCTTTCGAGTTTCCCTCGATACCGTTTTCCCTCCCGAAGTGAGGGCACCGGCCTTTTTTTCTCTACAGGATCAGGTAACCCACAAACAGTCTGTTAAGACTAGCCTCCTGGGGTTGAAGTTGCTGATTCTTTAAATGTATCTGCCTTGTTAGAAACTTCTTTAATTGATACTAACTCCTGCCACTTTAATTGTTACCTTTGCATTGATTTCTGATCGGGACTGGTTTCTCAAGATGTTTTTTCGGAAGCGTGACTCTCAGTTCTTAGGTTTAAATACTAGGGTCTTTCCAGATTTCTCTAAACCTACTCAGAGGCGTAGACGTGAGTTTCTCCTATTACGCCCTGGCGTTCTGCTGTTGGGGGGCCAGTTTTTTCTTAAATTTCCATCAAAATGTTTGGTTAAATTGAATTCAGCTATGTATGTTTTTTATGACCCGTCTCAGCTACTCGCCTTCATTAATGCCCGTCGTTCCTCTGATGTAATATAGATTCACTGCGCAGTATAATATTCTGGCTATATTCCCACAGTTTATTTCCTGCACTTATCGTATGGTATTTTTCGGTTTTTTCCCCCCCCATATTGTGGGCTTTAGAAGGGGCTGGTATTGCTATTTCCTTATGTATATTTTCCTGTGTTGGATAACTTGTTTATCTTTGTAAACCAGCTTTCTTATTTCCATTCAAGTTAATGTATTTGCTTGGATTTATTGTAAAATTCATAAATATAAAATAAAAAAACAAACAAAAAAAAAAACTAGCCAATCCTTGAGAGGTAAGTCTCATGCTAAGCATGCTGACGGCCCCGGCCTTGCCCTCAAGACCACATTGGCATCAAAACCCCAGCGGGAGTCTTCGAGCTCCAAAGCATTTCAGGGGTTTCAGGTTGTTCCTGGGGTTCACCCCTCACAGAACATACCTGAGCCATGCTCGGGGGTGGCATCCGCTTCAAGCGGTACCGATAACCCGGCATCGGCACTGGTGTTGAGTGATCCACTCTTCACCAGGGATCGTCATCTGGCGCTCTCGGTACCTTCGGGACCGATCGATACGTTCCAGATTGACTTTCCTGTATCTGAGCCATGCTCAGTGGTGGCATCCGCTTCGGGCGGTACCGATACCCCGGCATCGGCACCGGTGTTGAGTGATCCACTCTTCACCAAGGATCGTCATCTGGCGTTCTCGGTACCTTCGGGACCGATCGATACGACCCAGATCGACTTTCCTGTATCGACAACATCGCTGATACCACCACCGACGTCGGTACCCTCTAGACATGCATCGATGGACTCGCTCCCTTCAATGCCGAGTCTAGAATTGATTTCTAGTCTAGAGGACTGGGTACCGACGCGTCTCGGAACCGATGTTTACCGATTCCGCAGGCACGGTACCGAGGATAATCACCAAGGGTTTTTAGTTACCTCGGTACCGTTTGAGCAGCCTCCGATGCCTGCTTCGGTGTCGGTTTCCCCTTCGATTCCGGCACGACTACCGGTAATCGGTATCAATGCCGGTACCTGCAGTATCATCGGAACCAGCTCCTTCCATGCTTTTTTCATCCGGATCGCTCCTCTCTATACCTAGTTTGGAGTCGATACCTGGCATGGAGGATGCACTACTGACTGTCTCGACTCATAACTGCCAGTTCCAGTGTCCATCCATTACAAATCCTGTTCTGCACCGGACAGGTACATCCTCCGGTGCCCAGGCTACCTTTTCAAATTTAGCCTGTCCAGAGATGGTTCCCATCGGAGATCCTTCTTTTCAGAAATTTCTCCTTGACATGGCAACCTTCCTTAATATTCCTATCCCTGGCTATGAGTCTTCTCAGGGTTTTTCTGCAGGAAATGAAAATATAATGCTTCCTTTACATCACTCTTTGCAGAATCTTCTTCTGAGGGTATGGGAAAAACCTTTAAGGGTTTCTTCACCTCCTACAGCAACTGATCTTCTGTATCAGCTGCCCCCCTCTCCAGGATTTCAAAAGCCTCAACTTCCCCATCATTCCATTGTAGTGGAATCAGCAATGAGGAAGGTAAAAAGCAAGAAAAAACATTCTTTTTTCCTGCCAGGGCGTGCATCTAGAACACTGGATGCCTTTGGACGTCAAACCTTCCAAACATCCATGCTGGCAACAAGGATTCTCTCATATATATTCTATAGGAGTCTATCCCTTCAGGAGATCACAAAGAAATTATCTCTTTTGACTCCTTTTCTATCAGAGCATTGAGTGAACAACTTCTGCGAATAAGAAGTAACCTCCTGGTTACTGGGTATGCTTAGACTGGCTAAAGTTTGGATTCTTCAGACTAGGACGAGGTGTCCCCTGCTTGGGTACATCTGGATGATGGGCAGGAGAAGAGTGAAACCTTCTTTTCTTAGGGAAAGAAGGTTTGGTAGGACATTTCCTACCTCCTGGGGAGGAAGAAGGCTTAGGATGGTTTCTTCTTCAGTTTATCTAATAGTTGTAAGACATCTTCCCGATGTATCGATATTTCCTTCAATTCTTCCGCACCTTTAAATAGTAAAGGATGTTAGTGTAGCTGGGTTTAAAAAAGGTTTGGACAAGTTCCTAGAGGAAAGGTCCATAAACCATTATTAAGAAGTGACCGAAGATATCAATGCTTGACCCAGTACAAGCATTGTGGAACTTGTGTCTCTTGGGGAAACTGCTAGGTACATATGACCTAGATTGGCCACTGTTGGAAACAGAATACTGGGCTTGATGGACCTTGGTCTGACCCAGTATGGCATATCTTATGTTCTTATGTTCTTATATCTCTTGGTTTCTTTCTCGTGCTTCTCTAGACTCTTTTGAGTCTGTTAGCAGGACCTCTGCTATTGCCATAGGAGCACGTCGTAGAGCCTGGCTCCAGGCTTCAGACTTGAACAGATGGGCGCAACACACACTGGGTAATTCTCCTTGTACTGGAGAAAATCTCTTCAATAAGGAGGCTTTACGTCAGGTTGCTCTCTGCTCCACTGACTTCCCTGCGTAATCAAACTCTGGAATTCATTGCCAGAGGATGTAGTAAAAGCTGTTAGTGTAGTTGGGTTTAAAAGAGGTTTGCACAAGTTCCTGAAGAAAGAGTCCATAAAGCAGATGCATTCTTTAGACCAAAAAATTCCCATGCATAGGTCCTTGTTTGTATAAAAAGATCCTATCCAAAGTGTGACCAGCAATGTGAGTATAATTTTTTTTACCATCTGTTCAAATCCCAAAGACAGCATGGAGGACAAAATGCTTCCACCAAAGACACTGATACATCCTTGATGTGGAAGTTAAAATTATCTACCAATATTAAGGATTAAAATCCAATATTAAGGATTAAAATCCTCCAGGTATGACTATGTGATGCCCATCTTGAAACAGCTCCATTGGCTCCCTATCCACAGCAGACTCACCTTCAAGACCCTACTGCTGACCTTATCTCCTCCGCCTCACTCACAGAGCTCACCCACATGACTCCCCCAACAGGGCCAGAGGATCTGCAGCAATAAACACACTGTTAATCCCTAAAACAGTAACTCAATGCACTCAGGCAACAGTAAACAGGGCATTTAGATTCTGTGCACCCAGATGCTGGAATGCCCTACCACCTGACATCCGGGCAATCCCTGACCTAATACAATTCAGGAAGGATTTAAAACACCACCTCTTCCTCAAACACTACCTAGACGTAGGTGTACCAACAACCATCTCACATACACCAACACACCATCATTAATCTATGATAGGACCTGATATGAAGCCTATATGTAAATAGTTACCCCAGTTTATCCAAGTTTTAAGCACCTGTTTATTGTAAATACAGAACAGTCCCCTGCACCGTATAAGTTTCTGTTTCATGTAAACCGCACTGATGTCGAATAGCGCGGTATAAAGAAGTCTGTAAATAAAATAAATAAATAAATAAAATTAAGAGGGAAAATATCATTTCTACCAGAACTAGAGGAGGAAGGGGGAAAGATATACCAAAAACAAAAGAAAAAAATCCTGTCAATGTTACAATCCTCTCATAACCTATACCTCCAATTGGACATAGACCATCAAATTGGAGAGACTTTAAAAATTAAAACAACTCCACCCTTCCTGGCAGGTGTTGTCTGATGGTCCAACCGATGCGAAGATGGACACTGCTGATTCAAGATTAGCATGCCAGCACCCTTATTCCACGATTCAGAGATACAGTAAATGTCTGGCAGTGGTTCTAACAATAAATCATATAGTAGCTCAATCTTAGTTTTCACCAAGTGTGCATTGAAACAAGTTTAAAATATATATTTTTTTCTAAATGGACACCAGAGGCCTGGAGGTGTGCCTACCATGCCAAACTCAAACAAATGAAAAAAACACAATAAAAACCTTGGTTATATTCAAAACACTCATTTATTTCAGTGCTTTTGAGTATTTTTTGAATGTTTGTGTATCACTTCAGTGAAGCATTTTTCCTCCCTCATCCATCAGAACCCTTAAACTTGTGTTATTCTATTTTTGTATACCCCTCCAAGGCTACATTCACCTTTACCCCATCTCCCCCGTCCCCATTGTCCCCCAAGTGAGAGGGAGGCTTCATAATCCTCAGGTAAACAAAACAGCTGTTCTTCCTGCAAAATAAGTCATATCCTGGTAACAAGCTAATATAACCACAAACTAAACATCACCAGAAGACTGGAAATGCCGTTGTTATTTTTCATCTGCTTTATAACTTGTTCCTTGTATCAATGTATTACTTTTGCAATAAATGAAGAAAGTGTCATGCCAATAACGTTTCTTGAATTGAACTGAAAAATCTTCTTCAATCCTGACAAGATGTCTTACTATTCCAGTCCCATCAATCCCTCTAGTCACTCATCTTTTATCTGTTTTACATACAAACAGCTCCTCCATCCCAAACTGAAGCAGGCATTGCTACACCTGTTGTTCTTACCCTTATCCATTGTACGTATAGCCACCCACCATAACAGGACACATGTACTGGACAATGTTGCTGCACAGTTCAGTCAACACATCTCAGGCCAGACCCACAGTATTCCTATTATTTAGGCACTGAACCCACAAATCTCTCTGTGAATGCATCTCAAGTCTGACCTGCAGCCTCGCTAACACCGCAGTTCTGAACATTAACACCTCACTTTACCATTGCTCCCTTATGTACTGAGACAAGCTTTCAGTGCTGCTAGAATGGTGTGTCATGAAACAGAATTATTAACTGAAGTTCCTCCAAAAATTCCCAAGTGCATGATACAGTACTTGTTTTACAGATGGAAAACTTGCAAGATCCAAAACATATTAAAGCTCAGGTCAGATCCTAGTATACTGCAATTTCCAAAGAGAGCCATGCCAGTCAGTTTGAAAGAGGAAAAAAATCGAACCCTCACAGACTTGGAGCACTGTTGTGAATGAGTCAAAGTAACATAGTAAATGACGGCAGATAAAAGACCAATATGGTCCATCTAGTCTGCCCAGTCATGGGTGAATATGTAACCACTCTGAACATTAGCAAGATCATCAAGGAAAACAACCACAAAACATCTCACAATCATTTACAGAGCTAAATGAACAAGAGTCCAGAGACAGACACACCTTAGATTAGGCCTGGAAATTTCTACGGTACCCAGCCACATAGATGCCTAAATGTCCTGCTGCCCATATTCAAGGTGAGATGGCCTGGTACTCTGGGATGGTGATAAAAGCATCTGTGGCATAACTCTTGTCAACCACCAAATAACAAGTCTTGCCGTTGTCATTGGGCATGTTTCTGATGCCACAGATGCAGAATTGGGAGACCGGCAGCATAGAGGACAGAATCCCACACCTGTTTCTCCTCCACCTTCTAAAGAAGCAGTACATGGGAGAGGAGGGCACCTTGAAGAGGGAAACAAGGTCAGGGAGTAAGGAGAACCATGAGACCAGATGGGGTTTTTGGGGGGTGAGAAGAGGTGCACTATAGAGAGATGGGAGGTCAGAGAAGAAAGTACCATGAGGAAAGAAGGAGTCGTGGAAGAGAAATATGGGGAGAGAGATAGCATCAGAAGGAGAGAAGCACCAGGGGGAAAAATGGGGAGGTGGAGTAAGAGGTATAGCACAGTAGTCAGAAGAAGCAGCTTACTATGGGGAGAGCACCACAGGAGAAGAACAGGGCAGGATTAATGCACAGGCAAATGAGGCACCTGCCTAGGGAACCAAAGCCAAAAGGGGATCACAGACCTGGCAGATGTTGGAGATTTGGTGCCATAGAAGGGTGACATTCACCATAGATGATTTGATTCATTTGGGCACCTAAGTAATGAAGGTGCGGGCAAATTGCTTGTGTGAGCATAAATCTATGAATTAACACACATACAATTGATTTGCATGTTTTAAAAAGTTCTAGGGTGCATATAGTGTGCACACAAAAGAATGAATAAGCAAAAACAAACATGAAAAAATGCCCAAAACTCTGTAAACTTGGTTTGAAACAAGCATGAACTAAACTTCTTCTAGAGCATGCACACCCTTACCAACTAGCAGTTTTAATTATGGAAGGCCAGTGACCCACAGAATCTATATACTAACGTTATAACTGCTAGTAATCTGACAACAGCTGGTATCTGAGTGAGCAGGGATAGTCAGAGTGTAAAATATAGGAAAGGAATGTAATCCTCACAGCCTAGGTAAACCCTAGGTCCAATGATTCCAGTCCAGTCCAAAATCATGCGAAGCATTAACTGGAGAAGAGGCATTCAAACCACTGCTTCCCAGCCTACTGCTTTAACCCTTCCCACTCCAAGCAGCTTCAGGAAATGTGAACCGGGGGAAGCGACTCTGAAGGGAGTCAGAGAAAACGTTAATGTGGCTTCGTGGGTGGGGAAGAAAGGAGTTAATGGGATTCCATGCTAAGGGTCTAGAAATAAAGGGAAAACACAGAGAGCAAGACGTAACTGAAAAAGTCCTTTTTATTTGCAAACAGTGATCCCGACACGGCCGCGTTTCGGCATAAGCCCTTGTTAGGGGGGTAAACTGAGCAGTAGTAAAATTGTGTTGTATATGTCGAAAACCACAATGTTTAGCAATAATCTGAACCTGTCAGAGCTCCTTCAATGGTAGCTGTGCAGTTCCGAAAGCAGCCATGTCGGGGTCACTCTGCAAATGAAAAGGACTTTTTCAGTTATGTCTTGCTCTCTCTGCTATCCCTTTGTTTCCTGCGAGTATGGTGTGTTTTCTAAGGACAAGGATCTAGAAATACACACTTGCCTAGACCCCACCAATATATTGTTAATTCAGCCCTGGGAAAGCAGCACTGAGGGGAGGGGGGGGGGGGTGAGAAAGAACAGTGTACCTCTATGTGGCTCAGAGAAAATCAACTCGTCCTCAAGTGCTGCAAACAGAGCTGATTTTCAGAATTTCTACAACAAACACTTGGGATATCTGAATAAATCTGGCCGTCCTAAAAAACTAGACCACAGTTCAGCATCCTGGTTTCTAATATTTCTTGTTGACATCTAGGATCTCTTCATAAAATTGGTTATGCTTTCTGCATTGATCATCTGTCATTCACATTCCGAAAACCATAGTTGTGGAACTTTAACATGTTTAACTTGAACAAGAAATACTATTAACATGATTTTCTGATGGGAAGGCAATTTTTAATCCATTTGGGTAAAACCTCTCTTACACATATAGGCATCTAAACATCGCACGGCCTCTACGTGTGCAATCAATGAGCACTGTTACACAGTTCACGCATGAACATACACCCCCTTTACCACCAGTCACACACGCATATTCACAGCCCCTTTGCTGCCAGGCATGCACACACAAACATTTATTTCTTTTTTATACTGTGCTCTTTAGAATCAGTGTGGTTTACATCTATACTAACAGGAACATTTTTTTTATTCCCTTGTCCCTGAAGGGCTCACAATCTAAGTGTACCCGAGGGAATGGAGGGTTAAGTGGCTTGCCCAAGGCCACAAAGAGTGGCCATGGGACTAGAGACCCCAGTCCCTCTGGCCTGAGGTTGCTTGTCCCAATGCGGGAATTGAACCCCTGGCCTTCGGGCCTGAGGTAACCTGTCCCAACCACTGAGCCACTCCTCCCTCTTGCCCCACATGCCCCACTCCTATCCATATACCACACCCCTTACACACTTGCCCACCTATACATATCCCCTAAGCCACCCTACCCATAAATACTGTCCTATCCATCCGCATGCCCGCCCACCCCCCTTTAATATCAGGCACATCTCCCAGACACACATGGGCATACAAACATTCCATCTTTGACCTACTGTATGACAAGACACTCCTCCTTATGTATATACATATAGACTTGCCCCCCCCACACACACATATCCCATCCCTAAACACATTTATACGCCTTTCCCTCCATGCATACATACAAACCCCAGCCCCCACCCACTCCCAATCCAAACACCTCCTTCACCACCCAACACACACACACCCCCTCCAGCCCTAAGCATTATAAATCATGCATCCCAAACCTTTACATGTGCAAGCTATGAACACTGTTACACAGTTCACGTATGCACACACACACCCTTTGCCACCTGTCACACATGCACATATACAGCCCCTTTGTTGTCAGGCACGCACACACACGCACACACACACACACACACACACACACACTATCATGCAGCAGACCCTCTTGAAAGAAAAGAAAATGTTTTAAACGGAGAAAAAGATGTGCACAAGCTGCATTATTCGGAGGAACCAGCTACAGGAAGCCAGAGCGACTTCAGAGACACTGAGGAGCCCCGCCCCGCTGGTCACAAGGTAATGCCAGCCAGCTTCCAATCCTCGAGGGCAGGAGTGCTTCTTAAGGAGAGTGTGGAAGACTGGAGACAGTTCGGCAGGAGACAGGTCGGCAAGGAGGTCGGCAGGAAGGAGAGAGAGAAGAGCAGCAGTGGAGAAAGAGAAGCAGGCCAAGGAGGCAAGTCCAGCAGAAGCAAGGGAAGGATCACTTGCAGCGCAGAGAGAAAGAGGTTAGAATGGAAACCTGATTACTCTACCGCTAGCAAACCACCCCGAGTGGAAGGTGATTTCCCTGGAGCTGATGAAGGACCTGGGAAGGTCTCAGCTCAAACAAGAGTGAGAGCTGTTTGTCCAGAGAGGCGAAAGCATTGCTGCAACTGTAGTCCAAAGTCAAATGAGAGACAGCTGGAGAACCTAAGCCGTGCTGCACAGGCAAGCCAGAAACTAAGCTGGTACAGGCCCAGACCTTCACTTAGGGAAGGGACTCCAACCTCACAAGGTAAACCATACTTTCCTGGAAAAAGACTTCAGAAAGCTGCTGTATGGAGAAGACAATGCACTAAACAATGAAGGACACTCCACTTCAACTATTGGCTCTTAGACAGTACTGGCAAATTATTTATCATACGTAGTCTTAGATCAAACTTGCGCTTATGATCACATTGTTCAGTGAAACATAAATAGCGCTTGATGACATCAATGACTACTAGAGATTTGTTTTCTCATGCTAATGTGTAGATAAAACTTTAACTCTTATTCTTGATATCTTTTTTATCTTTTTATCTATTTACGTGCCAGTGTTCAGAGTCCTATTCAATTTAAAATAATATATACGAGCTTGTGAGGCAGAACAAACTTAGCTTCCACTATGTTGTTCTCTTCTGCTCAGCTTTCCAGAATATAACAATTCTCCATACGCCTCACTCATTCAGCGCCTTCGCGTTTTGCTCCTATCCGGAGTTCCTCTTGAAGAAACTGAGTATAATTGAAAAACAGCGTGTGATATAAAAACTGCTTTAAAACAATCATTTAAAGCTCACCTAAACTTAGATGACTCTATCCAATGTGAAATCTATCTAATGTGAAATCTTATTCTTACTTGCTAATGGTTGCTGCCCACGTTTCTCATCAAATGTTCTGATTTTCTTTTTTCTTTGCTTTCTCTGTCAGACAACGCCGCGCATGCGGGTTGTGAATTACTACCCCCTTATATACAGATGATGCGTTGCACTCATCTGCATAATTGCCACTCAACAGATTCATTTAAACCCAATGGTTGTACTGTGTCCAATAAAAAGATCCACCTTTGCTCGTAAAACAGTAGAGTTTCATCTAGCGTTTTACCTCTCCGTGCAAAGGTGATATGGTCTATGCAAAAGCATCGTAACTGTAAATAGTCATGACCCATTTCAACACAATGTTTAACTAAAGGTGCAGTCATGATTTTGTTTAACAGACGACTCTTGTGTTCCTGAATGCGAGACTTAAACCTCCGACTTGTTTTTCCTACATATAACTTCTGGCTCGGGCATCTGATGGCGTAAACAACTGAAGTGGTGTCACAAGTTGTAGCCTTATTCAATTGATAGGTTTTCCCTGAATACGTGAAATTTGTAATATTATCTGTAATTGGGCATATTGAGCAGTGGCCACAAGCTGTATGTCCTTTATTCAATGTTTCATATTGGACTTCCCTCTCTATATCGGATTTTGGACACAAGTGTTCTTTAAGATTAGTGTGTCTCTGCCAAACGCATCTCACTGTTTTGGTTGCCAAACCAGGAATTGTTCTTAACAAATCAAGATGTTTATGTACTATATTTTGAATTTGATGACTGAGAGGGGAGAACTTGGTAATAAGGTTCACACTCTCAGCTTGCTGTCTCTTGTTGGTATCATTCTCCATGTTGTGCAGCCAAGCGCGATCATTATTCAGTGCCCTCTGATAGGCTCTCTTCGAAATATGTGCGGGATAGTCCCGAACTGCAAAATCTTTAAGCAGTTGTTTAGATTTCTTCTTAAATTCTGCCTTCTCAGAACAATTCCTCCGAAACCGGAGGAATTGAGAAAACGGCAGGCTATTTTTTAATTGAAGAGGTGAGCACTGTTATAATGTAGAAAGGTATTGCGAGTCACTGGTTTCTTATAGATTGTAGTTTCCCATCCTGTCTCTCGCTTAATGACAGCCAAATCTAAAAATACTATACTTATTGAATTTATTGTTGATGTAAACTGTATCGCCTTGTTGCGGCCATTAAGCCAGGTAATAAACTCCTGGGCTGTTGCTTCAGTGCCTTTCCAAAGGACAAATATGTCATCTATGTAACGCGTCCACATTCTCAGTTGATGACGCCATATTGATGTTTTGAGCCATTGGTGCTCAAAATCTCCCATAAATAAATTGGCCACCGAAGGGGCACAAGATGCCCCCATCGCGATCCCAGATATTTGTAAATATATGGACTTATAGAAATGAAAAAAATTCTTTGTAATCACCAAGTGTGATAAGCTTGTCAGAAACGAAATGTGAGCCTCCGAAAGATCCCTACGATCTTCTAACGATCGTTTTATGATGGTTAGTGCCTCTTGCTGAGGTATATTCGTATATAAAGCAGTAATATCAAGGGTCATTAATAACACCTCCGGATCTTTTGCTTCTTGAGTGTGTTGATTGAGCTTCTCTAAAAAATGTGAGGAATCCCGAATATATGACAGTATGTCTTTCAGTAATGGCCTCAAAAACGAATCTACATATGTTGAAAGCGGCTCAAGTATCGATCCTCGTGTTGACACTATTGGTCTTCCCGGTGGTTTTGTTAGGCTTTTATGTATTTTGGGGACCATATAAAAATTGGCCATAATTGGTGCCGATACATTTAGGAAATTCATTTCTCTCTTGGAAATAAGCTTCTGCTGTAAAGCTATGGTAGTTTCTTCTTTAATTATGTCTCGTAAATGAGTTGTAGGGTCTGTTTCTAACAAAATATATGTGTTTTGATCTGACAATTGACGAATAGCCTCCACAGAAGCTTATTTCCAAGAAAGAAATGAATTTCCTAAATCTATCGGCACCAATTATGGCCAATTTTTATATGGTCCCCAAAATACATAAAAGCCTAACAAAACCACCGGGAAGACCAATAGTGTCAACACGAGGATCGATACTTGAGCCGCTTTCAACATATGTAGATTCGTTTTTGAGGCCATTACTGAAAGACATACCGTCATATATTCGGGATTCCTCACATTTTTTAGAGAAGCTCAATCAACACACTCAAGAAGCAAAAGATCTGGAGGTGTTATTAATGACCCTTGATATTACTGCTTTATATACGAATATACCTCAGCAAGAGGCACTAACCATCATAAAACGATCGTTAGAAGATCGTAGGGATTTTTCGGAGGCTCACATTTTGTTTCTGACAAGCTTATCACACTTGGTGATTACAAAGAATTTTTTTCATTTCTATAAGTCCATATATTTACAAAAATCTGGGATCGCGATGGGGGCATCTTGTGCCCCTTCAGTGGCCAATTTATTTATGGGAGATTTTGAGCACCAATGGCTCAAAACATCAATATGGCGTCATCAACTGAGAATGTGGACGCGTTACATAGATGACATATTTGTCCTTTGGAAAGGCACTGAAGCAACAGCCCAGGAGTTTAATACCTGGCTTAATGGCCGCAACAAGGCGATACAGTTTACATCAACAATAAATTCAATAAGTATAGTATTTTTAGATTTGGCTGTCATTAAGCGAGAGACAGGATGGGAAACTACAATCTATAAGAAACCAGTGACTCGCAATACCTTTCTACATTATAACAGTGCTCACCCCTTCAATTAAAAAATAGCCTGCCGTTTTCTCAATTCCTCCGGTTTCGGAGGAATTGTTCTGAGAAGGCAGAATTTAAGAAGAAATCTAAACAACTGCTTAAAGATTTTGCAGTTCAGGGCTATCCCGCACATATTTCGAAGAGAGCCTATCAGAGGGCACTGAATAATGATCGCGCTTGGCTGCTCAACATGGAGAATGATACCAACAAGAGACAGCAAGCTGATAGTGTGAACCTTATTACCAAGTTCTCCCCTCTCAGTCATCAAATTCAAAAGATAGTACATAAACATCTTGATTTGTTAAGAACAATTCCTGGTTTGGCAACCAAAACAGTGAGATGCGTTTGGCAGAGACACACTAATCTTAAAGAACACTTGTGTCCAAAATCCGATATAGAGAGGGAAGTCCAATATGAAACATTGAATAAAGGACATACAGCTTGTGGCCACTGCTCAATATGCCCAATTACAGATAATATTACAAATTTCACGTATTCAGGGAAAACCTATCAATTGAATAAGGCTACAACTTGTGACACCACTTCAGTTGTTTACGCCATCAGATGCCCGTGCCAGAAGTTATATGTAGGAAAAACAAGCCGGAGGTTTAAGTCTCGCATTCAGGAACACAAGAGTCGTCTGTTAAACAAAATCATGACTGCACCTTTAGTTAAACATTGTGTTGAAATGGGTCATGACTATTTACAGTTACGATGCTTTTGCATAGACCATATCACCTTTGCACGGAGAGGTAAAACGCTAGATGAAACTCTACTGTTTTACGAGCAAAGGTGGATCTTTTTATTGGACACAGTACAACCATTGTGTTTAAATGAATCTGTTGAGTGGCAATTATGCAGATGAGTGCAACGCATCATCTGTATATAAGGGGGTAGTAATTCACAACCCGCATGCGCGGCGTTGTCTGACAGAGAAAGCAAAGAAAAAAGAAAATCAGAACATTTGATGAGAAACGTGGGCAGCAACCATTAGCAAGTAAGAATAAGATTTCACATTAGATAGATTTCACATTGGATAGAGTCATCTAAGTTTAGGTGAGCTTTAAATGATTGTTTTAAAGCAGTTTTTATATCACACGCTGTTTTTCAATTATACTCAGTTTCTTCAAGAGGAACTCCGGATAGGAGCAAAACGCGAAGGCGCTGAATGAGTGAGGCGTATGGAGAATTGTTATATTCTGGAAAGCTGAGCAGAAGAGAACAACATAGTGGAAGCTAAGTTTGTTCTGCCTCACAAGCTCGTATATATTATTTTAAATTGAATAGGACTCTGAACACTGGCACGTAAATAGATAAAAAGATAAAAAAGATATCAAGAATAAGAGTTAAAGTTTTATCTACACATTAGCATGAGAAAACAAATCTCTAGTAGTCATTGATGTCATCAAGCGCTATTTATGTTTCACTGAACAATGTGATCATAAGCGCAAGTTTGATCTGAGACTACGTATGATAAATAATTTGCCAGTACTGTCTAAGAGCCAATAGTTGAAGTGGAGTGTCCTTCATTGTTTAGTGCATTGTCTACACCACTCCGAGAGGACCATTATTTTTCTTGTATGGAGAAGACAGGCAGTAGAAGAAAACCGTTTGTCTGATGGTTCCTACGATACAAGGTATGGAAAATGTTTACCTAAGAAGAAAGTTCTGAATGGAAAATGTTTATATAGAGCTGCTATAAAACCTCTGAATAAAGAGGAATCTTTTCAGTATAAAACAGCACATAGCCAACGCCCTAGGCTTAGCCCAGAACATTGGGAAGTGATACAGGAACTGTATAAAAAGCCTGAATATATTTTATCTGAAACCAGGGGCACAGATTCAGAGGCTTCAGAAGAGGAGCCAATGCAAGTGGATCTAGCAGGGGATATTTCAGATCCAGAAATGGATTGTACATACTGTGTTACAGGAAGCCTAGAATCCTTGCCAGGCTTGTGAGCTGTGTGATTTGCTGAATTGAACATTCTTGTTTTGTGTAAATAGCACCAGTCCTGTGAAAGTAACAGTTTTTGCTTTAAACCTGAGTTTTTCTTTTCCTCACCTGAAGTAAGGACATTCTGCTTTATAGTTGTATTCCAATCATTTGAACCACTGCGAAGAAGGGAAATAAAAAGCCTTTATTTTTCCCACCACTCTGAGCAGTTGTTTTCATTGAAGATTGGTATCAAGGAAACTACTAGGACCAAAAGTCAATTGGGCCTTTGGAATACTTGCCAATCTCAACTTTATAATTTTTGTGTCTGACCTGCCCTGACCTCTACTAGCCACCAGGGTAGCCCTCACGACAACACGCATACATATATCCTGCCCCTACACACATACAAACACACGCCCCACTCCTATCCAGATACCACACCCCTTACACACTTGCCCCACCTACACATATCCCCCAAGCCACCCTCCCCACAAATATCCACATGCCCGCCTGCTTTCCCCCCTTCTCCCCTCTCCCCCTCATTTACCTAGATACTGATAGGTTTTCATTTTGAATTCCTGATTTTTACTTTTATACCTCTACCTAGATGCTCAGTGATAATCTTTTTACCCTTTTAATTGTCTACACTATCTACTAAACCTTTGGGTTGCATGGAGTTGTTTTATACTGATTTTTACTTTTTGACCACATGCAGGTCTGTTCGTCCTTAGATTTAAGGAAGCGGTTTAGTGAGTTCTTGAGTGGTTCATTTTAAAATGTGCACAGGCGTTTTTGTTGTTTTTCGCTGTAGTTAGTTTTTTTTTAAACAAATAATCATTAAGCTTTGTTTATTTATGTATTCTTCTACAGGAATTTGTGTTAAGAAGTGAATGTTCCTTTTGCTGGGACACTATTACTTTTTTAGATCTATGCCCGCAATACAATGACATTTGTTTCTGACTTGTTTTTTCTTTTTAACTTGTTTTTTCTTTTTAACTATTTCATACTATTCATTCACTTGTTCGGGTCGTATGGTGTGGTTTTAAAGTGTTTTTTATTTTTTCTTAGACTTAAGTCTTAAAGTATACAAGTGGTGTTTTCTGTTCCTTCTTGCGCCAGCCTCCAGGCTTGTATTAAGTGCTCTGGTCTCCCTCCTTTGTTTAATAAATAATCCTTTAGCTCTGTTGATTCATATACTCTCTGATAGGTTTAGTGTTACAATGTGGCCTTTGTTGCACTTGGAACTTTGTTCCACCTTAACTGGACTCATACTATTTAAAGAGCACACATGCACGGTTTCTGTTCCTCTATTTTGTCCACACTTGGTTTAAGCCTCAAGTATTTTATTGTCCACTCATCTTCATCTGCATGCTTTATTTATGCACTTTAGTTTGATTTTTTGCTTCCCTTTGGCACATGAGATAGATTTTCGACGGCAACCTGTCTTTTAAGAAATTCTCGTGTCCCCATTTTTGTCTCTTGCAGCCTCAGCAAATGTCTTCAGTTTTACTTTGCTATTCACGACAGAGCATGAATTTCCAAACAGAAGACAGGCAGAACACTGTTTTACTTGTGCAAATGCATAGCCGGCACCTTTTTAACGTTATGGTTCTGCAATCTATTGACCATTGTCAAGTTAGGTGTAGCCATATAATACATTTTTATTTACACAGTTCCTTTCCAAAATGTTAGGCGGAGCCATGCAATACATTGTTTGTCCCTACGGTACCTTTCCAATACACTCAGTATTAGAACGCGGTTTAGTTTAATATAGTTCCCTTAGAGGACTGTTAAGCTCCACACTGTTTCATATGGTCTTCTGCTCCTTTGCCTTTGTGCACTGGTCACACCCATTACTTTTTACTGCCGATTTTATTTTAACTTATTTTCTAATCAGTTTTATCTGTTATAGGCAACATTGTGTTCCTTTAAGCTGAGCCGCAACAATTGGTAGAATACGTCTTATGTTCTTTACAATTACTGTTTGTGCATTTAAGTTTGAACAGTTCTTTGTCTTTGACATTTTTTATGGGAGCTCTTCACTTATCAGATATCTGTACACAATTAAGGTAGCCCACTATTTATGTATATCTTTTCACTTATACATCTATAGTTTTCTTAGGTGAGCAACCATTGTCATAGTCTATGCTGGTAAAACTTCTTTCTAGTTAACATGTTTTAGTCTGGATATTTTTAACTTCTAAGTGCAATGGCATCCTTTATATGTCAATGAATATTGCATTTTGTTTTAATTATTGTTTTTATAGCTTAGACCCCTGGTGCAGGCTTTACAGCCGAAACTTGGTCAAGTTGGGTCCCCTGAATAAAATTGTTTTCCACGATTGCTGGTGTGGCTGTGTTTTCCTCTGCTCTCCTGTGGACTCTTGAGAAAACATACATGAAGCCATCAATTTCTCCAGATTCAGATTGCTCCATAAACCCAGTAAGGTCGTGTCCAAATTGTCTGCAGACAAATTGGTTTCTCTTGCCCCTCCAGTCTGTACTTCGATTTTCTGAGATGAAAAAAGATATCCTTATTCAAAGTTGATATCACTCGCTGTTTTCAAGGGGCCCAATACTGAAAGGCATTTACACGGTTTACAGACTTGTAAACTGTGTAAATGCCCCTAAGTGGGATATTCAGCGGCACTAACATGGCTATTGCGGCTGGATATCTGCTGGTGCTGCCGCTACACACCCCAGTGCTATGCAGTTAGCATCAGGGCATGTTGTGGACGTCCCGTGGTGGAGCAGAGGTGATACCCATTGTTAACTGGGCAGTGGCAAAATTAATCCACTGCCCAGTTAGCGACCCATGGGCAAAGTTAGATGTGACAAAGTCTGGTCTAACCGCCCACGGGAGCTACCCGGGCAGTGGCTCAATATCACTGCTGCCTGGTTAGCTTCTGGGCTTTGCAGTAACCCGGATATTCAGTGCTGATGGCCCCATCATTGTATGTCCAGGGTTAGTGCTCAGTGGTGGCGGCTTTATGCTTTAGACGCTAGCCACTGTCGCTGAATATCAGGCCCAAGATTTCCAACATAACTCAATAGGTGAAGCTACAAGCAACAGAGAAAATTTAGGACACTCAAGTTTACATTTCTTAATGCATTTACCATACCCTCCAATTTTTGTCATGTCAGGTCCATGTTGGACTTTCTGAAGATTTCCACATCAGTTTCTGCTCTATCCAAATGATCCTAGCAAGCTGGGGTCCCCTGGGTCTGCATGACCATTGAAGCTAAGGTATCAATACATTTATGCAGATTTGTCTCTGCCTTCTAAATGGACCCAAGGTCATCTGAGGGGGCCTTTCAAGAGGGGAAACACATTTCCAGCTTCTCCAGTTCAACATTTGAAGAACACAGGGTCCCAGCAGTTTAAAAATGCCGGCTCCCTTCACTCCCATCCAGTTTACTTCTGCACAGTTTCCTGCACAGGCTCACCCATGTTCCCAGTAACTTCAGCACATTCCCTGATCCATTGCTGTAGCATACTGACTCCAGAAACATTGCAACAGGAGCAACTGGAGTCAATGCTCACCCAGACTTAGTGGTGTTATGTGCTTCTGGCATGCCATCCATGGAAGAGAGTGAAAATTTGGCTTTACGGGACACAAGCTCCAGAAGTACTGTTTGGTGAAAAGGAGAAGAAATCTGGGACTCAGATGGGTAGTTGCACACCTTCCACTTGCGCTTCCCAGTCCTTCTTCTCATACCCCAAAACCATAGGAAGCACAGGCATGGAGCTCGGCGTCACTGTGACTTCCTCTACAACGCTATCTTGGTCTTGCTATACTTTTTATTAAGACCAATCACTAAATTAGCCAAAGTGTTATTCTTGTTTCACATTATATGCAGTGGTGGAATTCAGCCGGTTCACACCGGTTTGTGTGAAACTGTTCCTAGAATTTCCCGTGTTTGCTGAACCACTCAGCTATGTCACCCAGCAGGACTTTTAAATTTAAAGGAACCTCGGTGATACTCCCTCCCTCCCACACATCTGGAGCAGCCAGCAGCCATCTAGGAGGCACCCCCTCTCACCTACAAACCAACACCGATGCTGCGGGGGAGATCAACAGGAGCCCGAGCAACGAATCACTGCTGCTATTGAGCCAGGAGGTAAGCTCCTCCCCACTCAGCAACATCACCCGGCAGGACTTTAAAATTTAGAGGAGCCTCAGGTGCACCTGTGCCTGGCGGGCCCGCGACTAAGGGCCACTTGGAGTGGCCTTGAATGAAATGAGCAAAGAAAATCACCTGCACCAAGAAACAGACCGAGGTAAACTCAGCAGCTGCAACAGCACAATAGAAACTGGCTACTATCTAACAAATACACAAATCATCTTGCAGTTTGGAGTATTTGAAGGAAACATAAAATATTAATAAATTATGTCTGTGTGTTTTTTTTATTTTCTACCTTGAAATGGGGAGTAAGGTGAGAGAGCCAGTTTTCAAAATTTTTGATTCCCACCACTGCAGTGCACTGCCCATATGTACTAGAACAATACCACTAGAGGTGCTGCAACCCACTTGTACCGATCGTGTGTAAGATGATACAGAATCAGTTCCTACGATTTTTGAATCCCACCACTGATTATATGGTTAGAAATGTTTTTCTTTTTCTGGAATTTATGTCTTATCAGGAAAAAAAACATAGGAATTCCTTCCAATTTCATCACATAGAAAGGTTTATTTGATGCTTAGAAACATATGGCTGAACATTTGAACCCTCCAGTGGAGTGGAAGATATGTATCACTGGAGTAAAAGTATCACTGGAGTGGAAGATGTATATCCTGGCTGTGATCCAATATTGATTGAATATTTGAGCAGTCAAGATTTTTGAGGTGAGGGAAGAAGATAGGCTGCACTGGACACAGGAAGGAAACTTGGATGTAAATTCCATTCCATGCAGATTCCCACGTTTTTGTCTAATCAAAGTTAGTTTTCTCTACGGTTTTTGTCCCAACTATCCCGTGCATTTTATTAGAAATTAAAACACTATCTAACCTCCTCCCTAGTAGCTTTCAAGTGCCTAAGCTCCTTTGTGCCATCCTAGTCCATTGTCCTGATCCAAGGATGATAATACAAAGGAATCTAACATAATCTGATGCCAACACTAGGTGTCACTCTGCTCCAAAGCACAAGCAAAGATGAAGAAGGAAGGCGTTCCTAAATACGTTCAGCAACTAAGAAACTGGAGAAACAGATGTGACACAGATAGTCATGAAATAATTCAGAGAACCTGCAAAATAAATAAATCCACAAAATCCCTGACTCCTTTGCCTTTGTCTCTGCTTTTCAAAGAATACCACTGCTAAAAATCTTCTTTAGATGCTTACTTGGTGGAGAACTTCAAGCTAGCCTCAGCTGCTCCTTTTCCTAAACAAGGCAACTGAGTGAGCAAAGGATTTTCTCCAGGAAGTGGCTGCCAGTACGGCTTCACGATGTGGCATGCTATGGAGACTTTCTTGGGAGTCTCATAGCTAAGAATATAAGATCTGCCATGCTGGGTCAGACCAATGGTCCATCAAGCTCAATATCCTGTTTTCAGTAGTGCAAAGTCCAGATTGCAAGTACCTGGCAGGATCCCAAAAGATAGACAAATTTCATGCTGCTTATCCCAGGGACAAACTGGATTTCCCTTAGTCTGAGGCTCTCAAGGTGGTGAAACAATGTGACAAGGTGATAGCCAAAGCCAGAAGGCTACTAAGTTGCATAAAGAGAGGAAAAACCAGCAGAAGAAAGGAGGTATTAATGCCCCTGTACAAGTCATCGGTGAGGCCTCATAGAGTACTGTTTTCAGTTTTGGAAACCATGGGCCCGATTCAGAGAGGCAAACTGTGGGGCTGCATGTCCTGCCCCTATTCCCCCTCAGGCCCTTCCCGCATGGCTAGAGCAGCAGTACGGGGAGAGGCAAGTGGAGGGCGGAAGGGGGCGGAGTCTGGGCACAGCGGGGGCAAGCTGAGGCGGCAAGATGTACAGGGCAGATTCCGGGGTCAGGGGGAATGTGCTGCTTATTCCACCTAGAAAGTAGAATAAGCAGCATAAACCTAGCAAGCGGGTACAGGACCCCCTCCTCCAGAGGCCGTGGCCAGGGGCAGGTAGGTCCCCGCCACCTGATCCAGGCCCCGGCTGTCCAACATGGGTTAGATGGTGGGGAAGAATAGGGTCGGCGCTGCAGGTGACAGGGGAGCCTGCAGGGGCACACCAGGCCATCCTTGGGCCCTAATCTTCTCGGGGCTATCCAGACCCACGTTACAGAATTGGATCCTAACGGGCCCATCCTGCTCGGGGCCATCCAGATGATCCAGACGTGCCCCTTTCTGAATCAGGCTCTATATCTCACAAAGGATATAAAAAGACTTGAAATGGTTCAGAGGAAGGCAACCAAAATGATTTGAAAGCTACGCCAGAAGACGTATGAGAAGAGACTAGAAGACCTAAATATGCATATCCTAGAGGAGAGGAGGAACAGGGGAGATATGATACAGATGTTTTTTTACATACTTAAAGGGTATTAATGAAAAAAATAAACCTTTTTCAAAGAAGGGGAAGCTGTAAAACCAGGGGGCATAAAATGAAAGTGGAAGAAGGTAAACTTAAAAACAATGTCAGGAAATAATTTTTCACTGAAAATGTGGTGGATGCTTGGAATGTCCTCTCAATGGAGGTGGGGGGGGGGGGGATAAATACAGTGACGGAATTCAAAATGGCATGGGGCAGACACAGTGGATCCCTATACAACAAGAGAATGGAATCAAAACAAACTTAAATATTTAATCTTTTATACTTCAAATAGAGGAGGGTGACCTGCACAGAGCAGTAGGTACTACCCTACAGAAGGGCATAGAAGAGGGTGACCTGTAGGGAGTGGCAGGCACCACCACTCTAGCCACCTTACTGGGCAAACTAGATGGACCATACTGCTCTTTATCTGAACCATATAATATGTTACTATGGACTTTTCCTTCAGGAACTTGTCCAAACCCTTATTAAACCTAGTTATACCAATAGCTTTTACTACGTATTCCGGCAACAAATTCCAAAGCTTAATTATGCACCAAATGAAAACATATTTTCTCCAACCAATCTTAAATGTACTACTTTGTAGCTTCATTGTATATCCCCTAGTCTTTGTACGTTTTGATTTTATTTATTTATTTATTTATTTAATGTCTCTTTTATACCACGCTATTTAAAATCAGCGCGGTTTACATACAACAATAACGTATACATTGCGGCCTAGGATGCGCTGTATTAACAATAGAACAGGTGATCTAACTTGGACAAAATCAGGTAACTATATACACGCTGGGGATCAAGACCCTGGCCCAGGTGGGCATGTCATTGGGAAGAGACTATTTATAAAAGTGCTGACTATATACATTCTACTATTTACATGGTATACATGGTTTGCCTTGGAACTGTTCGGTATAACTGCCTCATTGCTCGCTGGGTGTATTAGTGGGGCCATCCTGGTGGAGGGTGGCCGTTTGTGTGCTGTCATTGGAATAATGCATGAGGAAAAGGTGGTGTTTCAGTGCCTTCCTAAATTGGGCAAGGTCAGCGATTGCCCTGATGTGGGGCCGAAGGGCATTCCAACATCTGGGTGCATAGAACCTAAATGCCCTGTTTATCGTTGCTTGGGTGCATTTTGTTATTGCCTTCGGAACTACTAGCGTGTTGACAGCTACGGCCCTTCTGGATCTGTTAGGGGGTGTAGGGTGGATTAGCTCAGTGAGTGAGGTGGAGGTGAGCTTGTTGATGGCCTTGAATGCCATTACTAGAATTTTGAAAGAGAGTCTGCACTGGATGGGAAGCCAGTGGAGGTATTTTAGGATTGGTTTTACGTGGTCCTTCCTGGAAGCTCCATGTAGGATTTTGAAAGCTGTATTCATTGCGAGCTGGAGTGGATTTAGGGTGGTATGCGGGAGTCCCTGCTGGATTACATTGGCGTAGTCAAAATGAGGGATGACCAGCGCTTGAAAGATTGTCCGGAAGTCCTCTGGGTCGAGGAGGGGACGTAGGTGCCGGAGTGTCTGTATTTTATGGTAAACTGACTTGACTGTGTTGCTTATGTGGACCTTCATGTCAAGCCGTTGGTCTAACGTGACCCCTAGGTAGTGGATTGTGGGTTTGGTTAGCAGCTCGGCATCCTTCACTTTTAAGGAGGCGGGAGGGGTGAAGCCTTGATTCTTCGTAATGAAAAGGACATCTGTCTTTTTGTGATTTATTCAGAGGTTTTGGGTCTGGAGCCAGTTGGAGACGGCGTCAAAGTAGCTTGTTAGTGGGGAGAAGTCCGGCTGGTCAGTTGCGAATGGCATGTAGAGTAGTACATCATCAGCGTACATCAGGCAGGCAAAGTTAAACGATCTGATAATGGCACAGATGGGCTGCATGTATATGTTGAACATCAGTGCCGAGAGGAAGGAACCCTGTGGTACACCCTGCCACTGGTGGAAGGGTTCAGAGGTTGTTGCACCAGATCGTATGTGTTGCCATCTGTCAGTCAGGTATGATGTGCAGCAGCTTAGGGCTGTGTGACGTATCCCCTTCTCCTGGAGACGCCCCACCAGAAACTCATGGCTTATGGAGTCAAATGCTGCGGCTATATCCAAAAATATCAGAGCGAATCCTTGGCGGGTGTTATCGGTTCCTGTGATTATGGTACTGAAGAGGGTGATAAGAAGGGTTTCCACACCATATGACTCCCTGAATCCATGCTGGCATGGGTCCAGCGGAGCAACGGTCTCGATGTGGTGTTGGATTTGTCGTTGGACTACTTTTTCCATTATCTTGGCGAGTAGTGGGATACTTGATATTGGCAGGTACGATTCAACCATCTGGGGGTCAAGTTTGCTGTTTTTCAGCAGCGGTCTAATGGAAGTGTGTTTCAGCCTTTGTGGGAACGAGCCAGTTGAGAAAGACTGTTCCATGAGTCTGGCTAGGAACGGGCTGAATTCGCTTCGTAGCATTTTTATCCAGAAGGCAGGGCAGGGGGTCGTTTGGTGCAGTGGTGGTGTTGATGGTCGCGATGGTGTCCTCTATGCATTTCCTGGACGGGTTGGAGAAGGTGGTCAGTGGGCTTGGGTGTAGTGATAAATGTGAGGGGGATTGGGACAAGGTCTTATTGGTCCGTCACGATTTTGATTGTAGGTAGTCGGCGAATTCTTGAGGCTTAATCTCTGTTGGCTTGTTGGGGGAAGGTTCCTTCATTAAGTCTATCACAGGCAGATACCTTGATGGCTGAGAGGAGAAATGGTATAGCTCTATGAAATAGTGAGTGTAGAATGAGTAACTATGAATTGGTTGTCTACTCCTTCAAAGTTACCCATTCTACTCCACTCATTATTTCATAGACCAATACCATTTCTCCTCTCAGCCATCTCTTTTCCAAGCTGAAGATCTCCAGCCTTTTAGTTTTTCTCTGTAGAGGTATCCTTCCATCACCTTCACCAGTTTGGTCAATGGTCGCCCTTCTCTGTACCAAGTTGCTTCTTATCTTCGCACAAGGCAAGTGATCCACCCAAAATTCACTAGAATGTAATCTGGATCCTCCCTGGAGGTCATCTAGGCATTACTGGAGCAGGAAGGGGGTTGGGCAGGCCAGGGCCGTACCAAGGGCTGTGCAAGCTGTATGGCCACACAGGTCACAAGTACGAAAGAGGTCCTAATATCATCACTG
This sequence comes from Ichthyophis bannanicus, assembly GCA_033557465.1. Taxonomy (NCBI): domain Eukaryota; kingdom Metazoa; phylum Chordata; class Amphibia; order Gymnophiona; family Ichthyophiidae; genus Ichthyophis; species Ichthyophis bannanicus. The sequence goes on from CM066034.1 coordinate 608,913,799, forward strand.
GGCTTTCAGGAAGCCCAATAAAAGTGACTATCACAGTGACCACATTTTAGCTGCTTGGCAGCTGCACTAACCAGCTAAAATATTTTGAATATGCACCCCATAATCTTTAAGTGGGGAGTCAGTCAAATCCGACTGTTTAAACAGATTGTAATATCATGTGTGGGCAGCCAGGTACTGGACCCATGGTGAAGTTTTAAACACAAATTTAGTAAGGCCAGCCAAGCCTAGATTCAGACATTAACAAAAGATGTGCCTGGCTTACCTTGCAGGCTCAAACAGTATTACAAATGACTACTTTATAAATGTACACTCCAAGTATATTCTAGGGAATTCTTTCTTCCTGTCTGTGGCACCTTGTTCCCTTCTGGGCCTGAGCTTTTATGTTCTTTTGCCTGCCAAAGTCTTTATTAAATTGAGCTGGACTTAAGAGGACCAGGGATCTCTCCTGTATACCCCTTTTCAAGTTAGATGCTGACAATGTGCAGTTGTTTGCTTGTGTGCTGAAGTAAAGGAAATAGTCACTGACATTAACTATTGTCCCACTGCAGTTTGGAACTGGTCTATAGCGAACAAATTGCACCTTAGAAGAATGACCTCAGGTTTTTCTGAACGAAGTTCATCTGCTTCACTTTATTATTGCAGGTTCAACTGACCTTGAATGGTTTCATTCTCCAACTTCAATCTGAGATATGGAATCTTGTTTTTTTCTGGATTCAAAGCAAACATGAGTCACATATTGCTAAAGTTACCAACAGTGCTTTTGACAAACTTCAAAACATCAAAAATGTAAATCTTGGTTCAATAGATTTAACTTGATCTTAATACAGGTGTCAGTTGTTTCTCACCTGGACTACCGCAATACCTTTTATGTGGGACTACCTCGTAAAACTCTAGGGAACTTACAAATACTCCAGAGTATGTCTGCCCACCTTCTTTCTGGCTATAAAGCATCATGGCCAGACCCATGCCAGAGGAACACCAGGGGCCCAGGCGATCAATGTTCCCTCTAATTTTCTGTAGGCTGTGTGCGCATAAAATATCAGCTGTGCAGCTTCTGAAGGAAGGTTACATTTTTGTGCGCCACATAACGACACTCGGAGTTATAGACTTTAAAATTTGACTACTCATCAGAATACAGTATGTACACCACATCGATTTTAATCAAATTAAATGAAAATAGACGATTACTAAATGAAGCGGAAAATTTCTAGTAATTACAATCACAACTTTTAAATTTTAAGACATCTGTGTTGTTTTCTATCAGAATCAGAATGGTAATTTTTGTGCGCTCTGTTGTAAAGTATGTGCGCTCGCTCGGCGAGGTGTATGCATGCGCACATGAGCACAGCTTAGAGGGAACAGTGCAGGCGATGCAGCTTCACCTATCACTGCCCCTTTTTCCTTCAGGCTGAGCCCTGAGGTACTCACAAGCTGCCAGGACTTGAAGCCTGGGTGTTCCTAGCAGTGTGGCGTGGACCCTGGACACCAGGGATATGAGAAGGCAGGAGAAGAGCCAAGCATTGAACCAAATCCAAACAGCGGGCACAGCCAGAGTCCAGGAACAGGTAGAAATCAGGGCAGGCAGAACAAGTTTGTGACGAATAGATGAGCAGAGGCCAGACACCAAGGATCAGCAGAGAACAAGGCACTCAGAATTCCCACAAGAGACTTATCTGAGGCAAAAAGGCCTTGGAGTTCCAGGGGATGTGTGTAGTATGTATGCAAATATGTAATCAGTCCAGGGGATCTCAGAAGGAACCAATCACGTGGCACTGCCTCATAGGCAGGAGGATAAAAGCAGGAAGAGGTCTCTCCTTATTTAGGGCCTGGTTTCTATGAGGTAAGTGTGTAGCATAAAATGAGAGAGCATGTTAAGCTGCAACTAATGGAGCATCATTTTTGTTCATTTTTCAAATATATACATGGTGAGAGACCTGTGTATATCCAGGACAAATTGCTACCTTACGTTGCATCCTCCTTTTGTGAAATGAGATTGATGACTCCTGTAAGAAAATGTTCTTACAGGAACAAATTAAGCAGGACAACAGAACCACCATGGGAATGAGCAGTTTATTCTGAGGTCAACCCGACATGTGTTTCGGCTGGGAAGCCTTCTTCAGGGGTTATATGCCCTCAAAGGTATAGAACTAAACAAGGAGCAATGTTGATAATTTCAAGGCCTCTGATGTAAACCTTTTTCTCTTTTCTGTGTCCTGTGGACCCCTGTAGTGGTCTCACAGACCCCAGGGTCCACAGACAACAGGTTGGGAACCACTGCAGAATCCTCACCAATGTGACTGGCTGGAATCCAGTACAGCAGTTATGTGGACTGGTTAATGCTACATATTTTGCTTCTGACCGAGCCATTTCAAAGGTGCTAAAATGTTGTACAAAGAATTTATTGCTTTGGATGCAAAATTAAGTGAATGTGTCTCCATTTCAGAGATGCTTCCCATATTTTAAAGGAATCAGAAGTTACCCCGATTCAAATTTTTTTAAAAAACAGATCAGAGAACCCTCTTGTTTGTGCTAATTATAGACCTCTCTCTAACTTGCCCTTCCTGGCCAAATTGGTTGAGAAGGAGATAATCTCTCAGTTTAGCTACTTTTTGGAGGGTAATAAAGCCCTTGTGAAGGAACAGGCAGGGTTTAGAGGATGGCATGGTACTGAATCTCTGCTTAATAGTGTTAGATTCTGTTTACTGGATTAAAACAAATCTGTACTGTTGATTGCTCTGGACCTAAGTTTGGCTTTTGATTTAGTAGAATTTGATTGATTGTTGGTAAGATAGGTCCAGTTGTGCACATTTGAGAGAGTATTGTCCTGAATCTTTCCTGAGGGGCCGGACCTTTTGGGTGAAACTAAGTCGTATCTAGTCTTCCATCAGTTCTTTGTCCTTAGAACTTCTCTTTATCCTCTTTGTTATTTAATATTTTTCTGTAACCCCTTGGCCAGATGATTTCAATGCAGAAGATATTCAAGCGCTGGTTCTTTTGGGTCAGTCCCCAGAGCTAATAACTGGTCGATTAAATGCCTGTTTGGAACAGATAGCTGTCTGGTGAAAAGCTAATGGACTGGTACTTAAGTCGCTGAAAATGGAGCTTTTATGTTTCAGAATGTTTGACCGATCAGTGGTTTCTCAGCAACCTCAGATTAATGGAGTTGGTATCTCTAACCAGAAATCAATTAGGAACCTAAAAGTGTTCTTGGATTACAAGGGTTCCTTTCAGCTACATACAGCTAAGGTGGCGCAAAACACCTATAAGCAGCTTCATTCCGTGAAATAACTCAAACCCCTTTTTGGAGGAAGCTACCTGCGATCTGTAATGCAAGCTTTAGTTGTAAGTACTTTAGTCTATTGTAATAGCCTTTATATGGGGCTACCTGCTAAAGTCTTGCGTAAGCTACAAATTATCCAAAATATAGCTTTGTGGATGTTAAGGAGAAGGGAATCTGCTCGTCCTACCCTAGCTAAGCTATTGGCTTCCTATAACAGAACACGTGGAATTCCAACTGATGGTCCTGATGTAAGGAGAGTCATTTTATAAACTTCTGTGCAGTTGCTGCACGTTGCCATGTACATTTGTGTGCACTCTCAGTTTGGGTGTGCCCAGGGCAGAGGCTAAATGTACATGTATAAGTTAAATTTATGTACATCAGTTATATTTTATAACTTATGTATGTAAATTTAGGCTCTGCCCTGTGCACACCCACGGTAGGACTTACATGCAAACCTACAGAATAGCGATTGCATAAGAATGCATGAAAGGCCATTCACACACAAGTCGGTCTTTTGAGATTTTGAAAGAAATTAAGGGCCTGATATTCAAAAGATTTAAGCATCTAGCTTTAAGAGTTATGCTCCTAAATTGACCTCTTTGAAAATGTACTAGGGTTAAGTTTCTAAATATTTTCTTAAAATTTCACTAAACTCCTAAATTTAAGAACATAAAAAGTGGGCGGCAATGGGGGCGGATTTAGGGAGGGGAAAAGAATTAGGAGTCTGGCATTGATTTTCAGCACTAGGCACCTAAATTAGGCTTATAAATCCAGGCAAATGAATGGTAGGCCTAAATTTAGGCGCATAAATTTTAAACTCCTAAATTATGATGAAATTTCAGCTGAAAATTAGGCTCCTATACGTGACTAAAAATAGGGCACAAATTTAGGAGTCTAACTTAGGAGTCTAAATTTAGAAGCTCAGCTTTTTCTTAATATTGGGCTCTTATGTTTTGGGGTTATGGTACTTTATCAGGTCAGGGCTAGCCCATCAACTAGGTGGGCTAGACGGCCACATAGAGCGGTAGACCCTGGTGGGCAGCACAGTGGCTTTGTGCTGCCCCTTTGGTGCCTGCGGCAGTCCATGTGCTTTGGTACACGTGGCCTGCTGCTTCTGACCCCCTCTAATGCAACTTCCTGTTAGAGTGGGGTCCGAACAGAGCCGGCCCATCCATTGTACGATAATGTTGTTCGCACAGGGCCCCACGTTTCAGGGGGCCCCCGCGTGAACACCATTAATGCACAATGTGGACGTGAGTATTGCTAACATCTTTGCGTTTTTGCTTAGTGCAAGCAGAAATTACTTTATAGTTTTATTTCTCCAGTGTTGTACATTTCATGTTTGGCTTTTGGGGTTCCCAGTTCATCTTCCTATTTCTAAATTGTGATCCCTTGTTCTTTGTGTGGTGACAGTCTATGTTCTGCATGTGTAACCAAGTTGAGATATTCTGTTCAAATTGTTTCTATTTGACAGTCCCACTTGTTCTCTTTCCCCCAGTGAGATGCATTGTTATTCTCTGAGATGTATTGGTTTTAATATCTGCAGTGTTGCCTTTTGATAGGTAGGGTTTGGTGCTTTGTGAGTCCTGGTAGTGCTGTTATGATACGGTGGATTTGCAATGGGTTCTAAATGATCAGTGTTTGTACTACTTCCTAATGGGCCTGGTGGTTGTCACTGCAATATAGTAATGTAGAAATCTGTTAGTCTTTCTTTATTCAGATACTCATTAAGAGGCATGTTTACTAAAAGCGCATGTTAACATTATGCAAATATTTATGCAAATTAGGTTCTTATGCAAATGAGGCCCCACAATTAATCTACGCACATGGCCCCGCACCCCCCTTGGGCCGCCCCTGGGTCCGAAGTGGCAGATCATGTGTGCTGAAGCATATGACCTGCCTCAGACACCAAAAAGCAGCAACAAAGCCACCACTTTTAAATTGTCGCTGCCACTGCCAGCCCCCTAGAAGACAGAATCAGTGGCGGTAGCAACAGGGGGCAGTAGCTTGGCACGGGGGGGGGGGGGGTGGCGGCAGCAGAAACCCTTGAGCCAGCCCTGTACCAGATGAGGAATGATCTCATCTGAGTTAAGGCAATCGTTCTCTTCATCAGGTTTCTTATGTTTCCCTGACTTTAACTCCAGAAATTGCTGAAACTCTTTTAGAAACAATTCAGCCTGTAGCTGCTCTTTAGCTGCTTGGTAGTCTCCGGTAAGGGTCACACCCTTCCCCCATTCACTATCTGCTCCTGTTGCAGAGTTTGGCTTAGGGCGGTCAGAACAATAAAAGGGTTTCTCCAGCAAGGTATTAAAATTAGGAAATTCAGCTTTACCTTTATCAGAGATGTTGGCATAAGAACAGGCACCTTTCTTCCTGAACTCTCTCCTGTTTAGAAACTCAGGAGCCCTATGGCTAGTTCTTCTGCTAGGGGAATTTCTCTCAGAAAAACTTCTTCCCTGCTTTGGTTCCTGGCTTTTATAGCACTGCTCGCCACCAGACAAAATACCTTTTCTCCAAGAGCTGGGTTTGCTAGCCTTCCCACGTCTAGGCTCTACCGTGTAGTAAGGATCTCCTTTAGAGTATATTAGGCTCCAAGGCTTACTGCTCCAGGGTTCTGCCTTCTCCCAGGGTTCTAGCGCTTTTCCCCTTTGATTCCAAGCTCCTCCTGAAGACCAACGTGCACTGGAAGCTGCTTCTCGTCTGCTTCGTTCCTTGCTGCTTTCCTTGTCAGCCTTGCTGCCTTCTTTGCCAGCCCTACTGCCTTCCTTGCCAACCTTGCTGCCTCCTTTGTCAATCCTGTCTGAGGATTTAAAAAGGGCTTCATTTCCCGGCGTGCCCAATCAGTGCTGAAGCCTAACTCCTCCCCTGGGCTGGGGCTTGTCTTCAGCTCAGCAGATAAGTGTGTTTTTTCCAAGTCAGTTTTGGAAATCCTGGGTGTGTCATCCCTTCTATCAGGATTTTCCCCTATCTCAATTTCCTCTGGAGGGGAGTCTTCACCACAGTATATACTTCTGGTAATTTTCTAAAAGGAATTCTTTGTATTAAAGCTAATTAATCTGTGAACCCACTATTTTTTGTTAAATCGGTCAGGGCCTAGTAGCAGCAGTTTAAGTTTAAATTTAAAACACATAGGAGAACTTTCTGGTTACATTTCATATCCAGCAGAGAGCTTGTAGTTTAACTTTAATAGTCACTCAGGGCCTAGTAACAGCAAAGTACTTTTAGTTTAAATTTAAAACACAGAAGAGAGCTTTCCGGTTACATTTGGAACCCAGCAGAGAGCTTGTAGTCTAAATTTAATAGTCACTCAGGGCCTAGCATCAGCAAAGTACTTTTAGCTTACATTTAAAACACAGAAAAGAGCTTTCTGGTTAAATTTAGAACCCAGCAGAGAGCTTGTAGTTTATATTTCATAACAGGTTAGAGCCTAGCAGCAGCTAAGAGCTATAATTTAACTCAAATCACAATATAGCTTAGTGCAAAAGGCAAAACAGGGTCTGTACTCTTTGAGCAACAAATAAAGTCTTCTAGAGACCTTTACAAAGAGGCCTTCTACCTAGGGGGCAAGAGACCTGTGAAACTTTTTCAATAGGTGTTAACACCAGGTGGCAGATCAAAAGGCCATTTTGAAAGACCCCTTCTATCCAAGCAAGGACTATTAATTACCCAGGAAGTTGGTCACAGCTTACATCAGCAGCACAGACATAAATAGCTCAACCAGAGCTCTGTGATCCTCTGTCTTGAAGGACTAGAAATAGGGACTGTTACTTCTGGAGAGAGATCTGCAACTGTGAGTATATACTTTTGGTAATTTTCTAAAAGGAACTCTTTGTATTAAAGCTAATTAATCTGTGAACCCACTATTTTTTGTTAAATCAGTCAGGGCCTAGTAGCAGCAGTTTAAGTTTAAATTTAAAACACATAGGAGAACTTTCTGGTTACATTTCATACCCAGCAGAGAGCTTGTAGTTTAAATTGAATAGTCACTCAGGGCCTAGTAACAGCAAAGTACTTTTAGTTTAAATTTAAAACACAGAAGAGAGCTTTCTGGTTAAATTTGGAACCCAGCAGAGAGCTTGTAGTTTACATTTAATAGTCACTCAGGGCCTAGCATCAGAAAAGTATTTTTAGCTTACATTTAAAACACAGAAGAGAGCTTTCTGGTTAAATTTAGAACCCAGCAGAGAGCTTGTAGTTTAAATTTCATAAGAAGTTAGAGCCTAGCAGCAGCTAAGAGCTATAATTTAAATCAAATCAGAATATAGCTTACCTCAGCAGCACAAGACAGGGTACTGTGTAGCAGCCCTCTTTTAATAAGTGTTATTTCCCTCCCTCCCTCCCCACACCCACCCAACCCTGGGATAATCATAGCTTTATAGGTACTTAAACATCTTAAAAGACAGGAGGTGCTTTCAGGTGAAGCTCATTACCCAAATCAGTCATACACTAAGGACCTGAGATTAATTAAGCTTCAGGTGAACAAGGTATATTACACGTATTAGGTACAGTTTTATTAGTATACATATCCATAGCAACCCTTAGTAAGTAAAGAACTTAGATCTAAACACAAACTTAAAACTAAGATGCAGACAGCAGTCCAGCAGCGGGATGGGGGCTTTCCAGTCTTTTGCATTGAGTGTCACATGTATGATTTTCTCCCAGTTGTTGAGAAGTCTTACATGTGCACTAGGTGCAAGGAGCTCTTTGCTCTCAGGGAACGAGTCCGTTCTCTAGAGGCTAGAGTAGCAGACTTGGAAAACATAAGACAGACAGAGAGGTACATAGACGAGACCTACAGGGATATAGTCCTGAAGTCACACCTCCAGTCTGGCAGCATCCCTGTTGCCATGGAGGAGAGAGGTCACGTGACAAGAGAGCATCACCCTGGAGTGGCAGGAAGTGATCCTGTAACTAGGACCTGTCCTCCAGGTGATGTAAAACCCTCTCGCACCGAGGACGTTTCTCCAGGGCCATGTGCCCATGAGGGAAGGGTTAGGACAGCCGTTATAGTTGGTGATTCGATCATTAGGCATGTAGATAGCTGGGTGGCTGGTGGACGTGAGGATCGCCTGGTAACATGCCTGCCTGGTGCGAAGGTAGCGGACCTCATGCGCCACCTAGATAAGGTCTTAGATAGTGCTGGGGAGGAGTCTGCTATCTTGGTACATGTCGGTACCAATGACATAGGAAAATGTGGTAGGGAGGTTCTGGAGGCAAAATTTAGGCTTTTAGGTAGGAAGTTGAAATCCAGAACTTCCAGGGTTGCATTCTCCAAAATGCTTCCTGTTCTACGCACAGGACCCAAAAGGCAGGCAGAGCTCCGGAGTCTCAATGCGTGGATGAGACAATGGTGCAGAGATGAGGGTTTTGGATTTGTTAGGAACTGGGAAACATTCTGGGGAAAGGAGGGGCTCTTCCGAAGGGATGGGCTTCATCTTAACCGGGATGGAACCAGGCTGCTGGCATTAACTTTTAAAAAGGAGATAGAGCAGCTTTTAAACTAGATATTAGGGGAAAGCCGACAGTCGCCCAAGAGCGGATGGTTCGGAAAAATGTATCCTTGAAGGATACTACCAAAAGCAGAGAGGTTCCACAAAAGAGTAAAGTAGCCCAAAAGTCCTCAAGTATGGAGCAGACAGAGCTAAAGATCCCAAATTACCCATGTCTAACAATAGCCAAATTAATATGAATAAAATACAATCTCTAAAATGCTTGTATGCAAATGCTAGAAGTCTAAAAAATAAGATGGGAGAGTTAGAATATATAGCACTAAATGAAAGGTTAGATATGATTGGAATATTAGAGACATGATGGAAGGAGGACAACCAGTGGGACACTGTGATACCTAGGTACAAACTATATCGTAATGATAGAGCTGATCAAATTGGTGGAGGGGTTGCTCTCTATGTTAGAGAGGGCATTGAGTCAGAAAGGATTAAAGTTTTGCAGGAAACAAAATTTGCTGTAGAATCTATATGGATTGAAATTCCATGTAAAAGGGGGAAGGCGATGGCAGTGGGGGTGTACTATCGAGCGCCTGGCCAGAATGACCAAATGGATGATGAAATGCTCAAAGAAATCAAGGAAGCTAACAAAGGTTACAGCGCAGTAATAATAATGGGTGATTTCAATTACCCCGGTATCGACTGGGTTAGTGTCACGTCAGGACATGCTAGGGAGATAAAGTTCCTAGATGAAAAAAATGACTGCTTCTTGGAGCAGCTGGTTCATGAACCGACCAGAGGGTCAGCCATATTAGACCTAGTCCTTAGTGGAACACCAGATCTAGTGCAAGAGATAAGGGTGTTGGGGCCACTTGGCAATAGTGATCATAGCATGATCGCCTTTGATTTAATTAGTGGAGGAGGGATAGTAAGGAAATCCAAAGTACTACCTTTTAACTTTCGAAAGGGAGACTATGATAAAATGAGGAAAACAGTTAAGAAACTAAAAGGAGCAGTTGCAAAGGTTAAAGACGTACATCAAGCTTGGGTGTTTTTGAAAAATACTATCTTGGAAGCCCAGACCAGCTGTATTCCACGCTTTAAGAAAAGTGGAAGGAAGTCCAAAAAACTGCCAGCATGGTTTAAAGGTGAGGTCAGAGAGGCTGTTGTTGCCAAAAAAGCATCTTTCAGGAAATGGAAAAAAAGAGCCAAACGACGAAACCTGGAAACAGCACAAGCACTGGCAAGTCAAATGCAAGGCATTGATAAGGCAGGCAAAGGGAGAATTTGAGAGGAAGCTTGCTGCGGAAGCAAAAACACGAAATAAAGACCTTTTCAAGTACAGTCGTAGCAAAAAACCTGTGAGAGAGTCAGTTGGTCCATTAGATGATAAAGGGGTTAAGGGAGCACTGAGAGGCGACAAGGCGATAGCGGAGAAACTGAATGAATTCTTTGCTTCGGTCTTTACTGTGGAAGATGTAGGGATGTTACCCATGACTGAAGTGCTATTTAAAGGTGCGGAAGAATTGAAGGAAATATCGATACATCAGGAAGATGTATTACAACTATTAGATAAACTGAACAGTAGCAAATCACTTGGGCCGGATGGTATACATCCAAGTGTGTTGAAAGAACTGAAATATGAGATTGCAGACCTGCTATTAGTAATCTGTGAACTATCAGTAAAATCATCTCTAATACCTGAATACGCCAATGTAACACCAATTTTTAAAAAGGGTTCCAGGGGTGATCCGGGAAACTACAGACCGGTGAACCTGACATCAGTACCGGGAAAAATGGTAGAAACCATTATAAGGAATAAAATTACTCAGCATGTAGATAGTCACAACCTAATGGGAGACAGCCAACATGGCTTTAGACAAGGAAGATCTTGTCTTACTAATCTGTTATGTTTTTTTGAAGGAGTGAATAAACAGGTGGACAAAGATGAGTCAGTTGATATCGTGTATCTAGACTTTCAGAAAGCCTTTGACAAGGTCCCTCATCAGAGATTTTTGGCAAAACTAAAGAGTCATGGGATAGGAGGCAGTGTACTACTGTGGATCAGGAACTGGTTAAAAGATAGAAAGCAGAGGGTAGGGCTAAATGGCCAATTTTCCCAATGGAGAAAGGTGAATAGTGGTGTGCCCCAGGGATCTGTGCTGGGTCCGCTGCTTTTTGACATATGCATAAATGACCTGGAAAGTGGAATAACAAGTGAGGTTATCAAATTTGCAGATGACACAAAACTATTTAAAGTTGTTAAAACCCAAGAGGATTGTGGAAAATTGCAAGAGGATCTTGATAAATTGGAAGACTGGGCATCAAAATGGCAGATGAAATTTAATGTGGACAAGTGCAAGGTTATGCACCTAGGGAAGAACAACCCAAACTATGGTTACACGATGCAAGGTTCCACATTAGGAACCATCACCCAGGAAAAAGATTTAGGCGTCATTGTGGATACCATGTTAAAACCCTCGGCCCAGTGTGCAGCGGCGGCCAAGAGAGCAAATAGATATTATAATGCCTCTATATCGTTCCATGGTGAGACCGCACCTTTACTATTGTGTGCAATTCTGGTCACCGTATCTTAAAAAGGATGTAGCGATTTTAGAAAAGGTTCAGGGAAGAGCCACCAAAATGGTAAAGGGGATGGAAGGATACTCCTATGAAGAAAGGCTAAAAAGGTTAGGGCTCTTCAACCTGGAAAAGAGACAGCTGAGGGGAGATATGATAGAAGTCTATAAATTAATGAATGGAGTGGAACAGGTAAATGTAGATCGATTGTTTACCTTATCAGAATATAGAAAGACTAGGGGACATGCATTGAAGCTACAGCGTAAACTATTTAAGACTAATAAAAGAAAATATTTTTTCACTCAACGTGTAATCAAACTCTGGAATTTGTTACCGGAGGATGTATTAAAGGCTGTTAGTGTAGCTGGGTTTGGACAAGTTCCTGGAGGAAAGGTCCATAAACCATTATTAAGAAGGGACCCAGGATATCAATGCTTGACCCAGTACAAGCATTGTGGAACCTGTGTCTTTTGGGGAAACTGCTAGGTACTTGTGACCTGGATTGGCCACTGTTGGAAACAGAATACTGGGCTTGATGGACCTTGGTCTGACCCAGTATGGCATATCTTATGTTCTTATGTTCTTATGTTCTTATAGTGCCAAGGTGGAGATATGATTTGTCCGGATAGCATCGATTTTCAATCTTGCTATCTAGAAATTATCCAGATTACTTAGGACAGCAAAAAAGCTGTACTAAGTGCTATCTGGATAGTGGGTGAATATCGCAGCTATCCAGACAATAGCCCCCATTATCCAGCTGGAGGCTGCGCAATCCGGACATTAAGTGCTGTAGAATATGGGGGGGGGGGGGATTTGCCTATGGTGACATTGTTTAAAAACTCAATGACCACTGCAATAATTCCCTATATATTCTTAGGGTGCGATAGTCAGCGGTGGCAGCTAGTCCTAGAAAAGCAGCTAGCCTTCACCACTGGCCACTGCCATTGAATATGCAGGTCGGCCGGAGGGCAGAGAAGCTGAGCAGGCGGTGGTGATATTCAGCTGCTGCCCAGTTAGCTTTTGCGGTGAAAGTTAGGCCAGCCTTTCAGGTGCCTAACGTTCGCCTCTTAGCAATAATCAGGCAGTGGCTCAATATCACCGCTGTGCAGTTATCGCCTGGTGCCGCTAGCTGGCTAGCATCGAAGCGTGCATTGGCGGTACCCGGGAATATTCTAACTTAGTGCCGCTGCATATCCCAGTGACTGAGATTATCCCAGTGACAGCAGCAGCACCCAGGGGTAGTCAACGGCATTAGCCACGTTAATGTTGCTGAATATCCCAGTGACCGCCATTAATGTACTTAGCAGGTTTGCTAATCACGTTAATCTCACTGAGTATTCCCCTCATTGTGTGAGCCTCAGATCCATATATATTTTCCGGACAATATCTTATCGTTAATTATGTTTCACTGTTCTACCCTACTGAGGTAGAACCTGAATTTCTTGTTTTGTGTTACCTCTCCTAAAAGTGTATATCTCTTAACTGCTGTGGATTGTCCCTGACTTTCAGTGTTTTGTTTTGAGTAAAAAAAACCTCTTTGATGCAAAAACTGAATGGTATTTAGTATAGAAAAGAAATGTGAAATGTAATGTCACTGTCTGCTCATAAACTGACTGAAAAAGCCTGGAGCTGAAAATCTGATCTTTAAATTGTTATATGTTTATTTACAGTAAGTGCTTTTTTACTGCTGCAATAACTCCATGTAGCAGCTGTCTGATGTCATTTTTTTACTTCACTGCTTTGCAACGTAACTGCTATGAAACGTGCAGGTTTCACTGAAAATATCTTCCATCTACACCAGAGTCTTTGAGAGACACAAATAGGCCAGGTTTTCAGGATTTTCTTAATGAATATGCATGAGATGGATCTGCATACATAGTAGCTCCATTGTATGCAAATCAATGTATGCAGATCCATCTCATGCATATTCATTAGGGATGTCCTGAAAACCTGGCCTGTTTGCAACTCTCGAGGACTGAACCAGAGCACTCCTAATCTATGCCCAGCAGTTAGAGGAATGTGCATTCATTTTAAAGCTAAAGGTAAAACAAAACAAATGATACTGTTTTCAATCAGTTCCTTTAAACAACTGCATGGTACATGACTGGAAAATTATTAGCTCTCAGACCCCTTATAGTCTGTGAGGGTAGGAAAATAGTATATCTCTCTGCATGGCCAGACACAGCAGAAGGATAACACAGCAGCTGATGTCACTTCACCAATCATGGTGAAACATTTTGACAAGCAGTCTAACAGGCCTATCCCAGCCTCACTTCTTCCAAATACCATGGCTGATGATATCAACAAGAAACTGAAAACGGAAAGCAACACCATTTTCTGTTCATTTCTTTCCTAGGTTTCAGAAGGATAGGGTAGCTTGTTAGCTGCAACCTAGGAAAGTTTTAAAAAAAGAGGAGAAAATTGAAAATCATCATCAGCGTTAAAAATAAAAATAAAGCAAATAGCACATTCATGACCAGGTATATGGTTTTGGTTTTGGTTATGGTTTTTAGGCATTTGATATACCGCCCTTTACTTACGCATCAGAGTGGTTTACATGTATATACTAACAGGTACTTTTTTTTTATTCCCTTGTCCCCGAAGGGCTCACAATCTAAGTGTACCTGAGGCAATGGAGGGTTAAGTGGCTTGCCCAAGGCCACAAGGAGCAGCCATGGGACTACAGACCCCAGTCCCTCCGGCCTGAGGTTACTTGTCCCCATGAAGGAATTGAACCCCTGGCCCTTTGGCCTGAGGTAACCTGTCCCAACCACTGAGCCACTCCTCCCTCGAGTTGCTTGATTCAGTCTATTTGTCAGAAAAAAATGGCAAGGCTGTGTGCACTACAACAGCAAACTGTACAGCAGAAGACTGACTCAATAACATACACAACATCATAAGAACTGCCATACTGGGTCAGACCAAACGGTTCATCAAGCCCAGTGTCCTGTTAACAAATACGACCAATCCAAGTCACAGGTTCCTGATATACCCCCCCAAGAAGCCAGTTCCATGCTCATGGACAAGCAGCAGTTTCCTCTCCGTCTACCTTAATAATGGTTTATGGACTTTTCCTTCAGGAATTTGTCCAAACCTTTTTTAAATTCAGCTATACTGCCTGCTTTTATCACATCCTCCAGCAATGATTTCCAAAGCTTCAGTATACACGGAGAGAAAAAAGTATTTTCTCCTATCTGTTTTAAATATACTACTTTGAAACTTCATGGCGTAACCACCAGTCCCTGTATTTTTTAAAAGAGTAAACAATTGATTTGTGTCTACCCATTCCACTCCATTCAGGATTTTATAGACTTCTATCATATCTCTCCTCAGTCGCCTCTTCTCCAGGACGAAGAGCTCCAACTTCTTTATCCTTTCCTCATTGGAGAGTCATTCCATCCCCTTTATCATTTTGCCCACCCTTTTCTGTACTTTTTCTCATGACCCTATATCTTTTTTGAGATGTGGAGTCCAAAACTGCACACAATACTCAAGGTGCGGTCACAACATGGAGTGATACAGAGTCATTATGATATCCTTTCTTTTATTCTCGATTCCTTTCCTAATAATTCCTAACATTCTGCTTGCTTTCCATCTATTTTCTACAATGACGCCCAGATCCTTTTCTTGGGTGCTGACTTCTAATGTGTAATCTAGTATTGTGTATCTATAGTTTGGGTTATTCTTCCCTACATGCATCACTTTACACTTGTCCACGTTAAATTTCATCTGCCATTTGGATGCCCGGTTTCCAAGTTCCTCCTGCAATTTCTCACAATTCGCATGCAGTTTAACAACTTTGAATAATTTGGTGTCATCTGCAAATTTAATCACCTCACTTGTTCCTAATTCCAGATCATTTATAAATATATTAAAAAGGACTTGTCCTAGTACGGATCCCTGAGGTACTCCGCTATTCACCTTCCTCTATTGAAAAAATTGACCATTGATTGGGGAAGAGCAGAGGACTGGCAGGCACTGGGCCAGTGAAGGCAGGGCAAAGTGCATACACACACTATTTTTGTGGGTGTCGGAGTCACTCTGCTAGTAAAAGCTAGTCCACTGTGTGGTAGCACAGAAGTGAGTGATTGTGGCGGTGTGCTACCTTGTCTCAGTATCGTTACTGGGCAGGACAGAGGACGTACATACACACCGATTCTGTTTATGGTTGTGAGAGTTATTCTGTCCCTCAACTCTGGGACACTGTGTGGGTGCACAGTGACTGTGCTGCAGTATTACACTGACAAAATCCTTACTAGGCACGTCAAAAGGCACACACACCCCGCAAAATGTTCCAGAGTACTGCCTATATAAATGCAACAGACTAGCTTGCTTCAGATAAATATTCTCAGGAAAGACAGTGGTACATAGCTTTAGTGGACCTGCCTCTGATACCCAAAAAGGAGAAAGAATTCTTTGTTGGTGCTAATGACTTCTCTCCCAAAGCCTTGGGGTCTTCATGCCACTGTTTCAATATTTATTGGTTTCATAAATTACAATCTTATTGTCTGTGAAGCTGTATTTGGGGTTAGTCAAAAGTAGCTCCTTTGTGAAAGGGGAACAGTACTGATGAATGTTTAGGCTGCATTCAAATCTTCCTTTCAAAGTAGGGGCCCTGAGTCTTTTCATGTGAATCTTCTGGCAAAAAGTAGACTCTTGCTGTCAAATTCTCCTGGCAAACCTGTCTACAGAGACACTTTGGATACTCTTTCATGCCCCTCTCTAATGGGCTCATTTTCCCACACAACTCTGTCGCTAACCTAACCTTCTTGATGCCTCTTCGTCCAAGGCATGGAGGATTTGGAGTTTTCTTACCAATATTGATGCCATTTTATCGCTTTCCTGGTGCTTTGGTGGCCTCCTGCCAATGTAGGCGCTATTTTTACCTCTCTGCCAATGCCCAGGGCTAACCCCAGGAAGAGTACAAGATATTGGGCCCCCTAGGCAAACTTCAGCCTTACGCCTCTTCCTCCCAAGATTGTGATAATTAAACTCAACAATTATGACCACCTGCACAATACCCTTCGAACAACAATCCTACAAAAAGCACAATTGGGCAACATCCTTGTAAATATTAAACTTTGCTTTGCATTCTTGTGTATACCTGCTCTTTCTGAGGGGAAAGGAATGTGCTGATGACTCTGAGTTTGCGAGGCTGTCAGAATTTATTGGCTTGCTTTGATTGATGCTGCTCTTTGCTGCCACCCCTCCCCCCCCCTGCAGTTGCCATCATAGGTGGCTGCCTAGTCTTGCTTAATGGTTGGGCCAGTATCTTGGAGTCTTCATGCCAGTGATTGGGCTGCTTTGCCTCTCTCATGATGGCTTTAAGACACCCCTCCTGCCCCCCATCGCAAGGCCAATCAGGGTCTGATGCGGAAGCTTCAAATCCAGCACCACCTCCAGTGCGCCCGACATCCGGTGCAGGCTCCAGCCGTCCATCAGAGCCCTGACCGGCATCGGAATAGGGAGCAGGAGGTAAGACACCCCTCCTGCCCCCCATCGCAAGGCCAATCAGGGCCTGACACGGGAGCTTCAAATCCAGCAGCACCTCCAGCGCGCCCGCGCCTGAGGGCCTCACCAGAGGGCCCTTAGGTGCAGCCCTTAGGCGCAGCACTGCAGCGAGGATGCTCCCACCCCACACAGGCGAATCCACTAAAGGGTCAGGCCCGAGGAAACAGAACCGAAAGACTCTGTGGAAACTACACAAAGTAAGCATCCACCACTCCACTCCATTGCTGCCTCACTGCTATCCCATTGCTACCTCATTGCTGGCAAATAACTTTGCTGCACAGCCTATAGACTCCATTGCTGCCTCATTGCTACCCCATTGCTGCCTCACTGCTACCCCATTGCTACCTCATTGCCTGCAAATAACTTTGCTGCAAAGCCTATAGATTCCACTGCTACCTCATTGCTTGTAACTTAACATATACTTCATAGTGTGTAGAATCCATTGCTACCTCATTGCCAGTAAGATAACATACGCTGCATAACCCCTCCCTGTTCCTCCTCTATGGCGCCACATCACATTGTCCTTCTTTTCTTCATACTCCCTGTTTCCCCTCCTACCAGCACCTTCATTCCTTCCCTCCCTATTCCCCCTTTACCATCCTCACTTCTCCCTCCATTCTGTCTTCTAACCTATCATCAGCTCTTGAGCTTCATCACTCTCTCCCTCTCCTTCAACCATCCCCTCTCTCTAAGGCAACCTCACCCTTGCTTCCGCCGTACTGTCTCCTCCCTACCCCATTCTCTGCTACTCCTTCTCCTTCTCTCATCCGGAGATATCAACCCCAACCTTGGCCCCCCTAGATTTCTGTCTCACTCAGAGAAGAGATCCTCACGTAACTTGTCTAATCTTATCCATATCCCTCTCCTTTCCCCTTCCACTCTCCCTTTTTCATGTGCCTTATGGAATGCACACTCTGTCTCTAATAAACTTGTTTTTACTCATGATCTCTTTATCTCTAATGCTCTACATCTTCTTGCCCTAACTAAGACCTGGCTCCTCCCAGATGATACCGCATCTACTGCTGCTCTCTGCCACGGGGGCTATCAGTTCTCCCACACACTTCGTCCCACTGGCCGCGGTGGTGGTGTTGGGCTTCTACTTTCTCCCTCTTGCCAATTCCAACCCCTTCTGCTGCCTCAGTCTCACTCCCTTCTCTCTTTTGAAGTCCACTCCATTCGCCTTTGCACTCCACTTCCTCGCCGGGTAGCTTGTATTTATCGACCTCCTGACAAGTCTGCTTCTACCTTCCTTACTGACTTTGACTCCTGGCTTTCCCTCTTTCTGGATTCCTCTTCCCCCACTCTTATTCTTGGGGATTTTAACATTCATGTCGATAACCCCTCTGATCCTTATGCTTTAAAGCTCCCCTCCCTTACCTCCTCGTTTGACCTCTAACTTTGTTCCACTGCCCCCACCCACCAGCACGGCCACTGCCTTGACCTGATATTTTTCTCTAATTCCTCTCCCTCGAACCTCCATAGCTCAGTTCTTCCCTTATCTGACCATCACCTTTTAAGCTTTGAACTTCATCTCCCGCTGCCTCAGCCTCGTCCTGTCTCCTCCAACCTATTTAGAAACCTTCATACTATTGATCCCTTGACTCTCTCCTCCACCATTTCTCCATCTCTTTCTTCCACTATGTCATCTAAGTCTGTCAATGAGGCTGTAATCTCCTATAATGCTGCACTCTCCTCAGCTCTGGATGCTCTCGCTCCACCCACCCCACGTCCTCTGAGACGTTCTGCACCTTAGCCCTGGGTCTCATCCACTACCCGCTATCTACGCTCCTGTTCCCATTCTGCTGAGCGTGCTTGGCTCAAATTCCGCTCCCCGGAAGACTTTCTACACTTCAAATTCATGCTTCCCTCCTTCCAATCAGTCATAGCTCTTGCCAAACAAGACTATTATGTCCTTCTGACTACCTCTCTTGCCTCTGATCCTCGCCGTCTCTTTACTACTCTCAGCTCTCTCCTCAAAGTGCCTCTGCCTCTGATCCCTCCCTCCTTTTCTGCCCAAACCCTGGCTGCCTATTTCCATGACAAAATCCACAAGATCACCCTCCAATTCCCCACAAACTCAGCTATTTCCCCTCCTCCCCCTCTCCACTCCCAACTCTCCCCCCTTGCTACCCTCTCTTCCTTTCCTGTCATGTCTGAAGAGGAAACTACATACCTTCTTTCTTCCTCCAAACTCACCACCTGCTCCTCTGATCCTATCTTTACCCGTCTCCAAAGCACCATCTCCTCCACCGTTGTCCCTTCCATCTCTCATATTCTCAACCTTTCGCTCTCCACTGCAACTGTCCCTGCAGACTTCAAGCATGCTGTGGTCACACCTCTCCTCAAGAAACCCTTACTTGATCCCACCTGTCCTTCCAATTATCGACCTATCTCTCTCCTCCCCTTCATATCTAAACTACTTGAATGTGCGATTCACCGCCGCTGCCTTGACTTCCTCTCCTCTCATGCTTTCCTCGATCCCTTACAGTCTGGCTTTTGTCCTTTACACTCTACTGAAACGGCTTTTGTCAAAGTCTTCAGTGACTTGTTCCTGGCAAAATCCAAGGGCCTGTTCTCTTATTTGAAAGCACTAGGTAATTCATTGCAGTGAACAGCTGTCTGATATGTACTGTGGATAAGCTATTTACTTTTCAAATTATGGTTCCCCGTGGAAGGGTAATTCAAATTATTGTGGAAATCTAAGAAAACCGGCATATGACATGTCCATCATATAAGATGAGGTTCTAGCATTCATAGTTTTAACAATAGTGGTTGGAGGAGCGTGCTGAGAACCAGGGAGAGTAAGGATCAATCTCATTTCTCCCACTGACACTGCTTGTGACTTTGAGCAAACCGCTTCACCCTTTATTGCTGCAGGGGAGCAACTTAGAGTGCAAGCAGTCTTGGGAAGGAAAATAATTATAGTACCTAAATTGTAACTCACTCTCAACTTACAGTTCAAAAAGGCTAGTAAATAGATCTAAATTCATTTTCTGCAGATGATTGGTTACTAAACGGACCGTGTTTTTGAGCTTCGGTGCACAGCACTTGCTAGACTGTATTGAATCTCCCTCCTCGAGAAGCAATGTTTCTCCTGCCATGTCTCAGCGCTGCCTACCTGGAACCTTCATAAAACACATGACACGACAGCAGCAATCCAAGACTACTGACATTAGTTCACGCAGTCGCATGTGTTTACCACTAACTTCTTCTCATTAAAATAGGAGATTTATGGAGGATTGGTACAGATGTTTCTTAAACTTATGTAAACAGTTGTTGCAGTTTTTGGGCAGAGCTCCAGTGGAATTTTGGCCGAGATATCCTTTAAAGCTCAGACGTATTCAACAGAGGTCCTTTATATTCCATGACCCCAATTAACGGCAACATTTCTAAGCCATAGGCAGTAATCTAGAGAAAGCAAACATTATGAATCAGCCTCTGCCATTGACAAGGGAAAGAACATTGGAATTTAAGATGCACATAATAATAATAACTGTTTGTCTCTAAAGAAGGAAAGGTTATTGGCTGCACTTAAACCTCAAGACGAGTTTCTTATGATAGCCGATACCAACAAACAGCTGCCACCACTGAGCCATTAGTTTCACAGAGTGACCTCCTGCTTTTTAGTGGTTTTTTTTGAAGACCATCTACCCTGTGTTCATGACATCTGCTACAGGAAGAAGCTTCAAATTTCATTTTTAAGTACACCAAACGAGAGTGTAAAATTACCGGCCGATATATAGAAGCTCTTATTCAGATGGCAGTACATCTTATACCTGTTTCACTGTAAGCACAAATCACGAAATTGAGATGTGCAACTCTTATGTTCATTGTAAACCGCACTGATGTCGAATAGCGCGGTATAAAAGAGACTGCAAATAAATAAATAAATCTTATCCAGACAAGAGAGCAGAGAGGGATACTCAATGCCACTGAATATCCAGACAGCAAAAAAGCTGCCCTAGGTGGTTTACGGACAGGTTCTCCAGATAGTGGCTGAATATGTGGGGAATACTATGTGGCTGGTTGCAATATGTTTCTAGAGTGGCCAGGTGGGAGACAGATGCCCCTATGATGAGGAGATAAAGAAGGGGTGGTGCAAGGAAGAAGAGTCCTCTGAAAATACTCGGCCCCTCTTAGAAAAGGGTAACATTGCATGGAATGCACAGTATAGATTGTTGTATGTCAGAGATAGACAGTGGGTAGATGTCCAAAGACTCACCGAAGAGGAGAATGGAGAACAGACTCAAAGGGAAGAGTCAGATATCACCTGACTAGAGATGAGATTCCCCTATTATGATACTGACCCTGAGAAACAGAAATGATATAGTTTTGGTGAGAATTGGGAAAGTAACACAAGGACAGACGTGAGCCCTAGTCAGCTGAACAAGTTTTATGGGGAATTGCACAAGCAAAACTGGAGAAATGGACCCTCAGAGATGAAGTTATTTGGAGCTTAGATGGTTTGGGACAGGTACCCTTAAGGAAAAGGGAAAGCCAGCAAAGGTCCAGGAACCATCCCAAATGCCCAAGGGATAAGGAAAATGACTGCCAGGATGGGCAGTTTGCAAAAGATTCTCTAATGGGATTTGATAAAGGCCCTGGAGAGGTGCAGGTAAGTAGCATCAAGAGGGCAGAGCCTAGAGGTGGTGGTATGGGTGAAAGTCCCAGAGGTGTGGTCCCTGAAGAAAGAGATATATAGCAATTAGAGCCCCAAAACAGAATGCTGATATGGTAGATAGTTCTGACGAGAGAGTGTTGAAATGTAGAGATATGAGTGAAAGGTCCAGAGTGGAAGTCCCTGAAGAAAATGGAAAAAAAAGATCCAAATGATGTTTCTAGGCAGGAAACAGCATAAATACTAGCAAGTTAAATGCAAGGCACTGATAACCCAGGCAAAGAGAAATTTTGAAAAGAAGCTTGCCATGGAAGCAGAAGTGCTCACCTCCAGAAAGATGGGAGTGAACAGATCCTAGAAGCTGTAAAGGCAGACTTAGCAGAGGAACATAAGCTTGGGGAGAAGAGTTAGAAGGAAGTGGCCCAGCTGAAGGTGGCACTGGAAGAAGTGTAGGTGCATAAGATGCAGATGCAGAAGTTGGGACAGATGTATGCCCAGGCTGTAGAGGAGCTGTCTGAGCAACTGAAACAAGCCGAAGGGTTAGCAGAAGGCCTAGCAGGGGCCAAGCAAGTATTGGAAAGCAAATGTGGCCAGAAAGGTGGAGGGGCTTTCACAGGGTAAACAGCATGGAGAGCAAGAACGAGACTAGGCAGAAGATGGTTTGCAAGAACTCCAGGTCAAACTTGCTGGAAGTTAGTTTATTGGTTATGCAGGATTTATATACCACTTTTCACAAACAAATCAAACAGGTTTCCAACATATTAAAATGAAAAATCAGTTAAAGAAGAAAAATTGGTAGAAACCAAAGAGTAGGTACAGAGTAGCTGCCCTCAGAGAATGACTCTGCCGCCCCTATCAGTCTGGAAATGCTAAAGAAAAGAAATAGGTCTTAAACTTAGAAAAAAAAAAGATTTGAACCACAACTACTGAGGTAAAGCGTTCCAAAGGGAAGGTGCCAAACAGAAAAAAATGCAGTATGACAAGACACTTCCCACTTTATTGCGAGGGAGGGAGAATTGTTAAATGTTCATTTTAAGTGTTCTAATAAGTAAATCAGGCATAAGTGAATCAAAAAGAAATGGGTTGGCCGGAGTATAATGCACGAAATGTCATGAACAAGAGCTTGAATTTTATCCTATCACTAATTGGCAGCCAATGGTGTTCTTTAAGTAAGGGAAGTGAGCAACTGCCAAAAGGACTCACTGGTCTGCAGGATGGATTGGATAAAAGGACCAGTCAGCTAGCCCAGGCAAGTGAATTATTTAAGGAGGGTTGCAGACATGGAGGCTCACTGCAAGATGCCAAAGAGCGGCTGCAGCCAGAGGTACAGCAGAGACTAAGCTTGGGCCTTGAGTTCATGTAGAAAAGAAGAGGACGCCTACCTGACAGAGCAACTTAAAGTGATGGAAAATAAACTACAAAAGTTAGCAAGTAAGGCTCCCAAGCTGAAGCTGAAGTAGTGAGGCTAACTAAAGAAGGTACGGTCTTACAGTAGCAGTTATGGGAGGACCAGAGCTAATTGCTGGAGGAAGAGCTCTGGGGATAGGACTTAGAGTACCGGCCACCAGTTGGAAAAGAGAAATAAACTCCAAGAGGAACTTCATGTGCAGAAGGAAATTTAGAAGACTGTAAAAGGTAGAAGAGATGGACTGGAGGCTGGAGAGTCAGGTTTTAGGGTAGAGTGAAAGAAAGGAAGCTAGGAACCACTTGCAACAGGAATTGAATGGGTGGCAGAAGGCTTTATCCCAGAAATGCCAGACCACTAGAGGCCTAGAAGAGGAGCTAAATCAGTGGAGTGCTGAAGAAAGCAATGCTTCACAGCAGAATGTAAGTGAAGAAAATCCCAGGAAAAGAGCAGCCAAAATAGCGTGGGTTAGGAAAGGGTCTTTAACCCAAACCCTGGTTAAAAATAGAAACCACAGGAGAAATGGAGGGTACAGCATAAACAGTTGCAAGTGGGAGGTGGAAATCCTGGAAATTGATCTAATGAGGAAAAAAAGAGCCTACTGGATCTAAACAAGCCAAGGTTACCTCTCAGATGGGAGACCTTCAAGGTAACGGAGACCCAGGAAAGTGGGCCCAACTCAGTTAGGAGGGGAGGGCTCAGAAGCATAAAAGAATCAAGGCCCAAAGAAGGGCACAAAAATGCAATGTGTGCCTACGAGTCAATGCTGACTCCTGGCAACCCAGCAGTGTGACCGAAAGTAGATTGCCGGGCCTTTCTTCTGAGGCAGTGGAGGGTTCAGTGACTTGCTCAAGGTCACAAGGAGTGCCAGTGGGAATTGAGCCCTGGTCTCTTGGTTACCAAAGCAGTGCTCTAACTACTAGGCTACTACACACAGAGGGACAGTTATGCATGGAACCAGTGTCAAAAAGAGTTAAGGCAGCAAATGAATAAAATGGTTGGTTGTAGATCCCATGCAAGCAAGGCAGGGAAACCAGAACGTAGGGTGCAAGGGAAAACATTTAGGTAAAAGGGGCCTAGGGGAAACTACAATTTATAAGGTGTTGCTATGAATAGAAATTGAGGCTAGATGTGAATGCAGACAGAAAATCAGAAATCATAAAGCTTTTCTTAGGATACCTATTGAAGAAGTGGGCAAGTGTGAATGTCCTATCTTGAGTATGGGTAGAAGACATAAGATCCTTCCAGGAACTAGAAGAAGGAGGATCATAAGGGTGGGTTATATAGTGAGAAGCCAGAGGACTGACCCAGCTGCTGTTCTGCAGGCTGAACTGTAACAAAAAGAGGGAGACAGACCTTGATAGATCCCCTTTAAGAGGACGGAAAGTGCAGAAGGAGACTCTCATCAAATATGGCTACCACAATTAACCAGCAGACTCATTTCATTTTTTTGTCATTTACTTTGTTTTACTTTTTACTTTTGTTTCTCTTTATCCTACCTCAGAGTTTAGCAGTCACATATTTTTCCCCTCTTCTGTCTCTCACGCCTTAATTGTCTCCTTTACAAATACACACACACACACACACACATGTGGATGCTTATCCTTGCCCTCCTTCATCCCGCATATTCTCACATACTGCTGTGCTCTTGCTCCTCTCACTCAAACCTCTCGTCCTTTCATCATCTTTTCTCCATCCCTCTTTTCCTTCCATCCTCCCACCCTTCTAATCCATTCTTCATCTCTTTCATCTCTCCCATCCATCCTTTATCTCCTCTACCCTCTTCTTCCTTATCTTTCTTTCCTATGCTACTTCCTTTTCTCTCAGCCTTGTTCTCCCACTCCACTGTTCTCATCTATCTTCTTCCACAATACAACTGCCTTTCTCAGAGGTTCTATCTCACCCTCCCTCCTTCCATCATTTTTCTCCACCAGCCCTTCATCTCTCTCTTCTCCCATGACACTCATCTCTTTCCTCCCCATCTCAGCTCTTACTAATGTGTTTGGCATGGGTTTTAATATGCATAAAAATAGAAATATTTAGCAAATACAGTTAACAGATGTTCAATTCCATGTTAAATGCCTACCATTGGGATTTTATGTTAATGGAAGGAAGAGGATGAGAAAGGGATGGGGAAGGTGGTGCAGTCCCTGGGAACGCTCTAACCATGCCTCCGGGAGCCTGGGACTGCCCTAGCCACACCTCCTCCATGCAGTCATTCAGATTTGGATGTCTCCGTGCTGGGGACGTCCCCAGAGCCAGCTTCTAAAATGGCTCTGGAGACGTCTCTATGCTTTGGACATCTCTATGCCCATTTTCAGATGCCCAAAGATGTTCTATAGGGCTTCTAAAAGTACACCCAAAATTATTAAAGGAGAGCAACCTCCTTACAATATAAAACATGCATAAATCTCCACTAGGAAAGTCAAGGAGGCAAGGGCAGGACAACTGGAAAAGGGAAATGAAGGGTAAACATGGGTCAAGAAAAATTAAAAATGTGCTTCTGTCAGCTCATCTCAAGTCAACCCACCCAAGACAGCATTACCAGGAAGATACAAGCTCAGGAACTATCAGGATGAGAAGGCCATACTTGAAGTTTAAGATTTTGAGGGCCATTTAAAATTTCTGATAGGAAGACTCAAATGGAAGGTCAAGAGGCAGGTTACTCCATAGATATGGGGCAATGACTCCCAAAGGACAAAGTACCTGGTCATTTCCATTCTTACTTTGGAGTAAGTGGGGATCACAAACAGATAGTGTTGAGTAGATCGTAGTATGCATGTGGTGTGCATGGAATGAATAAACCATCCAGAAAGATAATCCAGAAAAGTTGATTTGATGAGCTAACATTGAGATCCCTGTAAGTGAATGGTAACCAGTATTCTTCTTTAGCAAAGGGGTGACATGATCATATCTCTGCACACCTGCAATCAGTTTCACAGTTATATTTTGCACTATTTGTAATCGCCTAATCTAGAAGGTTCTCAAGCCCTGAAGAAATCAGTTACAATAATCTAAAACAGATCATGACCACTGTTCCCTCTAAGCTGTGCGCGTGTGCGCGCGCACACACCTCGCCGAGCGAGCGCACATACTTTACAACAGAGCGCACAAAAATTACGACTCTGATTCTGATAGAAAACAACACAGATGTCTTAAAATTTAAAAGTTATGATTGTAATTACTAGAAATTTCCTGCTTCATTTAGTAATCGTCTATTTTCATTTAATTTAATTAAAATCAATGTGGTGTACATACTGTATTCTGACGTGTAGTCGAATTTTAAAGTATATAACTCCGAGTGTTGTTATGTGGTGCACAAAAATTTAACCTTCCTTCAAAAGCTGCACACAGCTGATATTTTATGGGCACACAGCCTACAGAAAATTAGAGGGAACATTGATCATGACAAGTGTGCATGTAAGAACACAAATGGTTTTTGAATCTTGAACAGAACAGAGACTGGATCATTTTTAGAATATAGAAGCTTTTCTTCACAGTGTTGGACATATGTGAATGAAAGTTGAGCCATCCAAAGCCATCCAAAGAATCTGTAGAGAAGATCCCATGGGTATTTAGTAACCCTAAAGGTGCAGAGTATTTGGATATGAGAAGTTCTATTATCCAGAAAAAATAAGAACTTTGGTCATGTCCTGTTGTCCTTAGTCAGTCTACAATGAATGAGAGCTTTTGGGCAATATCCTTCAGGAACTCATTAGAGAGAGCACGAGTAGCCGGCTGTCACCAGCATAGAAGAATGAGGTAAAACTGAGGGTCCAAGCCATGGTTGCCAGGAAGATATTAAAGAGGGTGGGAGCTAGATCGAATCCTATGGGACACCGCAGGGCAATAACTGCGGAATAAAGGAAGCATTGTTCCAGAACACAGTGAAGGTTCAGTTCTCCAAAAATGAGCAGAACCACTGCAAGGCTGTTCTTCACAGGCCAAGGTCCTACGATCAGAGAAGAAGTAGGGAATAATCTACAAGACCAAAGGCAGCCGATAAACTGAGAGCAGTCAGTAGCACCGCCTTCCTTCAAGGGAATATTTCTGGAAAGTACACATTTTGAAATTGTCTTTTACAATATGAAGTAAAGTGATGACTTTAACTTTTTTTTATGATTACTGCCATTTTCCATTGTTATGGGGGTTTAATGTCTGCATTAAAATTATATATATGAGGGGGAGGGGTGTCAGAGTTCTTTCTTGTAATGTGGAGTTCCTCTTTGTAATGTGGACTGTTCCAACATAAAAGGGAATGCTCTTATTCTGAGGGTCTCTTATTATTGAAAGGGAAATGTTTTGATATTTAGCTATGGCAAACCTTGTGATTTTTCCTGCCCTTTCACACTGGCACCTGGTGTCGCTGCAGTCATCCATATGGTCCAGGTACTGGCCAGGCATTCATGTCCCCCCTGAATTGCAGATGAGCACACCAGATCTTCCCATGCAACCCTCAAACCACACACACACTCTCTCACTTTCAGTCACATAAAACATAAATCTGCCAAAAAGATGCTCTGAACCTATATAACAGCTGGTATAACAGAATAGCATGGAGTCCCAGGACTAAAAATATGATTTCCATTTCTCACCCAAACAAGAATACTTTCCATACTCATTCACATACTGTTCCTACATCAACAGTCCCATTTTTCAGAACACAGGAATTGTTAGGGTTCCCTAGATTAGCTCCTTTAGCACAAACAGCAAATGTCAGCATAGCCAGAATAATCAATATTGCTCATAATAATATTTCGGTCAAGGTATTTAATAATGCCTCTTTAGCTGACATGATTCCCAAGCCTCTAATTTCTGTTTTTAAAAATGCTTCTTGTGGTGTTTTTGCATACCGCAGTCCACTATTTCAGAACAAAGTAGTCACCGCCTTTATACAAACACAGCAGAATATTTTCAAAGTATTGGCCTTATTCCATGTCTCCAGCAGGAATAAGGGGCGCGTCTGCAGGGACCTCCCAAAACATACATGAGCCTTTCTTGAATACGCTTTATATGTCTCCATGGCAAACCATGGCCCCGTTTCGCCCCTCCAGGACATGTTTTGAGATCCCCGTGTTAGTGAGATAAACGTCCGTGGGCGCTATGTACCGGAATACGCTCGTAGACATTTTCAGGAGATAAATATCCCCAGTGCACATACAAAGCCTTATTCCCTTTCTGGAATGACCTCCTTGTTGATTCGAGCAGCAGGCTGAAAACTGGGGAAGCCAGGTTCAAATCCTACTGCTGCTCTTTGTGAGCTTGAGTAAGTCGCTTGCCCCTCAGGTAAAGCTTAGGGCCCCTTTACTAAAGGGTGCTAACTGGCAGCATGTGTCTAGCATGTGCTAAAAGTATGCCCAGCACAGGGCTATGTCAGCACAGGCTGATTCCTATGCTAAACGTGCATCCTGTGTTAAAGCATGAGTGGGTAGGTTAGGGGTGAAGAATGGATGTGATGAACTGTGCAGTTAGTGTGAAGTACACACCATGTGCTAACTGTGTTCCGCGCAATTAGCTTGGGTTCACCTAACACCAACTCAGTAGGCCAGAGCTCCGTGTTAACTGCCAGGAAAATGTTGTCTACACCCCAGACAGTTAACGTAGCGGTGTTGCACCTAAGAAGCCATGGTTTTGGAGCCACTGGTGCGTTAAGTGCAACACCTTTGTGCCCTTTAGTAAAAAGACCATCTTATTTTGTAAGCCTTCTGGGGATAGGAAAATACCTACTGTACCTAAATGGTTAACCTTTATTTGATATACCACAAGACTGTATTACAAACTATCCTTCTGGGGATAGGAAAATACCTACTGTACCTAAATGGTTAACCTTTATTTGATATACCGCAAGACTGTATTACAAACTATGCAGTTTACATAATAAAGCACATAAAAGAAAGGAACTCCACTTTTAATTAAAGAAAAGAAAAGAGGGAGGGATAAGAAGTACATAAATCAACAGGCACGGAAAAATGGGGGAGGGAAAATTGAGTAACAGAACCAAAGAAGGGTAACAGCAGGAGGAAAAACACAATCATCCTCTACGAGATCAACAAGACTCAGAGAACCCCTCTGACACCACTCCTCCCATTACTATAATGTATTAAAAGCCTCTTCAAAGAAATATGTTTTTAGGGCTTTTTTAAAGCTCTTATAGTAGTGTTCCATACAGATAGAAGCTGGTAGGCTATTCCAGAGGGGAGGGGATGCCAAAAAGAATGCCAATTTCCGGGTATGGTCATATTTGACTGGTGCAGAAGATGGAAAGTGTAGTTGAAAATCATTAACAGAATGTAACGTTGTTGGACTATATAAAGTAACTAATCCTGATAGATAGGGGCCATTTTGTGTACTGCCTTATGAACTAAGGTAAGCGCTTTAAAAAGAATGCATGAGGAACACCAATTTTTAAAAAGGGTTCCAGGGGAGAGCAGAGGCGTAGTGTGGGGGGTGCAGGGGGGGCCGGCCGTACCGGGCGCAACATGGGGGGGGGGGCGCTCGCACTCGCAGCTCTCTGTTGCCGATGAGGGGGAAAGGCAGGTCCCTATGATACATGTTGGCGCGTACGCCATCTGGTGGTGGCACTGCAAAGAGGTTTGCGCTATAGCCCTCGAGCCCGCAGTCCTGGGAGTCGCATTGTTCTTGGCAAACCCTCGGCAACAAAGCGCAGGCGATGCGATTGACCCCCTCTAGGTAGCTATTTCACACAAGCTGCCGGGGCGGGGTGGGAGGGGGACTGTTTATCGCGTCGTCGCCCCTCGATCTCAATGTAAAGCTGGGGTTGGGGTCAGATCGCCCTGTGCGCTCGAGAAGGCGGAGCTGCAGGGCGGCATTGAGAGTTTCTGGTTCCGGATCTCCTCCTCTTCCCTGCTGTTGGGCGTTTAACCATGCTTGTCGGGCTCTTGCTGCTGTGCTGTTCGTTTCCCTGGACTCCGGCTCAGCGAGGTCAGTGCTGACGATCGCTTCCTCCCGGGGTAGGATCACTGTCGGCTCCCCCGCGCAAAGAAGCTCCCCGGCGGCTAAAATCCACGGGTTAGGGGGCGCAAATTACTTGCCTTGCCCCGGGTGCTGACAACTCACGCTACGCCACTGGGGGAGAGATCCCACGTGGCACATGAGGGAGTAGGACGTGTCTTGCTCACTCCAGGGCTGCCTCACACATAAACTCGGCATAAAAAAGCCTTGCCTGGGTTAAAGAAAGTAGAGAAGTGTGTCTTAATTGTCGACGACAAGCTGTGAGAGGAAAAATTGTGGAAAATGCCCTCATTCCCGAAACGAGACAAAGAGAAGCTCCCCAAGCCAGGGCCTGCTGCGGCAGTGGCCCTGCAGCCGCGCTCTCCGGGTGCGGACAGCGCTGATTCGGTGACTGAGGAGGTAGCGAAAGAGGTGGTTAAGCTACTGGACCCCAAATTTGACCAAATTCTGCTGAAATTGGAGGATATGGGAGAAGCGATGGCTGAGGTGGGTCGTAGAATCGAGGAGTTGGAGCACCGTGTCTCTTCGCTGGAGAATGCAGAGGGGCGGACATCAAGAGAGGCCGCAGCGCAGCACGTGCAGATTGAGGCCCTCCTAGCCAAAGTGGATGATTTAGAAAACAGGTCACGAAGGAACAACGTGCGGCTTGTTGGGATACTGGAGGAAACTACGGACCAGATGCTGGTGCCCCTAATCGAGCAGTGGCTCCCTAAAGAACTGGGACTGACAACGCTGGTGGGAGACTTAAAAGTGGAGCGAGCGCACCGGCTAGGGGCTAAAATGGAGTCGTGCCAGAGACCCCGGGTGGTAATTGCCAGAATTTTGAACTTTCAACATAAAATTCAACTACTACAGGCTTTCCGCAAGAAAGGGGACTTGAGACTTGATAACCAGAAGATTTTTATATTCCAAGATTACTCAGCGGTAGTAGCAGCAAAGAGGAAGGAGTTTTCATCTGTTTGCTCAGATTTGTTCCGGCGAAAGGTGCGATTCACACTGGCATACCCGGCAACATTGCGCTTTTCGGATAAGGGGAAGAACTATTCATTTGCTAATGTGGCAGAGGCAAAAAGATTCTTAGAGAGCCGTGAGACAGTTGCGGCAGGAGAAGCAATGGCGGCACCAGATGTTAACAGTTGATGGATCTAAGGCACGCCGACAGAAATAATGGGACGCTATACTCAGGCATACAGAGAAAGGACTTTTATTGTGTAAGCTTGATAGGTAAATGTGCAGGAGTGATATTGAAGTTTTGGTTAGTGTGTGGGGAGTTTTAAAGGGCCCATGGGAAGTGCAGGACGTTGTGAGGTAGCCCTGCAGTGTCGAAAAGGGATCAGACCTTAGCATTGAGGGGCTAAGGATAGAGAATGGAATCTTGAAGGGGGGTGGGGGAGAGGAGAGGGGAGGGGGAGGGGAATGGCAGTTGGGGAGGGGGAGGGGGAGGGGGAGGGGGGTGGGGAGCGGGAGGGGGAGGGACAAGAGGGGAGGGGAATCTGACAAAGTACATCTGGGAAAGGTGGATGGGGAGGCTTCTACCAGATCAGGGTTGGCTCAGAGCGAAGGGGTGGCAAAAGATAAATATGCAATGAAGTGCTTCAGAGGGGGGCAGCTAGAAGAGAGCCTGGAGTTTAGGCTGGGAAACTCCGGGCAACACTTACACAAAAGACATAGGCTGCCGGTGCAGAGCCTTGGGGAGCGCAAAGCTGAGATCTGACCTACGTATAGTGACTTGGAATGTAGGGGGAATACAGACGCCAGTGAAGCGTACAAAAATATTACAAGCACTGAAGCGGGAGAGAGTCCATATTGCCCTCTTGCAAGAAACACATTTGAGTGCAAGGGAGCATGAGAAGTTAAAGAGGGATTGGGTTGGGCATGTGTATGCAGCTGCAGCAGGGGGGAGGAAATGTGGAGTTGCGATCCTAGTTCAGAAAGGGCTGCAGGTGGAAATGGTGAAAGA
Source organism: Ichthyophis bannanicus (assembly GCA_033557465.1). Taxonomy (NCBI): domain Eukaryota; kingdom Metazoa; phylum Chordata; class Amphibia; order Gymnophiona; family Ichthyophiidae; genus Ichthyophis; species Ichthyophis bannanicus. The sequence goes on from CM066034.1 coordinate 608,945,569, forward strand.
AGAAGCTGATGTACAGGGTCAGTTCTGCTTTGTACATCTTAAGATACAAGGGGAAGAGTTGTTTATTGGCAATATAAACGCCCCGAATGTATATAACCACCAGTTCTTCAAGAACATAGCGCAGAGAGTGGTGAGTGCCCCAAATGTCCCTGTGATTTTGGCGGGGGATTTCAATTGCCCACATGACCCGGAGCTGGATAGATCACACCCGGCAGCAGGAGGGGGTTGGAATCGGAAAGGAGTAGGGTACCTATGCAGAGTTGGAGGCCTAGTTGATGGGTGCAGAATCCTACATGAGGGAGAGAGAGACTACACACATCTGTCTAGAGCCCATCAGACCTGGCCCCGGATTGATTTCATGCTGGTGTCCCGAGACGCCTTTGGGAAAGTCATGGGGGTTGAGATTAAGCCAATAGTGATATCTGATCATACCATGGTCCTGATGGATTGGAAAGGGAGAAGAGGGATATGTGGTAGGTGGTCATTCCCCAGGCATTTATGGAAAAATGAGGATTTTTGAGAATATTTGGCGAAGCATTGGGAGGAATACATTGAAATTAATGAATCCCAAGCAAGCAGTATAGCGGTTTTCTGGGAAGCCAGGAAGGCAGTGATGCGGGGCCATATTATTGCATATGTAGCTCGCGAACGGAGAAAGTTAAATGAGAGTATTCTTAGAGAGGCGCAAGAGCTCCAATCTTATAAGAGATTAACGCTGAGGAAGCGGGATCCGGAAAGCTTACGGGCTTATCTTGAGAAGCAACAGAGACTTAACCATCTGTTGCGGGAAAGAGCGATATACTCTATGCAATACTATAGACATCAATTTTTTCGATATGGGGACCGCACTGGTAGACTCCTGGCCCGGCTAGTGCGGGACTGGGGTGGAAATAATGTGATAGCAGTAGTTCAAGATACAGATGGGGTGAAATATCATGAGACACACCAAATTTTGCGAGTCTTTTGAAATTTCTATCAAAAGTTGTGCACTCCAGAATTGGAGGATAGAGCGCAGGCCCTGTCCTTTCTGGACACAGTTCAACTTCCGTGTCTGACCAATCCCGAATTAGAAGAGTTGAATCGACCACTCTCAGGGAGTGAGATTCAACAGATCATTAAAAGGAGTGTACCACATAATGGGAAAGATCGATGCTAGATCTGCAGATTATGGAGAACCGGACGGCCCGAGTGCTGGGAGAGAAGAGAATGGAATGGTGCAGGAAAGTATGGGATTTCTTTGAGGGAACAGCGGTAGATTGAAGTACTTCACTAGGTTTGTATATAGGAGAAGTGGAGGACGGCTGGTAGTTAGCGTCCAGGATCTGGTGGGGATGGGGGGGGGAGGAGGGAAAGGGGATAAGGGGGAGGACTAAAGGACGGGGAGGAAGGGGGGGAGAAAGAGGGAAGGGGGAGGAGGTTGGATACAGTGATGGGGACAGAGGGGAGCGGAGGGTTGGGTGTATAGTGATTGATTGGCACCGAGGTAGCGTAAGAGCCACCGCTCCTCGGAGTACAGTGCATCCACGGCTGGAAAGGTTAACAGAGGACTCATAGGATTATCGGAGTATAGCTATATAAGAATTAGTAATATGGTAATGTACCAGTTATTTTGAGTGTCAGTGGTCCTGGTCAAGCCGTTGCCAATGCGCTGGAGGCCAAGGGCTAGCCTGGAGTAGTAGTGTATATAGCTAAATCAGGCGTAAATGGTGGCAAGGACATCCAGAGCTTAACTGGGACCTACCACAAGGGGAAACTGTGAGGGCTTAGCCCTGGGGGTAGGCAGTACGTTGTTTGCAGCTTGTCATTGTTTGTATTTGACTGTGTACTCTTTCTTATCCTGACACTCCTATTCTTGCTTGTATTCTTGCTGTGTGTGTTGTATTCGTGCTTGTATTCATGCCCAGTGAATTATTGCGGTACTGTTATTGTATACCTGGCCTGTTTTGTTGGCTTTTGTTCAATGATAGTAATAATAAAAATGATTTACATAAAAAGAATGCATGAGGTAATGGGCAACCAGTGATCTTTTATAAATATATCTTGACTTGAACGTCTGAGAAAGGCATGAGCTAAATCCAATACTCTTTGTATCAGCTTATGTCATATTTTCCCTATAACTACCACATGGGTTTAAATAACACAGGTACACTAAAAAATTTTTTTTTTAAACTGCCTCTAATGTTTCGATTGATTTTTACGTTTTTTGGTGCGCTGAATCCAAATCTGGTAACCAATTTGCTCCATCACGTACAGATTTTTTGCTACATTGGGTTAGCAGCTTGAGGTGAACGTTTCAGATTGAGTGCGATCGAGATAAAAGTTTCTTGGATGAATTCTTTATACTAATTGTTTAGTAGTTATTCAAATAAGAATAAAGAAAATTGTAACAAGGCAGCACATAAGAATAGAGTAATGTCAACAAAACACACTGTGATGGTAGCAAAATTGTCTGCACTTAAAACAGCCACATACATGTGCACAAACATTGAGCATATAAGAGCGAGGTTAGACACAAAGCAAAGCAAAGAAATGTGCAAAAAATGTTGTACAGGTATGTATGTAAGAAAAGAAAACGCAAACCGCACCATTGCAATACATGAAGACAAACACCCGATGGTGTGAAAATAAAATTCTAATAAATGAGATCCGACACTGTGGTAATAACTAGCAAATTTTTATTTCAAAGTTTAGTAAAAACACGATATTTGTCAACACAGTTTAGATTTTAAAGTCATTCTTGGGTCAATCAATCTCCTGGTGGGCCCGTTTTGTCTTCCCCCGAATGCTTCTCTTGGTGCGCTGCTTGGCGTATTTTTCATCTGGGGTTTCCCGCAGCAGCAACCAGCAGAAATCAGCCATCATAGTGGTGTTCCATCTTCCTTGGTACCTTCTCTCTGCGTCCTTGATGTCCTGGTGAAACCTTTCACCTTGTTCTTCACTGTACGCCCCCAAGGTTTCGGGAAAGTAGTTCACATGGGAGTGCAAGAAATGGACTTTCAGGCTCATGTTACAGCCTTGTTCTTTGAAGGCATTGAGCATCCTGGCAACAATATCCTTATAGTTCTCATCCCGCCTGTTCCCCAAGAATTTGAGAACAACATCCTTGAAGGAATCCCAGGCTTCTTTTTCCTTCTCAGACATCGTTTCAGCGAATACTCCATCTGAAATGAGTTTCCTTATATCAGGGCCAACAAACACTCCTTCCTTTAGCTTTGCTTCAGAAAGTCGGGGGAACTTTGAGCAAAGGTACCGAAAGCACTCACCATCTTTTGGAAGGGACTTGATGAATTGCTTAATGAGACCCAACTTAATGTGGAGAGGTGGTAATAGAATTTTATCACGAGGTACCAAGCTCTCATGAAGAACATTTTTCTCACCGGGTCTCAAATACTCCCGAATTGGCCAGTCTTTTTTCCCCCAGTGTAGGTCGCGGGCCCGGCTATCCCACAAGCAAAGGAAGCAGGGATATTTGGTGAAACCGGATTGCTGCCCTAATAGCATGGATAGAATTTTAAAGTCTCCACAAATCATCCACTTATGCTCATCATAATGAATCTTCTGAAGAATCAGGGCCAAATTCTCGTATTTTTCTTGGAGAATAACAGAGTGAGCAATAGGAACTGAAGCGAATGTGTTGCCATTATGAAGAAGAACACCTTTTATGCTGTCTTTTGACGAATCAATGAACAGCCGCCATTCAGCAGGATCATACTTGAGTTTAAACTTTTCCATCACTCCGTATATATCGTTGCAAAATACCAAATCTTCCTCTTTGCTGAAATACTTCAAAAATTGTGTCTCTCGGTTGTGGTACCAATAAAAAGCTGTTCCTGGTGACAATAGATTTTTCTGTTTAAGCCGAGAACCTAGCAGTTGGGCAGCATCTTTTGGGAGTCCTAAATCCCGGACTAAATCATTCAATTCAGCTTGAGAGAAAAGTTCAGGTTTCGGATCTGGTTCAGTTTCAAACTCGGAAGTACTGGACTCATCGGGAAAAGCCATGTGATGAGTCTCATCATGATCAGAACCGTCCACACAAATATGATCCAAAGATTTTGGTGGTTCAGGCACAGGTACTTCGTTGCTATGAGGCATAGGCCTAATTGCTGAAGGAAGGTTGGGGTAACTTATTACGTTCTTATTTTTTAAGTTGTATCCCTTCACAATGCAAGAGCAAAAATAGCAGTCACTGCTGTGGTCTCTTTGTTCACGCCACATCATAGGTATTCCGAAACGAAATGCTTGTTTTTTACCTTTCATCCATAAGCGTAGATCTTCCTCACATGTCTTGCACACTTTGTGAGGAGCCCACGGTTTGTCTTGATCGCCTAACTTCAAACCGAAATAGGCGAAATATACGTTTTTAATAAATGCAGAAATATTCCTCTGCCGCTTTTTCACGGTATATTCCCCACAAATAAAACAAAAACTGTCCGGAGAGTTGACGCAACCTCTGGCTCTGTGAGCCATCACAAATACACAGCACTGCAAACTACAACTGTAGTGAACCACTTCGGAATAAAGCTGGATTACGACTGAGCAAACAAAAGGTAATAATGAACTTGCAAGAAACTGAAATTTGACAGGAATGTTCATGTCGCAACCACCGTGTTTGAGCGAGCGACGAACGAACGAGGCGAGGCGAACAGGAAAGAACATGCGCCAGCGCGAGTACTGGATTTAGCCCCCCGCCTCCCAATTGTCCTGTTAATGTATAAAATGAATACAAAACACTCTAAAATATCATGAGGGAGTGTTTCTAGTTAGTTAACCATTACAACCTCTATTTTGGGCCAAGAAAATAAACTGCAGTCGGCTAAAAAGAAATTATGTGAACATTCCTTATATGGGTAAGAAATCTAATTTTGCAAGAAAACGTGATGTGATGGAACATTTTGGCTATTTTTCCTGGATTCAGCACCCCAAAATCTATAGGAATCAGTTGCAAAACTGGAGGCAGTTTTTTGGTAGTGTACCTGTGTAATTTGCAGTGACAGAGTGGCCTCTACTGGAGAGGGTGCAATATAACACTTACTGAAAGGGTATTGAAGCTAGTTGCTATAATTTCTAAACCCACCATAATTTAGTACTTTTCAGGTGAATGCTCTTGAACAACTACCAAAATTGAAAAGAGCTCAGAATTAAAAAAATAATAATAATAAAACAGAGACAGAGATAGGTTTACTATGGTATATTTCTAACCTGGTTTAAGTGAACAATTTGATCTCTTTCCATTTAGTTTGACAAATGATTTAATCATTGGTTATAAAAGGGTATATATCAGAACTTCCCAGCCCTTCTTAGAAACAGGTCCACAATGTGATAGGCAGGACTCAGAAAGAAGTTTAAGACACCAAAGCCAGAGATAGGGGAAGATACTGCTAAGAGGTTTCTTTGCCTTTATGTAACTACTAATAACATAAGAAATGCCATACTGGATCAGACAAAGGTCCATCAAGCCCAGTACCCTGTTTCCAACAGTGGCCAATCCAGGTCACAAGTACCTGGCAGGTTCCCAAAAAGGTACATAAATTCCACAATGCTTGTCCCAATGTAAGCAGTGGATGCCTAGGTCCCTTTTAGTAATGGTTTATGAACCTTTCCTCCAGGAACTTGTCCAAACCTTTTTTAAACCCAGCTACACTAACAGCTTTTACTACATCCTCCAGTAACGAATTCCAGATTTTGATTATGTATTCAGTGAAAAAATATTTTCTCTTTAGTATTATATGGGTTACCCAGTAGCTTCATTGCATGCCCCCTAGTCTTTCTATATTTTGATGACATAAACAATCAATCTACATTTACCAGTTCCACTCCATTCATTAATTTATAGACCTCTATCCAGGCCCGTCCTGTTCATTGAGCGAGAATGTTGTTCGCACAGGGCCCCATGTGAACCTCATTCTGCAGGTTTTGCAGGGCCGGCTTCAGAGGGAGCCGGGGATGCCAGAGGCCCCGGCTCATCTCTGCAAAGTGCTGGAGTGAAGAGCAGCACACTCTTTCACTTGTGCTGTGTTCACGTGAAGCAGGCTGAGGGACGGGAAACAGGAAATGACCTTTAACAGCACACAGCGGGCTTCATGAGAACACAGCATGAGTGAAGGAGCACAATGCTCTTCACTCCAGCACCGTGCAGAGGTGAGTTGGGGCCTCTGGCGTCCTTGGCTCCCTTGTAAGCCTTCTCAGAAAGGCATGGGGCTCTTCGGGGTGGAGGTGGGGATGGGGGTAAGGATAGGACTGGAAATGGCTGATGGGGGGCTAGAAATGGAAATGGGCTAATGGGGGGAGCTTGGACTGGAAATGGGCTGATGGGAGGCTAGGATAGGACTGGATATGGGCTGATGCAGGGGAATGGGAGAATGGGACTAGAAGCGAGCAGATGCTGGGTGAGAACTAGAAGGGAGCTGATGTTGGAGGAGGACTAGAAGAGGATGGGACTGGGGGAACGAGGATGGAGAGGGGAAAAGATATTTTGGGTGGGAGGGAAGAAAAATCTATAATTGGCCGGGTATTTGGGGAGTAAGTGGGTATTGAGGATGGAAGGGTGAAATTTAACTGAATGAAAAAGAAATAAAGAAAGAAATGGAGGAAAGAGCAAAAGGGGAAAATCAGTATGTTAAAGCAGATGTAGAGAGAGAATGGAAAAAAAAACTAGAAGAGAGAAGAAAGGACAAATGGACAGCAGACAATGGAGAATTAGCTGAAGACAAGAAGAAACCATAAGAAAGTAACTGGAGCAATTGCAACTGAAAAATAAAATGCCCGGACAACAAAAGGTAGAAAAATATATATATTTTTTAATTTATTAACTGAAATATGTCACCTCTGGGAAATGTGCACTGCTAATGTCTTTGTGTTTTTGTTTAGTACAAGAGGAAATTAATTTATAGTTTTAATTCTCCAGTGTTGTTGTACATTCCAAGTTTGGCTTTTGGGGTTCCCAGTTTAATTATTGTCTTTCTATTTCTAAATTGTGATCCCTTGTTCTTTGTTTGACGGTCTATGTTCTGCATGTATAACTGAGTTGAAGTATTCTGTTTATGTAGTTTCTGTCTGACAGTGCCACTTGCTCTCTTTCCCCAGTAGGAGATGTATTGGTTTAATAATTGCAGTGTTGCCTTTTTGATAGGTAGGGTTTGGTGCTTTGTGAGTCCTGGTAGTGCTGTTATGATACGGCGGGTTTGCTATGGGTTCTAAATGGGCAGTGTTTATAGTACTTCCTAATGTGCCTGGCAGTTGGCACTGGAGTATAGTAATGTAGAAATCTGGTAATCTTTCTTTATCCGGACATTCATTAAGAGGCATGTTTACTAAAAGTTAGCGAATGTAAACATTATGCAAATATTTATGCAAATGAGGCCCTGCAATGAGTCTCTGCACATGGCCCCGTATTCTCCTACAGCCACCCCTGTCTCTATCATATCTCCTCTCAGCCATCTCTGTTCCAGGTTGAAGAACCCTAACATATTCAGCTTCTCCTCATAGGGTATCCTTCCATCCCCTTTACCATTTTGGTGGTTCTTCTTTATACCTTTTCTAATTCTGCTATATCCTTTTTAAGATACAGCAACCAGAACTGCACACAATATTCAAGTTGCGGTCATACCATGGAACGATACAGAGGCATTATAATATCCTTTGTTATTCTCCATTCCTTTCGCTATGATTCCTAGTATTCTATTTGCTTTCTTGAATGCCGCTGCACACTGGGCAGAGGGTTTCAACGTGTTATCCACAATGACGCCTAAATCATTTTCCTGGCTGGCAGTTCCTAATGTGGAATGTTGCATCGTGTAACTATAGTATGAGTTGTTCTTTCCTAGCTGCATAACTTTGCACTTGTCCACATTAAATTTCATCTGCCATTTGAACTTCCAATTTATTAAGGTCCTCTTGCAATTTTTCACAATCCTCTTGGGTTTTAACAACTTTGAATAATTTTATGTCATCTGCAAATTTGATTACCTCACTTGTTATTCCCATTTCCAGGTCATTTACGAATATGTTAAAAAGCAGCTGACCCAGCACAGATCCCTGGGATACTCCACTATTCACCTTTCTCCATTGGGAAAATTGGCTATTTAGCCCTATCCTCTGCTTTCTATCTTTTAACCAGTTCCTTATCCACAATAGTACACTGCCTCCTATCCCATGGCTTTTTAATTTGGCCAAGAGTCTCTCATGAGGGACCTTATCAAAGGCTTTCTGAAAATCCAGATGCACTACTTCGACTGACCCACCTTTGTCTACATTCTTACTTACACCTTCAAAAAAATATAACAGATTAGTAAGACAAGACCTTCCCAGGCTAAAGCCATGTTAGCTGTTTCCCATTAAACCATGACTATCTACATGTTCCAAAATTTTGTTTTAATAATTGTTTCTACCATTTTTCCAGTACTAATATAAGGCTCACCAGGTCTGTAGTTTCCCAGATCACCCCGGCACCCTTTTTAAAAATCGGTGTTATATTGGCCATCCTCCAATCTTCAAGTATTACTGATGATTTTAATGATAGTTCACAGATTAGTAATAGTAGGTCTGCAGTCTCATATTTCAGTTCTTTCAACACCCTTGGATATATACCATCTGGTCCAGGTGATTTGCTACTCTTCAGTTTATCAAATAGTTGTAATACATCTTCCCAGTTTATCGATATTTCTTTCAATTCTTCTGCTGCATCAGCTTCAAATACCATTTCAGGCATGAGTAACTTCCTTACATCTTCTTCAGTAAAGACTGAAGCAAAGAATTCGGTCAGTCTCTCCGCTATGGCCTTGTTCCGCATAAGGCACCCTATAAGGCACTCCATAGGGCACATTATAAAGTGCACTGTCCGCCAAGGCACCCTATAATGTCCCCTATAGGGCACCCTATAAGGCGCTTTAGAGGACACCTTAGAAGGCGCTTTATAGGGTGCCCCATGGTTACAGTACACTGAGGGTGTTTTTGCTGGCAGCACTAATGTACATTAAAAACAGACAATGCTTTGGACAGCCCTATCAAATAACCCCACCATGGGTTTGAACCCATGACCTCTGACTCCACAGGCAGTGAAGTAACCAGTGGGCTACAGCTGCTAACAAACCCCTGGCTGGCTGCAGAAGGACTGCACGTCACCACACAAACTGTCTGCTGTGGTTACCAGGATAGGGTTAACCCACCCGTACCCATGATGCACTGCACATGCAAATCAGCAGTCTACAGATGGGCACAAGATGGGGTATGCACCCCCACAGCACCTCAGCCTGGTAGGGGGAACTGACCGTGTGTGGTAGTGGCACAGACTAGCTACAGACCGTCACATTGTGTGGGTACTGTGCTCACCCTGAGGGTGCGGTGGGGCACCCAGCACCAGGTCCACAGCACCTTTCATGGCTGAAATACGACATGCTGCAGGTCCCCATCAGTGTTACTGTGTGTGACAGGTAGTCCCTGCAGATACACCTAGGATACATCTGTGTCCATCTGTATTTCTCAGTCATGTCTAGCCCTTATGGGCTATGATGCACCCAGAATAGTGCATATTCTGTATTGGAGCCATGGTTACATGATGGGGATGGGGGTGTTTGGACCCATAGGTGGATTATGTACCACCACCCAACCCACCCTCTGGGGGTCACGGTGGGAAACAGGATCTCCCACCAACAGATCCACATTCTACCTCCCTGCAATGGTGGCAGCAGAGGGGACCATCAACCCCAGGTCTACCAGGGAACAGACACCCTACAGGGCAGTCAATGCAGATCTGTACACATCCATAAGGCAATAGCAGGAAGACAGTAGGCCTGGAAATGCTCAGCTGTCCCCCACCACTATCTGACATTCTCCAGCAGCAAGCCTCCGGCCGCTGCACCCTGCAAGGTGTTGTAGCAAGACACATACTAGCTGCAGACAGTCTACTAGCTAGTCCATAGTGCATGTTCCCGGAGGAGATGCATGTACCCAGAACTGGGACGTCAGCATACACACCAAGCAGATAAGTCAGTGATTGGGCCCCAAAAGGGAACCCACAAATATCACATGAGAAAAATACTATAGAGCACTATGGGGGAACCTAGCCATGCCGTGGTCACTGCTCAGTCAGGGTGAGAGTGACCTCCCAGTAGGACATGCTGTGGCCACCCTGTCCGTGCAGGTGGTGGCCGGCCACTACAATGTCCGAGCCATTGCCCTATGCCCTGTGCAGATGCGGCCAGGCCAGGCCACCCTATCCAGGCTATTCCCATGGTACCTTGCTCCTCATTATGCACATTGGCAGGCCAATACTGGCAACAGTGCTAGCAGTGTGGGCTGTGGAGGGTGTTGGCAGCCACCACACACTGGATAGACCAGGGGTAGGGAACCCTGGTCCTGGAGAGCCACAGACCAGTCAGGTTTTCGGGATATCCCTAATGAATATGCATGAGATATATATGCATTAGAGATATTCTGCCAACCTGACTGGTTTGTGGCCCTCCAGGGCTGGATTTGGAGACCCCTGCCTTACACCTCTGTCATTTAAGATTGTGAGTGGGCAAGGTGCAGATGTCCTAGACATTGAAAGGGTATATAGAATGTGTCACAGTCCTCCTCGATTCTCACCACCACCAAAAGGTTGTCTAATAGACAACATTTTGGTGGTGGTGAGAATCGAGGAGGAATGTGGCACATTCTATATACCCTTTCGATGTCTAGGACATCTGCACCTTGCCCACTCACAATCTTAAATGACAGAGGTGTAAGGCAGGGGTCTCCAAATCCAGCCCTGGAGGGCCACAAACCAGTCAGGTTGGCAGGATATCTCTAATGCATATATATCTCATGCATATTCATTAGGGATATCCCGAAAACCTGACTGGTCTGCGGCTCTCCAGGACCAGGGTTCCCTACCCCTGGGATAGACAGACACACACTCCCCACACCTATGCCAGCATTGTGCAACTATAGAGGTGTTTGTCAGCCCTGGCCACCGCACCAGTCCTGGGCACAGTGCAGGCATGGCTATGGTATGCAATACTGTTGGGGTCACTCCCCAGGGTGGTAAACACTGTCAGACACAAGACCTGTAGCACACTCCACAGACATCAGAAAGGTTGCTATGATGCAGTTCAATCAGCAAATTGTGCTTAACTTTGGAATTGCTATCTGCCAGTAATCATAGCAACCGTTTGATAGATGTTTACTGTATTCCCAGGTTTAGAGTGGCATTGCCAAGGTATGCAAGTGCTAGTATTGGGAGATGCACGCAGGGCCCAACATCCTGCCACTCCAGGAGGCATTGGATAATGGAGCCTGTGGGTGTGGTGTGTCTGCCCCTGTTGGCCGCTGCTTTAGGGCAGAGGTTCCCAACTCCAGTCCTGGTGGGCCAAACACTGTTCGGGTTTTCATGCTGTCCCTCATGAATATGCATGAGATACATCTGCATACCATGGGGGCGGCACATAGAAATGCAGCACAGGCATCTTTATTAGAGGCAGCATGGAACCTGGATGGTGTTTGGCCCTCCAGGACTGCAATTGGGAGACTCTGCTCTAGGTAATGCGCATGTTTATGGTGTCTGTGTTCTGTAGGGTAAAATGTAGGTGTTTTGGGCATGTTTACGTCATCTGCAATAAAGGTTCTGTCTGTATTAGCATGTTTTAGTAGTGGGTAAAACATGGGGACTGGGTTGGCAGGAACCACACCTGGGACTTGAACCTGTGACCTTCTGCTTCTGAATACATTGGTGTTGTGCACTGCACCACCGTGTTGCCACAGAGTCAGTGCATTCCCTGGTGATACCATGACTGTTCGTCAGACAGGGCCTGTCTGTTGCAGTGCATGGCACTCACCTACACAGGGCTAGGCCACGGTCTGCTCTGGGCAGCTGCCACTGCCCCCTCCACCACCTGTATCCCTCTGCCACCATGCTGACATGCCCTTCTGCTGGTGGTGCTGGTGGAGCGCAGTCTCAGACCATCCAGTGTGCGGGTAGGTGGCTGCCTATGGTGCGGGTTCTGGGGTAGGGGTGCCTGCATAGGTGTCCATGCTTCCCCCCAGCACCGCCTGCCAATATTCCGTGCCCTTGGGGGTACCTGCTGGGTACTATCCCCTGTGACACTGTGGGACGCACACTCATGCCCATGTTGGGCCCTCAGCAGTTGCTATCTGGCTGCTCTACTGTTTCAGCATTCCTATGGGCCAGCTAGGCATCACCCTAGTCTGCACTGTGGCCCAGCTGCACCACAGCATGTGCCGCCTGCAGCCCTCTGTGTCCCCTTTTCCAGCATCTGTCCAGTTGCCCATTCCGACATGCCCGCCCTGCTGTTGTCGGACATGTGCACGCCATAGGAAACCTGGCCAATGGAGTTGGAAACCCTGATCAGCGCAGTTTCACTGTGGACTCATGCACCTTGTATGGGGACGGAGCATAGACCCTTCCAAAATTCATATCTTTTTTTTGGAGCTTTCTTGGGGGTATTTTTTTATGTTTCCCATTGATATCACTATTGCCCAGCTTGGTTATGGGTTTTTTTACATTTTCTTCTGTTCATTTTCAATGTTTATTTGCCCTTTTGTTCTGTGCACATGTATCACACCTGTCACTTTCTGTAGGTTTCCCTGGTTTTGCTGTACATTGCTGATGGAAATGGTTTCTTTTCCCTTTAAATCTGCTCTAACGCGAGGGTTTCACTGGCGTTAGTTTTGAGCCTCGGATTTCACAGCGTTAGTGTGCGGGGAGCCTCTCCCCTCCCACTCTCCACCCATTGACCCCCTTCTCTCCGCCCTCCGGGAGCCTTTCTCTGCCTTCAGAGCTCATTTGCGCTGCTGCACGCGCTATCGCGCGCTAAGGTACCTTATTGCCCAGTAACGTGCCTTCATCGGGCGATAAGGTACCTTATCGCGTGATAACGTGGCAGAGCGCACATTAAGACGGTTTAGTAAACATACCCCTTAGTGTTATATTTTCTAACTCTCCCATCTTATTTTTTAGACGTCTAGCATTTGCATACAAGCATTTTAGAGGCTGTATTTTATTCATATTAATCTGGTTACCAGTAGGAAGGGGTAATTTGGAATCTTTAAGTTCCATCAGCTTTGTACTTAAGGGCATTTGGGTTATTTTTGTGTTTATTGGAACCTCTCTGTCGATATGCCCTAACCTCAATTTTTTTGCTAGCATCATTCAAGACCTATAAAAAGTCGACTCTCTCTAAGGTAAAGGCTTACCAATTTCCTGGGTGAGTCATGTAGCCCTGGGTTTGACAGAAGGGGCTTTTTAAATTGCTCCTTTGATCTATCGCTTGCCTTTAACACCTATTCAAGACAACGTCACAATTTTTTGCCTCTTAACTATAAGGCCCCTTTGTAAAGGTCATTAGAAACAAGTTTATTTATTTATTCTACCAGCATGCTAAGCAATGCTTTGATTGATTTAAATAAAAAGCTCTTAGAAACAACTTTATTTCAGTAACTATTTACTCTATTTAACTTTCTATGTTTAAGCTATACTGTGATTTGATTGAAATGAACAGATTCCTAGAAATATATTTCAGAGTCTATTTACTCTTAATTTAGTTTCTCTGCTAAGCTATATTCTGCTTTGACTTAAATACGAAGTTCTCTGGTGGTTCTAAAACCTGACTGACTCAGCAAAAACACTGAATTCTAAAATATACAGATCTATCAGTTTTAACCCAAGAATTCCCTTCCCCCCCAAGATTTAGATTTTACTTCGGAAGATTAATAGGTATAGATCTATTTCCTTGTAGCAGTCCCCTTTCGTAGTTTTTCAAGACTCAAGAGGAGGTAATGCTGCACAGCCTGCAGATGGTAATTTAGGCACTTTTTTGTTTGCTCATAAGAATAAAAGTTTTTCTTTTAGTGACTTAAGGTTCAGCCTGATTGTTGCATCTCTTTGGGGGCCCAGAACCTAACACTTATCCATATTATCACATGTTGTGAGAGCAGTAGGATGCAGTCTTCCAACCTAAAAAGGCTTCAAACTCTTTGCTGTGTTGTGAAATTCTGAACCTCACTACAAGGTAGCACTAGTTATAGAGCTAAAGGGCTTAACCCTACCCTGGTAGAGAGGGGCTGGAAGAATTTAGATCTGGACAGGCAAGCTTTGTTTTTTGAAACCCTCAGTTGGCAGAAGCTGAATAGAGAACAGTAAACCGTTCTGCCCAGACAGGCCTAGCAGCAATGAAGCAGATACATCAAGCCCTAGTAAAGGGATAGTAGCAGCTGCAGAGCACACTGACACATGGTCCAAATTGTTCAAACAAATATTGCTTGACAGACCTCTTCGCTCCTATGCTGTCCAAGATGATCTCCACCATGGAGGATCCTACTTTCTAGTGAATTCTGAGCGGACATCTCATCTGGCAGGGTGGCTGGAGAGAGAGTGGACTACTTACCTGGGTAATCTATTTACAGGCAACAGCCAAGCTACCTTCTAAGAGGCTAGTCTGGAAGAGAAGGCCAGGGTAGCCTAGAGCAGCCCACGGAGACTCTGCCTCAGAGCACCAAAGTGTAAAGTGAGCCTCAGGCTCAGCCCTTCATAGTGTCAGGAGGTTGTTGCTTTGTCCTCACCACTGTACTGTGCCAGCACCACTAGCACAGCAGCGCTTTAACAGGGTAAAAACAAGCACTTCCCATTTCTTGTGAGAGACAGGAAGTGCTTGCTTCTGCCTTTTAAAAATGCCATATGGTGGGAGCAAAGAAACACGCTCCTGCTGATGTGTAAAACATGAATGCATTGGGGGGGAGGGTGAGGGAAGCAAAAGGAGAGGGGGTAACTGGTTAGGGCTAATGCTGAGGGCTAGATGGACGAAGCAAGCTGGCTGGGACTGATGCTGGGGGATGGGACTGGAAATGGGCTGATAATGGGGGTGAGTCTGGCACTAGAAGAAGACTGATGGGGGGGGGGGTGCTGAGACAGAACTAAAGAGAACTGATGCTATGAGGGGGGCTGAGTCTGAAAGGGGCCTGATACTGGGGCTGGGAATGGAAATGGGATGATGCTGGGTCGGGTGAGGGACCGGGGCTGATGCTGGATCAGGGGGGGCTGGATCTAATGCTCAGCTGGGGTCCTGGAGCTAGAAGAGGATAATGCTGGAGGGGGGCTGGGACTGAAAGAGGCCTGATGCTGGCAGGTGCTGGGGTTAGGGTGGGGAAAAAATGTAGATGCTTGGTGAATGAGGAGAGGAGGACATATTGTATTGGGGGGCAAAAGGCAAGGACATATACAGGGAAGGTTGAGAGTCAGGGGCATAAGCAGGAGCAAAGGTACAGTTAATGAATACTGAAGAAGGAAGTAGATGGGTGGGTGCTGGGAAATGGGATTAAAATGCAGGAGGGCAGGTAGTGGGGGTATGGGAATACAGGAGGGCAGAGACTCAGACTGATTGGATGGGAGAACAGAAGAAAGACTAAAATTGGCTGGACATTGTGTAAAGTGGAGACTCTGGGCTTGGGTGGAATTGTAAGGATTCAAGGACTAGGTAGAGCGGAAGAGTGGTAACTTGGGGAACAGCTGGGAGAATAATGGGTACTTGGAAATTGACCAGAGATCAGGAGGACAATAGGGTGAAGTATATGAGTAGAGTACAGCTATGAGACCGGGTGCAAAAATATGCCCTCTTCATCTCCAGTCCCTATTTTTACTGGAGGAGTGGCCTAATAGTTAGAACAGCGGGTTGAGAACTAGGGAAGCCTGGTTTAAATCCCAAAAGGGCTGCTTTTACCTATAGGCAAAAGGGGAAGCTGTTCGGACCCCTGCACAATGGGGGCTCACCTGCCCTGATGCCCATTGGTAACAGCGGCCCTGGTCCTGCTCCCACGCCCACTGCCTCTCTTTGAGATATGCAACGGCAGCAATAAATTAAAAATGCACCATGGCGGAGGAGTTACATTCTTATCTGGTGCTATTTGCACCTCTACTTCCACCCCCTCCGATGAATCAGTGCACGAATGACACCACAGCGCTGGAAAAGATGATAAATTTGGGCACTGCAGAACATTTTTAATGTATTGCTGCCGATGAGGGGAATCCCAGAGAAGGACAGGGGCAGCAGCAGCAGCAGGAGGAGGAGGGGGCCCGCAAACAGAGGGGCAGGGGCGACGGAAGGGAGGCCCACTGGAAAAATTTGTATTGGGCCGCATTAGGGGTTGAAGCGGCCCTGAATCCCACTGTCACTCCTTGTGATCTTGGGCAAGTCACTTAACCCTCAGACTGCCTCAGGTACAAACTTTGATTCTAAGGCCTCCAAGGGATAGAAAAAATACCTACTATACCTGAACAGGTACTCTTGAAAAAGGCAGATGTATGAGTGAAGTGTCTGATGTATAAATGTAGAAAGTTTTAAGTGCAAAGAGGCTTCACAACTGAAAGTAAAAAAATATTTAGCTTTCTCTGGTGCCTCCGAAAGGATATAGACAGAATGGAGGTACTACTAGACAAGTTTGTAAGGAATTTGCCCAGGTAATTAAATAGCTGAGTAAAATCCACAGAATGACTTCCATCCGCTGAAAATGCACACAAATCTATCTGACCCACTGGTATACATCATTTCAAACCATGTGCTCTTGGGCGATTGTTGGCTTTCCCCCATTATCTGGTTTAAAAGCTGCTCTATCTCCTTTTTAAAGGTTGATGCCAGCAGCCTGGTTCCACCCTGATTAAGATGGAGCCCATCCTTCCAGAAAAGTCCCCCCCCCCACCACCACACTTCCCCAGGATGTTGCCCAGTTCCTAACAAATCCAAAACCTTATTCCTTGCACCTTCGTCTCACCCATGCATTGAGACTCCAGAGCTCTGCCTGCTTCTTGAGTCCTGCACATGGAATGGGAAGCATTTCAAAGAATGTTACCCTGGAAATTCTGGATTTCAAATTTCTACCTAAAAGCCTACATTTGGCTTCCAGAAACTCCCTCCCACATTTTCCTATGTCATTGGTACTAATCTGCACCAAGACAGCAGGCTCCTCCCCAGCGCTATCTAAAACCTTGTCTAGGTGGCATGTGAAATCCGTTACCTTTTCACCGGGCAGGCATATTACCAGGCGATCCTCACATTCACCAGCTATTTCCATACCTAATGATCAAATTGCCAACTATAATAGCCATCCTGACCCTTCCCTCATGGACATAAGGCCCTGGAGGCACATTGTGGGGACTATTAGCAGCAAACAGAAATGAGTTATGCACTCTGTTATGTCTAGGGGTTGGCTGCTAATTCCCTGTCCAGGATTCGGTGAGACTGCTGGCAATGAGCCATGAAAAAAGAACCTAATCTGTATATAAGGAGATTGTGATTCTGATCCCGCGGGGCACGTCTTGCCCCACGGGATCAAAATTGCGAAAAGGTATGTACGTGCAGGCATGTCCTGTTGCCATGGCACCGTGGCTCCATTTTAAAGCTGTGATGCTGGCCGCTGCTAAAAAAGCTCATTCCCTGCAGCCCGAGCCCCAATCCAGCCTCCTAAGGCCAGGGTCAGGCTGCGGGGTATTAATTTTGCCCCTCCCCCCCAGCACCTTCCGTTCCCCGAGTCTGCCAAAAAGAAATGTCCCTGGGATAGAATAACTTCCCTGGCCATTTTGCCGGCCCTGGACATACAGGGCCAACATTAGAATTGGCCCTGTACATCCAGGGCCGGCGACCGCTCACTGCCGGCCCACTCTCTGCCCCCAGGCCACCTCTTCCTCGCCCCTGACTAACTTCCCCGCACAACCGACGGGGAAGTTAGTCAGGGCATGCAGCCAGCACGAATAGCCCACATAATGTCTATTATGGGTAAAAGGGCAGAAAAATATGCAGACCTATATAGTTACAGAGATATTATTAGAAATTCAAGGTAGCAAGTTATAGCAGTACAACAATTACAGGGTTTTTTAAAAGTGTTTTCAAGTCAATGCTGACTCCTGATGACCCAGCAGCCCCTGGGTTTTTTTGGCAAGGTATGACCAGAAGTAGATTGCCAGGCCTTTTCTTCTGGGGAAATGGAGGGTAAAGTCACTTGCCCAAGGCCACAAGGAGTGTCATTGGGAATCAAACCCAGATCTCCTGGGTAGTAGGTTGTTGCTCTAACCACTAGGCTAGTTATAGAGATATTATTAGAAATATAAGGTAGAAAGTTATAGCAGCGCAATGATTACAGTTATACAAAGTAATAAATCACTGATTAGTAACCAGAGGTCACCAGCTCACTCTGCACTTAGAAGAATTATGGAAAACTAGTTTCTAACAACCAACCTCTTGGGGGGAAAGAAAAATAAGATGGCACCTTAAGCTTGGCCAGATGGATGAGTCAGAATCTGGAGCAGCACAGGGGTCCAAAGAGGTGGCTAGGCTAAGTAATGCAGGTTACAGCCCTTTCGGAGGCGAGTCGCGTGAGGACAGAACCAGGAGTCTTATCTCTGTCCTTAAGCGAACAACCTTTCACACACACAATATGTATCTGTCTTTGCAGACAAGCAAGGTAGGTAGAAAGCACAAAAGGCACCAAAGGTACAAAAAGGTGCGAAAGTTCAGCTGCATATTTTAATTATTCTTTGTGTAGAGTCTTCATCATAGGTTTGGTGATTGGTTGGCACAAGACAATCTGAAGTATTCTCAGTGAATCAGAGGGTAATGAATAGGTGTTTATCCTGCAGACACAAGAGCCATAATGAGAGAAGATAACAGTTTGCAGTGTTGGACATCCCAAGGCCAGTAGCATTGTTAGTGGATAATGAAGGCCGGAGAAATAGATGTTCTTGCATGTGTACAAGTAATTAGCCTGGGAAACTAATTGGCCAGAAAAAATAATTGGACAGAAATGATATTCTTCTGTATGCACAGGTATAATTACTTGGCAAGCTGTTGCTTGAAGGTCAGGTCTGAGACTGGAAGCACAGCAAACGTTCCTTGTGGCAGGAAACCATATTGTTCAACTTTGGTTCAGACTTCAGCATCAGAGTAGGCTGCAGGGGTAACAGCCCTACAACATCCTTGGTGCAACATCACCTAGTCAGGTCCTAGCTACAGGATCACTTCCTGCCACACCAAGCTGATGCTCTCCTTTCACGTGACTTCTCTCCTCCATGGCAGCAGAGAGACTGCAGACTGGAGATGGAACTTCTCTACTATACCCCTGTAGGTCTCATCTATATACCTCTCTGTCTGCCTCAATTCCTCAAAGTCTGCTACTCAAGCTTCCAGAGATCGGACTCATTCTCTTAGAACAAAGAACTCTTTGCACTTAGTGCACACATAAGACCTCTCACCAACTGGGAGAAAATCATACATTTAACATTCAGTGCAAAAGACTGGATAGCCCCATGTCACTCCAGGACTGCTGTCTGCATCTTAGGGGTATATTTACTAAAGTACGGTAATGTTACCGGCGATAAGTGCAGCGTTAACATGAGTAATGCCATAAAAGGAAGTGGGCGTACTGGTGTTAAGGTAGCAATGGCTGCGTAACGTGCGTTAAAGGGCGCCTTGGCCAGTTAGCGCACGTTAATGGGAAATTGCACGTTAAAGCTGAGAAACAAAACACATTACAAGGCTGACAAGGCGCTCTATAAGGTGCCTTGTAGGGCGCCTTATAAGGCACTTTATAAAGCGCCTTATAAGGCGCCTCATGAGGCGGCTTAGGTTAAGGCACCTTATAAGGTGCCTTATCCTAAGGTGCTGTATAAGGTGCCCTAAGGATGTTAAGGTCACCCAAGATATGGTGCCCAAGGGCAGTAAGGTGCCCCAAGTTGACAAGCATGAAATGTAAGGGCAAAAAACGGTTGTAACCCTAACATTGTACAGAGCACCAAGGAAAGGCAATGGACAAGTGATGGAAGGAAGTAGAGGTGGGAGCTGATGGACCTGCCAAATCTGCATGCAGCTGATGTGGCAGCCAGTAAAATGGGCAAACATATTGGAGGCAGCTGTACCGATGCACAGGGTGTTGGCAATGTAAAGTGCTACAATGACAGTGGGTGGAAGAGGATGGGAATACGTGTCCGCCAGTGGAGGTAGAGGTGGCAAGATATTTGCAATGACAGGAGGACAGAGGAGTAGTAGTGCCATGCAGAGCAGACACAGGAGAGGCAAGCATGAAGAGCCGCAATGCAGAAAAGGGTACCAGTGCAGGATATGGGGTAGCAGCCAGCACATGAAGACAGGACGCTACACTGCTGACAGATGCAGATAGACGGACAGAAGGATGGCTTGCAACTGTGATGAGGGTACTATGTGCTGGCAGCACAGATCTGCAGAGATATGACTGTCACAGGAATGAAAAGGACTTGACTCCAACAGGCCTAATAAAATGAGACCATGGAGGGATTGAACCCATGACCTCTGCCTAGGACATCATTGTATTAACCAGTGGGCTATACCTCTATGGCTTCTGTCTGAGCAATGGCTGGCTACAGAAAGACTGCAGGTCACCGCACAAACTGTCTGCTGTGTTTACCAGGATAGGTTAAACCCACCAGTACCCATGATGCAATGCACATGCAGAACAGCAGTCCACATCTGATCACCAGATGGGGTATGCAACTCTCCAGCATCTCAGCGTGGTAGGAGGAACTGACCGTGTGTGATACTGGCATAGAGTAGCCACAC
This sequence comes from Ichthyophis bannanicus, assembly GCA_033557465.1. Taxonomy (NCBI): domain Eukaryota; kingdom Metazoa; phylum Chordata; class Amphibia; order Gymnophiona; family Ichthyophiidae; genus Ichthyophis; species Ichthyophis bannanicus. The sequence continues at coordinate 608,966,142 of CM066034.1, forward strand.
ACCATGCCATTGTGCCGGTTCTGTGTTCACCCTGAGGGTGAGGTGGGGCGGCCAGTACCAGGTCCGCAGCACCCGGTTTGCTTGAGATAGGCTTTGCTGCAGGGCCCTATCATTGCCAGTGTGTGACAGGTATTCCTTGCAGCCACATATAAGATAATCCTGTGTCCATCTGTATTCCCCAGTCACATCTAGCCCTTGGGGACCAGGAGCCACCCAAGTTAAGCATATCCAGTGTGATTGCCATGGTCGATTGTTATACGAGCAGGGGGGTGTCTGGACCCACATGCGGATTATGTAGCACCACCTACCAACCTGCCCTGTCTGGGTCAAGGTGGTGGACAGGATCTGCCCCCAACAGACCCACACTCTACATCTTTGCAATGGAGGCAGTAGAGGGGCATGATGAAGGGCTGTGGTACAATCAACCCCAGTCCTGCTGGCGAAAGGGCGCTGTCCAGGGCAGCTGATGCAGATCTGTACTTGTCACAAGGGCACTGGCAGACAGGCAGTAGGCCTGGAGAGGCTCAGCTGCCCCCCCCCCCACCATGATCTGACATTCACCAGCAAAGGGCAAAGTCAGTCTGCACCTGATGCACCCTGCAAGGCATTCCAGCCATACACATGCTGACTGCAGACAGTCCGCTAGCCAGTCCATAGTGCATGTCCCCAGAGAAACTATGCACACCCATAAGTTGGGATGTAAGCACAGACACCAAGCAGGTATCTCAGTAATTGGGCCCCAGAACAGGGAACACACAGCTATCACTTGAAAGAAACACTGTATAGCACTCTGTGGGAACCTAGACATGCCATGGTCACTGCTCAGTCAAGGTTCGAGTGACCTCCCAGCATGACATGCTGTGGCCACCCTGTCCATGCAGGTGGTGGTCGGGCATTACAATTTCCCAGCCATTGCCCCACACCTTGTGCATATGCATCCTGCCCAGGCTGCCCTGTCCGGACCATACTCACAATACCTTGCTCCTCATTATGCATATTGGCAGGCTAATGCTGGAAACAGTGGAAGCATTGTGGGCCCAGTGAGGAGTAGGCAGCCACAAAACAATGGATAGACATACACACACTATTTCAGTACTGTGCAAAGATAGGGGTGGTTGTCAGCCCTGCCTGCCACACTAGTCCTGAGCACAGTGCAGGCATTGCTAAGGTATGCAGGTGCTAGTAGTAGTGCTTTGGTGGTAAGTGCTGCTCCGTGCCAGGCCCAACAGCCTGACTCTCCATGAGGCTTTGGATGGTGGACCCTGTGGGTATGGGTGTTTGTGTCCCTGTTGGCTGATGTTCTAGGGAGTGTCAAGTCAGTCCCTGGGGATACCATGACTGTTCATCAGACAGACCTTGTCTGTTGCACTGCACGCCACCCACCTGAACAGGGCTTGGCCTTGGTCTGCTGTGGGCAGCTGCCACTGCCCCCTCCACCACCAGAATCCCTCCCTCACCATGCTGACATGCCCATATGCTGGTGGTGCACAGTCCCAGGCCATCCAGTGTGCAGGTAGGCGGCTGCCTAGGGTGTGGGGTCTGGGGTAGGGGTGTCTACATAGACACCCATGCTTCCCCCCCGGCACCGCCTGCCAATGTTATGTGATCTTTGGGAAACCTGCTGGGTAATGTTCCCTGGGTGGGACACTGTGGGACACAGACTCGTGGGCATGTTTGACCTTGGTCAGTTGCTGTGTTGCTGCTTTCCAGATTTTGTGTTCCTATGTGCCACCTAGGCATCTGCCTAGCCCACTCTTTGCCCCAGCTGCCCCACTGTATGTCCCGCCTGCAGCCCCCTATGCCCCATTTGCAGAATCGCCATAGTGCCCTTTCATACCTAGGCACTATGCTGTTGCTGCACATGTAGCACTACTATCACTGTTTTTGGGCTCCCTGCCTATGCTGTACATTGCTGACACTGAAATGGTTTCTCTCTCCTGCAAATGTGCATCTAACGACCGGTTTTCACTCACGGTAATGTTCAGCCCTTCAGTTCACCGCGTTAGTGTAGCAGGAGCCTCTCCCCACCCATTGACCCCTTCTCTCTGCGTGACCTAACGCTGCCGGAGACATTAACGCGTGCTAACGTTGCATCTGGTAATGTTAGTGTGCGTTAACGTTACATTTGGTAACGTTATCGTGCGTTAACGTAGCCACTGCTACATTACCACGGTTTAGTAAACATACCTCTTAGATGTAAAGATTTATTTTAGCTATTTAAAGTTGCTAGAGGAATAGGGATACTTGAACCAATACAATTATACCTAATAAGTATAAAGAGGTTTTAGTGTTCACCTAAAGATGAACTGCAAGGACTCAGTTAAATATATTGGAGGAGAGAATCATCAGGAATGACAGCTGCAAGAGCAGGGGGAAGCGATATGGACCAAAGAAGAGAGGAGCAGAGACAGCTTAGTGGTGCAGCGATGGGGGGTTAGTAGATGTGAGAGTCAAATTAAAGGCAAGAAAGGGTGATTTGGGGCAAAGAAAAATAAGCTACAGGGGGAGAAAACTACAGCAGTTGAAAAAAGGGCTGGGGAAAAGAAGGGATTTGGGAACAAGGAAGGCAGAAAGGAAAGGCAGGTGACAATGGGGATGGAGCACGCAAGCAATAAAGAGTTGTGAAGTCTAACTAGTGGAGGGGATCAAGATGGAGAGAATATTGGGATGCATGGAAGAGAGTGGGCTAGGACGGTGAGGGAATGATGAGAATGGGCTAGGACGGTGAGGGGATGATGAGAATGGGCTAGGACGGTGAGGGAATGATGAGAATGGGCTAGGACGGTGAGGGGATGATGAGAATGGGCTAGGACGGTGAGGGGATGATGAGAATGGGATAGGACGGTGAGGGAATGATGAGAATGGGCTAGGACGGTGAGGGAATGATGAGAATGGGCTAGGACTGTGAGGGAATGATGAGAATGGGCTAGGACGGTGAGGGGATGATGAGAATGGGATAGGACGGTGAGGGAATGATGAGAATGGGGTTATGAAGAATGGTGGGGAAACTTGGGGAGAGCTTGGCTCAGTTTGGGGAAAATCAAATGGATGCAGGGTGTGGCCTCGGATGGCAGGAAAAGTGTGAGAGATGGAGAGCAAATGTGGAGCGGGTCCAGCAGGATTAGAATGGGTGGACTGTGGAAGGCCTTGTTGCTTCTGTGGAGGTATTCACACAAAGGGCAGTAGGGTGACAGGTGAATGGGTGGGGTTCTGGGACCCAGGGGGGCTGGCTGGTGCAGAATCCTTATTTCTTCTTGGGGCTCAGGAAGAGAGGCAGTAGGTATATTTTTGCAGGCAGTACAGAAAGATGGACCACATCCAGGAAGGGGGAGAAATTCAGAGCAATAGAGAGAGAAGAGAGCAGACAGAGATGGAAGAACAGGACAAGATAGGTTTGGGTACGGGATGCAGGATGCAAAGGAAGGAAAAGGCATGAAAGGGCCAAGGGTAAAGTCCAGTGTGGCTAAAAAGCTTGGAAGAAGAGAATGCGGAGGGATAGTTCAGATTCATCTTCCAGCATCAGCAGCTCATCACTAATGGATGAGAGCCAAGTGGGATCAAGATGCAGAGGGGTCATAGTAGGCCCAAGATATGTTGTGAGATGTACGGTCTGAGTCTCATGGACTGAATTATGGGAGGAGGTGCCCAGTCATTTGAAGGCAAAAATAGGAAAGTGAAAGGATATAGATGATACCAAAATCTGCAACAGAGAAGACACCCAGGAAGGTGTAGATAATATGAGGAGGGATCTAGCTAAGCTTGAAGAATGGTCTAGAATTTGGCAGCTGAGATTTAATGCTAAAAAATGTAGAGTCATGCATTTGGTCTGCAATAATCCAAGGGAGCAGTATGGTATAGGGGTTGATATACTTCTGTCCACGAAAGAAGAGCGGGACCTGGGCATGATTGTGTCTGATGATCTTAAAGTAGCTAAACAGGAAGAAAAAGCGACAGCGAAAGCTAGAAGGATGCTTGGGTGCATAGGAAGAGGAATGGCCAGCAGAAGAAGGAGGTGATAGTGCCTCTGTATTTGATGTAACCTCATTTGGAGTATTGTGTGCAATTCTGGAGACCGCACCTTCAAAAGGATATAAACAGGTCAGAGTCGGTGCAGGGAGTGGCTACTAAAATGGTTAGTGGTCTTCGTTATAAAGTATATGAGAACAGACTTAATGATCTTAATATGTACACCTTAGAGGAAAGGTGGGATAGAGGTGATATGACTGAGACATTTAAATACCTCTGTGGCATAAATGCACAGGAGGAGAGCCTCTTTCAATTGAAAGCAAGCTCTGCTACGAGGGGACATAGGATGAGGGTGAAAAGGGATAGACTCAGGAGTAATATGTGGAAATATATTTTTATGGAAAGAGTGATAGATCTATGGAATAGTCTCCCAATGGAGGTGGTAGAGATGAGGACAGTGTCTGAATTCAAAAAGGCATGGAACAAACACAGAGGATCTCTAAAGGAAAAAAGGGGCCTGTTGTAGTGGTTGATATGGAAGGGCAGACTAGATAGGCCATGTGGTCTTTTTCTGCCATCATGTTTCTATGTTTCTATATTTGAACTGTTGGAGAGAACATGCCTCTGTAACCTAGAGGCAGCAACATGGTGCCCTTGGAAACTAGGGTACAAGCTTTAGGCCTCCCTGTGCAGTGCTGGGTTTGGAAAAAGGAGAAGTTATAAGGCCAAAGGCAAGAAGAATTAGAAGTGTAAAGATTATCATGAGAGTAGAAGCCACAAAGAATATATTCAAATGGGCAAGGTGTTTCCTAAGATTGGCATGCATGTTAAAGTGTTATATTGTCTACGGGCATATGCAGATAGCATAATGGGAGCACATAAGGAATATGAGGAGTGGGCCTGGCTCAATATGACAAGCTTCAGGGTTAGGATGGGAGAATTGTTTCATGAAATGGAGCTCACAAGAGATTAATCTGCAGTTAATGCAGATGACCTATGAAGATCATGTAATGGCAGGAAGCACAGTGATAGGTGTGCATGGAGCTCCCAGGGAATGGCAGGAATTGCTAAAAGGGACAGAGAAAGTTAAATAGGCAGGGGTCCTCACACACCTACATGTTTTTGGGCTGCAAGTCCTAGCACTAATGCAGAGTGATTGGAGTCACTCATGAGAGTGAAGGGGGATAGGCTCAGGAGTGATATGCGGAAATATTTCTTTACGTAAAGACTGGTGGATCCGTGGAATAGTCTCCCAGTGGAGGTGGTAGAGCTGAGGACAGTATCTGTATTCAAAGAAGCATGGGACAAACACAGAGGATCTCTAAAGGTAAAAAGGGGACTCATGTAGTGGGTGATCTGGAAGGGCAGACTAGACAGGCCTTGTGGTCTTTTTCTGCAGTCATGTTTCTATGTTTCTGCTGCCCTTTGTCACTTTCAGATGAAAGGAAGGGGTATGATTAGAGCTGGTACCAGGCTATTGGTCACCCTATGTGAACCTGTAGCCTTATGTTTCCCCCTTTCAGAGATTTTGCTAATTAAACCTAACAATCGGGATCACCTCAACACCACCTCTCCCACAGCAAGCCTGTAAAAATGTGTAATCGAACATCATATTTATAAATATTCAACTTTGTATGTGCCCAGTCTCCCTGCAGGTAAGAGAATGTGCCGATGGCTCTGAGTTTGGCTATTAAGATCTATTGTTTTGATTTGACTGCTAATGCTGTTTGATGCCCCTCAGAAGCAGCTGCCCGGGGGAACTGCCTATTCTTGCTAATGGGTTGAGCTGGCCCTGGGGACGGGGTGAAATGGGACAGTGTTGATGCATGGGACCCCCTATTCTTCCCACTCTTGGAGGGAGGCAATCCTGTTCCCCAGCACCACAGCAGTGCTCAGCCAGGGGCCAGAACGCTCTCTGAAGCCAGTTACCACGGAGCTTAAGTTTGCTTTTAGGTGTTCCCGTTGTGCAGTAAGCGGGAACTCCTTCTCCAAGAGGCAAGCCCAGAGCGCCCCTGGAGCAACAGCCCCCGTCAGAGGCTAACACAGAGCGCTCCTTGTGTTTCAGGGGAGGGGTGAGCGCCGAGTCCCTGGCAAGCCTCCGCCCCTGGCCCTGCCCAGCCCAGGAAAGGAGGGGAAGGGGGCTGCAGCCGGCGCCTGTGTCTGTCTGTCTGTACCCCACGGCAAACTGCAGCTTCCCGGCCGGCATCTTCCCACCGAGCACACGAGGGATCCAGCTCTCCTGTGTGGCTCCGTTCCTCAGATGCTCGAGTGAACGGGCTCGGAGAGGATTTTACTTCTGCGCCCTGCTGGCCGGGGAAAACTTCTCAGCGCCTCTCACGTAAACTCTGTGTCTGCACACTTTGCTGCTTTGCGCTGTTTGGACGCCGCACGCTCGAGCCGGCAGCCGCGGATCCCGGGTCGCCGCTGTAAGTTGTGAGCGCTGGGGGGACGCTAACGCTTTGGGCTCTTTGCAGCCTTTCTTTGATGTGGTGGGTGGTCGCAGTATAGCGACCTGAGCTGCTGGATTTGAGCGGGGTAAGTTGGGGCAGAGAGGCTAACGGGTTAGCGGAGAAGTGGAGGTTAGGTGAGGAAGGCGGGTCGCTTCTTTGCTCCTGTGGCTGGTGGAGGTGGCAGCCCCCGCACCCCACCCCACCCCGAGACGTTATTGTTCCTGCTCGGCTTTGTACCGTCCCTCCCCCCACACCGTGCTACAAGGGTGTTTGTAGTAACGCTGAAAAGCCGCGAGCCGGGGAGCGATGCTTGCATGTAGAAGGGTTACTTACATACATTTCCCTGAAACTCCTCTCAGTCAGAAAGATTTATGAGGCAGGAGCTCGAAAAGAACAGGCTCGATTAATGTTTCCTGTCTCCAGAGCACAAGGTACCTGATCTCTCTCTCTCATTCTATCAATAGTGGGTGTATATGGACGATTATAAATAAATTATGTGTATGTGCAGAAAAGCAGGTACCAGCCTTCTCCAGACGGTCAGCTTGGAAAAGCGGTGTTGCCTGCCCTTAACTGGCCGTTTGTGAGTGGGGTGGGCAGCAGCAGCAGTGCCATTTAGGTGGACTCATAAGGTGAGTTTTAGATTTAGCTCATATGTTTGCAGTAGTAGATGGAAACAAGTTACATTCAGGTTCAGCACATATTTCCCTGCCCCCAGAGGGCTCACAATCTAACTTTATCTGAGGCAGTAGAAGGTTTAGTGACTCGCCCAAGGTCACAAGGAGTAGCAGTGAGATTTGAAGTCTGGCTTCCCTGACGCCAAGTTCACTGCTCAAACAATTAGGCTACTCCACTCTATTATAGTTGCCCACTTAGTCTGTTCAAATATGTAGAAAAAGGCTCAGCAAATGTGATACCTTTCTATTGGGCTAACGAGAGATTATCATCCACAAACTGTTTCTTTGACCCTTATCTCTACATAATTTAAAAAATGAGGTTATAGCAGAGATTCTCGTTTATCTGGGAACCCTCTTCCTCCCCCACCATCTAGAGTATTTGGCAAAAATAGTGGATGCCTGGGGAAGCAGAATATTTGAGTGAGGCAACTGCTTACTGTCTGATATTTCTGTTGCTACATGTCTTTGGCACTGAAATTGTGGAAAGGAAGGAGGCTATCTATTCTGGCAAAGGCTACCATATCCTTATGCCTTCTGTAGAAACTGACTTTAACCAACAATAACCCCATAATGATAGAAGGTAAAGCTAAAGTATACCCAGGGCTGGCCCAAAGGTTTCTGCTGCACTAGGCAGAAGCCCCTGTTGTTCCACCGCTGTTGCTGATTCCGCATGGGTTGGATGGCAATGGCTCGGCGGCAGGCCATGTGCTTTGGCACACCTGTCCTGCCGCTTCTGACCCCCCCCCCCTCGGAAGGAGGGGGGACACAGATGGTCATGTGTGCCAAAGCACATGGCCTACCACTCACAGAGGTCTGTCGCCTAGTATACCAAAGAACAAAAAAAACTCCCTTTGAAAAGGATAATATCCAAAATACAAAAAAATTGTTAAAGAGTGAAAGAACCATTAGAATGGAGTTAGGGATCACTGCTCAAGAGACAACTCTAATACACAACAGCACATCACCCAGGGGCTGCAGAGCACTTTGCTGATTCGGGGGGGGGGCAAACTCTGCCCCAAGCTCCACCCTAAGTTCAGCCCTAGCCCCCCCCCCCCCCCCCCCGCCCGGTGGCCTTCCTCTTCCTTTTTCTACCCTGGGGGGGATGGGCAGGAATCCTATCTCCTGCACAGTGCCAGCCCATCCACTAGGTGACTGGTCTTGGTGGGCAGCGGCACACATAGACGGCTGCACCACCCCCCTCCTGCTTGTGGGAGATCGGATCCCCATGGGCAGGAGGGGAAGGCTGCTGTGATTGCAGCAAAGACTCCTTCTGTCTGTCTGCAGGGATCTGTAGTAATCTGGCTTGTTCAGTTTTCTGAATAGGTGTAAGAATGCTCTAATGCCCACTGCAATATTTATGGTGCTTCTGTTTTCTGGATAGGCTTTTTTATAGTGTTAACTTTAGAAGCTGGTGTCATTATGGTATCATAGATTTGCTTTATAGGTTGAGCGACTTTTGTAGGGTTTTCTGCTAGTTCACAACCTGCCCGGTACTGGAGAGGCTATTAACAAAATGACACTTGTATGTTGGGTTCTATAGTGAAATTTATTTAGACAGTTTTATATACCACCTTATCCTTCAATCAAGGTGGTCACAACACAATTGGGGGATATGAGACACATACACTAATACTTGCAGGGAACATGGGCTATGGAGGGTTAAGTGGCTTGCCCAAGACCACAAGTAGCACCTGTGGGACTAGAAACCTCAGTCCTTCTGGCCCAAGGTTACTGTCCTCTAGTGGGATTTGAACCCCTGACCTTCCAGCCTGAGGTAACTTGCCCCAACCACTAGGCCACTCCTCCCAGTTGTGCTCTGCACTTACTGTTGAAGGGGTTTTGTTGGATGCAAAATAGATTTTCAAAAAGAAAAAGAGAACCATAGCGCTGTGATTCTTACTTGTTGTCCCTTGGCATGTGAGCACCTTACATCTCCTTTGTTTTTTGCAGAATATATATTTATAGATGTCTTTTTTTTAATCTTAAGAGTGCCAGGCTAAATAATTAAACAGCCATAGTATTGCTGCATTTTAATTATATAGCCATTGAATGGATATCTTCGAGCACTAACTAGTGTGTGGGTTTTTGGGGTTTTTTTTGGTTAAAGATGACCATAATTAATATTGAAATGATATGCAAATATCACCCCCTCCCCCAATGAAGCAGTCAAATGACACCCATCATTTATTTATTTAACAGGTCTTTTGTGGAGGGTTGGCACATTAGTGCGCACTCACCAATAACGTGGCAGTTAGCATGGGCGCACCTCATGATACCTCTGGATACCATTAGGTGCACCCACGTTAATTGTGCTGCATGTTAATTCGTTAGTCGCACGTTAACTGCTATCAACATACTTGTCATGCCCACAACAGCTAACGGTTTTTAGTAAAAGGGCCCCTTAGTTAAGAAATAGAATTGATTTTTGGAAAGAAAGGCCAATTAACAAACAAGGTATAAGTTGATTCGCTTTTATCAGGCTAAATGCGTTTCTTAACCCGCTTTTGTGAGCTTACAAGTGAAAAGGAATACATCTGCAACAGTATTTTGCTCCATAAGGTCACTATGCCTGCTTGATTTAAAGCAAAAAGAAGTGAGAGAGAACGGTTATTGGGTGAAGGACGTTAGAGTTGCAAAGGGCACAGGTGTATCCAGAATATTAATAAGCTGAGGGTCGGCCCTCTCAGCATCCTCTCCCTCCCATGACTTTCTACCCTCCACTAACGCTAGGGACAAGGAAAATATGGGAATTTTCCTAGGGACAATGTCGCCCTCAGCTCAGTGCAGAAACCATGCACAGGAGCCCGGTGCTAAAGTTCCAGCGCAGTGTTTCTTAAGCAGGTGTAGTGCAGAAGCTTTGCGCAGCGATGTTTTAAGCAAACAGCATGCAAATGAGCCTGGTGCAAAGGGTCTGCGCTGAATAAGGAGAGCAAGCCAGGTCTACGTGCACAGAGGTCTATATTAGCAGTACCTATGTCGTGCACACAAAGAAAATAGTTTGGTACTTGTGCGCATTTGCTGGGATGCTGTCTGGCGCATAAACAGCAGTGTTATTCTGCGCAGAATATTGATGTTTCTGCACCATATAGCACTGTTCCAGCTCATGCACATAGCACTGTTCCAGCACCCTTTCTCTGCTGGTTTTTCTTCAGCACTCTCCATCCAAAAGCCAGAATAAAGTTGCTGGTGCTGTATGCCCAAGAAACGGGCAGGAATTCTTCACCAGCACTGACTGCAGGCCTGTGAGCTTATCTTTAACACCTCCTCAGATCTCACGTTAAAATCTCACCTTCAGCTCAGCCTTCTGGTCTTCTGCATCTGCGCTGCATAACTACGAGCTTTATTATCATCCATGTAAATGGATTTGAACGTACTCATGTTTGATTCCTTCTTGCATCCTGCACCCATGCTAGCGCAGAGAATTCTGCATGAACAGACGGCAGCGCACCTTTCTGAATTGAGCTACCAATGGGTTAGTTTTGCACATACCATGACGGTAATGAGCATTACTTTAAGCCAAAGCATGTGGAGCACGATCTTGGCATAGTCCTTGCATCGTGCCAAGGAGAGCACCTTCTGAAGTTCATAAGATGTCACATGTATGGATAATTCTGTTAACCAAGCCTGTGGCGCCAGTACAATGGGAAATATCTCTTCACCTTCCTTCACCTTCCGCATTTTCTTAGTCTCTGGCTGCATTGCTTGGTACTTGAAGATCTTCTCTTTCTTGCATCAAGCTTTTCATCGGTTGGAAAAGGAATGTCCCAGTCAATCATAAACTCTTCGTTTTCTCCCTTTTGCAAGGGCTTCAGTTTTCAAGTCATTTCACTCTACAGAATTCTTGTATCTTCATACCGATTCTAAATTGGAAATGGTTAAGGTGTGCAACACAGTTGATTTTGGTTTGGAAAGCATGAATGGGCATGTTGTAAAAAAAGACTTTCCTGGAGTCTATATAGCTGTCTAGTGTGGTGGAAATTTGCAGGCTTTGTGGCTACATAACTATCAACAGTTGGAAACTGGTGGCTGTAATTGTCATTGTTCCTATTTAATGAAATGGCCACTGAACTGCTGTCGGAAACTCTTAGGGGGGCCTTTTACTAGTGGGCACTAGCTAGTAGTGCGTGTTCTGGCATGCGCTGAAGATGCACTAGGACACGCGTTGCCGGTCAGTGCAGGCCATGACAGTTGATGCGGGACGATTCCTGCGTTAACTGTGCAACCTGCATTAGGGTTGTGAATGGGCTGGTTAAGGGTGGAGAGTGGGTGTGGTATGCTCAGTGCAGCTAGCGCCAGGTTCACTCTGTGTCCTAACTGCATTAGGGTGGGTTCACTAACGCCATTTCTTTAGGCGGAGTTAGGTGCACTCGTGCTATGGCGGCATGCGTTAGGGTAAAGGGCTCCACGTTAGCTGCCAGAGAAATGCTTTCCACATCCCAGACAGTTAACACTGTGGGGTTGCACCTAACACACAATGGTTTTGGCACTTCTGGTGCGTTAGGTGCAACGCCTTAATGCCCTTTAGTAAAAGACCCCCCTCCCCCACCAAGAGTAAGAAGGTTAAATGAAATTGGTGGACAGTTGACACTACTGAAATATTCTAGAACTGCAGATGTTGTCCAGGTGATTAATTTCTTCTGTCTTTCTAATATTGCAGATGCGAAATGTACCCCTAAAGATGCTCTCGCATGTGGTGATGCGCATTTGCGTAACACACATACTAAAGTAGGAGAGGAAACCGAACAGCAAGCGTTTATTTATTTTTATTTTATCTGGTGACAGCTGGGTGTATACATGCTATTTGATCATTATAAGCATATGTGGAGCCTGCGCTGTTTGAGCTGGGAGAATGATGTAAGGTATCCGTGCTTTGTATAAATTCAGTTATCGAGTGCAGTCCAGCTTTGGTCTCATAGGCCCCTAAGAGCTTGGGCCAGGACAAGTAGAGCAGTGACTCTGACTGAAAGACAAGTATTGTTCGTGTTAATAATCAGAAGCCCTTATCTGCATAGTGCCACTGAAACTCATCCTGACCGGATAATGCTGGGATGGGTCATGGGTGAACAAGGGGTGCAGTTGGTTGTTATCCTGCTTGCTGTTCTTATCAGGATGATCGGCACTAGCCGCAATCTGGATATTGGTGCTGAATATCTGGATATTTTTTTTTTTACTTTACCAGCCAGTGTTTATAGAACACTGATCACAGCGGCTAAATATCGGTCCTGTTATTTTTATACTTCCCCGGTGCCCTCATCTAGGCCACCTTGTTATATCAAGAGAGGCTCCATCAGAATTTTAAAGCACATTAAAAAATGTGAAAGCTTATACTTTACGACGTTGCCATTTTTGCAGTACCAAAGTGATCTGTTCAGCACTGGTCCTTTTTAGTTTTTTACAACTTTGCTAGTAGAAAATGCTAAATATAGTGTCATCAGTGTTTAGCTTTATCACTCGTTTTCTGAACTCCTCCTCTAGTTTGTCATCAGCTGTGGTCTGTGATAGCTGCACAGATGTTCTCACAGAATAAAATAAACTATATAGTATCTTTCAAGAAGCATTTCTTAGAAAACCTTGGGGAGCCCCTCTTAATTTCTCTCAGATTTCTTTTTCGCTTTTTGGTGGAGGCAGTACTTTTCTTATGCTCCTTTTAAGCCCAAATCAATCAGGATCAGTCCCTGTTTGGGTTACAGTGCTTGCGTTTTCATTTCCAGCTACCTAGGATCCCCCCCCCCCCTGCTTTTAAAGACATTTCCATCAATTCTGTTCATCCATCGAAACCTTGACAGTTCTTAGCCAGGGGTCTCTACTCTGTGACTCCCTCTGAATCCTGGTACACATGCACTCTTAACTAGTTGGTATTGCTTTTGAATATGACTTGGGTCTCTCTACTATGAACATTGCCTGTGTAGCATCTCAACCTGAGGAATAAAAACTGACCCCTGATCTCCCGTACAGTCGTTCGAGTAATTCATCTCAGGTGTTTTTTATAGGGTTCCCAGTCTCTCGGTAGCTCTCAGTCTGGACGAGACCTTTCTTTAATGCTTGACATTTGTTTTGTTTTTACATCTTTGTCAGAAGTGAAGAGTCTTGACTTTCTCTTATTTTCTGGATATTTCCTATCAGATTATTTTTCCCTTTTTTAAGCTACATATGTTTCAGGTATCTAGGACAACCAGTTCCTGAAGATAAGAAGTGTCCAGTGTTTCCCAGCCTCTACCACAAGTTTATTTGAAACAGCTCTCAGCTGACTGAAACGTATTGGCTTTCCATTTTTGCGCAATAGATATATCAAACACAACAAAACCTCGATATAATGACAACATTCTAGAAGTCAAAATTGATATGCTTCCCAAGGATGTAAATTTAGTAAGGTCTCTAGTTCCCTTTTTCTTTTGATGGCAGAACTATGAAAGTTTTATGCATATTATAAACACCTGTAATTTTGCCCTGCTTGGATGATGTTACATTTTGAGTTGTCCGATTCTCATAATATTTTTTTTTTTTTTTTTTTTTTTTTGCCCCAGCCATTTCCTCCTGTTCTTTTTTTTACCTCCATCTCAATCAGGACCAGGTCAGGGATATGGCATATTTAACCCTTATTCACAGCTATCTGGGGGATTTTCTCCCCTGCTTTCTGTTGCCCCCTCCCCATACATACCTGGTCTGGTTATTGCAGCAGGCTGGCGTCCATGCTTCAGGGCTCTTTCTGAAGCTTGCACTCATGGGCCCTTGGTCTGGCCACAAGGTGCTGCTTGTCAGCAGTAACAATGACTCTCTTTTCCCCTCCCCCAGCAGATCACGTGAACACTGCTTTCTATAGCATCCCCATCTCCAGTTAATCTGGGAGATGGAAGGCCCAACGGAATGATGAAACCAGGCAGCTTCCGCATGGTAGTGCACAGCACTTCCACTAGAGGCAGCCTCGCTTTCCCTTCAGGTTTGACTGCACTCTCTCACTTGCAAAACACTCCAGGGATGCAGATCAAAGGGGGTCGTTTTAGAAGTCTTAATCACAAGTTGCATCTGTAAATACAACCACTTAAACGTGCCCATTGCATCCATGTGTTAATAGCCATTTTAAAAAAGGCTCATTTTTACCTATGGATGTACATTCCACCTTGAAATGGCAAGGGGCCATGTCTGGGACAGGCCTGAGCAGGACGAGCATTTACACATGTATTCCCCATTTCATAGAGGGAACGGAAGTGTAAGCCCAAAATTGGCCACGTCCAGATTTACACCTGCTCCCTGAGAAGTCTAGGTATTCATAAAGTGTTCCTTTAGCAGAGGAAATGAAGAGATATCCCTCTACGCCCCCAAGTTTTATTTCCCCTTCCGACTGAAATGAGGTAAAGCTAATTCTCTTTAGCCAATCAGCAATATCTGCATGTCTAGGTTTAGAAAATAGTTCAGATAAACGTATATAAGTGCTGACATTTACATATGTGAAATGCCAGTACTTACAGTACACGTGTAAGTTGCGAGGTTTCCTCTGTTGATTTTTCACATGTGTATATTGGTAAAATTGCTCGTCCCCCTGCACATGGATATACGTTCCTGTGCATTCCGGCAATTTTGTCTATTTTAAAACCTGCTCTTCCTTTAGCAAAGCCGATTTTAAAATACCATCAGAACTGAGTATGCCCAGACCTTGACGTCTCAATGCCGGTCTCCATGTATTATCTAAAATGCACCTTCACATGTTCATTCCTAGCATCCTCCTTCTCTTTAGCTCCCTGCTTCTTACCTCCTTCCTGTGGTCCACGCCAACTTTATCCAGCATGCACCGAATATGAGATACTGAGCTGTCACACTTTATATTTCCATAAGAACATAAGCAATGCCATACTGGGTCAGACCAAGATCCATCAAGTCCACTATCCTGTTTTCAATAGTGACCAATCCAGATCACAAGTAGCTGGCAGGTTCCCAAAAAGGCACACAGGTTCCACAGTTCTTGTCTCGGGGTAAGCAGTGGATTTCCTGGGTCCTCTTTAATAATGGCTTATGGATCTTTCCTCCACGAACTTGTCCAAACCTTATTTAAACCCAACTACACTAACAGCTTTTACTACATCCTCCTGTAATGGATTCCAGAGTTTGATTACACTTTGAGAGAAAATATTTTTTCACTCATTAGTCTTAAATAGGTTTCATTGTAGCTTCATTGCATGTCCCCTAACCTTTCTGCTTTTTGATGGAGTAAACTACCGATCTACGGTCAAAAAATGATTAATATGTTTAGACTAAAACTATGATTTTATTGATGTTTTAACTTATTTGAGGCAAAATACTGATAGTACTCTTCTTGAAAACTTATTTTGGGAAACTCTGAATTTAGCCTTTTACTGGTAAGTCTTGCGCTACAATAAACCTCTCTTTCCTCTTTCTGAAAGGATAGTGAAAGCCTAGCATTGTTTTTCTAGGTTTGTCCATGCTGCTTTTTGACCCTCATCTAAAGGCGGATGAAGGCTGGCCACATCTAAAGTTGCGTTTTTGTTGGTCTCTGACAAAGGTCATTGGTTACTTGAGATCAAAGCACAAGAAGACAATGGGGTATTCTGAGCAGTTTCTAAAGTAAATTAAGATTTTATTTTAGCCAGGTCAAAATAGTGGCAAACACTGATGCGTTTAAAGATCCATGTTTGAAATATTAGTCCTTCAGTTGTTCACAACAAGAAAAATGAGCCGTTCCTTCTCCTGCTGTATATCTATAGTCAATTTTTAAGTTTTTGCCTTTAGAAGGGGCTGATCATGCAGGAGGGACCACCATCTACTGAAATTAATCTGTTAGCTTAATGTTTCTGCAGTTCCACAAAGGATTTAGTTCTGTGACGTCAAGAAAGAAGATGGATCTTCCTCGGAACTCCTGAGCAGTAAACCTTTTCTATTCATCTTTTCACCTCAGTGTCCCGGCAGATCTCATTTCCTTTTCACTTTCGCCACGGCTTCTCCTTAATAGATGTGCTCTGCTTCCCACCCTCTTTGAGACTGCAAAGTCAGCAGGGGCAGAATCTCAAAGCCTCTCATTCCTGTTTTGCGCCTCTCCCATCCTGGGCGCAGTAGTGTGTCACTCTCTGTAATACTTTGCTGTGCGAGGCGCCATTTGGAACATTTAAATGCCCTTCTTCCTCTTACTGATCTGTAGCACTGCTTGAACCTACTGCACCACACCAAATGGCAATACGAGTCCAGAAAATATCAAAGAGAGGCAAGCTTGGTAGACCATCATTGTCTGAGCTCTAGGTTGTAACAAGCACTGAATATGTTGGGAGGGAAAGTAGGAGACAATAAATGACTTGACTTAATGCTACACATCAGAATCGGGCTGGAAGTAAAAGAGTGAGGGCAGGATTAAATCTGTTCTTTACCGGAGAGAGATCAGCTTTACCTGGGAGCAGCCGCGGTATTTTCAACTACGCGGAGCAGTGCTGCAGGAGGGAGTTGGAGACCTGGTGGCACAGCTGCAGGCACTCAGTTCGACATTCCTGCCTTGGAAGACCCCCCCTCGACCCACATAAAGCTCTGCGGGCGCTACTCACGGACTGCGAGTCGCGGCCTGCGGGGTCATGTCCTAAGGGGCGTGTCACAAGGGGCAAGGCACGCCCCTTTTGCGCTCCTTCAGCGCTCACGAGAAGCTCTCGAGGGTGTTTGATGCTATAATGTTTTGCCCATGGGAAAACGGAAAGTGAAGCCGGCTGTGAAATCTGGGTCTGGTGGTGTTGACCAAGGAGGTAAGATGGTTGGTCCCATGGACAAACATGTATCGTCACTGCCTCCTGCAAAATTATCGCCGGAAGGGGTTTCTTTAAGCCCCGAATTCCGGCTAACACCTCCTTTCCCCCAGCCACTTTCTTCCTCTACTTTCCTCAACGCTCTCCCGGCGCCTGTAGCCTCGCCTTTGAGACCTGTCTGCCCGGCTACCTCCGAACAGACTGTTCCTCTTCCTACGGGAGAGGTAACTTTAGTGGATATCTGGACTGCAATTCAACAAATTGATAAGCATTTATCTTCAACTGTTTTGTCTCTATGTAGCTTTACGAGTGATGTAGTTGATAAATTTAAAGATGTTGATAAACAGATAAGTTCATTAGCTCAGATTTCTGCCCGTGTTGATTCCCACCTCCTAACTGGTTCAAATAGTAATCTTGCTTTAATTAAGGATTTTTCTGCAGTTTCTTACCGCGTGGAGATGTTGGAAAATCTGCATCGGGCAAGAAATCTACATTTTCTTAATTTTCCCTCAACCCACTTATTGTCTCCTGAAATTTTGTTGCAGAAATATTTCTCTGAGACTATACAATTGAAAGGCTCTTTAGATGTGGTCCAAGTTCATTCGTTTTCTTCTGGCGGTCGAGCGACGTCTCCTGTGGAGGGGACTTCCGCTCCTTCTGATCAGTCTGTCGCCCAGAATTTAACCGCCTTTTTGGAGGATTCTTCAGATGTCATATCCAAGCGTTGCACTGTTGCAACGTTTGGCTCTGAATCTGTTAAATTATCTGTGCTTAGAGCTTATTTTAAACACAGGGATGCCTTATTTTGTGGGTTTAGATTCCAAGTGTTTCCGGATGTCGGCTGTGTCACACAGCTTAGACGTAAACAATTTTTGGAATTAAGAACTAGAGTTGTTGCTTTGGGAGCATCGTTTTTTCTAAAATTTCCCTGTCGCTGCTTGGTTATTTACCAGGGGCAAAGTTATGCCTATACTGATGTATTACAGTTACAGAAATTTCTGACTGCGAGGGAATTGGCTGAGAAGTAGGTTGGTGGGTTTGTTTTTTCTCTGTGCTCCCTAATGTGGAGTTTATAAAACTCTTAATTGCTAGTAACATTTATATTTCCTTGGATATTGTTGATTATCTCTCCTTGACGTGTGCTTATTTTCTTTTGTGAATTCTTTTTCTTGAATATTATCCTGTTTACTTGGATTTGTTTTTCCTTTGTTAGTTTTGTATTTAGGGAAGAAAAACCTTAAATAAAAGATTTAAAAAAAAATCTGTTCTTTACCATAAGCCAGCATCATCAAAGGGTGAAATTGACTTGGTTATCATCCCACACATTAAGAGAGAATTCAGCTCAGATAAGAACTTGGTTGTATCCCCTTGCTACCTCACTGTGGCCTGAAATTTGGAGGGATAAGCGATGCCCATTGAAAGAACCATTAAGGCCTTTTTGTTTTGCATTTTATAATGCCCCTCTCAGACTCTTCCCCATTCACCCACCACCAACAGCAGTAAGGCCCGAAAATGGTAGGCAGCTTGCTGACACGTGTGACAGAGAAACTGTTTTGACCGAGTGTTTCCAAGTATAGCTTCAGAGCTAGTGATGACTCTTTGCTTTCACAGGCAGGATTTACAGGGAAGGAAGGGGGAGAACAGAGTGTCTACTGCTTTATTTAGCTTTACCAGATACATAGAAGATACACGAAAATGGTCTCTGCTCCATGGAGCTTACAATCTGTCTGTGTGAAGACTGAGTGAACCACAAGTAGCTTTTATGTGGCGCTGTGTTTAAGTTGTGCACTGACAGCTGTTGAATTACCATCCAAATTCTTTTATTGATTTGTCAGCTTTGTTTTATGGTGTTGACCACAGAACGCTGTTTATTCTGCTTAAGGGAAAAAGAGAAGGAAGGCTGTGGGAGTTGTTCTTTTCTGTAATGTCGTCTTGACCTTTTGCCCTTGCAGTAGCAGCTGGATAGAAAAAGTAGCCTTGCAAGGAACCATTTTCATCTTTCTGTGCTTATTTCTAAGATTAGATAATGTTGATTCACCCTTCCACCCAGTTAAGGATGGAAAAAAAAAGTTTCATGGGCCACTCTCCAAAAATTAAAATTCAAAATTCAAAACGCTTCATTGAGCTATAAAACATGCTCTAAACTTTCCATGTGAAAGAACTACTATATTCCAAAAATAATTAATAATATGGAATCAATACTTTTTGATTTCTTATTATTAAGTTAGGAGTGAGCAAACTATAGCCCGTGGCTGTATCCGACCAGCCGGGTCATGATTTCTGCCTCTGCTCATGTTCCAAACTTGTGTGTGTGTGCTGGTCACTGACGCTGTTTTCCCAACTGTCCTGGTAACATTACTGAAGCCCCACATTTTATTTATTTTTTTAACAAGTTTTATATACCGCCTTTCTTACATTCATAGTGGTTTATGTATAACATGGTAACGTATAGTGTTTGCAATGAACAGGATATAAAACTTGGATTAAAGGGAATAGAAAACATTACAGTGAACAGGATATTGTACTTGTATCTAAAGGGGATAATGTGCACCTTTGACACTTTGAGATCAGCATGTCCATAAAGTGAACATCTTGGGCTTTGGTAAGACAACACCAGGTCATCTAAGTTAAAGTGCCACCCCAGCGCTGTCAAAGGAAAAGTCAGGTGTCATGTGGGAAAGATAGAAAAGTTAACTGCCACCAGGGGTTTGTGCTCACTGGTCAGGTAGGGAGTGTGCTGGAGGTCTAGGAGCCCCCCTACCCTAGTTATGGCTCCCTCATATTAAAGACCCTTGGCATCGGTCTTCACACTGTTGTCATAGCAAACGCAAATTAGCTCAGTTTTCAAAAACTGCCTTTTCAATGCCCATAAAAAAGTTAAAAAGAGCCAACTAGTGCCAGTCACTGTAGTTGAGCTAATCTGAATACTCCTGGATGACAAATGAAGCTCTTTCTGTTGTATGAAGTTATTTATTTATTTAGTTAGTGTACACTTGTATCCCGCTACTTCCAGCGATCAGCAGCGGTGAATTCAAAGCAGAGGTGTTAACAATACCAAACACAAAGCTGCTGAAAATAATCTGGGATAAAGTTACTCAAAGATAGATTGGGGAAAGGCGATGAAAACATTTCACTGATTTGAATATAAGGGACGTTCATTTGATAGTGTGCATTTGGTCTGTTGGCACACCTTAAAAAATGTAGTGTGCGCTAAATTTATTTATTTAACAACTTTTTTTATACTGCTTTATCTACAAGTCGAAGTGGTGTACAATAAACGTAGGCTGGAGAGGCTTGCATATAACTTGAACTGACATTTAACTCTATATTGAAGAGCATTTACAAATAATTAGAACTTTGAACTAGGAAACAGTTTATAGTGCAACTGGTTAAGATATTAGCTTGCATCAAGGAACATTTAACTTGCATTAGAAAACATTAACGGAGTGATCATTGAAGCGTCTAAGCATTTACAAGAATGATGAGCTGAGAGATATACAGCTAGGTGTCTGAACCAAAGTATTCTGTAAAGAGAGATGTGTTTAGTCAGTGACAGAACTCAGACATATCACCCTTTAGATCTTTACATCTGTCCTGACCAGTAAAACCTCAGTGCAGCAGAAATGCTCATGTATCTAGAGGGAGTGAATTGTAATTGGAGGGTGCAAATAGGGAAGAAACTCGATTGGAGGTAGAGTGTTTGCATCTTGTTTTGAGAGTTGGGACAATTAATAGCTTTTAACACGTTTGATTTAACACATTAACCTATGAATTGATGCACTTCAGGTTGATTAATACCCGTTAAAAAATTTAAACACAAATGTGTATATCAAAAAATGGAAAATCAGAGAAAAAAGTCCAAAAATGGCCCCAAAATAGCCCAGAATAATTTGCATGCACATCCATGTTGAATATCCCTTGGGGCACTATTAGGTTTATCATTGTAAGTAGAAACACATTGGTACCACCAAGACATTGCTTTGATCAGGCCGTCTCTCTAAAGTCAGTAGCCATGGGTTAAAGAGGAAGGTCACACCGAGGCCTAAGATTACTTTAAAAGAACTATCGACATCTGTAGTTGAAACGGAGGAAAATGTTGAACTCTTCAACAATATCAGTACTGTATTGTTCAACAAACATGGTGTGTATGGGGGGGATGGCAAGAAGGAAGCCATGTGATATGCCGCACAGCATTTTTTGAAGAAACCGTGAGGGGACACTGCATGCATGTGGGAGAAGGTTCTGTGATCGGATGAGGCCAAAGTGGAATATTTTGGTCTCTGTGTTAAGCGATACATCTGGTGTGAAATGAACACAGCACAACACTGCTGGCACCATCTCTACAGTAAAGCATGGTGGTGGCTGCATTATGTTGTAGGGATGCTTTGTAGCAGTGGGGACAGGGAGGATTATGAAGATCGAGGGAAAGATGGATGATGCAAAGTACAAGCAGATCCTGGAGGAAAACATGTTCCAGTTTTTCATAGTCCTGGGAAATTTTACATAGGACAGTGATCCTAAGCACAAAGCAAAAGCAGCAGTGGAGTGGCTTAGAAAGTAGAACGTGAATGTCCTTGAGTGGTTCCATTTCAAACTAGATCAGAATACAATAGAAATCTGGGACAAGACTTCAGGATTACAGTCCACAAACGATCCCCTGCTGACTTGAAAGAGCTTGAGCTATTCGCCAAGAAGATTAGGCAAACCCTGCACCATCCCATTGTGTAAGTTGGTACACACTTGTTCTAAACAACTCCTGGCTTTTATTGCTGCGGAAGGGGCTACTGCCATGTACTGAGTCAAGGGATGTGATGACTTACTCATTCAAGACATTTTGATTTCTTTTTTTTTCCATATTTTTATTTAGGTTTTCTTGAATAACAAAACAAAATTTCAAGCAAATACTCAAAAATCCACATCATTACAATATCCAAGGAAAATTTATACACATCAAGGGAGAGCGAACCCTGACTATACCAAAAAATAAAGAAAACAGAAGCATTTCAAACTCCACTTTGGGGAACAGTTATCTCACCACCAAAACCCTTAACAACCTCCTTTTGGTTCAAAAAAGACTGTAATTGAATCACATCAATATATACAAAGGATTGACCCTCAAATGTAAGTACACAACGACAAGGAAATTTCAGAAAGAAAGAAGCCCCTAAAGCCAATACACGAGATTTTAACACCAGGAACTGCTTACGCCGGACCTGGGTAGCCCTGCTCACATCCGGGAAGACTTGAAGCTTTTGACCACAAAAGAGAGATTCCCGAAATTTAAAGTAAGCACGAAGAACACATAATTTAATGGATTCAGAACCAAAGGTAACCACGAGAGTGTTACGTTTGGATATGATATCCGCAGAATCTTCCAAAAAAGCGGTAAGGTCCTGACCCACCGATAGATCTAAAGGCGGCATATCTTCCTCATCCTGAGCTAAAGGAGGGGACGATCTTAAAGAAAGATAATACATATATACAACATCTATATTCCCTTCCAATTTTAACACTTCAGTAAAATATTTTTTCAAAAGGATATCAGGAGACAGCAAATAGGTAACAGGAAAATTTAGGAAACGTAAGTTCTTGGCTCTAGACTGATTCTCAAGCACCTCCAGTCGATAAGCAGAAGAAGAAACATCCCGAATTAAGGCAATATTATTATCTGAACAAGACTGGAGCTGAGAATCTGTCTTAGCCAATGACTTAGCAATTGAAACCAGTTGCTTGTCAGTACTTTGCATTTTACTGACTACATCAGAAGTAAATTGACATAGGGAAGACACGGTGGTAGATAGACGCATATCAATATTATGTCCAAATATCCTTTAGAGTTACCTCACCGGAACCTGGACTCTTGGCAATCCCCTCTGTACTTCCTGGCGAAACAGGTTGTGGTATAGGAGGAACAAGTTCCGGAGACAAATCCAACACAGTAGATGAAAAAGGAGGAAGAGGGAAAGGCGGTGGGTGTCCTGGAATAAGAGCTCAACGAAGCTCCTTCAGGTGAAGATGTAGCAGATAGCTGGGAAATCAAATGTTTGTCCATGGGACCCACCACTTTATTTCCTTGGACTTTGGCCCCAGATTTAACCGGCAATTTCATCTTACATTTTCCCATGGCAAAAAAAACGCTGATCTCGGCTTCGAAGGGGCGCCAAAGGGGCGTGTTCTGCCCCTTGAATCACGCCCCTTAGGTCACACCATGCAGGCCGCGAGACGTGGCCGCGTGTAGAAGCTGCCGGGTTAAATGGAGAAATGAAGAGGGGTCCTCCTCAGCCGGGACCGCCCTCGTTCTGCCTGCCCGATTCCAAGCAGGGTCTCCAGGCACCTGCTAGCTGCTCCCGCGGCAAAAGACAACTGCCGCGTCTGTACCCCGGACAGAAACACTTCTCCACCAACCTCCTGCAGCTGCTGGGTTAAATGGAGAAATGAAGAGGGGTCCTCCTCAGCCGGGACTGCCCTCGTTCTGCCTGCCCGATTCCAAGCAGGGTCTCCAGGCACCTGCTAGCTGCTCCCGTGGCAAAAGACAACTGCCGCTTCTGTACCCCAGACAGGAATGCTTCTCCCGACATTTTGATTTCTTATTCTTTATTACTTTTGGAATTCCTCCATAGTACTTCCATGTTGCAATGTAGAGTATGTTGTGTAGATCAGCGAAAAAAGCTCCTACTTCAGTGCATTCTTAATTGTATTTTTAGATAGCAGAATGTGAAAAATATAGAAGGCGTTGAAGACTTTTACAAGATGCTATATGTGCAGCTGTGTTCCTTTACTTTATTTGTCATAATAGACTGAGTTGGCCAAGTCTTTCTTGGCAAATACTGTACAAGGAGAATGTGTAACAGCATAACAGCCAAGCAAATAGTTTGACGTGATACAAACATGGTTATGTTCTGTAAGCTCAGTATGATGAGCAGGGCCAATGCAAGGTTTTTATATCTTACAGTACATGAGCCTTCATCCATCACAATTAACTATCAGGCCACTAGGACCCCTCCCCTTGAGATTTTTTATAATTAAACTTAACAAGCATAATAACCCTATAACCATCCTTCTTAGAATGATCCTGTAAAAAGATATATATATACTTGGACATTATACTTTTAAATACTAAACTTTCTTTTGTATATTTATTTATATAATTGTATTTCTAATCTGCATTATCTAGTAATCTAAGCAGAATACAAATCACATACATAATATCAACATGCAAATTTGTAATAAAACATAAATCATAACAATGTAGACATAACTGCAACAATCTCACCAGCATCTATATAATTCTGCCTACATACACAAGTCATTACCCAGCCTAAGATAACACTCCTCGTTCCTGGTCTGCATAATTTAAGCTAGAAAATGCCTCTCTAAACAAGAAAGCCTTCATCTTCCACCTGATAAAGGAATCTCATCAATGCACCGCTGTTTCAGCAGTAATAGAGAACGGGGTCCTGCCATTGAGAGAGCCCCATGATCAAGTCTCATCCAACAATACATGGTGAAAATGTAGGAACATCAAGTTGACACATAACCTTTCAGATCTTTACATCTGCCCTGACCAGTAAAGCCTCAATGCAGCAGAAATGCAAAGAGCTGCATCATTATTCAATGTCTTGTGAACTAATGTGAGAATTTTAAATTTGGCTTTCCATAGATTTGGAGGCCAATGATAAGCAGACAGAATAGCAATGCTGCTCATTGCGACCTTGGACAAGTCACTTAACCCTCCATTGCTAAGTAACTTAACTCTTCATTGCCCGAGGTACATACTTAGATTGTATAAGCCCTCTTGAGACAGGGAAATGCCTACTGCACCTGAACTACTTTTGGAAGGTATTAGCAAAATACAAACATAAACAAATTGGGAAAGCATGCAGAGCATTACTCATGGAATTCTTTCCATCCCCTCTGTGTGTATATATGCATGCACACATCCATATCTGCATTGCCTCTGTCTCTGCTAATTCCAGCTTGATCCAGTCCTCGGTTCATCCCATTGTATGCAGGGATATGTAGTTCTGATTTCTCTATTGCATGCCTTAAGAAAAGCAAAACTACAAGTCCCTGCATGCAATGGGGTAAATTCATGACTGAATCAAGCCTTTCAGGTGCATCTGGAGAGAGCTGGCAACCCTATATGTGGATAATTTCAAATACAGTCCATCCCAAGTAAGGAATCATAGTAATCTCTGTATTTCTGTTATATGGGGTGTGCTGCGCATGTATTGTGTTTATGTGCGGTGTTACTGTGGGTACTGGGGCATTTCTGAGTTAAATAGTTTGGGGGGGGGTCAGGGTCTAGGTAGTTTGCAGGGCAGAGGAGCAGTTGGGTGGGCTAGTTTGTGAGGGGACAGAGCAATTGTGGGGGAGAGTTTTTGGAGGTCTGGGTATTTTGTAGGGTGATGGGGCAGTTGGGGTGATGTAGCTTTTGGGCTTGGGATGGTAGGGCTGGGTAGTTTTTGGGGGTGGGGTAGTTGACAAGATGGGTGGGACTGTTGCAGGAGTTAAGCTGTGATGGTGGGACAGTTCTTCAGTATTTTTGGGGGGTGAGTCAGATTGCAGGGTGGTAAGATAGTTGCAGGAGGCTATTTTTTTGGATGGGGTAATTTACAGGGTGCTGAGGCAGTTGAGGTATTTTTTCAGGGTGGGATCATTTGATAGGTTTGAGAGTAATTTTTGGGGGTGAGGCAGTGTGTGGAGTGGTGGGTCAACTGTGGCATGTGCAGTTTTTGGTGGGGGGTAGTTTAAGGGGAGATAGTTGGGAGAGTAGAGAACAGGGAGAGGGAGTTTGAAAGGAGCAAGTCCCTAACTACTATGTTTCAATGTATGTAATATTTCTGTTATACAGAAGCTGGAACTACTTCTCCCATAGAAATACATTTTTATTTATTTTTTTTATTTTTTTTATTTAACACTTATTTATATACCGCATCTTCCAGCGATCAGTTGCGGTGTACAATTAACAACAGTTAACAATGCAGAGCTTGTTTTACATGGAACAGAATAACTTTTTACATAGAACATCTTAACATGCACACATAGGTTTAAAAAACTAAGCAGAATAATTCTACTAACACAGATTGTGTAACAATTTAAACAAAGTACTGACTCTACCGCATAGGCAGATCATATCAGTTGCAACTATATACAAGTAGGGTATCAGTGCATAGGAGTGGAGTGTTTATTCGATTATGTTTTGTGTGTTATCCCTTGAAGAAGGGAGTATACGCTTGATGTGGGGGGGTTCATGTTTAGCCTTTATCTAAGTTGAGTGGAATGTTGTTCTAGTTTATTTAGGAGGCTTATTTCTCTTGAACCGATTTGGCCCATTTCCAAACTCTTGGGGGGGGGGGGGGGTTGGTATTTTCAGCGGCGGTGACCAGCTGTTACCACTCTAATGCTGAACCAGATATTTAATGCTGCGGCCACATCGGTCCACAGGCACTCGGCACAACCAATCAGCAGAATGCTTGCAGCCACTAATAACCAAAACTAGAAGTGTCAGGCTAAAAAGGCACCGTATGCAGAACCTCCTTACCGTATTACCCCTGAAAGCAAAGAGCAAACAGTCTACTGGCAACCACGTCTTCATGCTCTACGCTCCTACTATCGGGATCTGTCTAACAGCAGGTCTAAGAGTTATTGAGGTACTAGCAGACTTTCGAAAGAGACTAAAGACCCAACTTTTCCAAAAATTCTACAACCCAGACCCACAGCAGGAATAAATCCCCTCCAACCTTTCAGACCAAGCCAAAACCTTGCAAATAAATAGTAGCCAGCCTGTAAATAAGCTACTTGGTCAATTAGTTCTTTGCCAACCTCTGCATAAGTAATGTAGCTGTTCTAATTTCTGTTACCAACTGTACTTGTAAGACAGACCATGAATTCCATGCTTTGTCCAATGGTGCCTAGTTCATTGTAAACCGTTTTGACTCTTAGAATATCCAGGTTGGCTGGATTGCGATTTAGTTGTCCTAACTTTAGCTGGTTAGGGTAACCGGGCAGTGACTGAAATTCACTGCCGCCCTGTTAACCCTTTGTGTTGGCCTTTCTTCGCCCCACTGCTAAGCAATTAGTGTCGGGAAATTCATACCCGGTACAAGGGGATATTCGTGACATTAAACAGTTGGAATACCACTGAATATTCTGCTCGCTGCATTTTAACCGGTTAGCAGATCTTCCATCTGGTTACACTGTTCTGAAAATGCCCTTCTCTGAGTCTTTTTACCAGTTTTTCCCACATGCCAAGTTTCATCTCATTCTGTTAAATTTTCGGAGTTATTTTTCCTCAAGACAGACGGACATTCTCGACCCCTTTGATATAATTCTTTCCAGCTTCCTTTGGGTTGCCTAGAGTAATAAATGTGCACAAAGCGATTCACCCCAGCCACAATCTGCATGGCATTTTGCATGCACTGATGGTTCCCCTGGAATAAGCAGGAAGTCAGTCCTCACATATGGATGACGTTGGCACCGACAGCCCTCACAGAGCATTTCCCCAGCTTTCAAAGAAAGCCTTTGGGAATGCCACCACGCATGCGTGGATCCCTCTCCGCCATCTTACTCAGTCCCCCTTTTTCCGCGGAGCCTTTTGGACTTGCATCTCGACCCCGGAAAAAGTTTCTCTATTCCAACCAGTTTTTTGCTTTCCGGCCTTTTCCGGATCTTTTCCCGCCTCTCGAGCACCTCTGCTTCAGCCCTGGTCTCGGGTTTTTTCCTTTTTGCCTTTTTGTGTTTCACCGCGCTTCACACTCTTTTTTTTTTTTTTTTTTTAACCGCTAGCTGCATCAAGGATCTTCGACCTTGCAGGGATCCTTTTTCCCCCAGTGGCCTCCGGTTTTAAGAAATGTGATAGGTGTTCAAAAAACATGCCGCTCACGGACACCCATGACTCTTGTCTCAGGTGTCTAAGAGCTGAGCATGATCCAGAGCTATGCTCCCTCTGTAAGAAGATATCCTCCAAGGCCATCCAGAGTCAGAAGCAGAAGCTGGATGATCTCTTCCGTAAGGCAGCCCCGGTATCCCTCATAGCTCCTGCTCTTCAGTCCCACAACCCTTGGAATCTCCCAAGGCTCCTCCCCGGGCCTGGCGGCACTCTGACCAGGAGCCACCTGAACGCAAGCAGAAGATGAAGGCCGTGAGGACTCTGTTGGGGGCGCCAGACAAGCATGAGAGGTCACGTGCCCGATCTCTCAGCCCTCTCAGCAAGAACCAATACGGAGGTCTCCAGTGGAGGCACCTAGTCTCTCGAGGGTCATCCCGGCAAGGACCCCTCTCCTCCTCGACACCCAACCCTGTCACCTCGACGTCGGTGTCACAGGTCCCCACTCCCAAGTGGGATGCCTGAATGCTGGCCTTGGAGCACAGCATTTTTTGCATTCCTTACTGCCCAGCAGGTGCTGGTGCCTGACCCCGCTGGCATGCACCTCGAGACTGCAGGGACCTCGACCTCAAGGACTCCCCGGGCCACTGCAGTGACCCTGAGAGCCAGAAGCCTCGAGGATCCTCAGCGTGGGTCTCGATTTCCGTCCTGGTTCTCAGGCGTGAGATTTTCTTGGGCGACCACCTCCGGCTCTGGGTACGCTTTGGCCTCGGGAGCCCGGCACGGGTCACAACCCATCTCGAGCCACCCAACCTCGAGACCTCCATGGACTACTCAGAATGGAAGTCCAACGGGGAAACCTCCCCGGAGACTCGGTCCCACAGAGACCTCCCCTCAGACCTCTCTCCGCCGACCCAGAGAAGGTGGTCACCTCCCGAGGACACCTCTTTTCTGGAGTTCGCCTGGGAAATGGTGCAGGCCCTAGCACTCACCTCCGAGTCAGAGGAGGAGCCCCATGTGGAGAAGCTTGATAGTTTTCAATATGAAGCCCCTCCAAAGGGAAGCTCTTTTGGTGCTTGTTCCTCCCATTCTGAACCGACTCCTCCTCCGCATATGGGAGATCCTGGCCACTGTCCCTATCATGAGCAAGTGCCTGGACGCTATGTATAGGGTTCAGCGGGGCCCGGGGTTTCGGAAAGCCTAGCTTCCTCACAGCTCGATGATGGTCAAATCGACTATGTGGAAGCTAAAGAGCCCGAAGATTCATTCTTCAGTCCCACTAGGCAGAGAGTCTCATACCCTCGACGCCCTCGAGTGCAAGGCTTATCAGGGCTTCATGCTGTCATGCCGCATCCAAGTTTACCAATTATACATTGGGGTGTTCCTCCGTAACTTCGTTAGAGAGCTCGGTGGCTTTGTGGCGGGCTTTGATGGAGACCATCTCCGATGTTGTCAGACCCTCTCGAAGTCCTTTGGAAATGCTCGAAGTACCTCTAGCGAACAGCATACGACGGCTTCGAGTCTTCCACCCGTTTGATGGTAGCTGGTATTGGAGCCCGCCGGCAGGCTTAGCTCCAGTCCTTGGACCTGGAGCAATGGGTCCAGGAGAAACTGCTGGATGTCCATTGCCTCAGGGAGCAACTATTCGGCAAGCCCATGGAGGATAAGACAGCAGAGATTGAAATGGAGTATGTGACTTGTACTCGCCTCTCCTGGAAAACTTCCTCCCTCCCCAGGAAGCAAGGCTTTTTGCTCTGCTCTTTCTTCCATGGAAGGGGTTCCTGTACAGGGGTTACCCGTCCTACCCGCCGGTGTTGACCCCCGTTATGGGCGGTCTGGGCAAGAGCATGGCCCTCGGCCCTTGTAAGCCAATGGGTCCCAAGACCCAACCCCTGGCACCGGCTCAACTGTCCTCGGGATTTTTATGCCATCAGCATAGCCTCTCGTCCGCTGACAGATCGGCTGTCCATCAGGGTACGTCTGGTTCACTTCTCCCACAGGTGGGAGTCTATCTCCACCGATGCCTGGGTCCTCCAGGTCGTTTGGGAGGACTATCTCCTCCATCTGGACCAGCTTCCCCCTCCATACTTCCCCGGGGAGCCAAGGTGGCTTCCCCAGCACCAGGCCCTCCTGAGTCAGGAGCTCACAGACCTCCTCAAAGATGGGGCAATAGAACAAGTCCTACCACACCTCAAAGGATTGGGGTTTTACTTTCTCATACGAAAGAGGACAGGGGGCTTTTGGCCCATCCTTGACCTGCGGAACCTAAACAATTTCCTGGTGCGGGAGAAGTTCAGGATGCTCTCCCTTGGAACATTACTGCCCTACCTCCAGCACGGTGATAGGCTATGCTCCTTGGACTTAAAGGATACTTATGCTCACATCCTTGTCTATCCCAAGCACAGAAAGTACCTCCGCTTCATTGTTCAGGGAAACCATTACTAGTACAGGGTGCTTCCCTTCGGCCTTGCGTCCACCCCACGGGGCTTCACAAAATGCCTGGCCGTGGCTGTGGCCAACCTCCGGCTGCAGGGCACCTTCATCTATTCCTATCTTGATGACTGGCTCGTAACAAGGGGACAAAGTGGGCATGGCCTCCGAAACCCGGCAGGCCACGGACCGCACCATTCACTTTCTGGAGCATTTGGGGTTCGTGATTAATTACCCAAAATCCCACCTCACTCCAGTTCAGTCCCTGGAGTTTGAGGCTTGCTTGGACATCCTGCGGGCCATGACTTTCTTTCCTTAGGACAGGGCGGACTGCCTCGTGTCCCTGGCATCCAAAGTGCGGTGCTGCAGCGCCGTCTCGGCCTGGGCGATGCTTTACCTTCTCATCCACAAGGCCTCCATGGTCTATGTTGTGCCCAATGCCCATCTCAACATGCGGATGGCACAGTGGTGCCTCTGAGTGCAATGGTCAAAGTCGACCGACCGCCTCCGAGAACCCATCTCGGTCTCTCTCAGCGCGGTGGAGTCTCTCGCTTTGTGGCAGGAGTCTCAGAACCTGCTTCGAGGTATGCCCTTCCAAGCTCCGGTGCATCAGGTGGTCTTGACTACGGATGCCTCCCTGGTGGGCTGGGGAGCCCACTGCGAGAGACGGTGAACTCAAGGGACTTGGTCCCTCTAGGAATCCTGGCAGCAGATCAACCTGCTGGAGCTCCGGGCCATCCACCTTGCACTCAAGGTTTTCAGGAACCGCCTGCAGCACCGAGAGCTGCTTGTCCAGATGGACAACCAGGTCACGATGTTCTATGTGAACAAACAAGGAATTACCAGTTCCTACAGCATTTGTTCGGCAGCAACCACCCTTGCTCCTTTGCGGTGAGCCAGGGCATGACCATCCGGGCCACTTACCTCCCGGGCCAGGACAATGCATTGGCGGACCAGCTCAACAGAGTCCTCTGGCTGCACGAGTGGTGCCTTTGTCTCAGGATGGCGCAGTGGCTCTTCCAGCATTGGGAGACCCCAGTCCTGGACCTTTTTGCCAGCCCTGCGAATTCACAGCTCCCCCGGTTTTGCGGTCCCCTCCCGCACCTGGGCAGGGTGGCCCCGGATACCTCCCTCATCTAGTGGGAAACAGGCCTGCTGTATGCCTTTCCCCCCACGCCACTCATTGCCTGGACCCTTCTCAAGGTCCAGGGAGACAGGGCCTCGATGATTCTCATAGCCCAGAGGTGGCCCAGGCAGCCTTGGTTTCCCCTGCTTCTCTGCCTCTCGACGGAGTCCCTGGTCCCTGTCGGGTTTTCACCGGAGCTGCTGACACAGGAGGAGAGTCTGGTACTTCACCCCAGTCTGAGGTCTTTATCCCTCACAGTTTGATGGCTGAGCAAGTTGCTCTAGCCTCCTACCATCTTCCCATGGAGTTCGAAGACATTCTTTTGGCCTCACGAAAGGACTTGAACAGATAGGCTTACGCCTTCAAGTGGTGTAGGATCTCAGTGTGGTGCTCGGAGCTCCAAGTGAACCCATTTTCATGCCTTACCAGTTTGGTCTTGCAGTACCGGCTCCATCCCTCGCAATCTGGTCTGAAGTCTAACTCGGTCAGGGTTCACCTGAGTGCCATCTCAGCGAACCACCACCCCATCGAGGGCAAGTCTCTTTCGGGGCAACTGCTCGTCTCTCGTTTCATGTGAGGCCTACTCCTGTCCAGGCCCCCTTCCCGCCCTCCTCCGGCAGAATGGGACCTCAATGTGGTCCTTACGCAGCTGACCAAGCCGCCCTTAGAGCCCATGGCTACCTGCTCGCTGCAGTATCTGTTGCAGAAGGTGGCCTTCCTGGTGGCTCTCACCTCCGCCTGGAGAGTTATCGAACTCCAGACGCTGATGGCCGAGGCGCCTTACACGAAGTTCTATAGGAATAGAGTGGACCTGCAGACTCACCCCAAGTTCCTTCCTAAGGTTGTCTCAGATTTTCATCTCAATCAAGAGATAGTGCTGCCCACTTTCTTCCTGAAGCCCCACGGCGATGAGGCATCGGTGATTCTCCACACCCTGGATTGTAAGAGGGCTCTCTCTCTCTCTTTCTATCTGCAGTAGACTCGGGACCACCGCAGATCTGGGCAGCTCTTTGTCTCCTTCGATCCCAGCCATCTGGGGCTGGTGGTCACCAAGCGTACCTTGTCCATCCGGGAGGCGGACTGCATCGCCTTTGCCCAGGCCCAGGTCAGGTTTGCCCTGGACCGCTGAGTCACGGCCCACAATGTCTGAGAGATGGCGCTCGGTGCCACTAGCAGACATCTGCCGGGTCGCCACCTGGTCCTCCACTCACACCTTCACGGTACATTACTGCCTGGAGAGGGAGTCTCGTCAGGACACCATCTTCAGCCAGGCTGTATTCTGTAATCTGTTTGGGGTTTAAGCAAATCCTGTCCTCTGATCCTTCTTGTTCCGGCTCCCAGGAGCGTGGCCATCAATGGACCTGGGGTCCTCAGGCTGTCTTCAGCTTTAACTGGCGACTGCTCACGGCGCTGCCGTGCTTTTTCCTAAGGTCCTCGGAAGCCTGTGGGTAGGGAGTCCCATATGTGAGGACTGACTTCCTGCTTGTACCTGGAGAAAGCGTAGTTACTCACCTGTAACAGGTGTTCTCCAGGGACAGCAGGAATCAGTCCTCACAACCCTCCTCCCCCTTGGAGTTGCTGTATATTTTTGCCATCTTCTTGAAGGGGCTATAGCTATGGCACCTGACTGAGTAAGATGTCACCCTTGGGCGGAAAGGGGACTACGCATGTGTGGTGGCATCTCCCAAAGGCTTTCTTTGAAAGCTGGGGAAATGCTCCGCGTGGGCTCTGTCGGTGCCGACGTCACCCATATGTGAGGATTGATTCCTGCTGTCCCTGGAGAACACCTGTTTCAGGTGTGCAACTATGCTTTCTTTGTATGGCTGTCAGGATCTGTTTTTGTTTTGACTGCAGCTGCTCTTTGCCAAACCTCCAGAAGGTGCCGCTGTAGGCGGCAGACTAGTTTGTCCAATGGTTAAAGTCAGTTCTGATTGCTGCCAAACCCTTTGAAATGCAATCCTCTTATACAATGAATCATCTCACTGGAAAACCACAGTACTCTAAGAAAGGATGCAATGTCAGTAATTTACTCTGACATACTAGTTACTCGAACTATTACAATCAAATGCAGGCAGATTGAGCCTGAGGGTGTTCAAAGTAGTGTCTCGGCAGTTAACATTATTAAGCTGCACATCCAGAGAGATCCTGGGACACAGGTTTCTGTGCTTCCTGTACTTCATTTTGCCCATAGTAACATTTTCCCACTCTAGTTCAGCCTTGGGGCGTTCCTGTGTGGTCCATTGTATGAGAAGTGTACTGCCAGGACATTCATCTCAGAGGCAGATACATGCATATGTCTGAAGTATTCTGGTGCACCTCGAGTCCAGATTCTGTTTGGATGACAGGCACTCTGCAAATCCAAGAATTAATGTCATTCCACTAGTTTTGCTACATGAGTGCAATGATGTTTGTTCCCTGGGGCCTATAGAGGTTATTCTCCATACAACACAGAGTACAACAGCCATGCTAAGTCTGGTTTTTTTTCTCTTTTTGGTTTGTAGTTTTGGAGATTCATAGCTCTTGCCAACAGAAACTAGTCTAGAGATATTTCTACAGGCCAAAAGAAGAATTAAGTCTACCCTATGGGAACAAAGGCAAAGTTTCAAAACGTTTTCTTCTTTTTTCATATTAGGAGTTATCGTGTGTGATGTGCTGGCAATGAAACTCCTTTTTTTAAAATTTAAATAAAAAATATTTATTTATTTAGCTGCATTTATATCCCGCTTTTCACCGGGTCAACGCGGTTATTGTCAATATTGGCATATCAGCCTGCTTAGATGAACACTGGTTTTTAATACTCTCCACTGCTATGCCCTGGAGGTTTCTAGAACAGAAACAAGTGAGGTTTCAAGGAATTAATTAGCGAGACACAGCAACTTATCTCTCCTGACAGCTCTTGTATCACTAGCACACCATTACCCTGTTCACTTTCTCAGTTTGACTTTGACCCAAGAATTTTTTTTCATACATTTTCAAAAGTTTTAAAGTATCTAATTAACATGTAACCATGAAACTAGCGTGACTAAGCATATTCATTAACTGATGATTTTTTTTTTTAAGCTCAGCAGCTCAATATGAAGAGCTGCCAAGTTACCTAGTTCCAAGAGGGAGATTTTAGGCCAGTCTTGGATTTCTGACAATCCTATCTTGAAGTATTATGGGACCCGTGGAACTGATTTCAGTGGGAAGAATGGGACTACAAATACCACACTGTTTTTGGGAGATAAGTTCAAAACCAGAAATGGCCAAAATGTCTCCCTCCTGTACCACAAGAACTTGGTAGCTCTGAATGTGCGTGTCTAGTGCAGCGAGTTTTTAGAGTGATATATAATACCTAGCAGTGTTTTCTACAAATGTAAAACTTGGAAGTATGTATGTTTTCTGTTGAAAAATTGACTGATTTATTATTTATTTATTTATTACAAGCTCTTATATACCGCACTATTTGGGATCAGCGCGGTTTACAGTACAACAAAGACCAGAACAACAAGCTGTTTGGTTTTACATTGAACAGGAAAAAGAACTTGGATAATACATGGGGAAGTTTTGAACTGAAACAAATTTACAAAGCATTTACATGTATATACGACAGTATTCTTAGATCTGATTTAAAGATTCCCAAGAATCTGCAGGTAAATTGGCTTCATTATGATCTGTTGATTCCTCACCCCGAAGAGCAGATATCAAAGTTTTGCTTCTGTACAGAAACCGCTCTGGAATGACCTGCTGAAACTCAGTGGAGGGACTGTGTGTGTTGGGGGTGGGGAGCTGCTCTTGGAGTATACGTATAAGGAGTAGGGTGTGAGTTATGTGTTGGGGCAAGATACACGTGAGGGGTAATGTTTGTTCTTGGTGATGTTATATGTGTGTCTGGGGATGGAGTGTGTGTGGGAGTTTCA
Source organism: Ichthyophis bannanicus (assembly GCA_033557465.1). Taxonomy (NCBI): domain Eukaryota; kingdom Metazoa; phylum Chordata; class Amphibia; order Gymnophiona; family Ichthyophiidae; genus Ichthyophis; species Ichthyophis bannanicus. Next base: position 609,001,249 of record CM066034.1, read on the forward strand.
GGCTGAGTATTTGGAGGAGTGAGGATGTGTGGGGGGTAAGGAGTATGCATGTGCTTAGGGACGAGGAGTGGATTTGTAGAGGCGGCAGTTTTTGTGTCTGGGCTTGAAGTGTATATGTTTGGAGGCTGGGTATAGTTGTATGTCTAGGGGCTGGGCATCTGTGATAGTGATCAGTGTGTGGGTGTGATGGGAGAAGGTGGGGAAAGTATGTATCTAGGGAGGGGTGTGTTTGTATGGGGGTAACGTGTGTTTTTGTCTGGAGTGACATGGGATGGGTGTGTTTGGGGAGATGGTGTGTAGGGTGGTGGTGAATGTGTTGAGGGTATCTGGGGTGTGATCTACGTGTATGTTGGGGTGGATGGCATGTGTGTGAGGGTACGTTGTGTGTGAGGGTTCAGGGAATGTGTAGGGGGCATTTGTGTCCAGGGGAGCAAGGGCTGTGTGAACAAAGCTTGTGTTTATTTGTGTGTCTGGGATACATGCATTTATAATGCTTAGGGCTGAAGGGTGTGTGTGTGTGTGTGTGTTGGGTGGTGAAGGAGGTGTTTGGGATGGGAGTAGTGTGGGGGCTGTGGTTTGTATGTATGCATGGAGGGAAAGGTGTATAAATGTGTTTGGGGAATGGGATATGTGTGGAGGGGGGGGGCAAGTCTATATGTATATACATGGGGAGGAGTGTCTTGGGCATACAAACATTCCATCTTTGACATATGACATGTGTGTCTGGGAGATGTGCCTGATATTAAAGGGGGGTGGGTGGGCAGGCATGTGGATGGATAGGACACTATTTGTGGGTAGGGTGGCTTGGGTATATGTGTAGGTAGGGCAAGCGTGTAAGGGGTGTGGTATCTGGATAGGAGTGGGGCGTATGTGTGTGAGCGCACGCGTGTGCATGCCTGGCAGCAAAGGGGCTGTGAATATGCGTGTGTGACTGGTGGCAAAGGGAGTGTATGTTCATGCGTGAACTGTGTAACAGTGCTCATTGACTGCACACGTAGAGGCCGTGCGATGTTTAGATGCCTGTATGTGCAAGAGAGGTTTTACCCAAATGGATTAAAAATCGCCTTCCCATCAGAAAATCATGTTAATAGTATTTCTTGTTCAAGTTAAACATGTTAATGTTCCACAAATATGGTTTTCGGAATGTGAATGACAAGTGATCAATGCAGAAAGCATAACCAATTTTATAAAGAGATCCTAGATGTCAACAAGAAATATTAGAAACCAGGATGCTGAACTGTGGTCTAGTTTTTAGGACGGCCAGATTTATTCAGATATCCCAAGTGTTTGTTGTGGAAATTCTGAAAATCAGCTCTGTTTGCAGCACTTGAGGACGAGTTGATTTTCTCCGAGCCACATAGAGGTACACTGTTCTTTCTCACACCCCCTCCCCCAGTGCTGCTTTCCCAGGGCTGAATTAACAATATATTGGTGGGGTCTAGGCAAGTGTGTATTTCTAGATCCTTAGCATGGAATCCCATTCACTCCTTTCTTCCCCACCCACGAAGCCACATTAACGTTTTCTCTGACTCCCTTCAGAGTCGCTTCCCCCGGTTCACATTTCCTGAAGCTGCTTGGAGTGGGAAGGGTTAAAGCAGTAGGCTGGGAAGCAGTGGTTTGAATGCCTCTTCTCCAGTTAATGCTTCACATGATTTTGGACTGGACTGGAATCATTGGACCTAGGGTTCACCTAGGCTGTGAGGATTACATTTCTTTCCTATATTTTACACGCTGATGCTCCCTGCTCACTCAGATACCAGCTGTTGTCAGATTACTAGCAGTTATAGCGTTAGTATATAGATTCTGTGGGTCACTGGCCTTCCATAATTAAAACTGCTAGTTGGTAAGAGTGTGCATGCTCTAGAAGAAGTTTAGTTCATGCTTGTTTCAAACAAATTTTTTTTTAGAGTTTTGTGCTTTTTTTCATGTTTGTTTTTGCTTATTCATTCTTTTGTGTGCACACTATATGCACACTAGAACCTTTTAAAATGTGCAAATCAATTGTATGTGTGTTAATTCATAGATTTATGCTCACACAAGCAATTTGCCCGCACTTTCATTACTTAGGTGCCCAAATGAATCAAATCATCTGTGCTGAATGTCACCCTTTTATGGCACCAAATCTCCAACATCTGCCAGGTCTGTGATCCCCTTTTGGCTTTGGTTCCCTAGGCAGGGTGCCTCATTTGCCTGTGCATTAATCCTGCCCTGTTCTTCTCCTGTGGTGCTCTCCCCATAGTAAGCTGCTTCTTCTGACTACTCCACCTCCCCATTTTTCCCCCTGGTGCTTCTCTCCTTCTGATGCTATCTCTCTCCCCATATTTCTCTTCCCCCGACCCCTTCTTTCCTCATGGTACTTTCTTCCCTGATCCCCCATCTCTCTATAATGCACCTCTTCTAACCCCCAAAACCCCCATCTGGTCTCATGGTTCTCCTTACTCCCTGACCTTGTTTCCCTCTTCAAGGTGCCCTCCTCTCCCATGTACTGCTTCTTTAGAAGGTGGAGGAGAAACAGGTGTGGGATTCTGTCCTCTATGCTGCCGGTCTCCCAATTCTGCATCTGTGGCATCAGAAACATGTCCATTGACAACGGCAAGGCTTGTTATTTGGTGGTTGACAAGAGTTATGCCACAGATGCTTTTATCACCATCCCAGAGTACCAGGCCATCTCACCTTGAATATGGGCAGCAGGACATTTAGGCATCTATGTGGCTGGGAACCTTAGAAATTTCCAGGCCTAATCTAAGGTGCGTCTGTTTCTGGACTCTTGTTCATTTAGCTCTGTAAATGATTGTGAGATGTTTTGTGGTTGTTTTCCTTGATGATCTTGCTAATGTTCAGAGTGGTTACATATTCACCCATGACTCATTCACAACAGTGCTCCAAGTCTGTGATGGTTCAATTTTTTTCCTCTCTCAAACTGACTGGCATGGCTCTCTCCGGAAATTGCAGTTTACTAGGATCTGACCTGAGCTTTAATATGTTTTGGATCTTGCAAGTTTTCCATCTGTAAAACAAGTACTGTATCACGCACTTGGGAATTTTTGGAGGAACTTCAGTTAATAATTCTGTTTCATGACACACCATTCTAGCAGCACTGAAAGCCTGTCACAGTATATAAGGGAGCAATGGTAAAGTGAGGTGTTAATGTTCAGAACTGCGGTGTTAGTGAGGCTGCAGGTCAGACTTGAGATGCATTCACAGAGAGATTTGTGGGTTCAGTACCTAAATAATAGGAATACTGTGGGTCTGGCCTGAGGTGTGTTGACTGAATTGTGCAGCAACTTTGTCCAGTACATGTGTCCTGTTATGGGTGGGTGGCTATACGTATAATGGAAAAGGGTAAGAGCAACAGGAGTAGCAATGCCTGCTTCAGTTTGGGATGGAGGAGCTGTTTGTATGTAAAACAGATAAAAGATGAGTGACCAGAGGGATTGATGGGACTGGAATTGCAAGACATCTTTCTTGTCAGGATTGAAGAAGATTTTTCAGTTCATTTCAAGAAACATTATTGGCATGACACTTTCTTTATGTATTGCAAAAGTAATACATTGATACAAGGAACAAATTATAAAACAGATGAAAAATAACAAAGGCATTTCCAGTCTTCTGGTGATGTTTGGTTTGTGGTTATATTAATTTGCTACCTGGTGCCAGGGTATGACTTATTTTTCAGGAAGAGCAGCTGTTTTGTTTACCTGAGGATTATGAAGCCTCTCTCTCCCTTGGAGATGGGGGGTGAAGGTAGCCTTGGAGGGGTATACAAATATAGAAGAACACAAATATAAGGGTTCTGATGGATGGGGGAGGAAAAACGCTTCACTGACGTGATACTCAAAAGCACTGAAATATATGTGTGTTTTGAATATAATCAAGGATTTTATTGTGTTTTTTTTAATTTTGTTTTTTATTTTTTTATATGATCTATCCAATTGTATAGTAATTATTTTATTGTGGATTGAAGTGAAAGCGGAACACAGTGTGAGGGGACTAAGGGGTTAGCTATCCCTGTTGTCATATGGCCCTTAGGTAATTAGGCCTTGAGTTTGGCATGGTAGGCACACCTCCACGCCTCTGGTGTCCATTTAGAAAAAAAACATATATTTTAAAGTTTCAGTGCACACTTGGTGAAATTAAGATTGAGCTACCATATGATTTATTGTTAGAACCACAGCCAGAGTTTTGCTGTATCTCTGAATTGTGGAATAAGGGTGCTGGCATGCTAATCTTGAATCAGCAGTGTCCATCTTCGCATCGGTTGGACCATCAGACAACACCTGCCAGGAAGGGTGGAGTTGTTTTAATTTTTAAAGTCTCTCGAATTTGATGGTCTATGCTCATTTGGAGGTATAGGTTATGAGGGGATTGTAACATTGGCAGGATTTTTTTTTTTGGTCTGTCTTTCCCCCTCCCCCCACTCTAGTTCTGGTAGAGATGCTACTTTCCCTCTCAATTGGATTTTAATCCTTAATTGTGGTAGATAATTTTAACTTCCACATCAAGGGTGTATCATTGTCTTTGGTTGAAGCATTTTGTCCTCCATGCTGTCTTTGGGATTTGAACAGATGGTGGTTAAATCATTCTCACATTGCTGGTCACACTTTGGATAAGACCTTTTTGTACAAACAAGGACATGTGCGTGGGAATTTATGTGGTCTAAAGAATGCACCAGTACCATGGTCGGTTCATCATTTTTTAAAATTCTGTATGACAGACTTGTGATTCATGTGTTCTGTCAGTAAGGTTATTTTGATTCTGTGTGATTTCCCTTGCAGGAATTTATAGCTAAATGGAATTAAACTTCGTTTTCAGATGACTATTTGAAGTGACCTCTGAGGACTTGGAGGAATAGCACTCTAGGGGCCTTATAAAGATAAACTCGTCCCAGTTAGACAAGTCACTAAATTGACACCCAGTCCATTGCCCACATTCAGATACTTGGCTGAACCTGTACAAAGGAAGAGAGGAGGGTGGCGCAGCAGTGGCGGGCCCATTAGGACCTGGCCACCAAGCCTGCTTGTCATAAGAAACTGAAACATTATAAGGCATTAGTGCAGGAGAACTCATTTTATTAGCCAGTCAAGGCTAGCTGTGAATGAACCCCGTGAGCTGTGTGTTTTTGTGAAATCACTGATTTCACTCATTGGTAATTGTTAATCTTGCACACATCAGACTGAGGCTTTTGCAGATTTTTTGGAGAATAAGGTTAGATTACATCATTGGGTGCAATGGGAGGTTGCTTGGAGACTCATGAGTCTGGAAGGCAGTTTGAAGATGCTGATCATCTTTTGATATAATGGTAGCGGATGAGGTGGAAAGTGCTGTGGTTCAAGCTAAAGTCAAGGGCTGTGCTTCAGACCCCTGCTATTCTGCACTGCTTCTTGCTGGGGGTCAAGTTATTCCTTAAGAAAACTATAGTGAATCAATCTTGAAGAAACCATCTGCAGACTTTGTTAGTTAGTATAATTATTGAGCAGTGTCTAATTTGCCAGTGTTAGCTAAAATATTTGAAAAGAGTGTGCTGCATCAATTTAAAGGATATCTGACGTCTCATCCATTATGGATGATTTTCAGTGTGGGTTTTGGAGAAGTCAGCACCAAATTTCTTTTAGTCTCAGCGCTGGACACTCCTTGATGCCATTTGGACAGGGATGAGATGGTACTGATTATAATGCTAGATATTATGGAAGCTTTTGACTGGGTGAATCGTAATCTGTTGCCTATGATCAATAGGGTTGGGAAGGAATATCCTAGCCTGATTTCAATCATTTTTGACTGATATTTGCAGAAGGGGATGGAAGATACCCCTATGAGGAAAGGCTTAAAAGTTTAGGGCTCTTCAACTTGGAAAAAGAGACGGCTGAGGGTAGATATGATAGAGGTCTATAAAATAATAGATGGAGTAGAATGTGTAAACGTAGATTGGTTATTTACTCCTACAAAAAGTAGAAAGACTAGGGGACATGCAATGAAGCTTTAGTGTAGCACATTTAAGACAAATCGTAGAAAATCATTTTTCACTCGATGTGTAATCAAACTCTGGAATTCGCTGCTAGAGGACGTAGTAAAAGCTGTTAGTGTAGTTGGGTTTAAAAGAGGTTGGACAAGTTCCTGGAGGAAGAGTCCATAAAACATTGCTAAAATGGACTGGGGAAATCCACTGTTCACCCCTGGGATAAGCTGCATGGAATCTGTCTACTTTTTGGGAACTTAACAGGTTCTTGTGACCTAGGCTAGCCACTGTTGGAAAGAGGATGCTGGGCTTGATGGACTCTTAGTCTGACCCAGTATGGCATATCTTATGTAAAAATTCATAGTTAGGGGGGAGGGGAGGTTGATTTTGCTTGGAGAGATTGCAAATAGGTGTTCCACAAGGCTCCCCGATCTCAGTAATCTTGCTAGTTTCTGCGCTGTTAGCTTTGGTTCTTACTTTCTGAGCATATTTCCCACTTTTGGTTATATGCTAATGATGTATGGCTTTTGGTTCTGGTAATGCCATGGGGAGAATGCTAGCCAGTTGCCTGCATGTTATTGATAACTGGATGGTCTATAATAATTTGGTTCTTAATCTTGCCAAGATTGAGTTAGCCTGGCTTGCATGGTTAACTGTTCTCCGTTGTTATAGGAGGATGTCTCTTTGCCAATCGCTATTTCAGTTTATAACCTAGGAATGATCATTGATGGTAGTCTTTCTATGATATTCCACGTTAGATCTGTTTTAGCCTCCTGTCTTTTATAAGCTATGGTATATGTTTGGGGATTGAAAAATAAATTACCTATGTCAGACTTCAAAACTGTTATGAATTCAGTGGTCTTGAACAGTATTGATTACTATAATTCTGTCTTTCTTGGTTTATCAGCTAGCTCCATCCATGTTCTTTAAATAGCTTTAAAATGCATCAGGTAAGCTGACTTCTGGCTAGAGCCTAGAGGTACACATTTCTCCTGTTCGCCTTTGCATTAATTGCTGGTAATTCAGAGTATCAAATTTAAGATGTGTTCATTGATTTTAAAGACTTGGTGGTATGTTGGACCATTTTTCCAGACCCAGGTTTTGATGCAATATAAACTGTTTTGTATGCTGTGTTTAATGTTTCGAGTAAGTTAGCAACCATTATCTTTGAAGGTAGCTAAACTGACAAGTTGGCTTGCATATGGGGAATCTGTTGCCCAAGGATATTAGGAACCAAGACCGATTTATTTGTTTTAGAAGCAGTTTAGAAACATATTTCCTTTTTTAGAGGCATTCGGGTAATTGGGTTAAATTCAGATGGTTGGCTCATTTGAGTGAAGAAGCGCCATGCTTATATTTCTCTTTTGCACTTATATTTTTACTGTGTTATGTTTATAAATGTTTTAATATTATCTTTGGCCCATATTTTTGCTGGGTAAAAATGGAAAAACAAATAGCCCGCACCAAGGAGTATCTTCAAGTATAAAACACCTTTATTTAGTGTATCCCCAAAAATAAAGTATACGCAGGGCAAAATTAAGACAAAAGCAATGAACAAACTCAAAAAAGTTCCTTATCTTAAGCTCCTGGGTCTTGAGCAGCCGCCTCTTCTAAACTCCTCATTTCGATGCTCTTCTGGAGCCCTGGTTGGACTCCTCATAGTAACCCGGACTCCTCAGGCCCTTCTGCAGTACACTGATAGAAGACAGTTCTTCAAAACACATCTTTAGAATTTAGATCAAGTTCATGTAGTGTTTGTATATCTGGACTCAAAAAATTCTCAAAACGTTTTCCTATGGGGAGATAGAGAAATAGGGAAAACTTTCTCTCCTTCCAATAGAAAGTTAGGAATTCCTTCAAACCAGTTATTCACAAAGTCATTATGGGGAAGGGATGTGTTTGAGCAAGGTAAAACCAGTACCTTACAAACAACTGGACTTCCCATGGGGTTAAGGTGGGATGCACCTAGTAGGTCCCATTCAGCTCCAGAGGGATTCCAAAATGTTCTGCAGCTGGACTCCTTCAGACACCTGGGCCGAATCCTATAGTCTCGGCCGCTTCCAATAGTCTTTCCCAGCTGGCTTCCTTCTCCTTGGTTAATGCCAAAGTGTTCTCTTTCTGTTGGACCTAGCCAGACTTCAGAGAAGCAGCTCACATTGCCACTCTGAGTCTTCTGGTCCCTCCTGGGTTTCTATCAGCACGTTGCTCTGCTGGGGAAATATCTTTACCACCTCTGCACAAAGGAACTCCCTCCAAGACTCCAAAAGCAGAACCTTTAATAGTCCTCTCCAGAATTCAAAAGGATACGTTCGCTGACCAGTAATGGACAAATAGGCCCATCCTCAATCGCAACACATTGCGCAGGTCACAGTCTGGAGCAGCAGCTCCCTTGTAACATATAGGGAAAGATTTGGGTGTCCCACCACAGTTATGTGGAGTTTTCTTTCCTACTCATCACATGTGAAAAGTATTTTTTTTTCTTTAAACTTTGGGAAATACCTTCATTTTGCACAGCACAAGAGCTAAAATATTTGGGGGTTTTTGACAGACTTCTTGGGTTTCCATTCTGAGTTTTATGTGCACTTTTCTATTTCATATTTTTAATCCCTTATTCTGTATTAGCTAGATATGTGGTAGAGCCAAGGTACATGGGCAGAGCTGTTTGAGTGATCTGTTGATGTGAATAATTGAGAGAGTAAACTGAAGGATGGCCGGGGAGTGCCCAAGATTTGGGGTGTACTTAGTCATGACTGAGGGTATATCGATAGTGCAATGGTGTAGAGAGGTGAGAGCATGAAGGGACACAGAGCATGATGGGCATAATCTCCAGGAACAAGCAGGAATGTAGTCTTCACATATGGGTATCGTCGGTACCGACGGAGCCTGCGTGGGAACGCTCCCCAGTGTCCAATAGGAAAGCTTTTGGGAGCATACCACAGCACCTGTGTGCTGCCTTCCCGCCTTTCCCAACTGTCCCTCTCCAGTTCTTCATTTTCCGCGGAGCCAACAGGTCGCACATCCTGTCACCGCAGAAAAAAATCCCTTCTATTCTTCTTTTTTGTGGTCACGTCTGCCTTCCCTCGATGCTACACCGGTATCGCCGGTGGTTCTTTCTTCTTTTCTTCAAAAACCCCCCAAAACTTTCTTCTGGAGTCTTTCCAGTAATTTTCTCTCAGGTGCCACGTGCCATTTTGGGCACTAGGCCCAACCTTTCCTTCAGAATGGAAAAACTCGCTTCGGGTTTTAAAAAGTGTTCTAAGTGTGGCAGTACCATCTCCGTCACCGACACCCATGAGTGGTGCCTCAAATGTTTAGGGCTTGACCACTCTATTTCAGAGTGTGTTGCCTGTGGGATGATGTCGGAAAGGGGCCGGCAGAACCGAGCTGCTAAGCTTAGCACCCTTTTTCCCTACGATGCAGCCTCCAGGGCTTCGTCTTCCTCCCATGGATCTCAGGTAACTAAACATAAATCTAGCTGGTCCTCAAAGGGTAGATCTCCTTCTAGACAGTGAGATGCCTCTGGCATTGCTCTTGAGGGACTTCACCAGAAAAATTGCCCCAGCGTGGCTCCAGGATGTTCTCGAGGCTTCAATCTCGGCAGAACTACTGGTACCATGCTCTGGGGTACCGGCCGCTTCTTCTGGTACCGATACCCAAGCATCGGCAGCGTCAATAGACCAGAGATTCTTGGCTATTGAACGCAGTCTGGCGGCTTTTCTCATGGCCTCGATGCCCTTGAAACCGCTTCAGACAATTCAACCGGTACCGGCACTGACTGCATCGACATCGGCAGGTATTCTACCGGGACCGAGTCATGCATATCCATCCGGTATCGACAGGTCGGTACCGGATCACTCCAATGCCGACTTCGATCGGTACCGGTACCATGCCTTGCACGATCACCCGGATCGGAGATACTTCGAATCCTTTGAGTCTGAAGACTCTGAAAGCTCTGCCGATACCAGAGTACTTCTTCCTGAGGATTCCTCTTCTCCTCAGCGTAGGATGCCTCCACCAGAGGATATGTCCTTTCAGGATTTTATCCGAGATGTGGCTTGAGGTCTTTCCATTACAGTGGCTCCTGAAAAAGAGCCTAGGGCAAAGGAATTAGAAATCCTGCAATACCCTAAAGCTCCCAAGGAGGCAGCTACCTTATCTATTCATGAGATCTTGCATGATCTCATCTTAAGGATGTGGGAAACACCTCCAACCACTTCTCCTCACTCTCGAAGACTCAACACCATGTATCGAGTTCCTCCTTGTCCTGGGTTTCAGAAAACTCAATTACCACACCATTCCACGGTGGTGGAGTCAGCAATGAGAAGGATAAAGAGTGCAAAAAGGCATGCATCTAATCCTCCAGGATGTGAGTGTAGGACTCTTGATGCCTTTGGACGTCGATCCTTCCAGGCTTCCATGCTTTCTGCTAGGATCAGTTTCTATATCTTATATATGGCAATGTTCCTTAAGGAGGTCACAGGAGATTTAGAGCTTATGAGCCCTCTCCTTCCTGATGATAAGAGGCAAGATTATCTCGCCCTTGTCAAACATGCTCAGGATGTCTCCAAGTTTGTGAATCGAGTAGCTTTTGACTGCTTTGAGTGCATAAGCATAACCTCTGCCATTGCCATAGGTGCACGTAGGATTGCCTGGCTCCAGGCATCTGACTTGGAAATTTGGGTACAGGATAAACTAGGGAATATTCCTTGCACAGGAGAGAATCTCTTTGGCAAGAATTGGCAGGAAAAAGCTAATGAGATAGATACTGACAATATCACTTTGGATAGATTGTCTAAATCTACAACTGATCCTGCGAGGAAAAAATCCTCTAAGAAACCATTCTTCAGTAAGAAGAAGATGTTTTATCCCTCCTATACCCAACAGGGGCATCGTTTAGGTTAGTCTGCCCAAAGGGGACAGCAGCAACAACCTAGACAAAGAAAGACAAAAGCAGCTAAGCCTCAACCTGCTCAGCAGACTCAGCCTCCACAGGGGCTTTGACTCCTATCTAGAGAACTTTTGCCTTCCTGGCCCTGAACGGCCCAGAACCCTCCACCATACCAGGAAGGTTATGTCATTTTGCCCCTAAGATGGGGTCAGATAACAGCAGAAAATTGGACTCCGTCTGTTGTAAGAGAGGGGTACAAGCTTCATTTCCTCAGCATGCCCCCTCCTACAATGGTAAGACAGTTCAATTCTCAGACCTCTATCAATGACCAGTTAGGTCAAGAGGTCACTGTGCTTCTTGCCCAAGGGGCAATAGAAGAGGTACCCATTCCCCAATGGGGTACAGGGTTTTACTCCCCCTATTTCCTTATTCCAAAGAAAACAGGAGGACACAGACCCATTTTAGACCTCAGAGAATTGAACAAATTCCTGTTAAAAGAGAAGTTCAAAATGATTTCTCTAGGAACTCTGCTGCCATACCTTCAGAGTCAGGATTGGCTTTGTTCTTTAGATCTCAAGGATGCGTACACTCATGTTCTCATCCATCCAACTCATCAAAAGTTCCTTTGCTTTCTGTTTCAAGGGAAGCACTACCAATACAGGGTTCTTCCTTTTGGCCTGGCCTCTGCACCAAGGGTGCTCACAAAATGCATGGCTGTGGTAGCAGCATTTCTCTGCACCCTAGGAATATTCGTCTTCCCTTACTTAGACGACTGGCTCATTTGAGCCCCTTTAGAGCCAGAGGCCAGGGTTCTCTCTCTCGCACAGTGCGCATCCTTCAGTATTTGGGACTTGTCATAAACTTCCCAAAATCCAACCTTGCTCCCACTCAGTCCCTGGAATTTATAGGAGCTCTGCTAGATACCAGACAGACAAGGGCCTACCTTCCACAGCTCTGCTGCCTTCGCATTGTGCAGTTAGCTTCCCAAGCAGTGCTAAAACCTCACCTCACTGCTCGGGAAATGTTACAGTTGCTAGGCCACATGGCATCCACCGTGCATGTGGTTCCTTATGCTCGCCTTCATATGAGGGCAGCCCAGTGGACTTTATCCACTCAGTGGACTCAGGCGTCAGGTTGCCTGTCAGACAAAATAGCAAACTCAGATCGCCTTATTTTGTCCCTCCAATGGTGGCAGTCACCCCAAAACCTTTTGGTGGGGTCTCCTTTTCAGCAACCCCCACCCCAAGCCACTCTAACAACAGGTGCCTCACAGGTGGGTTGGGGAGCCCACCTTCAAGGCCTCTCTACCCAAGGTACCTGGACTCCACAGGAGGCCTATCTACACATCAGTCTCCTGGAACTCAGAGCAATCTTCCTTGCTCTTCGAGTATTCCATACCCAGCTCAGCTACAAGACAGTCCTAGTTCAAACGGACAATCAAGTAGCCATGTTCTATGTGAACAAGCATGGCAGAACAGGCTCTCTGTTGCTATGCAACGAAGCTTTGCGACTATGGGCCCTCGCCAGAGAGCATCAGATTCATCTCCTTGCGGTGTATCTTCCAGGCATTCAAAACTCTTGGGCAGACACTCAGTCGAGTTCTGCTTCCACACGAATGGTCTCTCCATGCAGACCAGGTGGCCAAAATTTTTCAAATTTGGGGAACCCTGGACATAGACCTCTTTGCAAGTTCGCTGAATGCCAAACTTCCCCGGTTCTGTTCCAGAATTCTGGCTCAGGGTTGTCAGGCCAGGGATGCTTTCCTCCTCCATTGGGGCCAGGACTTCCTGTATGCCTTTCCACCCATTCCCCTAATTCCCAAAACCCTGTTCAAGCTTCAGAGAGACAGAGGTCATATGATTCTCATAGCTCCACATTGGCCACGGCAAATGTGGTACCCTCTGCTCCTACATCTCTCTCAAGCTCCGCCTCTGGAGTTAGGATCTGCTCCAAATCTCCTTTCTCAGGAGGATGGGATGCTGTGGCATCCTAATCTCCAGTCTCTGCATCTCAGGGCCTGGTTGCTGAAAGCCTAGAACTTCACGGTCTTAACTTTTCTCAGCAGTTAAAGGATATCCTTTATGCTTCCAGGAAGCCTTCCACAAGACGCTCTTATGCATTCAAGTGGAAAATGTTTTCCATATGGTGCTCGCAGAAGGGTCTTGACCCTCTTGCGATATCTCTGGAATCATTACTGGAGTATCTCCTTCATTTATCTAATGCAGGGCTTAAGGCCAATTCAGTGAGAGTTCATTTGAGTGCTATTGTAGTTTCTTTCAAGCCTCTAAATGGACAACCTATTTCCTCTCATCCTCTCATAGCAAGATTTATGAGAGGCCTTCTTTTAACTAAGCCTCCCATTAAGCCACCACCGGTCGCATGAGACTTAAATCTGGTTCTTGGGCAGCTCATGAAGCCGCCTTTTGAACCATTAGCTACTACCTCTTTGAAATTCCTTTCCTGGAAGGTCATCTTTCTTATTGCAATCACATCAGGACGTCGCATCAGTGAATTGCAAGCGTTGGTGGCTGATCCTACTTATACAAGGTTCCATCATGATAAGGTAGTCCTTAGGACTCATCCACACTTTATGCCAAAGGTGGTGTCACCTTTTCATTTAAACCAAGTGGTTTATCTTCCTGTATACTTCCACAAGGCCTCACACCTCAAATGCAGAAAGGAATCTTCATACTTTGGACTGTAAAAGGGCTTTGGCCTTTTACTTGCAAAGGACACAGCAACATAGAAAGTCCTCTCAACTCTTTGTTGCTTTTGATCCTAGTCATTTGGGACTTCCAGTCTCCAAAAGAACACTGTCCAGCTGGATTGCACAGTGTATTTCTTTTGCCTATGAGAGTAAGAACCTTCCTCTTGAAGGCCATGTCACAGCTCACAATGTGAGAGCCATGGCAGCCTCTATGGCTCATCTACACTCTGTGTCTATTGACGGCATCTGTCGAGCAGCTACTTGGGCTTCAGTTCATACCTTCTTAGCCAATTACTGCTTAGACAAGGACTCCCGCCGGGATGCCTTGTTTGGTCAGGCTGTTCTTCAGTACCTGTTCCATACTTAATCAACTCCTACCCACCATCCTTGGTAGGATGCCAGAGATCCATGGGGGGAAGTGGAGCCCTTTCACAGGGGCACACAACTTCTGGGGCCTTCTCCCTGGCATCTTCAGCTAGGGAGTCCCCATATGTGAAGACTACATTCCTGCTTGTTCCTAGAGATAGCATAGTTACTCACCTGTAACAGGTGATCTCCGGGAACAGCAGAAATTTAGTCTTCACAACCCACCCACCTCCCCTAGGAGTTGTATCTCTCTATCTCTCTCTCTTTCTCTCTTTCCCTCTCTCTTTGTCTCAGCTTTAAACTCAACTGGAGAGGGACAGTTGGGAAAGGCGGGAAGGCAGCATGCAGGCGCTGTGGGATGCTCCCAAAAGCTTTCCTATCAGATGCTGGGGAGCGTTCCCATGCAGGCTCCGTTGGTACCGACGATACCCATATGTGAAGGCTAAATTCCTGCTGTTCCCGGAGATTACCTGTTACAGGTGAGTAACTATGCTTTCTAGTGTTTCCCAAACCTTTCTTGGGGGCTCCTCAGCCAGTTGGGTTTTCAGGGCATCCACAATGAATATGCATAAGAGAGATTTGCATACGCTGCCTCCAAGCATCATCAGAGGAGTTGGGACCCAACAAGACCTTACAAGCATGCCAGAGTCACAAAACCCTGTGCTTTTGCTTTCCATTGTTTTTTCAAAGTTGATAGCTTGCCACTACTGCCCCAGTGTCCTTGGATCTGGGGCAATGGTGGGAGGGGGAGGGGAGGTTTGATTCTGACACTACCAACCTAGGAGAAGTTGTAGTGGCAGTGGCAGCAGCTGATCCACTCAATTTTTTTTTTTTACTATAGAAGGCAGAGTGAGATGACTGTCACTTGGCTGTTTTGGGAGCATTTTTTTGCCGCTCCCAAAAGTTTGCCACCTGAGGCGGCTGCCTCACTCTGCCTCATTATAGAGCTGCCCCTGGTCCTGTGATAGGACAACACTGCAGTGAACTGAAGCTGAAGAGATCCAGGTTTGAAACTCCCATTCATGAGACACAAGATGACCCAGGTAATGGGCATGTTAAAAAGATGTGTTCAGGTCCATAGCAGGCCTTACATGCATGTGTACACACTGAATGGGCTTGTCCGACTGGATGTGGCATGACATTGATGAATTTGGTCAAGTAGTTATGGCCAAGAATCACACCGATCATCTGGTGTTGAGTTGGTATCTCTCTTTTTTATATCTGATTCTTTGTGACCTTTGGTAAGTCGCACTAATCTCTCTGTATGTCAGTTCTTTGAATTTTAAGCTATAGTAAGACTCATTATTTCCTCTATAACTTTTTTGGAAGTGGTCATATAGCAGATCAAACTCCAGAAACGGGCTTTTGGACTGTCCATCCCAGGGACTGCTGTATGCGTCTCTGAGCAGTATTTGGATGAAAGATGCTACATAAAACAAGTTTATTAGTGGTGTAAATAATAGCAATAGGAAAGCATTTTTACTCTGGGGAACCGATAGAGCAAGGGTAAAAATGGGAGAAGGATTCTTCTTGCCCGCATTGTACTCTCTCATCTTTCCTGGGAAAAATGCTGTTTTGTTTCCGGAGAGTGATGATTGCAATTATTTATTAGCCATTGCAGCATTATTCCCAAAACAGAAAGCTCTAAGGCTGGCTCGTTCACCTGAAGAAGAAACGGTTAACAAAATGCCTCCTGAAAACAAACTGGGAGAGTAGGTGAGTAAGCCTTCAAAAATTAGAACTGGGACGTCACCGCTTTGCCTGTTTTCTATTCCTACCGTGCAGTTTTTTATCCTTTCTTGGCCTTAAGGGTATGGATCATATTTTTTTCCTACTAATTTGGTCTGCTGGCCTATTTCCCTCCTTACTATATTTACCCTATTAAGGAACAATCTAAATTTTAGGAGAATTAGGCCTTCAGTGGTAAAATTTAAGACTTAAGAAAATTACAAGCAAAAATCGTAAGATCTTTGCTTTAGAAAATAGGCTTCAGTACTGCAGGTTACTATAATGAACATTTATTTATTTGTTTATCTGTTTTTTCTATACCACTTTATTTTACATAGGGTGGCAGTGGTTCTTGAGTCTCGTCCTGCATTTAGAGCCCCATAGGAATAAAATGCAGCAGATAGCTCGAGCTGATTGTTAGTGCGAATGTACAGGATGAAACGAGTAAAACTGAAATCGGGTTAAAAACGCTGCTTCCCGAATCGGCTCCTGCTCAGGATTGGCTTTTATTTATTATTTATTTATTTACAGTCTCTTATATACCGCACTATTCATCATCAGCGCGGTTTACATGTAACAAAAATGCTCAGTACAGTTAACACGTATGAGTTTACAGGTAACAGGGCACAAAACTTGGATAACAGGAGTAAACTATTTACAAAACTTGCTACATGGAGTTATAAGAACAGAAGTTTCATAGAAACATAACCACCACTATGGGCTTTTGCTGTATTCATGCTGGGCGCTCCTGAAGTGTATTTGTACACGCTGATACATTTTACCTAAGCATGTAAAAGGAGTTCCATGTGTATGTCGGCACTTTTCAACTGTTTAAATGTGTACGTTTTTGTAGCAAGTTTAAATCTCACTTCCTAAAATGAAGACTGGAGGAGCATCATTTGGATTTACAAGCATTGCTTGCATTTTCTAGAATTGTACACAC
Organism: Ichthyophis bannanicus; assembly: GCA_033557465.1. Lineage (NCBI taxonomy): Eukaryota > Metazoa > Chordata > Amphibia > Gymnophiona > Ichthyophiidae > Ichthyophis > Ichthyophis bannanicus. Next base: position 609,017,834 of record CM066034.1, read on the forward strand.
AGCTCTTTACTTGCAGAATGTTGTGCTCTATTTTGCATATATTTAGCCATATAACTACCTTCTCTTCCATCTCCCCACTCCCATGTTGCTTCTCTTGCTATTTTCCATTTGCCCTCTTCCTTTCACCTCCCTTTTATTGCACCCCTGACTGTAATCACTTCTATCTCCTCTTCACTCCCCTTGCTTTTTCATCTTTTCCTTAGTAAATCACCTCTTCTGCTCTCGTTGCACCCCTGTTTCTTCTACTGTATCTCCTTTTCATCTTGCTTCTTCTCTCCCCTTCCTTTCTGTTTCTCCATTACCTCTTACTCCATATTCCCTTCTCCTTTCTATGTTGCCTTTCTCAGAATTTCAAGGCAAATTGCATTCAGCTGCAGGAGGTATTTTCTTGTTCCCAGAAGGCTTATGTTTGAAGCTTGTACCTGAGGCAATGAAGGATTAAGTGACATGTCCAAGTTCATAAGGAGCAGCGGTGGGCCTTAAACCTGCCTTCCCCAGGTCTGATCCACTGCTCTAACCACTAGGCTACTCCTCCGCTCCTGTATTGCTGCAGACCTTGAGGAAGTGTAGGCACTAAAGGGCTCTGCACCACATACACTGTTTTTTGGAGCTGCAGCACAGCCCAGGCAGAGATGCGGGAGGGGGGCAACGGATGAGAGAGAAAGCAGGTTGAGTAAAGGAAGAGGGGATATTTTCTGAATACAGTGGGGACAGCATGCTATAGAATGAAGGGTGCTGGACCGTAGGATGTAGGGAAGAGAAGATGCTGGACACCAGGGGAGGGGGCAGTGGGAATGGGAGATGCTGGACTATGGGAGCTAAGCAAGGGAATGGGAGATGGTGGGCTGTGAGGGGGTAGAGGGGTAGGGCCTGGAGCTGTACCAGGGACAGGTGCACAATTGTAGGTTTGCCTTGGGCATTGGTTACCTTTGGACTGACCCTTCTGTCTTTTCCTCTACCCCACCCTGCCAGAAGTGCAGGAGCAGGATTTTCACTTTGTGCGTTGCCTCATTCTGGTGCACACAAGTCATCGCCTTGAAGCAGGGAGTCTCCTTCCCTCGCAGTCTATATGATCTGACTCTTCAGAGCGAAGCAAGTCCCCTTTCCATCAACGCCAGCAGCTCTTCTTTCTTCAGCTCCCGTGAGCCAGCTCCCAGCCACTAACCATTTCCTGCTTCCAGCCCACGTGAGCTGGTTTTGTATTATTCCTTGTTGGGGAATTGGTGTCTTTTGTACGGTTGGACCACAGTTGTCATGTCTGCAAAAAATGGGACTGATTAGCTACATGTGGCTATGGTGGCTGCATTTAAGAAACCTCGTCTGAAAGTTTCAGCTTCTAAGTTAGATATCAGGGCTTGAAGGGCTGTGGTGCAGTAGATACCTTCATTTCCTCAGAGTGCAACTTCCACCAATACTGAAAGCTAAGAATGATTTGCTTGCTACTAAATATTTTGCTGTCCTAAGCACTTGCCTGAACAATATAACCATCCTTAGCACTCCCAAACGTAAAGCAGCTGTGCTTGTGATAGTCATGGACTGTGCCCGAGGAGCTATGGTGTGAAATTGTTTGCTAACTACAGGACTGTAGCGTCTATGGCCAATTCAGTTTCACGGAGGGTATCAGTTGTGCTGGTCGCTCAGCATGTGAGAGTAATCTGTTAATGGAAACTCTGAATCCAGTACAGTGACTTTGCTGAAGGACACTTGAGTCATGGCCTTGGTACGAAATACAGAAATGCCTGCTGTAGAAAAATGCGGCTTTATGAAGTCTAATCATACAGCACACACACACACACACCCCTTCTTTAATCCTTCGGTTATCCTAGAAGCAGATCAGCAGCATGGACCAGGAATGACAACTTTCCAATTAATGTTCCCATGAAGCTGCATGGAAAACCTTCACCTGTGCTTCTGCTGCTGGGGAGAGGGGCTGCAATATGCAAAACCTCCTTTCCTCCCACTGGCAGGAGTGCAGGCAGAGAACTCCGCCCAGCTCTGTGGGACTGTTGATTGGCAGTGGCAGATGAAGACCCTCTAGGACCCTTAAATTCCAAGATGTTGGGGGCTTTCCCATAGAGCAAGTATTAGGTGGTTGCATGACAACATATGACTTGCATATAAACAAACCCGTCCTGTGCATCAGTCAGCATGGGTCTGGTGTTGAAAATGCTTCTTGGCACTCATTGTTATCACCAACGCAGAGGTTTGGCAAATGCACATATAGTGTGAAATACAAAGTGTTACTTCAGGAACTCTTTGTTGATCAAGAACAGACACATGAATGGTTAAGGAGAGGTGAACTGAAACCGAAGGATGAGAGACTGATAGGTGCAGCCCAGGACAGCGAATTACGGATGAGAAGATTTACAGTGAGCATTGAAAAAACTGGCAAAACAGACAGACATATGTCGATTCTGTAAGAAAGAGCTGGAAACAGCGACTTACCTCATAGCTGGCTGTGAAATTCTGATGGCGGAAAATTTCTATACAGAAAGGCACAACAAAGTAGCATGCCTCATACAATGAAAACTCTGTAAGCACTGCAACTGAAAAGCACTGGGATCATGACCCTAAGAGAATTACAGAGAATGAAGAGGTTATGATCACCCGGGACATTCCTATTCTGAGGGATAAGAAACTGGATTTGAGGAAACCTGACATAGTGGTTAAGGAGAAAAACACCAGAACGGCATTGGTAATAGAGGTGTCGATTCAGAGTGCTTATTCTGTGAATTGCATAGAGAGACAAGATCTTGAAGGTCAAAGAAATGCAGTCAGAGACAAAGAAAATGTGGGAGAAAGATACAGAAAAAGTTCCCATTGTATTGGGAGCCACGGGCCTGATTAAGAAGAATTTCCAATCGCACCATGACAAATTGCCTATACATGTTACATCTTACAAACTCCAGAAGGAAGCTCTCTTTGGCACGATGCAAGTACTATGCTGAGCATTAGCAGTAAATTTGAGAGACTGAGATCATACTCCACATACCCTGGCTTAAAAGTGAGGTTCACGACTGTCATGGTGTGCACAAAACTAATCCATTTGGAGAGACTGCCCCCAGAGATCCTCACACTTGGTCCTCTAGGGCTACAATCAATTTGTATTTTCAGGATTTCCACAATGAATATGCATGAGATCTATTTGCATATTCATTGTGGAAAATCCTGAAAACCTGACTGATCAGGTCTGCTCTAAATGGATACCTCTATTTTAAACCAAATATTGCTTTTGTACAACCTGGCAAGCACCTATTCTGAAGTGATAACTTTGACTGTGAGTGGTACTGGTGGATTTTTCGGAGTGCTTGTATTGAAGCATTTTCACTACTTTGGATATGGCTCAGGCGGCACCATACCTAGCCCTGTGCGAGTGGTGCGGCCACACAGGACGCAAAGAAATAGGGGAAAATTTGAGGTTGCCGGCCTCGGCTCCCCCCCCCCTCACTGCCTGCCCTTGCCCTGCTGCCGCTTTTCATATTTCCTTGGCGGTGGTGGTGACAGCAGCGGAGCGGACATCCAGTTCCAAAAAACCCCCAAACCATGCGAGTCTTTCTGACTCCGCACTTGCATGCAGATCTGATTTCTCCTTCCTCTGACGTATGCTCGTGTCAGAGGAGGGAGGGTCCAGACCAGTTATTGAAGAGCGGAGTTGCAAAGACTCACGTTTGAATGGCTGGGCTGTTCCGGTCCCTCCCTCTTCTGACACAGACATACATCAGAGAAGGGAGGGATCAGACTTGCATGCAAGTGCGGAGTCGGAAAGATCCGTGTGTTTTTCTTTCTTTAAATTGGATGTCCGCTCTGCTGCTGTCACCACCACAGCTGCCGCCAAGGAACCACGAAAAATGGTGGCAGGGTAAGGGCAGGCAGCTGGCTGGACATAGAGCTGTGGGATAAGGCAAGATGCTGGGCATGGCACAAATGTCAACCTGTCACAAGGGGGAGGGGGCGCAACAGATGTGTAAGTCGCACAGGGTGCATTTATGACTTGGTACGACCCTGGGCAATATGATACTCCATGGCCTATCCAAGAGCACAACTCACTCACTGCAACTGGCACAAAATACAGCTGCCAGATTGATTACTGGATCAAAACAACACGAGCACATCACCCCCGCATTAAAATATCTACACTGGCTACCTATCAGAGCCAGAATCGAATATAAGGCCTTAATGATGACATACAAGATAGTAAATAATGAGTCCACCGAATGCCTAAACTACATAATCAGAAAAATACCAAACATGTGCTCAAGGAGGAAACCCCACCAAAACACTCTATCAACAGCTTCCATACCACCGAACTCCACACAAAGCGTACTCCACAGAGCATTTGAATACTATTCACCAACACTATGGAACTCACTCCCACCCAACCTACTGTAAGAGAGATCACAGACATTGCCGACTTCTGAAAACACCTAAAAACCTACCTCTTCAAAAACCACTACAGCAGCATATCGGATATACAGCCACAGGATTGAACTCAGCACCCAACCGTCCCCCTCAAACAAAAGTCGGAATCACTGTACATAGTCATAGAGTTGTAAACTGTTAAATGTAAATAGTTCTTCTACCGTTCATTGTAATAATGTTATGTTCTCTGTGAACCGCTTTGATAAGCTTGAAAAGTGGTATACAAAAAATGTTAAGTAAATAAAATTAATAAAATCAAGGCAACATATTCAGGTTCAGTAGGCGTTTTTCCTGTCCGCAAAAAGCTGACAGTGAAGGGCTGTGTGATCACAAGGAACAACAGTGGAATTTGAATCTGGCTTTCTTTATTCTCGTCCCACTGCTCTAACCGCAAGGGTACTCCTTTATCTTTATTACTGTAATATTGTGCACAGGAGCTTGTTCAATAATCAGATACAGCGGGGGGCGTTATAATTTCTTGTGCACTCTCACTGTGAGTGTTTTGTTAAGCTTAAGGCCACACAAAGAATGCAAATGAATTTACCTAAATGTGGCTTGATTACATTGCAGCAAAACTTTAGATACTGAGTGGGAAAAGACACGCAAAAGACAAAATGTAGTCTTAGGTCTTTTTAAGCATGTTTTTGGTTGGTTGACTTCTTTTCAATTTTTTTTTCTCAGGGAGGTACTATGCGTTATTGCAGCTTTAAGATGGTGCTGCATTAAACATGGCTAAAGCTGGCTTCAGCTGTGGGCTGGTAGTAGGTTTCATGCATTCTGTAAAATCAATACAAAATCCAATACATAGCAGACGCGCAGCATTTGTGGAATGACTATCCCTCAAGTTAGGATTTTTCTAGTTATTCTTGGCAAGACTGAATAATGGAAAAATGCATACATCAAACATTTCTTGAGCACACACAGTTTTGCAGCAAAGTACCACAAGAGATAGTGTTTCCTAATGGGTTTGTTTGCACTAACCACGACAGCAATGAACCTTGTTCATAAACCTGAGTATTTTGGATATTTCAATTCTTCCAACTGGTCAGATCATCATTTTGTTCTCCTTGGTGTCCAAGGAAGGAGCTGGCAATGGCCATGTCCTCTATTGCCTAAGAAGGTAAGCAGATGCTGAAGGGAGTCAAAGCTCACTCCATTAGGGCATAAGCTTCCTCTTGGGCAGAGTCTGCCTTGGTGTCTTGAAAGGACATTTGCAAGATGGCTACCAAGTCATCTCTGAGCACCTTTGTGAAGCACTGCAGGTTGCATGTGGAAGCTGTAAAAATGGCGCATATGGCAGGGCAGTCCTTTCTGAACACACTACTAAGACACTTTTCCATTCGTTAATCACCTCCTGTTTAGACTATTGCAACCTCCTCCTTGATGGTCTCCCTTTGAATCATCTCTCTCCCATTCCATCTGTTCAAAACTCATCTGTGCTGCTTACCTTCTGCCATCCTCGATATGCTCATATAACCCCTCATCTCAAAGTCACTTCATTGGCTCCCTATCTGTTTCCATATCAAGTTCAAACTTCTCCTACTGAGCTATAAGTGCACTCATTCTACTCCTCACTACCTTTCTCTCTTATCTCTCCCTACACCCCTCCTCGGGAACGCCACTCTTCTGGAAGATCCCTTCTATCTGTGCCCTTCTCTTGTACTGCCAATTCCAAACTTTGATCCTTCCACCTTGCTGTTCATTATGCTTGGAACAAACTATCTGAATCTGTACATCAGGTTTCATCTCTGCCCTTTTCATATCCAGGCTGACAACTCACTTCTTTGCGGCTGCTTTGGAATTCTGATCCGCTTAGTCTCCTGTTCTCCAACTATGTGTTTCCTTACCATTCCCCTAGACATATCCTTGTCCCCAGCTGTTTTGTTGTCTGTCTTGATTAGATTGTAATTTCTGAAGAAAGGAGACCGTCTCTTACATGTGTCTGTTCAGCACTGTGTACGCCTTGTTGTTGTTAAGTGCATTGAGTCAGTGTCGACTCCTGGCAACCCTCTGGATAGTTGATTTAAACTTTGTTTGGTCTTCAGCCAAGCGGCTCATTCTTGATAGAGTGGTATCAATAGCTGCTGTTATTGTATTGATCCCTCTCATTGCTGGCCTTCCTCTTTTACCGTGACTTTCTACCTTGCCAAGCATGATGTCTTTCTCCAATGATCTCTCTCTTCGCATGATGTGTCCAAAGTATGAAAGTTGAAGTCTTGTCATCTGAACTTCTAAGGAAAGCTTAGGTTTGATCTCCTCTAGTACTGACTTGTTTGTTTTTTGGGCAGTTCATGATATACACAATATTCATCGCCAGCACCATAATTCAAAGGCATCAATTTTCTTCCTATCTATCTTTTTCACTGTCCCAACTTTCGCATCCAAATGATGTTATTGAAAATACCATGGCCTGGACAAGTCAAATCTTTGTATGGAGAGAGACATCTCTGCTCTTAAGAATCTTGTCTAGGTCCTTCATAGCCATTCTGCCAAGAGCAATACATCGTCGGATTTCTTGATTGCTAGTCCTTTCTTTATTTATTGATTGTTGATCCAAGTAAGCTAAAGCTTTCAGCGCTATACAAATGATCAGTAGTAGTAGTCCTGTCAAGGGCATTATCTTCCTCCCACCCTGGGTCCTGACTGTTTGGGTACATCCCATTCATCTGGACTGGTCAAGAATAATAAGGAAGGAGAAATTTTACCTGAATTTTCTTTCCTGGGATTCTGCTATACCAGTCCGGGACCCACCCTAGAAAACCTCTGTTACAGGTTGGGAAGTCCTGCTGCCTTTTGACTGCATTTTTGGTGCCTGACTTAATTCTCATAAGAGAGCCAAATACCTGCTCATGTTTATTTTTTGCCAAGTTGAATTTTTGGTTATTAGCATTATGTGTTATGAATTTTTATGAATTTTTCAGTTTACTGCTTGGGAAATGCCATCCTGTCTTCTCTCATTGCTACACCAGCATATACCTGGTGACGACCGCTGAAAGTTGCATGAGTCTGTCTCCAACTCCTGGTAAGGGAATATAACCCACTTGTCTGAACTGGTCTAGCAGGAATCAAGGAAAGAAAATTATCAGGTAAAATTTCTCCTTAAACCCAGCTACACTAACGGCTTGTACTACATTCTCTGGCATGAATTCCAGTGCTTAATTTAATGCATACTACATATTTTTAATGCGAGCTGACAAATGTACACCCCTATGAGCTATAAGAGATCGGATATGTTAGATTGTAATTGTATGCTAGTCTGTGATGGTAAAGCCACATCTTGGGTCTGCCTCAAACGGGAGAGCAAAAAGGACTACAAAAGTTAGCCATTCAGATGCTGATTATTTTTCAAGAATTAGGCTACTGTGTCAGATGGCAAGTGTCTACCATTGTACTCTGAGTCTAAGCATATTAGTTGTGAACAAGCCCTAACAGCTGCATGTTGCTAAGCACAGTGTGTTTGTGTGCTGAGGGTTCATAGGGTCATACATGCCAGGAAATGTTTAAAAACTTTACAATCATTTTCCTGTAAATTAGGAAGCAGGCTAGAAGAAATGCAGTCAAATGTAGTAAGTGGCACGTTTCATATATCATCGTGAGGTAGAACTATGGATCTTGTGGCATTTTGCTTCCTATCATCTAACCTCCTTTATCCTTGATTCTTCTATGACTGAGCTGTTTACAGCAGTCACAGCTGTGAAAGTCTGCAGCAGTATTTTGAAAGCCTGCATCCTTTCTTCTTTCCTATGATCCTCTTGCTTCCTGAGGAAGACGGGATAGAAAATTAGAGGATTCCTTTCTGCTGGACTCTATAGAAAAAGAGGTGGGGGGGTGGTAGGAACGGACTCCATAACAGATGCTCACAGTTCAAACCCTGGGGAGCTAATTGGATGGAAGTTTAGTCATCCTGGGAAAATATTACATCATTTGCCTATACCTTTCTTCCATTTCCCTCCTGGGTTATTTTCCCTCTGTACCGAAATGTATTCCTGGAATATATTTCCTTTCCGTCTGTTCATTTTATTCAGTCTAAAACCTCCAGATGTGCTAAGCCTTCCTTAACTCTTGGAGTCAGGGTTGACCTCCCGGTCTGTGTAAGTGCGTGAGTGTATTAGGACTGCTTGAGTATCAGGGAAATAACCACACATTCAGTTTGTTCTCATGCCCTAAACACGAGTAGAAGTGCGTGCAGAATGTACTTAATGTGCATAAATGTATGAACTAAAGTGCATGAAGTCAATTAACATATGTTAAGTTCTAATGCATGCTAAAAATGTTTGTTAACACAAATGTATAAAATGAACTGAGAAAAAAGGTCCTAAAATTGTGGAAAAAGGCCAGATGACTAGATTTTTTTTCCTATGGATATTAAATCGTCCTGTTCATGTTAATACCAGGTAACTGAAATTGCATTCTAGGGATATACATTCATTAACGTGTATTCCACACAATTCTAAGGGTCAGCCTGACTCGGTACATCTTTTCTCCCGCCCTACTTCTTTTCCTCTCCCTTCCCTGGGACCTCCCACTTGCCCTATAAGATCCAGGAGGCAATGGCAGGCAGGAACAGTCCCCACTCACTCCTGTTCCAGTGCCTGCCTCTGCACAAATGTGCTGCGTGAACCCTGGCGGTTGTCTTGCAGTACTGACAAGAGACAGCTGCTGGAACAGAAGCGAGTGAGGATTGCTTCGGCCCCCTGGGTCCCTTGGGATGATTGTTCTCTTGGGTTTCCACAGCTGGTATGATGATCTTTGCAGTTTTCCGGGTCATGCTGCATCTTAGTAACCAAAATCAACGTTTCAGCCGCCATGCTGTGTCCTCCTTCAGGGTGAAGTGGTTATGTAGTGGAAGGTTGTTCTTTCATAGACATCCACTGCACAACCAATTCACCATGATGAAAGCCACGGTAATGGTGAGTGACATGTTGGCTCCAATTACTAAAGGGCAGCATGACCCAGAAGACTGCAAAATCGCCCTTGAACGGGGGAGGAAAGAGGATGGGCCAGGCCAGGCCGACCCTTAGAATTATGTGTGGAGGGGCGAGGCTTTTGGAGAGGGGTTGAGACAATGAAGAATAGTAGATCCTGAGGGATCTTCCATTCGTGCCAGTGGGCCCTTCAGTTTTCACCTGCCATGGTAAGAATCAATTTTTTTTTCTTTCAATTTTTTTATTTTTTTCTATGAAATGGCTGCAAAGGAGCCTGAGAAAGGGGGATTTGAAAGCCAGAAGGGGTGCCTGAAGGGGGATGGAGAGGGAGGGGTGTTCAGGGAGGCAGGGGAGGGGGAAACCTGATAGGGAAAGAGAGAAAGATAATGGGATGCTTCATGGAGAAGGGGTGAAAATATGATTGCCTGATGGGGAGAGGGAGAGGAGGTATGCTTGATAATGGGAGGTGGGGAGAATGACCTTTGATGCAGCAGATCAAGGTCTCAGGGTGGTGAAGGGTACTCTAAATAGTTGAAGGAGGGAGGAAGCCATACAAGAGAGGGGAGAGGTAGCAGAGTGAGGGGAAAAGTCTTTAGTCGCACATAGCCACATACTTGTGCATGCGCGTACCCCCGGTCCAATCAAGCTGTAATTATTTTTTTCTGTGAAATGGCTGCAAAGGAGCCTGAGAGGGGGATTTGAAAGCCTGAAGGGGGATAGAGAGGAAGGGGTGTTCAGGGAGGCGGGGGAGGGGGAGACCTGATAGGGAAAGGGAGAAAGATAATGTTTAAAATGTAAACTGCCCCTGATCTCAGAAATGGGCGGTATATAAGAAATGACAAATAAAATAAATAAAGGACGTACTCAGTTTCTTTCATTTACAAACTTTAAACCATGTACACATAGACTCCACGAGCTACACACTTGTAAACATACCCAGCTATCGACAAACCCACCTGCAATCTACCCCACCCACTCCCACTCATCCATGGACAAGTGCACAGAGTCCCCTACAGTAATACCTCGACCACACAGACATAACAAACTCAGTTGCTTACCTTCTAACACACCTCGCCTACTCATTCCACATAAATACATCACGCTTAGCAATCATTCAGTGCATCTCTCACACTCTGCAATCAGTCATTCACTACCTATATATTTACATACTCACTAAAATAGTGCACCCACTTCCCCACTCAAGTCAGTTTACTCAGTCATTACACATGCAGTCACACACTCGGGCAGTAAGTGGCTTTAGGCATCTGGGTCCAGGAATATAATTTGCAAAAGTAGCTCCATTTAAACATGTAAGCAAGTGTATTTATTTATTTAACATTTTTCTATACTGCTTTTCTATGAGTCAAAGTGGTTTACAAGGAACGGAGAACAAAATGGTTTACAAGGAACATTTCAAAACTCACGGGGAACATTGGATAACATATAATTTAACATAAGGGTTGTATTAACATGGCGGTTGACAAGGCCTGTTTAAAAGAAGTGCTTGAAGAGGACCATGGAACTTCTACAGTGTATTTAAAGTGTGTCTTGTCATGTGGAGTGGTCTTAGGTACAATTTTGATTTAGCAGTTTTGGCTAGAACAAGTATAGTTTCCTTGAATTTTACAGACATTCATGTGACTGTTAACTGGTGTAGGGGGGTATTTTATATATTTACAAGCTGTTAGCAATTTTGTCTGGCTTAGGTGGGTGTGGATCAGTTCATGTTATGAGTCTGGATCATAGAACTAGTGGAAGAGGTAAGTCTTAAGCTTTTTTCGGAAATCAGTTAGGTCTGTACATCCTCATAAGTTGGGGGGTAGGGAATTCCAGGTTGTCGGGGACTGTAGGCTAAAAGCACGGTTACAAGTAGTTTGACTGCTCTTTGCTTTCCAGAGTGGTACAATCGGAAGATTCAATGTATTGTATCTTCTTAGTGTTTCGTTGCTTGGTTTGGATATTAGCCACTGTAGACAGGAAACCGATCTGTTGTGTAGGGCTTTGAATGTGTTGAGTGATTCTGGCTGTGATGGGTAGCCAGTGCAATTGCAAAAGGATGGGGGTGATGTGGAAGTGTAATGGTGCCCTGTAGATGATCCTTGTAATTGTGTTTTGAGCCATTTGGAGCGTTAAAGGGTGTGTTTGAGTAGGCCTTGGTAGATTATGTTGGTGTAGTCCAGTATGGGGGTTATTATTGCCTGGCATACAGTGCGGAAGAGATCTGGGTTGAGATGGGAGCGCAGGTTCCTCCATGTTCTTAGTTTGTGGTATACTGAGGTGGTGGCTTTCTCAAATTTAGCCTTAAAATTTAGTCCTTGGTCAAGGATTATACTAAGGTACTTGACTTCAGTTTTAACTTGGAGCTCAGTGTCTGCGAGTTTGAGTGATTGAGGTGGTTTGAAGTCTGGATCCCTAGTCACATGAAGTACTTCTGTTTTGTTATAGTTGATGGCTATGGTGTGTTAGCCATTTCCCTACTGCCATGAAGTACTCAGATATTTTGGTGTGGTTCGGTTTGGCTATCCTGAATGGGGTATAGATCATGATAGTATCGGCATATATTTCGTAGTTTACCTTATGGGATCGGATTATTGAGCATAGAGGCTGCAGGAAGATATTGAATAAGAGAACTGAAAGGGAGGAGCCTTGGGGTACACCTTGCTCATGGGTAAAAGGGTCTGAGGATTTGGAGTCAACTTTTATTTGTTGGCTGTGGTCTTCCAGGTAAGAGTGTGACCAGCTTATTGTGGTGTTACGTAAGTCGACTTTTTGAAGTCTGTTGAGGAGATGATGGTGACGTACGGAATCAAATGCAGGGGTGACATAGAGGAATATGAGAAAGAAGCCTTGAGAGATGTGTGTACTGGTGATGAGCATATCTAGTAGTAAAGTGAGGAGGGTTTCCATGCTGTGGTTTATTCTGAATCCATGTTGATGTTGGCTGAGGGAGGCATTTTCATTTATATAGTTTTGTAGTTGAGTCTGCGCCATCTTCTCCATACCATTGTGTAATCTATTTGTGTGAGATATAAAACTATACAGTAAGTGGGGGAGTAGTCGAGTGGTTAGAGTACTGGCTTGGTAACCAAGAGACCAGGGTGCAATTCCTGCTAGCTCTCCTTGTGACCTTATGCAAGTCACTTAACCCTCCATTGCCTTGGAAGAAAGGCCTGGCAATCTACTTCCAGTCACACTGCCAAGAAAACCCAGGAGCTGCTGGGTTGCCAGGAGTCTTGCACTGACTCAAAGGCACACATTGCATTGCATAGAGCTATTTACTTTTGCATGAGTTTTTTTGCATGAATTGCATGATTGTTTTTGGTGCATAATTTGAAATTTTTAGTGCATAATTCCCTGGGGTGTAAAAGGAGTATGGGACTCTGCAAGATGAGGCCTAGATTCCCACAGAATTATTGCTGCTGTGCTGTTTGACTGGGTTAGTGTACTTTACCATATCAGGTTACTATAAGTCAAGTCACCCTGGTAGACAGAAGAAAATAGACTGAGGCATGCAGATCATCAAATCAAACTATATATAGTAGTATAATGATCTCCTATAGTATGTACTGATTAATCATAAGATAAGAGGTGAATGTGATTTTAAAAAGGATATTTTTTCTAGTAAGGAAACTGCATTTAAAGTTCTCTTGGTAAGCCATTCTAGTCTAGACACAATAGGTAAGGCATTTCATGTTGCATAATATTAACAACAATAGCATGCCATTTAGCAGGGATTACCTAAAATGCAAGGCAGCAAAGATGAATAAGCCTGGGTGGGTCTGGAAAACGTATGCTTACAAGTAAATCCATGGACAGTTAATAAAATTCTTAGACTGATAATTTACCCACAGACCTAGTGGTTCTTAAAGCCAGCAAAATCTGCCGTGGGTCAGAAGCAGAATCCGTGATGGATTTCCATGACAGCATTTAGCAAGATCTGCAGCATTACTGTGGAATTTCCACTGAAGTGATGAAGGTAAACTTTTGCCAGATTCACTTCTTGGACAAATATGCAAACCACTAGTTTGAACCTAGGGCACAAGTACCCACTTGAGACATTTCTGTTTGGGAGTGATGCGTGGACACCACTGAAAATGAAAGGAGTCCTGATGCCCTGACATCAGCACCCACCAGCCT